>CM077629.1:11977779-12601231 GCA_039566895.2 Turritopsis rubra | reverse complement strand
AAATCCTAATTTTCGCAAAATCTGCTAAATTTCGGAAATCACTCGTTTCGAGAAAATTTCTGATATTAAAGTAATATTTTCAACAAACTTCTAAACTTCTAAAGCTTATTATTATTGTGTGTGCCTTTTGTCATTTTCAAAATCAGTTCAGTGAAATCTATTTCTGTTAAAAATCATATCTGAAAAATAGCAAAAGAGATCCATACTGTCAATAGGAACTTAACTTTAACAAACATTTTAGGCAAATGATTAATTGCCAAGAGGAACATGAAATCAACATCCCATCTTCCCGTTACTGCAAGACTTGTCGCAAAACCTCATGCAAATCATGTTTTGACAAACATGCATGTGAAAGAAACAACCACATCAACATCGCTTTTCTTTATCAGCAAAAATCATTTCAACCAATTTGTGAAGAACACAGGTCGTTCACAAGACACATTTGCAGGAAATGTAATGATCATCTTATTTGCGTATACTGCAAACACAGAACACATAAAGGTCACGACATTGTTGATTTGGATTCTCATGTAGCAGAAATAAAAAGAAGTATATCAGCAGAGATTGAAACTGATAAAAAGTTTCTACCATCATTAAGACAGTCAGCAGAAGAGGTGATGAAGCATTTTCAGGAATTCAGACAGCAACTCAGCGAAGAACTGCTTGTTAGAAAGATAATCAGGGTAAACAGATATATCGCCCAACAAAACGAAGAAGAATCAAAGCTATTAAAGCAGTTTGATGATCATGTGCATTCATTCATCGAACAAAGAAACAAAAAAGTGGAATCAGTTGTTGAAATTGAAAAACTACTGGATGAACAAAACAGAAATCATATCCTTATAATGATATCAGAACAAGAGAGTCTGTTGGAGAAATTACAAAATATTGTCAAAGAGCTATCCTTGAAAGTGGTTCTCTCTGATTTAACAACCGACAACCATTTGGGAGAACTACAATTTGATCTGCAATACAATGAAGCAAGTTCCTCAGACGTAAACGAACTTGAATTTGAATTCACAATTCTTAAAGAGAATGTAAATGGTAGGTAAATCATATGATAATAAACTGACTTGTTGTTTCATGATTCTTTATCAAAAATATTAACATCAATTATCAAATAATTTTAAATCTTGTATTTCATATCTTTAGAAATGATTCTTTCAACAGACCTAAGGTATGTCCTATTTCTGAATATTGTGTAAAAAAATCCGTTCAACAGAATGTCATAATATCAATTGACAGATTAAGGAAGATATTTTATTTTGGTTTTGGGTTTTTTTAATTTTAGCAAATTACAAGCATTCATTGACATGTTTTGAGTACTAACCGGAATAAGCAGAAATGACTTGAATCTTTTAATTTAATCTTATTATAACCTTGTCTTTGCAGCATTGCTACTTGAAATATTGAATTCTATTCAACAATAGTTTAATTTCCGTTAGAATACTGAATTTGATCCATCGGTGATATATATCAAATAGCTTAAAATTTGTGAATTTCCTCGTGAATTAGTGTGTCTCGAAATTGTTATTTGGTAAGGCTTTCAGGGTATATTTTATGGGTTCCACGAATTTGAAAATGAATGCAAGATATACAAACAGAAAGTACTAACCTGTTTTCACCATAAATTTAGTGTAAATTTTCTTCTAAAACATTATAATAACATTTATAGTATACAATAACGGTTGTTATGGCTACCCATTTAGCAGAAGAATATGGTTTTTAAGAGAAAGTTCGAGTGAGAATGTCTAGAAATATTAAAGAATACATTTTTATTATTTTCGTTGCACTAAACTTGTCTGTGCATCGAATATTACCAACAAAAATTAATCGTGATTCTTCTTTTAATTTATCTCCATGTTGTTTGGCTTTGAAAACGATAAAGAATTGTTAAAATAATACAGACAAGCTAACTTTCAACGGTCAACAATTCAATTTAATGAGGGTGTGATTAATAAATAAATTTTATGTTCAAATTAAAAAAGGATTATATCTGGTCCGCATAATTCATGAGGATGAACCACGCTGTGACTTGTCCCGAGTGTTCGTACTCATAATGGGTGATACGTTGGGTAGTTTGGTATGCCTTTAAGAAACGAGTGACAAATGAGAAAGAATCATACGGAAATTATACGGAGACACAATTAAATAACAACTTTAAATTTTAGAAATACTCAAAATTTCTTCGAGGAGATCACATCAAAAGTGAAAAAAAGGTATAAAGCGTTTACTGCAAAAGGTAGGGATGTTTCTTTTCAATGTGTTATCATAATGAATGCACAATTACTCGATTCTGATTGGTTAACAGGGTGTGCAATTACAGTGTAATTTAACTCTGCACTCGGGAATATTTACTGCAGAAAAAAAACGAAAGCGTGATAAGGTTTTTGTTTTCTTTTATCAATAATCATTACCTAGTAAGGGATTACGATCTCAATGAGTGTACACTGTTGAATATTATTTCTGCTGAAAAGTATTTTTCGTATGGAAGGAAAAAATGAAAACATTTGATCATTGTTCGAAATATTGAAAAATATGAACATGGTTTCTCCAAACTTCAAAAATATGAACACTAACATTCATGACTACTTCGTGAAATTATAATTTAATAAACTCGTAGTAAGAATTCTTTTTAAAAAACAAATCGTCCTCTGTACTCGTTAAAATTGCACATAAAAAACCACCAAAAAACCACCATCAATACATCTTATATTTCTTTGTCTATAAACAATGGAAACTGAGTTGTTAATTAGAGATCATTCTTGCTATGCACATCAACTGATAAGTAATGTTTGGACAACAAATGTGACTGGTTAAAAAGTAAGCTTTGCCAATGTTGTTTCGATCACATGACTAAAGATTTTCTGTAAGAAAACTTTAACGGTTTCACACCAAAATTTTTCAAGTAATAAGAAATTATACAAAGTGTTAATAATATCGTAAGGAAAAGTTTCAAATTTCAATAGTATTTTCTCGTTAAACTTGTAGTTCTAAGGTCAAAATATTACAAATCTTATTCAACATTTTTTTCAATCAAGCACCCTCCATTGCTTCTCTTTGCCTGACTGTAGAAATCAAAGAGAAAACCACGGGGTAGAGGATAGCACATGTAGTGCAAAACAATCAATGTGCGAAGCAAAAGATTGAATGAAACATAGCACGCATGTTTTTGCGCAAATGTTGTAATGTAACTTTCGGAATAACTTTTAATGTCTCTCTTCCTTAGGGCCATCGAACAAAACTATTTATTTTCTTATTTACTAATAAATTTGAATTAAAAAAGTGATCGTTTTGTACGTTGTTATTTGGTCATGCAGGATTCCCTTACATTTGCATATCTTATGCGACTATCTTGACAAAGTTGATGGTCTTGAATAATGTTTCATTTAATGGTTTAAAATGAAATTTATTTCCTTGTTTTATAAAGCCCAATTAGTCACGGCCCATGCCAAATAAAATAATAAAAAAATTGAGCTCGTTGCACCTTTAATGGCCGGGTGGTCGTTGGTCGGTTGTTGGTCGGGTTTTTTTCTGGTCAGTCGGTCGGTGGTCGGTGGTCGGTTGTTTTGGAAAACGCCTTTTTTGTTCACGGAACCTGTTTATTTACTAATCTTCTTTTACGATGTGCTTGTGTTATGTGATAATGATTTTTCGGTGGAACAATTTCCCCAGATTTCATGAAAGCTCTATGACTTGTCTCCGCAAAAGATTTGCCTAATAATTTTTGGGATTGAAACTATGATTCAAGAAAGACGAAATATTACCCTTTCACTTAACATTAAGTCAATCACTAGTAAAAATCAACTATTTTTATTTACAATTACTGAACAGATATTTGAAAAGGTAAAATGGGAAATCTGGAATTATTCTCTGATATTTCCGTTTTTCTTTATAATTGACGTCGTTGATTGTTTCTTTCAACAGATATTGAAGGTGTGATAAAGAATGGTAAGGAAGTAACAGATTTAAAATTGGCCATGGTGTTTGGTCCAAAAGTAGAAAACACATACTTCATTCTGAAAACTGTTGTTGAGAAAAACCAATGGAAGATGTTGAAAGTGATACTGGAATGCACCAATGTTAATGTTGATAACATATATCATGGTCAGACAGCATTAGCTATTGCTGCACAAGCTGGCTATAGTGAATGTATGAAGTTATTACTTGGGCATAATTGTGATATCGATATGAAGGATAACTGTGGAAACACTGCACTTATTTGTGCATCTAAACGTGGATATAGTGAATGTGTGCAGTTATTACTTGGTCATAATTGTAATATCGATATAAAGGGTGCCCTTGGATGCAGTGCACTTATTTGGGCATCTGAATGTGGATATAGTGAATGTGTGCAGTTATTACTTGCACATAATTGTGATATCGATATGAAGGATAACTTTGGAAACACTGCACTTATTTGTGCATCTAAACTTGGATATAGTGAATGTGTGCAGTTATTACTTGGTCATAATTGTAATATCGATATGAAGGATAACTTTGGAAACACTGCACTTATTTGTGCATCTTTATATGGATATAGTGAATGTGTGAAGTTATTACTTGCACATAATTGCGATATCGATATGAAGAATGACGATGGAGACACAGCACTTACTTTGGCTTCGAATATTGGAAATAGTATAATTGTAACTATGTTGAAAGAATATATGAAATAGCAAGCGATACTTGATGTTCAAAATATTGCCGGAGTAACATGTCATCACATGCAGCTATTTTAATCTGCGTTTACAACACATTGGATAATCGTTCGTTTAAACTTTTTTAAAGATCTGTCTTCTGTATTACCGATAAGCTCCATGACACATTCTTCTATTGTTGCAAACTGCTGTTGGGGTGGACGTCTCACCTGAAGTTCGCATACCTGTTTCAGCGGTTTTACGATCTAAACAGATGTTTTCAAACCTTTTTGATAGGGAACGTCTTTTACAACATTTATTTTTCGAGGATTTAGGTATTTCTATACACATCCTGCAAACACAGTAAGGATGCGGAAGGTGGCGCTCTGTTGTCTGTGAATCATAAGCTGATTGAGTCGAGATTATTTCTATTTCTGTGGGGGTGTCTGTAAGCATGTTTCTCTTATTTTCGAACAGTTTACTTCACAAGTCACCAGTTGGTCGAAAGTAAAGTTTTCAAAGCTTGATAATTTATACCATGAAATTTCTTGATGGAGGTAACAAAAGTCGTCCCATTTACTTTCTTTTTGCACGGTTTCCCCACTTGACCACATTGACATTGACCGTTACACCACTTTAGAAGGGCAACTTCTGGAAGTACCAGTTTTCCTCATTCATCTTGCATTGCAATTTACATAAGCAGTAAATCTAATAAGAAATCTGGTGAGTGGTCTGACAGGATAACGTTAACAAAATTATATCATTACGTAAAACACTACCATAGGTTACCTGGCTCTCATCATCTACTTTCATATCTTTCGGTTCACCAACGAAATGTTTCGTTAGTTTCATCATTCCCATTGTCAGATCATTCTTATCTGTGACCCGTACTGATTGAACATATCACTAAATGATTAACAATATCCAATACCAGTAATGTTTCTCAAGCAAATGAATAATATACAAATAAAAAATTTCATTGTCAGAAATGCATTCCCCAAAAAACGGAACGTAAGCAGTTTTTCATAAACTTCAACAAAAAGAAACTTAACTGGTAATCGGTTTGTCTATGTGTTCTCTTAGCAGCAAGTATATATTTCGTGTAAAGATATACAATTGCAAGTACAACAAAACAGTGTCACTCTTGATAACTTCAAAAAAGAGGAATTATCTAATTTTTCTGGATATGATTGCACGTAGAACAAACGTGTTATCACTTGCAATAAAGGTCGGAAAGGAAAAAACGTGAAGAACGACCCGTAATTTATATAGCAATTTAACTTCGAACTTAGTACTTAGTATGTGTCCTACTGACATAAGAATAGAGAGACGCTGGGATCGAGATTGATATATATTTTCAAAGAATTTTCTTTCATTTCAAAAATTGTTTCTCTACTCCATTTATGACATACAAAATTTTGGTGGCAGGTAAATCTGATCTGTATTATTGCAGAAGTTTTTCTTCATTTTTTAATCAAAAGAATGTGGCAGTGCGATTCGAAGAAATCACGATCAATGTTTGGTGGGAAAATTCGATGCACAAACACAGTTTAGTGCAACAAACGTTAATGAAATTATGTTCTTCATTATTTCTAGTTATGTTGTGTGGAATGTTTTTGGTTTAAATATCTTTATTCAACCATATTTTGAGCAATCCTTACAGACACTTTCATACACATTGATCAAAACTTTCTCTGAATTTTTCTCATTTTTCTGGTAAATGGTTAACAACTACAAAATCTTTCGATTTTGCAGTTTACACTAACCAAATTGACTTTTTTCAACCACGTAATCAAATGATAAATTAAGTCGAAAACAGAAATAAAAATTTAATCATTCATCGAGTGCAGATGTACTTACTGCTGGCAAAGAAAAATCATTCTCTTTGAATAAAATTATATAAGTCCGTGATTTTTTTAGACCTCGTGAAATTGTAAGACGATATCTTACTATCTTACACAGACAGTGTGAATGAGTTTTATTTTCTAATACTACATACTATATATACATTTTAAACTATTTTTTACTTTTTATATATTCATAATAAATCAATTGTATTAATTTTTATCTTGTTAACCACTTATCTACATTTTATTTTATGAAGAAGAACCATTGTATTAATAATGGAACTAAATACATGATTATTATTGTTAACAGATGGTACACCGATATCCAAAGTTTCCAGAGCTTTCTTGGAAGAGGTATTCTAAAATTTTTCTTAATACCAAATTTGTATTCAAGGTTTCTTTTTTTTATCAACGCAAATCGGTTACTCATATCTAAATTTTCCAGAAACGTATATCAGGATCACTTTAGGACTGACGATTCCTTTTGAGATTTCTTTTGAGTACATATATCAGGATCACTTTAGGATTGACGATTCCATAATAATCACATGATTTCTTTTGAGTAAACCTATATCAAGAAACAATACCTCCTAATTGTGTTAGACCTTTGAAATTGCAATTTTAAAACAGAGAGATCCAATTTTTGAAATGGAATACTGAAAATATTGTTTGAA
The DNA here is from genome assembly GCA_039566895.2 of Turritopsis rubra. Taxonomy (NCBI): domain Eukaryota; kingdom Metazoa; phylum Cnidaria; class Hydrozoa; order Anthoathecata; family Oceaniidae; genus Turritopsis; species Turritopsis rubra. Next base: position 12,594,070 of record CM077629.1, on the reverse strand, counting down.
GAGCTAAAAGGGATTAGCGATTCCATTAGTAGATGCTCAGACAACAGACAAGGGGTAATTTCATCAACACTCATTCCATCTTTTTGCAACATTGACAAAACCTTGACAATTTAATTCTCGAAAATCTTCGTTGTCATCCCCTATCTGGAAGGGTAAAGTTATTCGATTGATCCAAAAATTGATCGATATTTCTATTATTTGAATTATCATTATTATCGATAAATCATTAAACAATTTTTGCATTCCATAAACTTAAGTTCGGCGACTTCTGGTGAATCAAAATTCGTTCAATATCACAAAGTTTTTGTCAAGATTTTGAAGCAAAACAGGTCCAAAGCAAAGCATTGCAGTCAATACATTGGATCAAATTGAGATAGTTATGTGCACATATACATAGGATGAAAAGAATGCGATTTAATTTTGATGATATATAAAGTATACTATAAGCATCGAATGACAATCATAAAAATAATATGTGATGGCTTTAGGGAAAAGGTACAGTAATCGGAAAATCAATTCTCCTGAAATCGATTTCTGGATAAAATACGCAATTCAGAGAAATCGATTCTGAGATTTGGGATTTGCTAGAATCGATTTCATGTGACAGGAAAAAACTATTGTTGTTAATGTTTCTTACAAATTCTTTTCAATATATATTAGCGAAGATATACAAAAAGCTGTGGCATTATTTTTAAGTAAAATGTAAACATCAAATAGGAAACATTTTACGTGTTATAAATTCAAATGTTAATAATGTTTAGGTATAAATACAAAATCTTTCATCCGAAACATTGTATTTCACAAGAATCTTTCTCACTGTTATACATACACGGCTAGTTATATTGTTGACTTTCAAAGTTAATTACTAGCTAATACCTTGTGTAAACTGAAAATTAAATAAATTCTGTCCACTTTTTACTTTTCTCCACACTATATACTGGCTGCTGATAATCTGATCCCTAAACCAGACAGCAATGTGATTTGATACATCATAGCTATAGCTACATTACACATCTAACCAAAGGAAGGATAAAATCAGAGCCTCAACTCTTCCCTATCATCAACTCTCCCCTCTCATCAACTCTTTCCTGCCGAAGGGTCTTTACATTGGTAGAATGTAACTATGTAAAAAGCTGAGTCCGTGAGACAAAATTTCTTCGGACCACTTTTTAAGAAATTACCCAGATTTTTTTAAATTTTCATGTCACGTGAACGGCGTCCGCCAGGGTTTTCTTTGCCGCCATCAGTATATTGAAAAGTTAAGGGACCCTGGGTTCGAGGTTGCACATACTTGTTCTATAAACTGACATGAATAAATCGTACGGCCTAATCAAGAAGATTTGCCTTGTTTTCAGTATTTCATAATCAATTTTTTACAAAACCTAACATAAACCCTGCACCAAAGATACAAAAATCGAAAAAATAAGGTGTTTGTATGATGTTTGTATGATATTTACATTTGCATGCAGTTAGATCAACACCAAATTTGGGGCTGGAAGAACGGATGGAATGTTAGCAGGGACTTGATGAAAAACGAGATGCTTATATCTTGACATTACATGCACAGGACAACAGTTTTTAAACTTTTAATTGTTAAAAAGATTTTCATTGTTCTAAATTCAATGGTTTGCGGCTGCTTCAATTTACTATTTAGCAATCATTCCAGGACAAAGTGTCTATGCGAGAAATAACTTGGGATCCCACTTAGCTGGAGGGAGATCCCGCATTTTGTCCCTGGACAGAAATTCTTCATATAAACACAGAAGTAATTTTTATTAGAAATGTTAAGTAAAGTGGGATCTCATATTTAGTCCTATCCCGGCAATTAGGAACAGCCCCTTAGACAAACTTTGTTAATTTATCAGACAAACTTTGTTTGACGAAACAATTTGTCTCACATGAAACTCTGAATCATTTTCCCCAAAAAAGCTGGAAATGCTGAAGTAATGTTCCCAGCACATAGCTTCAAAGCTAGTGCTTTAATTTTTGCATGGATTTGATTGGATGAATTTGAGAACTACTAATAACCTTTACAAGCAAAGATTGTAGTATTATATAACTGAAATCAATAATCACTTTTGCTTTGCAATCTTGAAAAAAAAAACAGTCACTTCTTCACATGAAGTATATAATTTACCCATCACCTCGAATAAACATAAATCTCCAATAAACGTTGGTCCTGTATAAACGCATATATATAACATATATTTCGTCCTACGGGAAGTATGGCAACAAAAGAAAGTGACCGTAAAAAGTATTTATGTTACTTTTAATCTAGGATGACAAAGAGAAGGAGACACAATTCATAACTATTTTTTCGTGTTTTGTTCATAAATTCTAAAGAAATATTACCCTCGTTTCTTTGGATTTGCAGCTTTTTTGAGAACTGTTTTCACTTCATCTTATGTATTATTTGGAAAAACTCTGATATCTCAAGAAAGATAAAGAAAAAATCCTGATTCTTTTACTAAAATAAACACAATATTTGTGTTTTATCTGGAATGTTTCAACACGTAAAACACGAGGGTGGAGTTTTATCTGGAATATTTCAACACGTAAAACACCAGGGTGGAGAGGAGAAGGTCCATATAAAATTTGGAAAACTTTCGTGAGTGATACTAATCGCTCGTCAAAATTTAGTGCCGTTTTATTTTACTGGCACATATTTATGTTGAAGACAAAGAATGAAATTTTTTTTTGCCTAATTTTGTTTTCAGGCCTCCAGGATTATTGGCAGTTTTTAAGGAACAAAAATAAAGCGAATTTATGTAATAGTTTTAACTAATTTTGTATCATTTGTTGTAAAATGATCAAGCAACATAACAAAAGAACTGATGAAACTTGATAACCAATCTCAAAGGAGGAATAAATACAGTAGAATTCCGTAGTCGTAGCCCGGATAACTCGGACATTCGCTAAGTCAGACCGTTTTTCCCGGTCCCCTTAGCGAATAAAACCTCATGTAACTCGGACTTTCTAAAAAACCGTAGATCAAATGATTAGAATTTTTTGAAAATCAAACGATTTACAGGGAGCGTTTATTCTCTTATTTCAATATGGCGTCACTCAGTGGGAAAAAAACCCGGATATTACAAACGCGTATGATTGTTGAAAAATATGAAATTTTGAAAGAAAAATCAATAAAATCTCCTTACTTTCCAAGAAAGTCCGAGTTATCGAGACTTCGGATAACTCAGACATTTGCTAATTCGGATGAATTTTTCGTCACCCCTGAGGGTCCGAGTTTACGGGTTTCCACAGCAATTATGCGTTTTTTGTCACGATTTTTGTTAATGCCGCGGAGATTTAAAAAGTAGTTTGTATTATGTCACTCAATGGGCGTTACACGTCACACGGTTATTTCAAAAGAATTTCAGAACTCCTCCTCCTTCATCCTCCTTAGTTTAATGAGACCATTGTCCATGCCTAAAATAAATATTTAATATAAATATAAATTTAAATATTTATAATTCTTCTTGACTTTCTTAGTGTTCTTACTTTTCCAGTGTTAACTTGTATGCAACCAGTAATTGCATGTAATTGCGGCAGAACAATCGATACTGTCCAAGGCTAGTAATTACTTTTCTCATGTCAATGAGTTGCCTTGTTTGTATGTTCATGTACCAGGCGGTAAATGTACCTCCCAGGAAATACCATACACAAGAAGGAAAAAAGCAGCCGTATCTTTAGCGACATTTTGGCAGCTTCTTTATGGTTACATATAGGAAGATTTTCCACATTTTCTAGCGAGATTCTCCACTCATCTTTCCCACAATTGTCAATTAAAGGGATATGAAATGGTTTCACTTCTGATGTGAACTCTTGTTGAAGTTTTACCATCTGCGGGTGTCCATCATGTTCAGAACTTTGTAGTGATGTTAACCTTGCAAGATGTTTAAGCCAATCTTTGTACGTTTTCTAAAGTTTTACAGTTCTAACTAGCACCATACCATCCTAAATCCAGCTTGCATTTTAGGAGATGTTTTCAATTGTGCAGTTGGGCAATCTTTGACTATCTGGTTTCGCAAATTTGATTTGTTATCTTGACCAACAGTTCCATCTGGATATGATAGACTTAGAGGTACTGATGTGATAGGATAAGAAAACGCTTCTTCTAAGCTCATGCCTTTTGCACCAAAAAACCAAATGCTTAACATCTTCCTTAAAAACTGATACTGTTCGAGGAATGTTCTTAGGTATTTTCATCCCAATGTCACGCTTCATATTGGCGAGTAAAGATTATCAGTTTGTTTTTCTGAAAGTGCTTTATGATCTCAGGCGCTTTCAATAGCCCATTTTCATGACCATGCATCAAAAGGGTTGGTGTTATATTACTTTAAAGGATCTTTTAGTGTATCAACATTTTCCTTATGTCTCCTTTTAGAAACAATTGTTAATTCCTTGTGTGTCGATGAAGTGTTTCTGTTGGTTTACGCATAACCTGTATAAGTTCTCATGTATATGAACTGTATTCGCCCACTTGTTGGTAGTGTCAATGTTTGATATATCTCGCAAATAGAGAGTCATGGTGTCTTGTTGACCTTTCACTGTTAGAATCTCCAGGAAAAGCGATGTGAATTGTGATGAATTTACAAGGGTTACCATTGTTTCCTGTGTTAAGGTCTTGAAGCAAAAAGAAGTCTATATCAGCATAATTATTTGTTAATTGTTTCACTTTGTACCTTACAAGGCATCAAATGACTCTCTCATGCGTCAGTAGTAATGAAAGCCACCAAACGCTTTTTGACCTGATCCTGGTTTCAGAATCCGCAAACCAATCTTATTATGAAAATTTTGACCAATAATAATTATACGAAATATGAAAAATGGTAACATCGGTTTTTGAATATTGCGAAAAAGTTGTTCTGATGACGTAAGCAGTCACGTGACCGGCCCAGGCATTTTCAAAATTAGAGTCAGGATGATTTTGGGTCTCTATCCTGAATCAGAATGAACAAATGAGAAAACAAACGTTAGTCAGGTTGTTAGATTGTAAGGCCATATGCCCTGTCTATACCTATACTTAAGTTGCAATCGAAGATTCATTCAATGATGCCGTAATTGGATTTCTGCGTAAGCATAGAAATCCTTTAAAACCGTCCGTGTTTTTCGGGTTTTATTCTTCATCTGCTCCAAACATACGCAAGTTTTTTTCTGAAAGTTCATTGGTTATACAGATAATTTCTGATATCTGATTGGCTGATAAATTTAGCTAGCCTACTTAACGTAGGCGGTGAACGCAGACTGAAATTCACTTTGTTTTATCATCTAGGCAAAACGTTTTAAAAAATGGCGGAAAAGTTACGCTTAAATTTTGTAATTCTTTGATAGTGAATGAAAATGGCTTTAGATAACGAATTACGAATTATTCTTACAAGAACGTTAAATATAGAAGAATCTCTGCACTGGAAACTTGTTAACTTCTTTACATTTAATTACTAATTGCTTGATATGTTATAAAATGTTTTAATATGGGGAACGGAAGAAACTGCTCCCCCACCATCATATATATATATATATATATATATATATATATTGAAAGAAGAAGTCAGTGTTGTACACTGAAACTTGAATGAAAAAGTTTTGAAAAGGTAACGCCTTTTATTTCATATAGTTTAATAAGGGGTTTAATAGTGAATTATTATAGTGCTTGGTATAACATATTATATGCACAGCTTTCTGGATATGCATACCACACAGCTTTCCACCCTAGAGCTAGCCTGGTTATTTTCTGTTGTTTATTATGTTTTTCAAATTGAATTTAATACAGTTTCAATTTGTTTCTTTATTCTTTACTATTTGCAAAATACTTCTCGTAGATTATTTTGTCATCATTTTATGCTGGGAATATAGAGTTGGTCTTTCGGCCAATCTATGCAACATTGTATCTTTTGCTTTTCTGTCATTTTTCGAATGTATACAAACACTATTCTGATTAATTGAAAATATTTTGATTTTGAGAAAATGGAAATTAGTGTAAACAGAGAATTCTAATATTCTAAAATTGTCTTATAAGACCTTTCTGCACCTCGGTCTGGTGATGACATTCATCGTGATGTTGAATTTTCAAACAGCCTCTTATACATATCAGGTTTGTCCGTGAATGTTTGACGGCAAACTTTTAGAAAAAAATGTGTTTTGAAAAATATCAGCAAATAAAGGAGAAATCCTTGTGCCTGCAAGGGCATCTTTTTTCCATTGGTTTGTTAGTTTCTTTTGTTTCATACACGTAGAAATTTTTGGTATTTTTTTGAGTGCACATAAATTATGACTGGCTATTACAACCATATAAGAAACCTTTAGAACTAGAAAAAAAGTATGGATTTGATTAAGAAACTTTTTTTGCCAGCAGGTTCTTTGATTTTCGCTAGACGAGTTTGAGCGAAAAACATTGATGATTTTAACACTACAGACATCATTTAAGAAGAGTTAATAAATGGAAAAACATAGTTTTAAATCAAACCGTCCCTTGATTTTATTTTTAACCGGGGTTTATATTAAAAAACACCATAAGAAACTTCTGGAACTAAAAGATAGGTCTAAAATAAGAAACTAATAGAACTAGGCCTTTGGCTGGGTTTCTTATAAAAAAAACAAAAACGTGTTTGACTAAAATCCTTTCATATTCATCAAAAACTATAGGAAAGGTACAACACCCTCATTTTCACAATAATAACTCTTCCAACATTTTTACTGCATTTTCTTTAGATATTATCATTGGTTCGTTCAGAAAAGAACATCAGAAAGCTTTTCAGAAAATACGTTCACCATCAGATTGAGTAAAACACAACTGCATCGAATGTCGATATTCCGAGGTTGTGCAACTCATGATATCTCAAATAACAAGCACCATTGGTTGTTCGCAATCGAACGTAGTTACGAACGCGTAAACGTAACTGCGTCTGAGAAGTGTTTACGACCAATCATCAGGAAGTTTTCTCCTTCTTAAACATATTCTTCAGGAAAGAAGTAACTTTTTGTTTAACTGTCTTCTTTTCAGATTCAACTTCGACTTGGAAAGTTCTTGTTGATAGATTATAAATGGAACCAAACGCTATTGCAATGACGGTACACGTTAAGCAAATAACGTTGTACGGCATACTGAAGTCCGGCAAAGGAACGCGAATTAACAACGGCTCTGTGTATATACGTCGAAATATCCCCGTGCTTGGATCAATACACGTTCTATAAAGTTTCAAGCAAAACAGGCTAAAAAAGAATGCTAAAAAACGAAACATTGCACACGACCTTAGCTCAATAAGAGAAAATATCCTGTTTCCTTTATGAAATTATTAAACAAATATTCGACGAACAACTACTACGCTTCGTGTGGATATCGCTTTAGCGAGATGGAATAAGGTTAATATCAGTTCTTCGTGAGACGTATAACAGTTTTATCAAACACTTGGTTCTCACTGAGTTTAAAATAACGATTACACCAACAATTTCATAACGTTGTAATCGTTATTTTACTCAGTGAGAACCAAGCTTTATTTTACATCTCTTTTGTTACGATTCACTGATGTCCAATAGCGCCACGGAAAATATTGCAATATCCCTGCGCTGTAAAGTGTACGATAAATCTTCTTACCTTGTTATTCCAGAACATCGTCCATCTATACCAGAACTGTTTTCATGATCAGGAAATGTTGTACTGATCACTGACGACCTGTCAAGAAAGAGTGACAATAAAAATAACTTGATGCAATTTGATACAACAGCATCTTGAAAATTAGCATACTAATCACGTATCATTTCCAGACCACCAAAGTTCGTGGAGAAAAACTTTTGCGTTATAAGGACCAGCATGGATGTTTTAAAATAATGCCAAAGAAAGCCGTGTACAAGGGGCCGACATTAAATTTTGGCAGGCTTAGAAACCAATAAGGTATCAGGACCAAATGTGACGGAGAGCAAGAATGTATACAAACACTGAGGAGAGCAAGAATGTATGTACAAACCCGATATAGAAACCGTGATGAGAATCGGGTGGATGTTGCATCCAATCAAGAAAAACCTTTTCAAATTCCACTGATACCGAGGCGGTTGACATTGGCGGGATTTCCAACAAAAATTCGATAGAAGCAGGTCGGTCACGCCCATATGCAGGTATAAACTTCAACTGATCTTGAAATGATAATAACAGACACGTAAGTTTATGACAGAAGCCATTTTTGTGAAGTGTGCAAACGTAAGAGGGGTACCATGTTTTTTCAAAATCTTCAAAAAGTCTTACAGGAGGAGTGTTTTCTATTTTCAATATCTCCTGTTGTTTCAATAAGAAAATACTCCTCCACAGAGACTTTTGGAAGATTTTCCCCACTAGGTTCATTCTTATTTGCTGATCAAGTTTACTAATGCAAGGAGTTGGATTATCTGCCATCAAACATTTCGGTGATAACTCTTAAACGAGCCATCCAATAACCTAATACTCGCTGACCCAAACAAATTTCACAAGGTTAAGACCACGAGGTTTTGACAGATGAATTGTGAATAATTGGCAGATGAAGTGTACGCTACATGCGGATGTTAAGCTTAGGTAAAATTTATGGAGAAGAGTTAAGAAATTGTCTGACACTGTACTCCACCACTTTTTGGGAGAATGTGTTGCTCAAACCAAAGTTCGTAGAAACATAACTGTTCAGGAAACTGCAACATCAGCAAAAAAAAGCATTAGCTATCGTCTTGGAATTATGAATATTTTGATTCTTTTTTGTTTTAAGATTGCTTTGTTTCATCAGCTGATGAAATATAAAAAATTCAAAAGAATCAGTATGCAACACAATGTAAACAAAAACAATTTGAAGTTGATTTGAAATACCTTCCTAACCAGTTAATTAATGAACCTTTTCATAAACAACATCACTAGTTTTTAGTCCCAATGATAATGTCGTTCTCATACTTATGGCTTATTAACCGTTTAGCCAGTCAGTACGGGAAAATATTGACCGAGGTTGTGACGTCATGGATCGAGCACAGTGAGTTCCAAATGATTGGCTAAGATAATAAGCCATTTAGTACATGGCAACATCATTAAGAGAAGATTTATAGCCCTTTTTTGTTCCAATAAAATAAAATATTTACTGTTTTCTTATATTTTTTGTGCTTTCAATGTAGAGTCTTCTTCAACATTTTATTTATTTCTTTACATTTTTATGAAGCCGGTCAATACCGGAAAATATTGACCGGCCACGTGATGTCAATTAACCAATCATAATCTTTTGCGAGAAGACTCTACACTGTTAGGTACTAAATGTTAATAGTGATCATAAAAAGATATTACATTGCTTTATCATATCAGGGAACATCTTTTTATTCTGTTGTAAAACGAGGCAACACCTGTACAGAACAACCACTATGTAAATTATCAAAAGATCTTGGGATAGACGATTCTCATTAGGTAACATTAGATTATGTTTCAGATGCACTCAGTTGCTCCATACTTCACAGTTACAGGAGGACTACCTATTTGTTATAGCCCTGCAGTGTAGAAAGAATTGACGTTATGTGGCCGGACAATATTTTCCCATTATTGTTCAGATTCATAAAATTCTAAACTAAGAAATAATGAAGAAGACTCTACATTGTAGGGCCAGAAAATATAAGAAAACAGAAGAAGAATTTGTCATTCGTTGTTAATCCTTATTTAATTAGAACAAAAAGTTTTAGGTCTATAAATGGCTTAATTAAGGTTTAAGCCTGTCAATACTTGGGAAAATATTGACCTCATTAGGCTCGGTCAATATAAGTACTCACCGGGTTTGGCTGTCAATCCGTTCAATTGAATGTGAAACGTGTGATAGTATGTCCGTACAAAGTATGGCATAACATCCAGATACGAGACCCGAAATGTTTGCGTAGGATGGGAGTTCTTTATTTGACAAGTGGTACCACCTTTTTCATCACCATAACCTGCATTCAAAGAAAATGGATATGTTATCAATGAATGTTGGAAAGTGGCAAATTCATAGTGTGGAGGTGCACAGATGCAAGATGACTATCTAGAAACATTCTCTCATACATGCAGCAAAGACTGAGAATTTATCTGAGACCCTTTAATGTGTTCAGAAGACAATGTTTCTAAAGGTTTCCATCTCACACACTTCCATTAAAACTGCCAAAAACATCACGCTACATCAGAACCCACTAGAGAGTACAGCCTAGCATGGATGTGATACTGTCAGTGAAATAACTTGAGATGTAAAATAGTACTATAGAGATCAGCATAAAAAGTCAACATACCTGTGGTAAATTTATAAGCAAGAAGGTATGGATGGTTCAAATCTGAAAAAATATAAATATTGACTGAATTCATGTGATAATTGCAGAAAAAGGGGGAATAAATCAATGGCAAATGAAAAGCAACAAAATTTGAATTTTGAAATATTTGGGAAGAACATTATGAAAACTTAATGTTTCCTTTACGCCTGTCTTTATTGCCATTTCAAACAATATTTAATGTAATAAAAATTAGCTTCATAAATTCATAATAAGAGGGTGAGTAGACAAAATCTTCAATGTCTCTGTGAAGGAGTGTTTTTTTATTGAAACAGCAGGCAATATTGCTTGCCATTCCTATAGAAAACACTCCTTCTCATAGACCTATTGAAGATTTTGCCCACTGGCAATGGTCTATGAGTTTTTAAAACTCTTAGGTCTGCTTGGGTTATTTCATGTGGATTAATTTTCCCAAATCAATCATACAGGGATTGTTCGTGAGGATTTAATTTCGCATATTTGAACAAAATTTATCTGGAAAATAATTTCTCTCTTTGAGGTAAACTTTTATCCTACTTTGACTTCTATTAATGAAGAAAGAACTTACTGTTATGCGAATATTCTATTGACAGTTGCAGGTCTAAACCATTTGATAGATCTAGTCCAAAAAAACAACAACAAAAACAATGACAAGCGAAATAGAAATAATACGAATTTCATGATCAATACCCAAGGAAAAGTAAAGAGACAAGGAACTAGCTGAGTACAAAATAATAAATTGCAGGAGCAGAACATATCTTCTTACCATATGTTAGTAAATCGTACAAGGCCATTTTCTTGTCTTCTCCACTAGCATCAATCAGATGATATCTGGTCGGTTCAGGCCTTATTGTTGATCTTTTAATCTGTTTTCAATAAAATCAGAAACGACATAATATAAATTAAAAATATTAAAGTTATTTTCAAAGAAGCGTAGTTAAGTGTTTGATAATACTTACATTAGCAATATTTAAATCAACCAATATATTGCTGGTTGATGCGAGAGGACATTTTGAAAGAAGTTTCTTGCCAAACAGATGAGATAGTGACCATTCTAAATTATATGAAATCTTAAAAAAAGCTAAAGCAAATATATTGGCAGTCAGTATTCCTTTATTGTCAAAAACATATGTCCGCCATAAAGTCTCTGGTACTTAGACAGGGTTCATAGCAGTTTTTCCAAAAATATTTCCCTGACTTTAGTCAATATACTTTTCCCTAATTTTTCTTAAAATCCGTACTATTTCCCCCTGAGTAACACAATAAAATGGCAGTTTTTCCCTATCATTTTGTTTACTGATTGCACTATTGAAGGTGGATCTCTGCTAAGTGAATAATCGACACGAAGCAAACTCCGAGCGTCCAAAAGTTAAAAGATTTTGTCAGGAAATTTGCACCAATCAGGACACAACGTGTTTTCCCCGAATTTTCCCTGATTCACTCTTATTCCTGATCTCTATCTTTGTTTCTCTGTCATCTGACAATTACAAAAAACGTGTGTTTCTTAATGAACTTTCATTATTCAAATAACCCCAAAACAAAGGGAGTACATCAACAAATTCTGATACTCAATGAAGGTGTTTTTCTTTCGTTATAATGCATCAGTTTTGGTTAAACTCAAGTGGTGGTTTATGATCATGTTATGCACTACAGCATAAAATCATTTATATTTATATACCATTGATTAAACCTTTATGAACATCTTAACTGTATTTAACAGAAAACTGTTCAAAGTAATACATTACCATTCTTGATGTTTGCGTGGACAGGATCAAAGACAGTAGAAACAGTTTGCTTCAGTTCTAATTGCACCTTCTCATCCTTAAAAAGAAATCACATGATAAATCTTTCATTGAGAGTGGTAAAACAAATCGAGTGGTTGAGAGAATCGTTAAATTGTACAAAATGTTTTGGGCCATTATTAAGTTGGTAAAAAGGAACTTGAACATGATATTGTTTCCCTAATGTCCTCATTCTATTAAATAAATAAATAAACCACTGGATGGGTCCAATAGATTCTCTAAAGGAGATGTAAAAATTGTGCATGTGAACTTGACATTCATCCACAGGTCATGGAAAGCACTTTCATACCTGTACAATGGAGCGAAGATTGATGGCCAGTGAATGATAGGATGAGTCATACAAGTGCAATGCATTTAATAGTGTCCCTAGACCAGCCTAAACAGTTCAAATGCATTGAGTGTAAACAAATTCAAAACACAGTATTTTAAACAATAGTAAGATATAACGATAAAAAATGGGAAGGAAAAAATTATCTGGAAACACTTCAACCTCTCCAGTACATGGTAGCAACTTCTTCCAGGGTGTCAGATTTTCGGTGCAAACAATTTCACGAGAAAGAGAAGCATATCTTAAATGTTCATCCAGGCTCTGATCTTCTGGCCATAAACCCAACGGTCTCATGGACCAAACTGGAGATGACGTAACAGCTTTATCAATGAAATTCAATGAGGAGCAAAATTGTCCTGATAATGCATGAACCAAACCATGCCAATTTCTATCAACACTATAAAGAATGGTACATGGAGCAGTTAGAGGGGGGATTGAAGATATTTCGTTGCTTTTATAAGTTTTGCATTTGCACATTCACAATGTCAAATTTCCACTAGGTGGAAAATGTTGCAGTGAGTGATTTTTTCCACACAAGTGCAGTATATAATTATATTATAGTAACTGATGTTTTCAAAGTTGCAGCTGAAAATGTGGATGAAACCATTTCTATGTTTCACTGCAACAATAAAAATCACCCACTATATAATCATTTCTGCAAAGTGGAGATTCAACTTCGCTCTCCTCAGCAAATATTCGTTGGAAGTACTTTGAGAGTACAATTATAATTATGAGTATAATTTCTTAATTATAATGGCAATATCTTCACATTACCATAACTTATATATACCTTGTTTTGTTTATATCTGGATGAAACCACACCCATAGCTGTATGCCAGGAGGAGCGTCCAATATTGGATAGCCCCACTTGTTATACCGCCATCTTCCTTGGGTTAAAGACAGGTGTAGTTCTGCAATTCGGAAAGCAGAAATAATTTCCGCAAATGATTTTGGAAACAGGTTAAAATGAGAGGCTAAAAGAAATAACATCGAATCAATCAATACTGAATATGAATGGGCTTTAACTTACGTATGGGTTTTAACTTACGTATTTCTTCATCGAAGATATTCACATTCCACTGGGTAACAAATTGAAAAAATCCATAGACGTGAGCAGATGGCAATTGCTTTAGATACAACTCCTCAGTAAATTTGTCTTTGCTGCAGAATGACGACGACGTTGATAAATAAATTGAGAAGACCAAAATAAAAAACATTCTTTGTACTATATATGTGACGTTTTATTGTAACCTTTAAAAGACAAAGATAACTGAGATGAAGATACTTGTCAGGTATAGTACTTAACCCTTGCATAAGCACCTCAAATACACAGCCTTTCCCCTTTCCAACTACTCCAAAGCAGACCTGACTACCCAATTAATTGAATTGAAGCATTGATTTCAGTTTGAAGATGTTATTGGATGGTGCTGCAGACAAGAAAAACAGATTTTAGAGCAGGTCTTGCTTTCAGAACATTAATATATATGCTCCAGGTTCAAAAGCTATTGCAGAAAGGAAGTACAAATAATTATTTTCTTTTATGAAAAACTTGAAAAATACATTTTAGGCCACACGATGAACGTATTACAGTACAGCCTGAACACAGTCATTATTAAAATCTCTTAACTGTTGGGTTCCCAGAGAGAAACAAAACACAGATATAAACGAGCCAAATGTATGGTATGAACAGTTATTGACTACAAGAGAATTTGGGGAAATTTGGGTTGAGATGTTGAGCAAATAACATGAGAAGTATCCCTAACCGTGCAAACATGTTCCCTATGTAATCCAGCATTAATGACATAAAAATACAGCTTGAAGATGAAATATGAACCACAAATAGTTAAATGTAAAGATTACAGAAATTACGATCTGAACATTATGTGTGAAGACATCAAAAACATAGACTGGCGCCCGATAGAACAATCAAATGACGTTAATTCAGCTGTTCAATACTTTAATGGAAAATTTACCCAAGTTTTTGACAGACATGTTCCAAAAATTGAAAAATCTGTGAAAGGGAGACCATGTTTGTAGTTAACTAGAGAACTAAAAAATGAAATGAACCACTGAGACCACAAGCTCAGAAAAGCACGCCAAACAAAATCTGAAAATGACTGGTCCAGATATAAAATCCTATGCAACTGTTGTAACGGGCTGATTAAAAAAGCGAAGTCAGTATATCACAAAACCTTAATAGATGAGAACAAAACCAAACCACGAAAATTCTGAGATGCAATCAAAACCATCTACCCGAACAAACCGAAACCTGTTAAAACTTGTTCATGTCTAAAGTCACATGGGAATAAAAAGCTTGAAATTTATTTTCACGAGAAAATATTTACTTTTGTAACAAACTACAAGTATCTTGGTATTATTCTTGATGAAATGCTGTCGCTGAATGAGAACTTTAACCGCACATCCAAGAAAGCAAGTTCCTGTCTTCTATTTTTAGAAACAATGGGAAGTTTAACCACTACAAAAGCGAGACTTAACATCTACACCTCCATGATTTTACCACTGATTACCTATAGCTGTCCTGTCAACGTATACAAATAGTCAACTAGCTTAACAATATTACCTGCGAGAATCCACGTGACGAGCATACATAATCAGATGAAACGAGAATATGTAACAATGGCCAAGATATGTTTGATGAAAGATTTCAACTGCAAGAATTTTAACAACTATTTTAATTTATTAAATCACACAATTAACACTAGAAATAATCAAAATTGTATCAAATTACCTTCTGTAAAATTGGAAATCGCTAGGCGTGGTTTCTTTCAATTTACCCATAGAAATTAGGAATATTGATAGTATTGCTGGATTTAAAGACAAATGTTTCTATTTATTTTTACTAGTTTTTAATCTTCTTAGGTTACTCTTTTCCATATTACATTTAACATCTTTACAATTTCAACTTTTTAACTTGTTGGTTTTTTCATTTCACTTTCCTTTTCCTTTTTATATCACAGGACAAACATTAATAGCGGTTATATTGCATATAATGTATATATTTGTAAATATCACTGAAGTTTTTATCCTGTATAAATAAATAAATAAATAAATAAATAAATAAATAAATAAATAAATAAATAAATAAATAAATAAATAAATAAATAAATAAATAAATCAATCAATAAATAAATAAGTACGATGCATCCACTATCAGGCCCAGCTTGAAGTGCCAATAGACAACATTAAGGTACAGCGTGATGGACCAAGTCTTCATGACCAGGCATAGCTTGAAGTGCCAATAAACAAGTTAACCTAGGCTTGTGTACTAAGAATTAAGTACAACTTGAAAGCAAAGTACAGCTAGAATAACAAACATACTGCGAAAACACTAACTCGTTCCAAAGCACAACACAAAGAAGATTGAGAGCATAGAGGGCTAAGCGAGTCTAAACGAGGACATGATCCCAGACCACATTATAACAATACTACCAAAATTAAGTTAAGTAAGACAAGGCAAAGAGTGCTGTACTCAGTAGCTAAGACATAATTTAGAAGAACATGTAAACGAAACAATAGAGAACCACATAAAACAATACAATGTGTGGGTAAACGATTAATCTGTGCTAAACCTGATGATTTAGTTCCAATTGTATTCTATGGAGTTTGTTTAGACACATGATTAAACTGGAAGAAAATACATGTTAAAATATAGAAAAAACTGTTGACCCTTCATGAAAGCTTATTATCTTATGGTGACATGTAAAGTTTCTTATGGGCTATACTGTATAAAACACTTCCATAGCCAGTCATACCTTTTCTGCTACACCTTAATTGTTGTAAAATAAACTCAGATAACAAAGAATTGTAATTATATATTATCTTAGGAACATTGTTAGAAATTTGTTAAGGCAATTCTTTATACAACACAAGAATTGATTGATTATTTAGTTCACTGTTAACACAGCTGGAGACGAACCAGATAGCCAAGGCCAGTGTCTAGGAATGCCCCCTAGGATTTAATTTAATTATATCTGAAAGTTTCATTATTTTAGATTTGTTAAATAGTGGAAGTGAAGAACCTCTTGTAGGTTTAAAGTGTATAATAGCACTATATTGCAGAGAAATGATTCTTTTGACACTTGGATTTCTATTCTGCCCCCATATGTTAAATGTAATGAGAATATAGCATGATATTATTTTTTAGAATCTCTTTGGAAACATGTCTTATTTTGCTAGAATGCCAATAGATCTAGATAGTTTTATTTTAAGATTAGTCGTATGTTGTTGCCAGTTTAAGTGTTGGTCAAGATTTACACCAAGATACTTTACAGATTCAGAGAATTTAAGTTTTTGACCATTTATTTTCAATTTTCGTTCGTAATTATTGGTAGACTTAATAGGATGTTTGAAAGGTTGGTTTGGTTACATAGAAGGAATGGCAATAGAAGTTGAACTAATGATTAAATTATAGTGTAGCAGCTTAGAAGTCATTAATCTGCCTAAACCATGCAAGCATGGAAAACGGACGTTAAACCAAGTATGATTATGATGATGACAATGATAATGATAAAGCATCTGTAACAAACTAAATTTTTTCAATATTTGGATTTCGGGGCATTCTGATTTCATAGTTAGTTACACAGAGAAACTGGATATGTTGTGTGATGTTTTAAATTTTATAGTTTGACCGCCAAAATATGAAATTTTGTTACATTGCAAATTTGCAGTATAATATAGTAGTATTGAAAAATGTATCTCATGATGTGAGTTTGCAAAAGTTAGTGAATTTCAATGAAATCCGTAATCACAATAGAATCCATAATGGCTGCATTTTCTCCAAAATTGTGTATTATGTTTCGTCAACTTTCTTTCATGTTTTATATGGAAAATTATACATCCAGACAGACAAGATGTATGTTTCATCCCATGCCATGAAGTTGTGAAAACTCTCTCCCACAAACATTATAAAAAAGTGCACAAAATTTAGTAAGTAGCTGTTGGGGGTGGGACCACAGCAGGCTAACCTCTTAAAGGCGCGTGATTTAAACCCTGTTTTTTACCCTTGATATCAGGTAATCTTGTTGATCCTGATTGAAATAAACATAAATTCAAGGAAAGAAGATTTTTTGAAGAAGGCGGACTCTTTTCTTTTACTCCTCCCCCGCGGATGCACTTTCGATTTTACCCAACATTATTTTTTTGCCTCGTTTTCAGTGGAAAATTCTCGAAATTTCTTTTCTTTCGATTTCAAAATGCAACATCATCGTGAGTAGTCAAAACGAAAGTGTTTAAAATAAAATGTGTCCAACAAGAAGGGAAAACACAAGAAGAGAGCAACGAGAATTAATTAACACTGAATATGGCTAACTTTGAAAATTTTGATTTAATGAACATTGGTATCCATTGTTTTGAGGAATCATGTAAACGTCTGGACTTTTTACCGTTTTCATGCCAGTTTTGTAGCAGTAAATTTTGGTATGTTGTTGGCCTCCTCTGTACCTAAACTTGTTCTTAAAGTTTGAACTTTCTTTTAATAAATATGCTGGTTCATTTTCCTTTCAGTTTAGAGCATAAAGACCCAGATCAACATTCATGCCAGGCTTTCGTTGATAATGATGTAAGTTACTCCCTTAAGAAGTTAGATGTGTGAAGCCAGTGTATACTATGGCTGTATTATAAATATTTACGATTTTCTCATGTGTCGTGACAACTCTCCTCACAATGAATTCTCTGTAATGTCATCACTATTATGTCACCCCTAACTTCTTTGTATACTTGAAATCATCATTGGTACAAGTTCGTGAATTTTCTCATTACGTTGAGTTTGAGTCTAGTAAAGAAATTATCTGGTAATCTATGGAATTTTCAAAATTTTCTTCCTTACAATCTTGACAGTTTTTACAAATCAATCATGACCCTTCAATCAGTCCAAAATAATCCAGCCCAAAATCATAATTGCCCATTTTTTGCAGATAAATATCATCAGAAAATCTTTTGTCTTTTTCTAGAGTAGGCTACTGCAATGTCCATTGTGTAGTCAGTATGTTATGAAAGGTAAAAATGGTAAACATGATGACAACAAGCAAGTAAATAACTCATTGGTTCATTCTTCTTATTCAATTAAAGGAAGTAGTCAAAAGTTCGTCCTTTTTGCTCAAAGAAAAAATATTTTTCTTAATACAGAATTTATTGTAATGAATTGAATGTATGTTTACCAATCATTAGATCGAGCTGCACATTTCTAGTGGATGCAAAAAACTAACTGTTAAGAAGCGAAAAAAGCAACGTTGTTCACATGGCAGATGTCGAGAAGTTAATCTTATTCCATTACATTGTGACAATTGTTTTCAAAGTTATTGTGTCAGGTAAATATATAATGCTTTTTATACTTCAGTGATTCATACACCCCTGCCTTCCTTATCTTTTTGTATTTATTTTAACAAGGCTGGTTGCTCAGTGAGTGATTTCAGCAATGATCTGATTTGATCTGTTGCCTTCCTTACCTGAAATAGTGTCAATGGAGATTTAGCTAAAATTGAAATGTTGTTGTTGTTAAACAATATTCTAGATACAGATACTGTGATCTGTATCTAGAATATTGTTTAAAGATAATGAACTGTTATAAAGGTTTGAGAAAACTGAGTCAGCAGTTTTCTACAAGGGAATCTCCACGAGAGAGCCAATCATTTGATTACCTCATTTGTTTGCCATTTTGATATAAGTCAGCTGTTCCTTTCAGACCCATTTCTTATTGTTCAAATGAGGGATTTCCACTGCTGACATCAGCACAGTGCAACCCTCAGGTGTATTTATAACAGTTCATTATCTTTAATATATGATAAGTAAGAGTTGAGCTATTCTTCTTCTAGACATAGACATCCATGTGATCATAACTGCCATAAGGAAGTGCGCAAAATGCTGATCAGTGTCAAGTGATATTTTGATTTAAAAAAAGGAATTACAAAGAGGAGATGCAGGATTTCAGTCAAAACTACAGAATGTTAATGCATTGATCATGAACAAAGGAACTGAAGAAACTAAGGAACTATGTCGAATTTTAAACGCTACGAAATCTGTTAAAAAAACCTGAGCAACATGTTGTTGTTATGGGACAAGCATGTGATTCATAAGAAGATGAGGGAGCTATGTTGTATTGATGTTTGATGGTGGTTGGAGATATGATATAAATTTCCTGTTGTCTAACAAGAAAACTTTTAAGCCAAATTTGCACCAGGTGGAGAAGGTTAACAAAATATTTTCCACACCTTCACATATGTGCATTAAGCAATTTTGCGCCTCGTGGAGATTCCGTTTTGTTCATTAGTTGGATAAGAATATGAAATGTGAATGTTGATAACATAAAAAGATGAATAACAGTTTTTAAATTGTAATTGTTGGTTTTGTGTAACAGAATAACAAAATAATATAACAGCGCTAGTTACTATCCAAAATTCGTTGTTCCTAATGAAACTTTTCGTCAGTGACCAGATGCAACCAGGCAGAAATTAACTCGTTCGACGGTAAACCGAACCACAGCCGTCCTTCGGCAATTTCACTCAATACAAATTTTCTGTCTTCATATGAAGATATGAAAATATACAGCATCATTGTTCTTGACATTACGCAAAGTTGTATGTTTTCTTTGATTGTTCAGCAGCACGCATTCCTGAAAACGTAAAAGTTAAATACCCTTTTCAAGCTTTATTGTCGTTAATAGCAATGAGACCAATAGACAGGGTGTCATTGATAAAAGGCTGGATTTTCTTCTATTGAACTTATGGACACACCTTTATGCCACAATTTCTAATAATCTGTTCCTACGCTTTGTAAAAAACCCTGTCACACTTTGTATTAGTTAATTGGTCAATTTGGAACATTCATCGGGTCAGTATATACATATCGATGGTCTACTGCCCAGCAGGTCCCAACTCTTATTTCTAGTGCTCTCAACTTGGCAGGTATGAGCAACCGTGTAACGGTACCAAATTTTTGTTCTGCAGGAAGAAGAATTAATGATGAATGTCTTTTAGCTGCATACCAAGCTTCAAGACGTCAACAACCCTGTAGGGGATTAGCATTTCCAATGTGACCTATTATGGGACGTTATCAGTATCAAACTTCTTCCCCGGGAAACAAATTCCTAATTTTTAGACTTTCGGGAAATGGTTGTTTTAAATGTTTTCAAATACTTCATCTTGACGTCACCTGTACCAAATTTATTACAAAGTGTGGCAATTATTAGAAAGTGTGACATAACACACCCAAATAAGCAGAAGGTCTTTTTATCAAGTTTTTATCACGTGATGAAAATTACTCAATATATACGAGTGAGTCGTCGTCGTCTGCTTATGTCAAAGAATAAATGTTCTAGTTTAAAAGCATCTAAAAGCATTTCTCCCTAAATGCAATGTCATGTGTTCAACTCTTTTCCATGGCACTGTGACTGCCGGGGGACAAACTAAACGCCATACAGGTAAACACCTTCGTATTTGAACCACTAAAAAAACACATACAAAAAGAGAAACACTCGAAACTAATATATGCATAAATATTAATAAATATTATTGAAGCAAAGAAACATGATCACGGCTGTGTCGACGATGTTACGGCGTCGTTCAAACGCCGACACAGCGTCACACCATGGACGGATAAATAAGTACACTTTTACGTAAAGTAATTACTAGCAAAATGTGTGATGTGCTGCCTAGTGGAGATCCGCTTAATAGTGTTTTTTATTATATTGTTTTGTTTATGTGGCTGGGGCATGTCTTTTACTTTTGTTCGCGTGTGAAGAGTTTTATTAACAAATGATTTTTTTATTTTTTTCAAATCAAATAACCACCCTCTCCAATAAACGCCCATTCTAAGATTCTAAAACTTGAGAACACCAAAAGAAAATACGGAGCGGGAAAAACCCGTGGAGATTTCGTGACGTCATTATGATTGTTGATTCGGGATTTTAGATTTTCGGGAAACAAAAAGAAAACAGACACGGAACAGAAGAAAGCGTAGTTGGATTGGTGAAATAGAAAGTAGGAAGTTAAACCAAGTTTCTGTTCTTAGGTACTTATTAATTCCACGATTTTTTTACTTTCAGTAACCAGCATTCAATAAACTCTTACGTGTAGATAAAAATAATTGTTGTGTTGTAGCGTTTTGCTGGGATAATCAATCTCTTCTACTAGTAGGGGAAGAGGTAGCTAGATTTTTTAGAGAATTCCCCCTTCCTTATAAAAAAGAATTTCCAAATTCTATGTGTTTTGTTGAAATTATATTAGCTACCTTTTTGCTAGAATTTTAATTATTTCAGTTCACAAAAGTTTTTTTAAAGCACTGGTCAATATGTTGCATTATCAAAATGTTGCATGATGTTGCATGATGGCCATGCAAAATATTGCAACATTGATGAAACAAGATGAACATGTTCATGTGAAATTGATTACAAATTCTTGCCTGTTTTGCACCTTCTCAAGAAGTCAAAGAAGTCGCAAGAATGGGTTATATATACAACAACAAAAAAAAACAAAAACAAAAAAAAGAAGAGAAAAAATGAAGCAAAGATGAACTGGATGTTTAATTGACTTGCATATGATGTATGGCTATTTATGTCTCTGGCACATTTTTTGTATAACAGCAAAAGAGATGTTATTCCATATTGTCCATATTGTTACCCCTTTGCATTCAGTTTGGCAGGGGACATCTGAAACCTTGAAAGGACTACCAACAAAAAAATAAAAGTTTTGGTCAATTTTTCAAAATAAAATATCATCGTACTCAAAGACCTATGAATATCCGGCAATAACTTCTGTTTTGTTGATTTTGAGACCTAAGTTCTTATGTGATAATTAATCAGCATGAAATTCTGTATCAGAATCATCAATAAAATTAGGGGGGTACGAAAGTGCAATAGCGCTGAATATCCTTAATCCTAAACCCGTTTTTGAATGATATAGACTGAAGTGTCAAGTATCAAGTTCTATTGAAATCGGCAATTGCGAATTCCCATGTGACAGAGCATCTATGATAGACGTTTTGTTCAGTAGACGTCTACTGAATTTCAATTCGAAATAAAATATGTCTTTTCAGTGTGAATCCCGTTTTTTTTTGTAAATTTCTGATCTCTAAAATTCCTGTGCTTGTTTACTTCAATTAGGTGTTGGACAACACAAATTCCTACAGCCTTTAACAATTACGACCTACAGACAATAGCAATTAAAAATCATCATTCTGGCAAACAAACAAAGAACTCTGCAATAATTACGGTGGTTGGATACATTCATAATAGGCAACATTTTTAAGTGATTCTAAGTGTTATACCATCCATCTCTGCCAAAAATGAATAATGCCAATATAATGTGATCTCTGATTTCTGTTCAGTAATTACTTCACCCCTTGTCTTTCAAACATAATCGTATTTTGACAGTATTTCCAACGCTTTTATACCTTGTCATGGTAGCAGTTTCAAATTCCTTTTGTTAAAACATGTCATCAGAATTTGTATCATCCTAAACATCAGAGATAAAATTGATAGAATCAATCAAACTATTGCTATCTCATTCACTCGTGCTTAAAAAGATCATTTGCATTGACAGCAAAAATAAAATTTAAACACATCTAAAGTATATATACCCTTAATTACGTGCACATTTTTTATTAAGCCACAAATTTAAACGCATCATATGTCTTAAAGTTATATCCACACTTTATCAAGCACTATTAATAACAAGTTAACTTTAGAAATGAAGAACTGAAGCTTAATAATCCTATAATGATACTAAAATTATTAAAATCAGTTGAAAATTGGACAAATGCAGTCATAAAAAGTGAGCACATAATTTTCAAACGTACTTTGAATACAGGGATGCCAATAATACATAATAATCGTGACAACAAACACTACCATTTTGATAATAAAATAAAAAACATTTGACCTCAATTCCCCTATATGTTATATATCTATAAGATAATTTATAATCTTTATTATTTTTTATGCTTTCTTGTTGTGCTATGTTGTGCATTGTTATAAACTTCATAAATATCAATTTTGTTATTTGTTAAAAAGCTGTCGTCATCTTGTTTGCTCGTCCTTTTTTTTAGAATTCTGAAGATGATTGGGCTTTGTCTCCTGTTATTGTTGTTGGGAAATTCAGAATGTCAAGCAGTTTCTACACAAAGTAAGTGTTGATAAACATTATTTGACATCAGTTTCGTTGTTCCAGGATTTCATGATTTTCAGCAAAATTTGCGAATTTAGCTATCATTTGTGCGGTTGTATCATCAAATGCATCACCTATAGAAATGTTGAAGGACAGAAAAAGGAAGTTTTGTGATTCAGATTTGTTGACTTTTACAACAAAATGATATATATATATATTCATTAATTTGGGAGAGAACCATATTCGTTATACTGAAAATTTGTCAAACAAAGAGTACTTTTCTGCACACAGACTTGGACAAGGACAACTTGAGACAATGGAAAATATTATTTATAACATCAACATGAAATTAATGTTATACTGACTGGGTGTATATATAATATCAGATAAACTTTCTCCTCTGAAGGGCTACGAATCAATGCCTCTGCTAAAAGCCAACACCATAGACAGTTTGCCTATTATATACTTTCTTTGGGATGTTAAGAGAAAACATAGACAATCAATGTTACATGTTACAGAAGTTCCAAGTTAAAGCTAATACCTTCATCAGTGCCAGTGCCAATTACGATCTGGTTCTTCACAGGGTTGTTGCAACAAAATGGTAGACATGGTAGTACGGTAGCCTTAATATGCTTAAACATAAAATGTAGCGAGTAAGAATATGTTCCAAAGTAAGTTAGACCATACAATAATAGAGAGAACAAGAAGAGCTGAGCCTTAAATACCACAAATTACCAGCCATAAAGCCGTAAATTGCATGGGAACATGCGATACATTTTGAGAATCAGATTAGCGTTTGAAAAATAAAGAAACTTTTAAATTTTATGTTGGTTATATTCGCTTAAAGATTAAAATCATGTTGTTGAAAAAAGTTTTACAAAAAGTTATTGGCAATTGTTTATGTTCCTGTTGACATAATTGTTTCCAATGTGTTATGAAGCATTGTATAACAGATTTGATGCAACGAGAAAATAAATTTCCCACATTAATTCTTTGTTTATAACATAATCAAATTAAATCCAATGTTATAATCCAATGTTCTTTTCAAAATTTTGAAAATTTAATTGTACTGAGTAGAAATCATAAAGTAACCCAAGCTAGGAACGCCAAACTTTCTCCACTTACTCAGCAATAATTGCTTTACTTTGAATGAGAAAGGAAAAGTTCTTGTGTAAAAAATACTTAAGCTTATCTAGGCGAACAGACAACCATTGCATTCCAAACCCATATTGGCGGCTAGTACAGTTGACTTCCGTTTACTCAAACACTGCATAACTGGATAACTTACTATTTTCCATTGATTTATTTTTGCGAATTTTGAATTTTCAAGAAAATCGCAAAAATTTGTCCAGCAAATAATTTCTCTCCTTATATGGAGGTGAGCTGACCTGGTAAGGTGGTTCGCTTTGCTGAGACAAATTTCATCTTGTGGTCAAGTTGAAACCCACTTGACCGGGCTTGCATTTTTTTCAACTTTTATTTTTAAAACAATGGAAATATTAAAATAATACAGGGCTAGCCTGTTCATTATGGAAAAATTGCATTTCAGACCAGATCACAGTCAAATCAATTGAGATCTCCCTTCAGTGGGCTGCCCCACTTTCCATATGAACACGATTTCTTTTATGAAGATTTCTAAATGATAGTGAGATTTCCGCTAAGTGACCCAGCACAGCTAACTGCCCCACCTTCATATAGACATAAACAAAATGTCTTTCAGTGAATATGCAGATAGTCAACATAATACCATATTAATATGAAGCATTTATTGTAATCTGAAGAAAAAAAACCCTTAACTCAAACAAACGTCTCATTTTTGCCAAAATTTGACTTAAAGGGAGCTTCGCTTCAGCTGAACCATTTCTCTATTCACTTCGAGGTTTATCAGTAACCGGTAATAATTGTCCTTTCTATTTTGTGTCTTTTTTTACCTTTTTCTGTGCATGCTTGCTGCTGCTATTGTGTTCATGTCGTATTCCTGAAACAGGTTTAAATGAAAGCATAATTTTATACTATTATTTAACCCCTAACATGTAGAGCATCTATCACTCGATTTTTATATATGCAAAGCATTTCTTGTTATTGTTGGTATTAAACAATTGAACAAGTTTTTATCAGCTCTATTCTTTTTTAGATTTCTTGTCACCCACAGAGCCAATTACAGGGAATCGTAACACAACTAGTTTATTTTTGCTATCCAACACAACATTATCCCAAATAACAAGCACCGCATTAGTACCATCAAGCAATGCAGCAGCACAAGCAAAATATCCCAGGCAATAACCAGCACACCAAGCATGTCTAACAAAAGTTCCCAGATAACTAACACCACAACTTCATCACAGACTTTGTTAAGTAGCATGTCTGCCCAATTAAACATTACAAGTATGACCGTTTTTTCTATTGCAACCACAAGGCTTTCGTTACACACAACACATATATATCCAAGTGCAAGTACTGCGTCTATGCCAGTGGTGGTGTCTTCAGCTTTGTCACCATCACCTACTCACAAACCAAGTAAGTTTTTCTTTTAGCTTTTTCCTTTATTTTATCGTTTTTGTGGCTTAATGAACTGAGCGACCTTTAAAAGCATTTGTCATATTGTTATCACCATATTGTCATCACCATAATGTATTTTATTTCGAAATGCTTGCATGGGTTGGACAGATTTTAATGACTGACTTTCATATATCTCTTAAGTCCGCCTTTCTCACTACCTCACTCTAAGACTTCTGTTGCCTACCACCACTTTTGGCATAAACCATAATAATCCCTATATTTACAAGGTCAAATATCAACTTCCATTCCAAGAGGTTTAACGAATCATGACATTGAGTTTAAACTTTCAGCCCACAACTATTGAGATTTGATGTTGTATAGGTAGCCATATTATGTTTATTATATGCAACCATTATGTTAGTGCTGTAAGGTATACGTTCTAGACGATAGAAGATACTCTAAACAGACGTGTCTTCCCTAATTCTCATCAAACTATACAGATATTTTTTTAAAATTGTGGAAATCTTTTGGTTAAGATCATGATTCTAGTAAGGAGTTTCTCCTTTAGGATCAGAAACTTATATGCATAGAAACTTTCGCAAGAATCTCCGCGTTTCGAACCTCCATAATTGCAACTAATTTCAAGGTCCCTCACTTATGATTTCTTTGTAAATAAAGCTCTGTAATTCAAACTCTCTATATTTCGAACCATTTTTTCGGCCCTTTGGATGTTCGGATTACAGAGAGTGTACTATATATTAAATTTTACGAAGTTGTTGTTATTTTTGTTTGTTTTTGTTTACTGTGTATAAAGAAGAATGAAAAAAACCTTCTGTACATTTGAATGCCAATCTATTCCTATAGCACTAATGGCATTGTTTTCTTTAGCTCCCAAAACTGAATGTGGTGAAGAATGTGAAAAATTGAAGAAGAGGCTTTACGTGGCTGCTGTATTTGCCGTTTTGTTTTTGATCGTGGCAGTCGTTCTTGGCGTACTTCTGTACCGACAATACAACATCGTTAAGGATTATCGTGACGATCCGAGTCTGTCACGACTTATTTGATTTACGAACATTTTCGGTATGAATTGTTTTTTTTTAAAGTAACGATAACGAAAAGACTTCATGCAAGCAGGATATTTGCTATGAGAAGCTAAGTACAGGTATGAAGAGTGTTTTTTTATTAATTACGAAACAGTGTAACTTCTCACAGAAGACGCCTGTACAAAACGGACACTTCTTAGATATTGCGTTTTGGTTGAAATGTTCCTTCAGAAAATGTGTTTGTCTAACAAGATGCAACCATGAAACCTTTTCCGTGAAAGTCTCTTATTTTCATTTTGAAAGAACGAGGCACTAAGCAACAATTTCCTCGTCAACCCAGTCAAAAATAACAAAGTTTTGACCACAAACTAGTTATTGCATCTTGTTAGAGACAAACCTACAGGAGAACTTCTCCCTTTTTTGGACCGTTTCCCTCAACCGTGATGTAACTATAGAGAACGATAGAAGTGGATGAAAGCGCATGTACATTTCCCGCCATTTGTTTATTAACGATTTTTATGTTCCTTCTAAAAAACGAAATACAGTCCGAATAACCCGATTAAAAAATAAAATCCGTAATATATGGTTCAACTGACAATCTAAGTTAATGATGCAAACCTTGTTTGGCTTAGTGAGGTTAGAGTGGCGTTATGCCTCGTTCCTTGAGATGTTTTTACTAGACTTTTCACAGCAAAGTTTAAATTAAATTGTAATTTTTCATTTATGGGTTTGTTTGTTTGTTTGTTAGTTTTTATACATATACAACAAGAACTTGTTCAGTTAAGAAGTCACTACAGAATATGTGTAAAGCGAATGGATGAAACCATTCATGTGTATCTTTGCCACGGATGATCTATATGCGACGAATTCTTTGATAAACAACAGGTGTACCAAATTTGTACTTTTTACGCCCTTAATGACGTTAATTTTCGTGACTTGGAGTTAAACAGGTGGGTGTTTGGTGTTTGTGAGAGTTTGGAAAATAACGTATAATGGGCCGACGTGAAAAAAAAAATCTTGAATAGCAAAGTCATTACAAAATTTCCTGTTCTGGAAGTCTAATGTTAAGTTCTGTATTGTCAGTATTTTTACCTTAATTCATCAAACTAGTTTGTTTTGCATTCACTTTGATCACAGGATAGAAAATAATTTCTATGCATCGGTTGTATATAGGGGAATCTCCATAAAACGTACATGCCCAAGCGCCCTCCTTATGCGCCATTATTATTGTCCGCCTTTATTATTTTCCGCCTTATAGAAATTTCACTGTAATACATATAATGTCATGTGATCAAAGTGAGTGCTTGATTAAGATAGCCTATTGAAACGATCAAAGAATAAGTTAGTATTGACTTGTTCTAGTAGGCTTCCAGAATATAGAATTTGTTCTAGTAGGCTTCCAGACTATAGAATTTACATACAATCTTATTTTGTTATTGACAAAATTACAACGTTATTATAATAATAATGATAATAATAATAACGGATTTATTTCTGGCTTTTCCAATATTTACAATTTGGCTCTTCGTCTAGATAAAATGAAAGAACAAAACAGTATATATGTGTTCGTTATCAATTTGTAAAACACGTAGAATAGTATAGCACATAGAATAGCAACAGACAAGAGAAGTGTGAAATGGCAAAAAAAAAACCCTTATAAACAACCTGAAGGGAATAAAGATTACAAACTGTCTGTGCCTCAATAGTTTTATCTGATTTCCATTCACGATGTTTTTATTCGTTCGGTTTCATGTTTTCCCCTCATGTAGTTGTCCAACTATTTGCTCATAATGCGCCCAACAAATAGGAATGGCAAGCAGTATCGCCTGTTGTTTCAATAAAAAAAACACTCCTCCACAGAGACTTTTTGAAGATTTTGCCCACTGGGTAAGAGTTGTTTGTACACTAATGGCAGGAATGGAATGTAATAATTTTTTCTTAAAATTTTCTTTGATATTGTAATATTTTCTGAAGAAGGTAAAAAGAATGAAAACTTGATTTTTTCCTTAAATCGACCGTTGCCATAATTCAGTTGCACATCTCTCTCAATTTTCTTTTCACCCCCAAAATCCTGGTCAAACTCTTTACAGAAAAAATTCTAAAAAGCGGACAAGTAATTGCGGACACTCCATTTGGGTTATGAACATTATTCACGAAATGGGCTTTTTTCTATCTCGAACTCGTAAGGGACCAATTTGTTCGAGATAGAGAGAGTTCGAAATAGAGAATAGCTTTAGGGCTACAGAAATTACCAAGGGAACGAGAAAAATGTCCGAGAAGTTCGAGGGAGAAGTTCGAGGTGTTCGAGTGAGGTCACTACTTAATTTTTGAAAATAAACACCTCTCTAATATTAGCGGACAAAATGTTTTTCACGAACTGTGTCCGCTAATTAGAGAGAAAACTGTATTTCTGTAATACATCGTAAACAACTACCACAATGCACTTCGAAACCAATTCTTCCCACTAATTAATAAAAGAGTTTCACGAACTCCTGTCACTGCCATTCAGCACATGATAAACAAACCGACAAGGTGGAGTTGTACGTGGAATCTTTATAAAGCGATAAATAAAGGAAACTACAGCAATTGGTCCCTTAACCCTTAGTTCCATAGCAACCACTGAATAAGAGGGATGGTAGCTGATGTTTCATCAAGTTCACTAATCTGGGTCAATGTCCATCAGAAAGCTTGGCATAAAGAAAGTCAATGAGTTGATTCTCTATTCACCCATACTTGGAAGGTAGGATTTTGATGGTCTCGCGTGTATATGTTTTAGCAAAATCATACTTTCGTGTCAAATCGTACTTTTGCGAGCACAACCATAAGTATTTAGAAAATCTATACGCTCGCTTTTCACGCTGAATGAAAACCCACAGTTATTTTGGTCTTTTTAGCGTTTAAGAGAAGATTACCAATAATAGACCTTCCCGAATTCCTGTTTAAACACTGTATTATCGCCTAATTAACACGTTCCGCCTCGTTTTGATGCAATTTATTGTTACAGTGATTTTATAACTTGACTTAGTAATGGTCTCTATTATTCAAATTTCCCGTAGTGCAGTTAAAAGCAATTTTGATATTGAAAACGAGGCATGGTAATAGGCCATAAGACGGTGTCAGGAAAGGTCTATTGAAGCCAGAAGGAGCGCCGGAAGGAAGGCCAAAGAACCATAATGGTGCCGCTGCTTAGATTGTGTGTACTTTTTTTCGATTCTTTTTAGCTTTTCTTTGAAAAGTGTATTACAAAATTATAAAAACATGTATTTCGAAAAAGAAAAAAAAAAACACTTAAAAATTCAATTAAAATTCAATTCAACACTTTGAAGAGTTAGCGAAAACCAGTCCATCCAGTCACGATTAGCGAAAACAGGCTGTGGCCACTCAACATTAAATGTAAAAAGTTAGGAGGATTTTCCATGATTTTTTAGGAGAAATTGTGTAATAATAGCGCCCTAAATTTCCTAAAAGGAGATTTGATAACAACATGCCTGGAACCTGAGTAATACACTCCTGTTGCGTAAAAGTTATCGTAAAAATACAGTCCTGTCATACAGTATACCGAGCATTTATTGATACGTTCTACTTAATTCACTGCTCAGACATCAAAGGAAATTTATTCAGAACTAAGATCAGATAAGTTTTCATTTAGAAAAAATTGAATTATCTCCGCAATACATCATAAAAACGCCTATCCTCACAAACCTAGGTAATATGATTTTTATGATTACATGAATTAAAGGTAATTTTTTTATGTTCAGATAAGTTATTGTTCATCCTACTTCCGATATCAATCATTATTATATGCATAATTTGCTTGGCTGGAGTTATTTACAGAAAAAGAAAATTTAGGAACCGAGATGAAGGAAGACTTGCCCATCAGCCATCTACTGAGATGTCACACAAAAGCATCAGCTACCATCTCTCTTATTCAGTGGTTAACTAAGGGTTAATGACAATATGATTTTCTGTTTAAACGCCGTGTTTTTGTTTAGTAAGTACACCCGGCCTCGTTTCAGATATCAAAATTGCCTTTAATCATTCTACTGGGAGTTTAAGTAATAGAGATAATTACTAAGTAATAAAGTTAAAACATTATTGAAACAATAAATTTCATTAAAACGAGGTTGGGTGCACTAACTAGGTCAAAACGTGATGTTTAAACAGAATGTCGGGAAAGGTGTATTAGTGGAAATCCGTCTTGGGGAGAGACAACAGAGAATGAAAACATAATAAAAATGCCAATCTTTTTGTTTTTATATTACCCTTTCAATACAACACAACTTGAACTCAACATCACGGTTACTACTTCCAACATTTTTATTCATCATTTCCACAAACGGATAGTTTCAAACAAACCAGTGAACTCTCGATATTGCGCACCCCGACATAACGAGATATCCTTATAAGATCCTCCTTAAATCTCATGATTTTAACGACGAAACCCTTGATATATCGAACGGATTTCCGTCTACATTTCCTTACATTTGAGATTCCACTGTACGAACTTGCATAGTAAAGAATATTAGGATCATTTCGACTACATAACTATGAACAAAACAACTTGACAAAACAGGTAGTTTCACAAGAATGTTCGACACATAAGATGACAAATTGTTATTCAACGAAGCGAGTAAAGTTAAAAAATGATGAAATTCCATCGGAACGAGCAACCTTCAGCAGAAAATAGCAAGTTGTTTATATAAACCGTCACCTACAAACAGATAGCCGCACGAGTAAACAATATCTCCACAAATAATACTGAGCATATACGATATCTATCTGTTTGAAACTATTTGAAAAAACGACTGTAAGACATTGACTGGCGGAACAGTTTTCTGAACGCCAATGCATGCCTTGGTAAATCCTCTTGAAATTAAAAATAGCTCAGTCACGTCTCATATACAGTTGGCGCTAAATAGGTAGAACCTTCAATAAGGGGAACATTTACGTAGGAACACTATTTGATTTGGTCATTCGAGGGTGATCGCGCGTCAAACTGTGTTATAGGTTCCGCTATTTAAACCCTCGAACAATTTTGATGAGAACGGAGTGGAAATATTAAAGAAAAAGATATCCTTTAAAAGTAAAATTGGTCAACATAAGTCCTAACCCAATTTATACGCTTGCTCAGAGGTTTCAAAAGTAAATGCCTATAAAAAAAAAAAAAAAAAAAAAAAAAAAAAATTATACTACATAAGTCATATAGTATATCATATCAAAACATTAAGGAACGTTCTTCCTTGCAAAAACAACATGCATTAGGATTATAAATAAATCTCTCTCATAAACGTTTCTCTTTTAAATAGCACAAAGAAGAAATATAAAACATTTAAAAAAAATGAAATAATAAGTAAACCGAAAAAAAAAAAAGAACAAAAAAGAACAAAAAAAAAAAGAAAAAGTGAAGCATGCCAACCATTCAAGCTTACTTTCATTACATGTTAACCAATCAAAAACTCCATTCTCTTTACACTCGAAACAAGATGCGATCATAAACCTTTCTAGTCGAAAGTCTTTTACTTGCGCTTGGAAGAACGAGGCATTACAACAATGTTCTCGTTAACGCAGACAAAAACTGCAGAGTATTGCCCGTGAACTATTGATGACCGCATCTTGTTAGAAAACACATAGCTATACATGTATACACAAAACAGCCGATTAAAAATAAACATGTCACTAACGATGTACAGTCAAATCTCTCTTAACAGTGGACACCATCAGCACGAAGAATAAGTGTTCCCTTAGAAGGCCAGTCAGTACTTGTTTCGACTTCCAAGGGGAAAAGGCATTAGTTCCCGCGAAAGGTGTTCACTATAACGAGGTATCTTCTATACAGGATGTCTGCTATAGAGGTTGGATTTTATTATAAAGTTTGTGACTGTAAACAGTGGTACGGAATAAGCAATAAAGGAATGCAAATGGTACAAAGACAACAACCATTTCAAACATTTTGGGTCGCAAGTCTTGTGTTTCGTAACAGGTTTTAGTAAAATTTCTACCCTCAAAAAACAATACTTGCTGTTTTCACTCAAATAAGGGTAGTATTAATCAAAGCCTTGCAAAGGTTGTTTGATAGTTACTTTTTGAATGTCACTGTTACTAACAAAAAACAAAAACTTCTAACACTGCATCTTTGTCAACATTAAGGCATGAATTTCTTGACAACACTCCAAGATTCAATGTAAATGGGATATCATTGAATCCATATACACTTATTTTGATAAAAAAATAAACATGGTAGAATAAATGCTCGCAACAACTAAAAACCACCAAAAACATCAACAACAAATCAATATACTTATGGAAAAAAAATATGCATTATATATCTCTAAATTGTTGAATGAACTTCTAGAGCATAATAATAATATTGGCATAATATTTGCCACAATTTTGGCAAAAAGCATTGCAATACACTAACCATGAACAGAAGTAAATATAGAGAGAATAATGGCCAAAAATTTGAAAAGCCAATGTGAATCAGTACTTAATTTAAGTTGAAAACAAAAGACATGGTAGCTGAGATGTCAAATCTTGAAATTTGTAGTAATTGAAAGCATAAAGATTCTTTTGTTCAGCATCCATTTAGAAAAAGATTGTTAAGGTCCTGTTAGACAATAAACTAATTAAATAAACTATGCTCTAACTTTCCTAAAATTAGTTTTCATAATAGTTTAAGGTGTATCTTACCTAAATTCTTCAAAAAATTCAAGCAATCGATGTTCATGAAAAAAAATGTCAATTTCTATTATGAAAAATGTTTCTATTTTGAGCATGATTTATCTAATAGTTTACAGTCTAACAGAACCTTGATAGTGGTGAGATCATAGGAAGGACAGAATCATTGCCATATACCATATCATTACTTTCAAAACGAAAACATCAAATGTACACAGGACTTTTCTTTGCTTAAATTAATCAATGAATGGATTTCCATTTAAAAACTTTTTGTCCGTAGTTTTTGGCTAACAAATTTTTTGACTAACAAATTTTTTTTATTACCACAAAGCATTCTATGCACACAAGTAGTTTTGTAGAGGTTTTCAAAAAAACATTTTTTTTAGAGAATAAAAAAATGCCATTTCGTTTTTAGTATTATTAAAGCTAAAGTCAATATAATCTGAATAGAATTATATTTTCAAAAATGAAAATAAACTCAAACTAAATGGAAACAATACTTTATTCGTAAATTGGAATAAAGAACTTATCTTTGAAAGGGGATTTGTATTCTATACCCACATCATTGAAAATGCCAGCTGGAATACCCAAGTCTGCTAAATAAAGACGACCAACTTTCGGCGACTTTATCAGGGGCAACCCCATCGTAATGGACCATTTGATGTCAGGGTTTTCTATCTTTCCTATTGGAAGGCAGGGATCAATGGATAACAAAGGTGCTTTGTTTTTATTTGCCCAAGATACTGCATAGGTGGCCCATTCAGGTGCTTGTTGATTTTCAAATCCAATCATTGCATCTATGATCATATCAACAGGTTGAATTGGCAAGTCTTTGCACGAGTTGATAAGAAAACCACCTGATTTTCTGAACAACTCAATTTGTTTATATAACAGTGTACTATTTTTTGGAGCGTAAAGTAAAACTCTGGCCATGTGATTCGATAAGTGACGCGAAGCACACACAGCCTGCAGTCCTTGCATATGTGAACCAGCTAAAACAACAATGTCTGGCCGTTGATGATTGTTTTTTGGATTAATTCGCAATGACCCACCAAGCAATTGCAAAGCCATTTGACAAACACAGATGCCAGCATTTTCGGCCATCTGCTGAACTGACAGGCCAGATTTTTCTGCAGCTTCAAATAGCTTTGACTTTAATGCAAAAGTAATAGAAGGAATCATATAACCATCTTCAGTTGAATATTCCTTTCCTGCATGCTCTACTGGTACTTGAATTTGGCGCAAACATACAGGTTCAGATTCCAGGACATTTTCTTGATTTCTCATCTTTCTGTCATAGTCTGGAATACCTCCAGGACGACTTTCATGTGACCTTTGTAACATTTCTTCAAAAACCGCTTGCTTATCAAATTTTGCAAGATTTTCTTCGAAATTGAAGTCAGGATGCATGGACATCAGGTCAGCCTCTGCACTAAAACAACCATTTGTTTTTCTTTTTGTTGGGGAAGACCCAGTTTTTTCATAGTACTTTGGACTTCTATTCCTTTGATTACCAGCAAGTGATGTCTTGCTTTCTACAACTGGTGAATGTCTATTCTGAACTCCATTTTCTTTGAGATTTACTAAGTTTTCCAAAGAGGGCAGTTGAATTCGTTCCCTGATTATCTTGAGATTATTAATATGATTACCCGTCAATGTTATCTGCGGAAATTTCTGTGTATTTCCGTCGGGAAATAACTGATGTGCATGAGTTAAGGTGATCAGCTGTCTAGATGCGTCAATATCACCAACCTCACCTTCATATGTACTATTGTTATCACAGGCCAATGAGACATAGTATCCAATGAACGATGCACCTGATGTCATACTTGTTTCTTTAGATAACAAAATTTCAAATGATCTAATAATTAATGCTAAAGAAAAATGTATTAAATAAGTTTTAGAGATGCTTTATTCAAAATCAGAGCAGTAAGAAGTTTTAGAAAACTCATTATGTCTCATATATCTGTAATCTGTTGATTATAATTATATTGTTTAAATGTTCAGTGTACATCTTAGATCTTAGAGTTTATAGCCTATATTATCTCAACAGTTTTGTTGTTGCTTATTTTTTTATTGATTTATTTTAACGGGGCTGGTTGCTCAGAGACCAATTCGCAATGCGAGCCTCCATCAGGAGTAAATACTACAGATTTAAAGGCAAGAACCAACACATACCAATCCTTAATTATGATTTCTGGCAGGTTTGGAGATTGTAAACATTACTATTTTGTGATGACAATATGTTCTCATTTAACACCCAGAAAAAACAACAACAAAGGCTGCTTTGACAAGGATTTAGAGGATTTCTAACTGTGGCTATTGTTTTATCTCCTCACAAGGCACATCTACGTCACATTCTATGTGTTCTATTTTCAAAACTACTCCAGGGGGGATAAGTTTTTTCAAGCTCTACAACACGGTGCCACTCTTAGTTTGTTATTTTTTAATAGTTGGGTTACCCAGAAAAAAGCCAAGACAAAGTGAACAAGAGAAAATAAAGGTTCAGGTAAACGAGACAAAGAAAAGCAATAGCCTGAAAGCAAGGGCAATGATACACTATTTGATATAATTGAGGCAAATATATTGTTATGTAACTAGGTGTATAATTTTTAAAGTATGAATGTAAACAAATAATTGTGGCATATGTTGATAAAAGTAACATATCAAAACCACCTAATAAAATTCTGGGAACACAATTAATATGAGCTGAAGTCTGATGGTTTAAGTAAAAAGTATATACTGTGATGTTTTTAAAACTTTTGCTTGCAAACATAATAATTATTTTGTTTTAGCTCACGGCTGTGCAATCCTTTTATTTATTTATTTTCCAGAAAGTTTTTCATTCAAGTTCAACTCTTTTGGAAATTATTTCATCCGAAGGTGGCAAAAAAAGTAAAATACTGTCAAACCAGGCAACTTTGATCAATTTTCACTCTCTTGCAATTCCTGTTGGTTGTGTTTTCACAAACTGTTCCTGTTATGGTTGTTTGTATTTATTACAGCCCAGAGATTTGTTTCAATGTAGTGCTGTTTCTTGAAGGGGTGCCATATTAACAAAAACTTCCTTCAAAGTTTGATCAGGGTTGCCAGTTGATTGAGGCACTTTTCTCATTGGGGGCGACTTTGATTGAAAATAGAAATTTCTGTTAGGAAGACGGGGAAAAGATTACTTATCACGTAAGGCAACTGTCAAGGTGCACAGAACAATAAAAAACTACACTAACAACAACTGGCACGCATGATCAAAGTCGCCCTGCTGGTTGACGGTGAGTCTCTGTCTTTTTCTGCATTATAAATCTCAACTTGTGGGCGAATTGAACACCATAACAAGGCAGAGAAGAAGCCACAACTAAATAGATATAGCACACTGTGTGTGAACCAAGCAGCTAAAAGACCATTTCAACGCTGCACAAAAGCCGACGCACCTTTTATATATATAATACAATGATCATTGTATTAATAATATTGAGCAGTTCAGGTTGTTAATTTTAAGAGTAGACCACGAATGTAGTTTACGTACTAAAAAAAGTTCTTAGTTCCTAGTTCTTCAACAGTTACTGAAATTATCAACCAATCAGCTGCAACCTCTTTTAGCTCTGATAAACTGAAAAAAGTTAGGTGATAAAAATATCCGTAAAATTTTTATAATCACACACCAGACAAGTGAAAACAACGACGTATAAAATCGAGAAACATTATCACACCAGACATTTCACGATTACACTGCCACCCTTATAGATTACATCTGTGGAGAAACATACCCACATAAAACATGAAGAAAGAAAGATAATTCTGACACTGCACTTTCTTTTCTTGTCCATCCATTTTATCACGGTAAACTGGTTCGGTAGAGATAATAAGCGGAGCAAATGCAATTTCTCATCCAACACAATCATCCACCCATCTCCTATATTTATTTTTTAAAATTTGTGTGAGCGCTTATTAGAGGTGGCACTTAAAAGTGGGGAACGTTTTATAAAAAATCATAAAAAGCAAAAAATTGAGAACAATTATTAAAGTTGGAACACACGGTAAGTAAGTAAGTAGTTTTAAGTCTAAGAAAGTAACCGATTACTTACGTATGAAGGTTGCTTATTGTTCTTGCGATCCCAAACCGTGAGTTGTTGGTAAGTGAGAGACGGCGCTCGGATCTCGAAGCTCAAATTTTGAAGGAGTAGTTATCCTGGAGGGATATTCTTTGCGTATGTTATTGTAACTGTAACGCATATCTAAAGTTGGGAAGTGAATGGTGTGAGTGAATGAACCATAAGGGTGGGCACTTACCAACAACTCACGGTTTGGGATCGCAAGAACATCAAACAACCTTCATACGTAAGTAATCGGTTACTTTCTTATTCTTGCTCACCCAACCGTGAGTTGGGTAAATGAGATTTTAAAGCCAACCCAGGATCATTAGAAATATGAAATATATAGATTACAGACTATACTGCAATCAAACATTATACAATAAATTGAAGTTTGCTTGGGAAAATAAAAATAGTAAGTGTGAACACTGTATAAATATAATCAAAGCAACATGTGTACATGAAAAATCCAACACATAAATTATTCAACTATATTTGAAAACAAAACCTTAAAGTCCACATCGGAAGCAGGTGTAATTATATCTTTCTTGTAATGTTGGTAGAATGTGTTACAATTTTTCCAGCACGCTTTCTTCATTATACCCTCCAAATCAATTCCGACCTCTAAAGCTTTTCTGGTACTTGCTGACCTGCAACTGTGAGGAGAAAATTTATTAATGCCATATGATATAAATAAATCTTTAATCCACCTTTTAATCGTATCAATAGAAGCTACTTTGTAAGGCTTTCCATGTGTAACGATTAATTTGTGGACATCAGATGTAACACGTAAATTCCTTCTGTGAAGATATTCTTTCAAGCATTTGATAGTACATAAATTCTTGTCAATGTCATATGCCTTGTAGGTGAAAGAATCTAGTTTACTGCCCTTTCTAGAGTGTTTTAAAACAGTATTTGGAATAAAGGTAACATCGTTCTCAGTCATATGCATATGGTTAACTGAAAATGAATATATAGTGTTAACCCTTTGACCTCCCAGAATTAACAAAAGTAAACAAAGTTTTTGTGTTAAAATTTTATCTGATAAACATGAGTTATCACCGGTACTTTGGAAGTAGTGAAAAATAATGTTAACGTCCCATGCAAAATTATGTTTAGGTCAAATTGAATAACCCATCAAAATATTTATTTACAATCGGATGTTCCGATAAAAATTTATATGGAGGAAAATGAATGTAATTGGAGATCTATCACACCTCAGCTATCACAACTCATATCAGCAGTGCCAGCAAATTGAGTTGAGAGTGCAGAGGATGTTGCTTGCAACTTTCCTGTGGCAGGATTAAATTGTAGTTGCCTGGGGCAAAATTCATTTGATCTTTGGCCAGTTTTAATGCACGTGGAAACCAATGTTGGCTGGGCCAATTTGGTATTATCAGAATTCCATGACATTGTTCTCTGCTGATCTTGGAAATGACTTTGCTGATAATGCTTAAAGGAGGAAGCATATAATATGAATCATCTTCCCATTTAAAAGAGAAAGCATCAACATTTTCTGCATAAGGATCTGGATGCCAGCTCACATATCTATCAATATGCTTATTTAAATCAACATTAGGTCTGTACCATTTGTTAATAATCGCCTTAAAGACCTTAGGATGTAATTGCTATTCAGTGCCCTCATTAAATTTTCCACAGTATTCATCAGCAATTTTATTTTGTTTTCCAGGAATAAAAGCAGATGAAATCCACAGATTCTGTGCTTTACACCACAGCCGTATATCTTTAGAAAGTGTGTCTCATTCTTAAGACTGCATACCTCCCATGTTATTGACATAAGATATGGCTATAGTGTTATCACACCTAACTTGAATATGCTTATAATATGTATTCTGAGAGAAAGTCATGATATAGTCTAAGTTCGAGCGGATTGATGTGTTTTTCTCTTTCAAATTCTGTCCACTGACCCCCTGCGGACATGTGCCCATCAGTGATGCCCCAACCAAGCGCCACTAGGGAAATCAGATCACGTTATAAAAATAGTGAAGTTTCGTCTTGTCCCTGAGAAGCAGTTAGGAAAAGAAGTTAGGGATTTGAAGAGAGCAAATTTTGATAGAAGGAAGGAAGAACTTTCGCTAGACTGGGACGAATAATTCCATGATTGCAGTGGAAATATCGACAAAATGTGGGAAAAGTTTGAAAGAAAGCATAAAGGAGCAAAGGTAATATGCATCCCAAAAAGGATTGTAAATGTTGGAAAATACAGATACAAATACTTTCGATGAGAAAGAAGAAATGCCGTCTGTGGAGAAGATATCTTGAAAGTAAAGATGTCATGATTTATCAATAATGCTGTAGATGTCGCAACCAACTTCGTAGAATGAAGGCTATAAAGCATAACGAGAAGGATATCCCTCGCAAAATTAAATTAGTAAAGCCGTTTTGGTCCTACGAAAACGCCAAAATAACTTTTCCAGTGTTTTTGTCAAAGAGCCACGATCTATATATGGAGTTGATAGACGACATCGAATTGAAGAAACTGCGAGGACTTAACCCAAGTAGGTCGCCTGGTCCTGACAGTTTGCATCCCCGAGTTTTGATAGAAGTAGCGGAAGTCTTGAAAAAAACATTTTATTTGATATTTGAAACTGCCGTAATCCTGGAAACTAGTATCCATCAATGCTATCTCAGAAAATAAAGATAGCAAACAACATGAATGCAATTATCGACCAATAAGTTTAATAAGCATTGCATGTAAGATTCTTTTATCCATTATACGTACTACTCTTCTTGGATACTTGAAAAAAACCCTCAATTTTGCCAGATAAGCAATGTGGTTTTATCATTGTACGGTCAACTGTTTTACAACTACTTAAAGTCATGGAGAAATGGAACGAAATTTTGGGTAGAGGAGGTAACATAGATGTTGTCTACTGTGACTTTCAAAAGTTATTTGATACCGTGCCTCATAGGACTGGTTAATGTTCTCCGCTACCATGGTATTACAGATCCAGTGTTGGGATGGGTTCAAAATTTCTTAACTGTCAGAAAACAGCAAGTGTGTGTCAATGGCAGCAAATCAAAAAATTTTCAGGTTGACTCTGCCACCGTGATCTGTTATTGCCCCAATCCTGTTCGTGATATATATCAATACTATGATCG
This sequence comes from Turritopsis rubra, assembly GCA_039566895.2. NCBI lineage: Eukaryota > Metazoa > Cnidaria > Hydrozoa > Anthoathecata > Oceaniidae > Turritopsis > Turritopsis rubra. Next base: position 12,553,138 of record CM077629.1, on the reverse strand, counting down.
AAAAAGCTGGAGGGACTGACTTGTGGTTGTATGCAGATGACCTAAAACTGTTCAGAGAAACCAAAGCCCACGAAGATTTGTTCAAGCTTCAAAGCGACATTGATTGCATAGAGTGGACACAACAATCCCTTCTAAGATTTCACCCTGAAAAGTGCGAGGTAATGAGACTGAAATCAAAACGTCAGAAGGTCGAGGAGGAAGTTTTTCGATACCATCTTGATGGAATCGATCTTAAAACAGCAACTGAAGTAATTGACCTAGGCATTTGTTTCAACAATGTATTAACCTTTGAAAATCATGTCACTAAGAAACTCAACAAGGCTAATTCACTTTTGGGGATGATAAGACGAACGTTTGTTCACCTGTATATAGAGACTTTTAAAAGACTGTTTACTAGCTTAGTTAGACCTCATTTGGAATATGGAGTTTGTGTTTCGAACCCCCATCGGAAAATACTGGTTGCTATCTACAGAGGCGAGCTTCAAAGTGTGTTCCTGGACTAGCAAAATTTCCGTACAAGGAAAGACTAGGAAAATCGTTTTAATAGTTTTAATAGTTGTTTTCATTTAAAAATAGAGATCTAGTTTTTTCGAAGTGTTTTGCATTTTCTAAAAAATTAATACTTGAAATTTTTGTTCTTTTAAAATGTTACAAACTAAGTCAGTAAACCATTTACCATGTGAAAAGTCTTCTATACCAAGTTTATGGTGTTCCTGTACGAACCTTTCGTCGAATGTATTTATAGCTGCAGCTTTAGGGAAGAGAGAAGAACAAGAACAAGAAGCATTTCAATTAAATTCTCTTCAGTTGATTGGTAGAACGATGATAAGAACTCGATAGTTGATTGGCAGATTCTCTTCTGTTCAAAAAACAATAGACCAAACACAAAATATATACAACATGTTTGATTGGGGAAGAAATCAATGAAATAAACTTGGTAATTTGACAATAAACACCATCACAATTTGACAATAAACACCATCACAAACACGAAATAAAAATACCTAAATTTATTGACTAGTTCTTCATATAAACAATTATTTACCAGCCCAGCAGGCAAACTATGACGTTTTAAAGGTATGTAGGGACGTCCTCTGAACGTTGTTCATACGTTAAAACACCGTCGTTTGACTGCAGGGTGGTGGCCTTCCTTTTCGTATATAAGTAAGATAACATTTTCTATATTTACCGAGATGTATTTTCAAAAGGAATATTCTCCTAAGGTTCAACAGAATAATGATTAACTAAAAGTTGTACCAATAAACCTATGAATTTTCGTGAAAAGATGCATTTTGCTGGGTCTAAAATACTGTCGCACTTTTATTGAGATACTATAGACGAGCAATAAATAGAATAGACTATATATTGTATCATTAAAGGTTAAAATACATCGAGAGGTTAAAGGTATAAAATTATATGCAACACATCACATTGGTTCCATGGCATTGCACAAATATACTGGGCTTTAATTGTTGTAGAACAATGATGTATACTTAAAGTAAATTTTTAAAATTGATTATAAAATAAAAATAAGTTGCCCTTTAAGACTAACATTGTGGGATAACAGAAACCAAAACTTACATTTCTATAAGTAGGCAAATATTCTATTTGTTCATTCATTTTCAATTTTTTTAGGCTCTTCATAAATTATGTCGTTTCATCCATCGCCTCGTTTTCGGCCCGAACATTAACGATGCTTGAGTGATTTACAAAGAGAAAGGATCCGGCAGGAAAGAAATGTTTCGCGTTTTACTTTTTAGTAAGCTTAATTATGGAGTAATTATAAAGATTAGAAACGAGGCGATGGATGTTATGACGTAATTTATGAAAAGGTCTATTTTAAGACATCTTAAGAAAACTTTTTGGGACAAAAAAATGACGTTTTTAAAACAAAACTTAAATCATTGGTTAAAATAATGTAATAAATGATTTTCATCTGAAAATTTTTTTATATCAACAAAAAATTTGAAGAAGTTACTAAATTGATATATTTTGTTATCCAATACTTTTTTAATCTTCAAAAAGCCTCTCTGGAGGAGTGTTTTTTAACTTTAACAGCAGGCGATATTGCTTGCTATTCCTATAGAAAACACTCCTCCTTATGGACTTTTTGAGGATTTTGGATTTGAGGATTTGGATTTGAGGATTTTGGATTTGAGGATTTTGGTATATGGACGTTTCTATACAACTTTCCAGAATTTCAGTTTAAACGCTTATATTTTGTCAAACTATCCTACCCCTCTCGTTTTGATGCGTTGTATTGTTTTATGATAATTTTGCAAAAAATTGACGATAAAAGCAAATTTGGGAAAGTTGTATTCCGTCTGAATTTCGTTTAAGAGCTCAAAAAGGTTCTAGCAGAGACCTGCGATACTGATGCATTCCCCGTTGTTGTACTTCACAGAATGTCATTTTCAATTATCGGAGGACTCTTTTGTTCTTTTAGTAAGTTTTTGCCGAAAGTAACAACAACAATAACAATTTTTAGCATTAATAGAACTATTAATATGCCAACAGAAACTAGTATTATTGCAAGGACGGCAACAACTGGCGTCCATAAGACCACCTTGATAATCAAAAATGCATTACCTATTCCTTCCAGACCATGTGTGTATGTGAGATCAGACATGAAGTCAAAACTCCAAAATATGTTCATGGTCCCTAAATAGCATAGCGATAAATTTGTAAACAAAAATACGACTTCGTTTGGAAAGTCAGGCCATAACTTTATCAAATAGAAAACTAGGATGAATACTGACAACAACAAAACGATCACATAAACTTTCACCATAGGATCTTCAATGTAAACCTTTACTGCAGCAATGACAACGTTGCGCACAAGTAGCCATACCAATCCTGGTCTTCGGAAAACCTTTTTCATTTTGTCTGATTTTGTTGGGTTGTCATCATCTAAATCTCTTAATTGACCAAAAACATCGTATACAATGTAGTCAATTTCGCCGTTCGACTCTTGCTCTTCGCCATTTGCTCCTTTATCCTTCTTTATTCTTTTAAGAATCGCCCATATAGGGTAAATAAAAAGTCCAAGGGGAAACCAGACTACTGATAACACTGCAAATCTTATCCCAATATATCTCCGTTCCAATAACTGGCTTGTTAACACCAATTGGAGAGGCATAATTGAAACACAAAGTGCAATGAAGCTAACGAAAGCGGGCATGGGAAGATCAATGTTAGGATCGATTTGAAGTTTACCGGGAAACTGTTCCTCTTCGTTTGTTAGTTTATACAGAGACTTGATGATAGGTATGTGTACGAAAATATAGAACTGTATCAGTATGGAATACATGCTGAAAGCTCTTGTTCCTTTTTGAAATTTCGCCCCTTTTCTGCACCTCAGACCATCTGCTACGAAACAAGATATTGTAGCCAAAAGTATTGCTGTGCCTGTGATAACAAGAATGAATGTCTCATTTTCACGTGCGTCAGCATTTTCAAATAAGCAGAGACCAAACGGCATTTCTTGTTTTGTCATCGTAGTTCCCATTACAGGGTCCATAATACGTTTGTATACACCAATATATTTTAAATTTTCTAATCGTCTATCAGCAGTGTTTATTTGCAATGCGAAAATAATTTCGTAGAAGAAATAAAGTTGTTGAAGAATATGTATCCAATCAACTTTAGGGTTGTTTCCAAACTCTTCAGGTTCATCAGTGGTATCATTTTCTTTCCCTGCATCATTTAAAGACCTGACATTATTGTTTCCTTCAACTGCTTGATACTCCGATCCTTTAGACTCTCCATCTTCCTCTCCTTTGCAAAAAATTACTGCAATAATATTTTGTGTTGTCCATTTTTTCATGTAACGGAAAAAATTCTTCATATTTAATAAAAGTAACGGCAATAGTGTTTTGAATATCAATAACAACCATGCTAACGTTTTGATTCCTTTCGTACATTTAACGCAACCCTCGGGCATCAAAGATTCGGCATAGCCATCAATACATTTCCCACACTGTTTACCTTCACGATTGAAGTTACAGGAATTGTATGTTGTACATGGTTTGCCATGATGAGAGCAACATTTATTTTCTTCACAAATCACTGGATCCAAATGTCCATATTTTGTGACCTTACTCCAAAAATTATCGTTGCTCTTTATACCTGTGCTAGGGTCACATGTAACTCCTGCCGGGCATTTTGAGCAGTTGATATCAACAATTGATTGTGGAGTGCTGGTGTTCGCAGGTACATAATGATCGTATGCTACAGACAAGTTATAAGTATCTTTAGGACATGGAACACAATAATAAAGCAACATACTATGCACTGTTTGTGATTTATTTGCGAAGTGAACGGTTGACTTTTGTCTAATATTGTTGTTTGGAGGACATTGAATAAGGAAACTCTTTTTCAGAGTTACCTTTCCAGATAACGTTTGATAAAATAACACATTGTCCAATGTTGTGCCACTAGTTTTAAATGTGACATTTTCCAAAATAAGGTCGGAAACAGAATAAATGAGATCTCCAGACAAAGCAGAATAGCCATTTGAACGGAAGGTGGTGTTAACTATTGTCATTACGCTGTTATGACAAACATCTCCATGTTTAATAGCACCGCCAAAGGAATCCACGTGATTACCATCAAACAATGAGTTAAAGATATTCATATCGCTAAAATTTACTATTGCTCCACCGTCATGGTGCGATTCTCCTTTCTTTATCGGATACAAATGTTTGCACTTCTCCCAAGAAACTGCGTTGTTTATAAAATTGCATTCATTCAGTAGAACTGTTAGTGCAGTTTCTCTAAAGAAACATGCACCACCACCATCAGCTGCTCTGTTTTGTGTGAAATTTGATTTTGTGATGGTGACAGAATTAACACCAGCAATGTTTAACGCTGCTCCTTTCCACGCTGTGTTGTTTTTAAAAAGTGACCTTGTAATAAAGACATTCGTTCTTTGCCCAATCACGTCTATATTGGAAAAATAGTAATGATCGGTCGAATTATTGAACTGGATGATGTTTTGAAATACGCAATCGGCAATATTGAGAACACTGTTCGCATTGTTCTTGTTCATGATTACAGATGACGAGATACCATCAAAAATGCTGTTTGCTATTGTTAGATTACATAAAGGTAAACCACAGTTCATGTGTATCCCATCATACTGTTGATCGCTAATTTTTGGACCACGGAATTTCGAGTGAACAATATATACAGCAAATTCACTATCCGAAACGAAATTAACGACTTTTCGGCAATTATTGAATGTTGAATTGTAAATCTGCAATTCACTTTTCTGCTGAAATGATCCTTCAAAATTAAATACCGTGTCAATGTACGATATTGAAGTATTCATTAGGATAATGTTTGTTGGACTTTGCTGATAATGTTGCTTTTGTGTGTGATCGACAGATGCTATAGATCCAACTATATTGATTGAATCAACTGTCAAGTATTTTAGATTCGCATTGTTCCACAACATTCCAGTTGTGTGTTGATTTACGGAGGTAATTGTTGGGTTAAAATTGGAAGAATTCCACTTATGCAAGGATAGATGGTTCGTATTAAAACACTTCAAACCTTCCATCAGAAAGTAATAGATTTTCTTTCTATCACCACCATCAAGATATATTTGTCCTCTATTTGAAACGAGACTCACCGCTTTTTGTAAACTCTTGCATGGGTGTTTAGAAGTGCCACACTGTATAGTATCTGTATCTTTTGTGTCGTGTCCTGTTGTTGAATTTGATACATATACCTGGGAATCACCCAAAACTAAAAAAATAACGCGCAAGAGGTTTATAAAATTACAGCAATTCAAGATATGTATAAGAACAATTCGAGAAAGGGTACTTGAAGCCTTCTAATAAAGTAAAATGCAAAGACCAGGTCCAGGCCCAAGCGATAATACGTTTGATCTTAGAATCTATAGCTTCATTATATCAGATAAAGATCAACTAGCAAAGATTTTCAATTCATTTTTTAATGGAATCACTGACGGTGTCAACATTCCTAAAATACCATCACTTAAAGTTTTTGATTCATTTGATAATGTTTCTACTGCGATAACTAAATACGCGCCCCACCCTTCTATCTTAAAAATCAAATCAATGACAATGAAGTTTGAATTTGAAACAGTGACAAGAGAAACGATTGTCAAGGAAATCGAAAACTTAAATCCTAAGATGTCAGTGAGTGGTCCGATTCATGTAAAGTTTGTGTGTGCTGAATTCTTGACTGCGTATTTCAACCACCATGTGGTGGATCTTTCAGAGTTTCCGGATGAGCTGAAACTTGCAGATATCATCCCTGCGTATAAAAACGATAGCGCATACGATAAAGCCAATTATAGACCCATAAGTCTACTGTCTATCTTGTCAAAAGTGTTTGAAAAGCTTATTATGAAGCAATTTAATCCTATATTGAAAAATGGTTTTCAAAACACCTTTGTGGATTTCGTCAAAGTCATAGCGCACAACAAGTTTTGCTAAACATGCTGCGCAAATGGCAAAAACATTTAAACACTTGTGATAAGATTGAAGCTGTGCTTATAGATCTATCAAAAGCTTTTGATTGTTTACCCCATGACCTGTTAATTGCAAAATTGGCTGCCTATGGGTTAAACCGAAAAGCACTTCGGATTTTTTCTAGTTACCTTCGAAATCGCGAAATCGCATCGTGTGCGCTTTGGATCAAGTGTTAGTAAATTTATGGAATTTCTGATAGGTGTGTCACAAGGTTCGGTGCTAGGTCCAATTTTGTTCAATATTTTTAGAATCTGATATCTGTAATTTTGCAGATGATAACACTCTTCATGTATGTAACCCTACCATCCAAGGCGTAATTGATAGTTTAAAGCGAGATCTTACCATCGTGATCAAATGGTTTGATGACAATGGTACGGTTGCAAATCCGACAAAATTTCAGATATTGTTTCCGGGTAAAGAACGTGAAATTTCCTTAAACTTAAGTTCAGGCTGCTTGCGGAACTGTTTTGTCTAAAACCAGCTTTAAGGAGGATTCGTTCTTTTCTCACGAAAAAACAGGAAGACGCAGAATAACATACCTGCCTCATGTCATACAATTATTGTCCTTCAGTGTGGATGTTCTCCAGTAAAATGGCACACAATATAATCAATACAACTGATCGCAAAGCATTATGTGCCAGACTAAATATTTTCTCTGGAGATCTTTCTGGACTTCTTGAAAGAACTAATTCAACCTCGATCCACACAAATAACCTTAGACTGATGATAATTAAAGTATACAAAAGTGTCAACCATTTGAATCCTGAAATTATGTGGGATACTTTCCATAAAAAAAAAATATCCCATACAAACTAAGACAAGACCAGACACTCATATCCACTCATGCAAATAAAGCGAGTACAACAAACACTTGTGATTTTCGCGCATCAATGGCCTGGAATGCATTACCTGGCCAAATAAAAGAGCTGCAGAGTTTACCCAAACTCAAGTCTGCCTTACCTAAATTTGAGATTTATTGTAGATGCAAATATTGCATTTGATTTTAATTTTTAGCTTTATATTTTAATAAATTGTACTTTTTAATTGTCACTGTTGGTCTAAATTAGTGAAAACTATGTACCATCCAACATAAAATAAAAAATAAAATAAAATAAAAATAAAAAAATTCATGATTAATCATGTAACCGGTATATTAACCACCCAGGGTATCACTTATTTTGAGTTCGAAGACTCGGGGCTTGTCACAGTGTGCTACATGCTTTTGAAATATGCGGACCAGAAACTTTTTTTATTATTATTGTTTTGAACTTATAATATTTATTACTCGCGCTTCCATTAATTTACTGACCGTGGAAAGTTAGCTGGTCTGGGTATTACACTGACAATTCTTCATCGCTTTCAAAACAAAACAACATGGAGAGAAAAAGAAGAACCACGATCAACTTTTGTTGGCAATATTTGATGCACAGACACAGTTTAATGAAACGAAGATAATAATAACGTATTTTCAAAACTTTTTTTGGTTCTATCTATCTTTAGCGATCCTTACAGACACTCTGGTAAACCTCTACCAAAATGTTCACTCAAAAATCGTATTTTTCTGATAAATGGTTAGACATAACCGCCTTTAGAATATAAACATTATTGCAATGTTACAGAAGAAATTTTACACTTAAATACTAAATTTATGGTGCAAACAGGTTAGTACTCTCTGTTTGTTCATTCTAACTGTTTATTTCGGGCATCACCTTCGAATATTGACTTCCGTCATGTGCTGCCCTCGCAAGCTCGGTCTTTTCTTTGACGTCAGTCAATATTCTCCGGTAATGCCCTCATTACCAGTTATAATAATAATATAATAATATAATAATGATTTTATATTTCAATTCCAAAATCTTGCTTGGCTCTTACATTGAAATAGCGTACGGTAGTGTAGATGTAGATGTATAAAAGTAGTTTAAAACAAACAAACAATTTAACGATAAAATAATTGCTTAGAAGTGGTGATAAATATGATTGGATTGTGATTGTTAAGTAATAAAATATAAATTGGGTGAAAAAGGGAAAATGTTTACAAGTTTCATTTTATTTCTTTGTTTACAGTTTTATGAAGTGTGCATGTCAATTTTAGTTTGGTCAGTGTAAATAAAAGAACTGGAAATGAAATATGTGTATGGAATATTACATAGTGTCATTTTAGATCATGCGTAACTGAGTTGCGAGTATAATAACGATTAGTATTATATGAGTAGTGCGACGTCAGTGGGCACATTGCATTTCTAACTGCCAGTTAGTATAAGGTTAGTACTTACCGGCTTCATAAAAATGAAATAAAATGATGGGGAGGACTCCACATTACAGGAACAGAAAATATAAGAAAACATTTTCAGGTATTCACTGGCTAAACAGTTAATAAACCATTATTATAGACTTTTTGGAGCTCACAATTCCTTCACAAAAGAGGGAGGGGTCAAATCAATCAAATAAAATTGAAATAAGGAAACATTTGGCCAGCCTTTTGATGCTCGTTGAGTTGCCAAAATAAATATCGATACTGGGAGATTAACACAAAGTTACTGTTTTGGACGAACAAACTAGCATATATAATATACAATTTTTATTTGAAACAAGTCACTCTGGAAAACTACTCTCACCCAGTTATTAAGGTGGAACGTAAAAAGTACCATTTGTCATTTGTTCAACATTTTAAAATGATGTTCCTAAAGCAAATATATAGTAGTCATTTATCCATTAGAAAACCATATAATAAGGTGGCTTGTTGAAAGTAATTCTTTTCTGGTTTCGTTTCAGCAAAATAATGTTTTAACAGAAAACAAATATTTCAAAATACATGTGATAAGAATGTGTAGTTGTTTTGCGTTCGCATAACTATGGAGACTGGAATTATAATCCAACAAATAAATACCAGCGTTGAACGTTAATAACAACTTATTTGTTTTATGAGTTTCTTGTATGAGATGAATAAATATGCGTTGAACAGGTTAAAAATAATCTGAAATTTTTTATTTATTATTTTTGTATTTGTTTTATTTTTGTTTGTTTTTTATGTTGTTTTTGTTGTTGTTGTCGTTGTTGTTGTTTTTCGCCAAAGTGAAACTAACCATTCATAATTACGTGATTCAATAACTCGTAAAGAAATTATATATTCATATTATTGATACCTTTTTGATGCAAAAACCTTTGGCAAAAACTGATTGCCATTTTTTTGGAAATCTTCATCTGTTTCAAGACCAAGAGGACAGGAGACACATTTTTTCTGGTGATAATAACACATTCGCCCCGCTTGATGCGCAAATTTCGCCAAATCAAATCCGCGGACGATTCCACCTTATAGAAATGGTCATTAATTTATCGCAATTAAGTTATCAAACAGTTCATCTGCCAATTAGAGACAAAGAATATTAAACATGTTGTATTTCCTATAATTAGCGCTTACGGTCTTTTAAGCGCCTGCTTCCAATAACGCCATCCAAAATTCTAATAACTATATTAAGGTTTGCACAGGCAAGAGCTAGTTGCGAACTTGACAAGCCCAATATTCAAAGCCTAGAGGAACCAGAGGAAAGAATGAGCATGAAACGGGACAACTTTTCATTGAGTGAATCACCTGTGTTTTATACCCACAAACATTAGAACTAAAAAATTAACGAGTTCAAAATGCTGTTCAAAAATGAAACAGCTAATGAAAACTCATTTTAAAACGAATACTATAAACGAAAAACTCAAGGTCCAATGATTATGACAGTACGAGATTTATGACAAACCAGCTCGTGCAACGAATACATGTGATGAAATGAAAGCAGAGCGCCTCATAATAAAGATATAATAGGCTGGTCGTCGACGATGAAATAAAAAAATGGAAGTTTAGCCTGAACATAAACTACTGCAGAAATATGTTATATTGCTGTCTGATTCTATATGAAGCCAAGTTTGCTCCAAAGCAAAATTATGTATCAACAGAGATTTTATGAAATAAGAGCATACATAAAAACTGGCACGTAAATTCACTTGAAAAATTAATAACGAAGTTGCTGTAATCATTATGTTAAATTTACGGTATACTCTTTTCTATATAAAAACACACTTTGTAAGAGGTTTAATTCCAAAAAAAGAACTCGATAGTATATCAAAACTCCGCACTAAAGAGCTTGGAAGTTCAAACGTTACACTTTTTTTTCCTTTCTAAACTTCAAATTCTAGCCAGGGAAATCCCTTAAATTAATAACAAGAGATTAATGACTGCTATTGTGAGCTCAATCTGCCATGAGTGTAAAATCGCAATAAAATGCACAGGTTGAATGAGAATTTAGATGGTTAAAATCAGAATTAAGAACATTTGAGGCTCAGCAAAATCTTACTGTTTCTTATAAAAAAGAGTGTATTAAGATTTAGTTTTGTTAATGGCAGAGGTGGATACATAGATTTTTATATTTCCGATTCTTTTCTGACACTGAAGCGTTTCTGGTTGATTAAGTAAAACGTTTATGATTAAAATGGTTCATTAGGATTTTTATCACCTATTAGATCAACCATTAGACAGATCAACATTTGGCATACGACAGTTGAAATTTCTATATCTGACTATGAGTAAAGCATCAGTTCTGTTTTTCTTCAGTCAAGTTTTAAAATCTGATAATTGGATGTTGACAAACGAAGTTAATGTGTTTTATTGTCAGTGGTTGCGCAGCTTGTGTTTTTCGTCTCCTTCAATGATTGTGAATATTGAACTTTGTAACTAACGATTTTATTGTATATATAATACTTTAGTTTCGAATAAAATTATTAGTCAGCGGCTTTAGCACACTGAGTATTAAAATTGCCCTTGTTTTTTTTGTTTGTTTGTGGACAGTTTGAACCTTCTCCTTAATAACGATTATCTCCCTAATCTCTAGCTGCTTCATTCCCGGTGAATGTTTCATTTAAGTTTGTGCGTATATATTTTTGCGACGTTCTCCTTAAGTTTAAGCTACTTGTTTATAAACACTTGTAAAAATGGCGTAGAAATTTCGTTCGTTCACATGTGGGAACAAGATTGCAAAAAAACAAAACAAAACAAAGTACAAAAGAGAAGTTCTTTCTTACTTATAGAACTAAAATTAAAGAGATGTTGTTGGGAAGTTTTATGTATTACGTATTATGAAAATAACATTTGAGTTTTGTTAAAGATGTGTAGCTAAGGGTTAGGGTTAGACCCTATGATTTGGCGTCTTCTCTGTCTGGGTGTCGTCCCCTTCCCCTGGTGTTGGTGTTATTGCTTGCTCAACGCTGTATCATCCTCCAGCCAGTTGCCATTTAATTCGACATTTCTTCCACACTTTCAGTTAAAGAAAAAGGAGATTTCCTTATTTTCTGTCGCTTTCAGATATTTTTTGACAGTGTTTGGATTTCATTTTGAAACATCATCCAGCCATTATATTAAAGGACAGGCGACACAGATATTTTTAAACAAATATACGCCATTTTGAAGGACATCTTTTAAAGGTGGAATGTAATCGCAAAAAATGTCATAATCTTTTCATACGCAATAGTTCTGGGCAACGGTTTTGTAATGTTTTTTTTAGGACGCTTTTTTTTAAAGAAGAAAATGAGTATTTTCGTAATTTCTTCATTTTATGTATAGTGAATTTCTAAAAGTTTCTTCTTAATGAGTTTCCTTTTTCAAAAACTAATATACGTATAATACTCAACGGTATATATAAATACAGAACATCCCGAAAGAAACTTTATATACACGTTTGCGAAGGAAAAAAGATTTAAATGTTACACATTTATCTGAAGTCATTATAAAAAAACCTTATATACTGCAATTTCCTTATATATACAACATGCGATCGAAGGCTCTTAACTTCTAAAGGCACTGTCTCCTCGTGAAAGCTAATCTTACGTTTGACTCGCAAAGTTTCTTTCGGACTGTAATGTACATGTTTATTTTTAATTTTCCAACATTCGAATAAGCATTTGAAATGTTATGAAATTCGATTTTCGATTTTTTGAGGTCGTTTTACATGTACAGTAGAATCCCCTTTAGCCGTACCCCGGATAACTCGGACATTCTCTGAGTGGGACAGATTTCTTGTCCCCCTTGGACGATCCTAATCAAGCCAAGATTCTCCGCTTAAGTCGTACCCCGGATAACTCGGACATTCGCTAAGCCGGACCATTTTTCTCAATTCTCCCCTTCTGATTTAAATTTTTGTTATTTTTTAAAAGGCCTTTTGGAAATTCGAGGTCCTTGAGCTACCATAATATCATAAAGTCATTAAGATATGTTTTTGTTTTTATTGCTAGTAATAGAGCTGTAAAATCATGACTACCTTTTGGGAGTCATATTGACTCAGTTAAAACTCTCAGTGCATTTTTTAAATGGCGAATTTCCAATTCATTTAAGGGAATTTGTGCGTGAGGGAAGCTCTGCTTGCCCGAAAATTACGCAATGTAGAGATTGAATTGAATTAATTGTTTTGTTTATCTGTTCACGTGGAAATAATTGAATAAATAAAAACAATATGATTAGTCAGCGGCTCAGCATGCTGAGTATTAAAATCGTCGTCGTTGTTTTTTTTTGTTTGTTTGTTTGTTTTTTCGGACTTATTCAGCAATGCCGTTTCACTTCATTTGTGTGTTTTCTAGAGGATGCGCCTCCGTCATTTCACGTAGTGCCATCTTCATAATCGAAAACATAATTTTTATTTTCGCGACTTAGAAACTTATGTCGCTAAAATGTTACTCTTATTTACGCGACTTAGCATTTTATGTCAAGAAAGTAGATTGCACTAATATGTTTCCGTATACATTATATATATATATAGTTTACGAGGTATTCAATTACGCTATTTTGAATGGTAAGTTTTAATGAGATCAGTTTTGGCGGTGCTAACAAGTATTTGAATTACATTATGAGTGTACACAAAACTATGTATATAGCTAGAAAAATTACCTGCGATGACGCAAACCATAAATATAAGCAAAGCATCAGCATAAACCATCGTATATAACTCCAAAATAATTCCAGGCTATTTGCGCAGCAGCCAACCTAACGATTTTTAGAAAAGATGGCCAACTATTGTTTTTATGGCATTTTCTAAAACTTTATGAAAAAAATTTCTTCGTCCCACAAAACCATCTGACAGCACGTTAAAAAATAATGAACTAATCAAGAACTAACAAGCAATTCAAATTTATGGTGTTTTTTACATTACCGCTTACGAAACTTATGAAAGCGAAACTCGGGAGTGGTGGGAAAATCCCTAACAAACATTGATTTTTAAATCAAGCAAGTATTAGCCTCAAAAGTGTAAAAAAAAATATGAGATGTCAGATTTTATTTAAGACCCTAGACGCTTGCGTTGATCTTTGGCGAGATGGTGTAGAGGCGACTTTGGGTGCAATACGTTGCGCCGAATTAGTATTTCTATCTAAGAAGGAGCAGTTTCAAAAACCTAAAAACGTTCGGAATTTCTTTATACTGTATTCGCCTATGGTTGTGATGAACGTGAAACTGTCAGTTCTAATTTGAATTATTTTGTTAATTTTTATCGTACACTATTTTAAACCTAATACACCTTTCCCGAATTTAAATTGAAGGTTACATATGTATGAAAACGAGGCTAAACTTAGTAATAAACAAACACATCGTGCGAAGTAAGTGAGTAAATAAGTATGTAGTTTATTTACTAAGACATGCAAAAAATACTATAATCATACAAATAGATAAACACAATATATAATTAGAGTTTATCATGTCATAGACCGGTTGTTTTTGTTTGCGACGTTTCGACAGTTACTACTGTCATCATCGGGCGTTTGTAAATGAATGATGTAAAGTTTATATATGTTTTCAGTAGGATCGAAATTAGGATCGAAATTATTTCGGACCTGGAAGGAAGCAATGTCAATATTTCGGACCTGGAAGGAAGCAATGTCAATAATTTGTTTTGCGTAGAGCTGGAAACCATATCGCAGGAACATTATACGATGTACTATTAATACTGGAATTGTTTTTGACACTGTATATAGTCTCTTTGACTTTTCGAGCAGTCCATCCTTTTTCCTTGTCAAGGATCTTTCTATTCTCCCAATCAAACTTGTGGTCATTAGTCCAACAGTGGTCAGCAATTTCGTTTTTGGTTACATCGCCATTCCGTACGGCTCGCATATGTTCTTTGATGCGTTGCTCAAATGTTCATTTTGTTTCTCCTATATAAACTGATTCACAATCACTACATGGAATTTGGTATATCACGTTATTTGTGTCGTTCATTGAGATCTTGTCTTTCGGATGAGATAATATGTTACGAAGAGTTTCCGTTGATTGAAATCTGCATTTGATGTTGTGTGCACGGAATATTCTTTGTAAAGCATTACTGATACCAGATACATAAGGAATACTAATAGTGGTCACCGGTTCTTGTTCTGTTGATTCTTCGGTGTTTGAAGTTCGAGTATTGTTTATTCTATTTTCAACTCTTCTAACAATCGTCCTGTCATATCCATTTGCTTGGAGAACCGATTTGATATGTTTCATTTCTTCAACACGATCATCGTCATTACTAACAATATCTTTCGCCCGATTTATTAACGATGCAACAACACTTTCTTTGCAACTTTGTTGATGGTTTGAGTTACAGTTTAGATATTGGTCTGTATGTGTTGGTTTACGATATACGTTCACTGAAATGCTTCCGTCTTGATTTCTTTTTACAAGAGTATCCAAGAATGGGATGCAATTATTCGATTCCTGCTCGATTGTAAATTTTATTTTCGGGTGCAATCCATTTAGATGTTGATGAAAATTATTCAATGAATCTCGTGTCACTATAGCGTAAACATCGTCAACAAAACGTTTCCATACTTTTGGGGGTTTGTCAGCGGTTGTTGTGGCTGTAGACTCAAACGCTTGCATGAAGATTTCAGCAACTACAGAAGATGCCGGACCTCCCATTGCAACTCCATCTGTTTGAGTGTAATAAGTTTCATCGAATAGAAACCACGTTTTTGTTAATACAAGCGTTATCAATTCCAAAAATTCTGTTGGTGGAATTTTCGTTTTGGATGAAAAGTTTGAGTCATTAGAGATTAAATCTCTAATTATATTGATCGTGTCATTTATCGGTACATTTGTGTAAAGTGATGTAACATCGAATGATACCATTTCTTCATCAACATTGACAGTTTTTGTTCTAACAAAGTCGGAAAACTCTTTTGAATTCTTGCATCGGTTAGTTTGTGTATATGATGATAATATCTTTGCTACGTATTTTGATAAGTCGTACAACGGCGTACCGGTGCATGAGACTATTGGTCGTATAGGTATTCCAGTTTTGTGTATCTTCGGCAGACCATAGAATCGAGGTGGTGGAGAATCGCTTGGTTTTAATCTGAAATATGTTTGTTGATCGATAAAACCATTGTCATGTAGTTTCTGAAGTTTTTGTCGTACTTCTTTTTTGATTGTTTCAGTTGGGTTCTTCTTGAGCGTTTTGTATGGACCATTGTTTATATGATCGTAACATTTCTGGATATAGTTGGGTTTGTCTAATACCACGGTTGTTCGTCCTTTGTCAGCTGGTAGAATCATGATACTGGTATCTTTCTGAAGATTACGAAGAGCTTTTCTGTCTTTTCGGCTGATGTTGTCGGTTGGTATTTTCGATTGTTGTAGAGTTAGACTGACTTTAGCTCGTATATTGTCAGCTTCCTCTTTTGGTAGGTTTTTGATACCACTCTCTACATTTGCAACAATTTCTTTTGTTGGAATTTCAGTTGGTGTTATACTAAAATTCATTCCCTTCGACAAAATATTGGTTTCATCAGATGACAATTGTTTTGATGACAAGTTTATTATCCATCTTGATTTATCTACTTTCTGTTCGGTATCTTCCTTCTGTGGATGTAGGTTTGCGAATTTTCTAACCTGTCTTGTTCTAGCGACTTCCATCTCCCTTTCAAATGTCTTATTATGAACAGATTTGATGAGTTCATATTCTTCTGATGTTGCTTTATCTTTGATTTCTTGGTCCAACTCTTCCATTGACTGTTTTAATTTCTCTCTTGTCACATGATTGAGATGGATTCGTTCTTGAAGCAAGACTTTGCTGGCACGACGTAATATCTGACGGCTTTTCTCAGTTTTGACTTTGCAATGAATTCTTAGATCATTTGGCGTCAAATTATTATGTAGAACAAGACAGGTTAGAAAATTCGCAAACCTACATCCACAGAAGGAAGATACCGAACAGAAAGTAGATAAATCAAGATGGATAATAAACTTGTCATCAAAACAATTGTCATCTGATGAAACCAATATTTTGTCGAAGGGAATGAATTTTAGTATAACACCAACTGAAATTCCAACAAAAGAAATTGTTGCAAATGTAGAGAGTGGTATCAAAAACCTACCAAAAGAGGAAGCTGACAATATACGAGCTAAAGTCAGTCTAACTCTACAACAATCGAAAATACCAACCGACAACATCAGCCGAAAAGACAGAAAAGCTCTTCGTAATCTTCAGAAAGATACCAGTATCATGATTCTACCAGCTGACAAAGGACGAACAACCGTGGTATTAGACAAACCCAACTATATCCAGAAATGTTACGATCATATAAACAATGGTCCATACAAAACGCTCAAGAAGAACCCAACTGAAACAATCAAAAAAGAAGTACGACAAAAACTTCAGAAACTACATGACAATGGTTTTATCGATCAACAAACATATTTCAGATTAAAACCAAGCGATTCTCCACCACCTCGATTCTATGGTCTGCCGAAGATACACAAAACTGGAATACCTATACGACCAATAGTCTCATGCACCGGTACGCCGTTGTACGACTTATCAAAATACGTAGCAAAGATATTATCATCATATACACAAACTAACCGATGCAAGAATTCAAAAGAGTTTTCCGACTTTGTTAGAACAAAAACTGTCAATGTTGATGAAGAAATGGTATCATTCGATGTTACATCACTTTACACAAATGTACCGATAAATGACACGATCAATATAATTAGAGATTTAATCTCTAATGACTCAAACTTTTCATCCAAAACGAAAATTCCACCAACAGAATTTTTGGAATTGATAACGCTTGTATTAACAAAAACGTGGTTTCTATTCGATGAAACTTATTACACTCAAACAGATGGAGTTGCAATGGGAGGTCCGGCATCTTCTGTAGTTGCTGAAATCTTCATGCAAGCGTTTGAGTCTACAGCCACAACAACCGCTGACAAACCCCCAAAAGTATGGAAACGTTTTGTTGACGATGTTTACGCTATAGTGACACGAGATTCATTGAATAATTTTCATCAACATCTAAATGGATTGCACCCGAAAATAAAATTTACAATCGAGCAGGAATCGAATAATTGCATCCCATTCTTGGATACTCTTGTAAAAAGAAATCAAGACGGAAGCATTTCAGTGAACGTATATCGTAAACCAACACATACAGACCAATATCTAAACTGTAACTCAAACCATCAACAAAGTTGCAAAGAAAGTGTTGTTGCATCGTTAATAAATCGGGCGAAAGATATTGTTAGTAATGACGATGATCGTGTTGAAGAAATGAAACATATCAAATCGGTTCTCCAAGCAAATGGATATGACAGGACGATTGTTAGAAGAGTTGAAAATAGAATAAACAATACTCGAACTTCAAACACCGAAGAATCAACAGAACAAGAACCGGTGACCACTATTAGTATTCCTTATGTATCTGGTATCAGTAATGCTTTACAAAGAATATTCCGTGCACACAACATCAAATGCAGATTTCAATCAACGGAAACTCTTCGTAACATATTATCTCATCCGAAAGACAAGATCTCAATGAACGACACAAATAACGTGATATACCAAATTCCATGTAGTGATTGTGAATCAGTTTATATAGGAGAAACAAAAAGAACATTTGAGCAACGCATCAAAGAACATATGCGAGCCGTACGGAATGGCGATGTAACCAAAAACGAAATTGCTGACCACTGTTGGACTAATGACCACAAGTTTGATTGGGAGAATAGAAAGATCCTTGACAAGGAAAAAGGATGGACTGCTCGAAAAGTCAAAGAGACTATATACAGTGTCAAAAACAATTCCAGTATTAATAGTACATCGTATAATGTTCCTGCGATATGGTTTCCAGCTCTACGCAAAACAAATTATTGACATTGCTTCCTTCCAGGTCCGAAATATTGACATTGCTTCCTTCCAGGTCCGAAATAATTTCGATCCTAATTTCGATCCTACTGAAAACATATATAAACTTTACATCATTCATTTACAAACGCCCGATGATGACAGTAGTAACTGTCGAAACGTCGCAAACAAAAACAACCGGTCTATGACATGATAAACTCTAATTATATATTATGAATACTAGACTGACAAACAATATAAATATATTCAATTTGAGATAAACACAAGTTTTATATAACAACATAAATAGAAGTAGACTATATGAAATGACTTGTGAAGGTGACTACCATACGGTATAGCCACAGCAAGGGTAGCCACCTGAAAGAAAAGAAAAAGAAAAGAGAAAGAAAAGAAAAAAAAAGCAGAGACAGAGGGAGAGAGATTAAGAGAATCAAATGCCAAAATGGTTGAAGATGCTGATATTAGATATTGATGAAAATTTACCTTCTTCTGCCCGGGAAGCACTGAAGCATGGCAAGCTATATGAACCAAGAGCAAGAAGTATTTACACAGAGTATTTAAAATATATTCTTAACATGACATAGAAGTACGAGAAACTGGAATTGTTGTTCAGCCAAATCCCTGATGGTTTAGTTTCTGACAAAATTCAGATGGCGATGGGATAAAGTGGCATTTCATTTTGTCATTTTATTGTCTACACATTCAAAGGCATGATCATTGCACGTATATCTTTTGATTTAAACTTATTGAAAGTCTCATAAAGAAACTCAACTTCTTTTATAAAAACTATATGTTAACAAAACTTGCATGACTGCATATACAAATTACACAGGAAAAATATATCTAGATGAATATCTGATTATATTTTAGGCAGAACAGAACTTAACGAAGATCTGTTTTTCCTGTATGGTGTAGAGTTGGTTAATTGTTAGTGGACCAAGCATAGAAACGTACCTCACTTCTTGATTGTAAATCTAAAACTCTCTTCTATATCATAAAAGGTAGGGTATCTACAATGCTCCGTATAAAGGATATCCTACAAGGCGCTTTTTTTTTTTTTTTTTTTTTTTTTGCTAGGCGGTGAAACTAAGATGAACAAAAATAAGAACTAATAAAATAAGAATGTGCCCTTAAAATATCAAGAGCGCTATGCGACGAAGCAACTATTGTAAAACGTAGTCCTCGAATTTCTTTGGGACCTTTCGCATCCTTTTCGACCGCCTGTGTCCGCCTTCTAATGAAGGTGTTGTTGTGTCCTCAACTGACACTGGCGATGACGGTGCAATAACTGTTTGTTCTGGCGTTTCCCCATGTTTTAATGTCTCTTCGGGGGGGGAGGGCTGGGGATGGGAAGGAACAACCCCGTCGTTGTCACCCGGTCGTTTTCCTTGGGTTGATCCGCTGGTAGATGTTCAGGGTCGACTGTAACGTGCCTAGCCACGTTTGGAATGCCACGCAAAAATCTTCTGTTGCGAAGGGAAGTTCTTCTGCTACCATCAATAACGACACGATACTGTCGATTTGGTAGGTTTTCAGCCACAATTTCTGTCTTTTCCCAGTGAAGTGGATGTGACCCGTGTTGATTTTGAACCGCTACGGGATCGCCGACGTTTAGCTCACTCAAATCGCGCCGAGGAGTGTGTTTCCTGTTGGAGATGAGTCGCTGTGAGGATGCTTTTTCCCTGTTGTCGGCCAGCTCGATCCACTCACGTCGAAAGCGTCTCGGGTGTGGCAGGTGGTCGCGGATGGGTTTTCCAAACAAGAGCTCTGCGGGAGATGCACCGTCGGACGAAGGTGTATTGCGATGTAGCAATAACGCTTTAGCCACAGAGTCGATGTTGAGTGAACCATCAGTACTGATGTTGGTTGCCAGGATCCTCTTCATGTGCTTTACAGCTGCTTTCACTCTACCATTCCTTTGTGCGTAGTAGCCAGATGATAGTTTGTGGAAAACGTTCCATGACTTGAAAAAGGATGATAGCTCTGCAGATTGAAACGGTGGGCCCCCGTCGCTCAAAAACTCTTCTGGGACTCCAAAATTGACAAAATATCGACGAAGGATGTTGGAAATCGTCCTCGCGTTGGTGTTTTCTGTTGTGGATGCGACTTCAGTCCATGCAGTGAACCGATCAGCGTAGACGAGGTAGGTTCGACCTGCCATATGAAAGAGGTCCGCAACTACCATTTGGAAGGGGTAATCGGATTGGTCGTGAGACTTTGGTGTCTCCTTACGGTTTGACGGTGCTATCTCGTTGCAACGTTTGCATTGGGATCGACGAAGACTCAATCGTGACCCCATGCCAGGCCAAAAGAAGCGTCTCTTGGCATTTGTTCTCATGCTGTTGACCCCTTGGTGGCCGATATGAAGGTGTTCGACGATGGTGTTACGTTGTGATTTTGGTATGAGAACCCTGCCTTCAATGTAAATGAGATCGTTGATTGTGTAAAGTTCTTGCCGGAGGGCCCAAAATGGCTTGACAGCGTCGTCGATGTCGTCCTTCCTCTGAGGAAATCATTTTTTTATGAGGTTAATGAGGAACTGGCACTCGTCATCAGTGCTGCAAGCTGCTCTGATGTTCTCGTACGTGATGTTTGGTGGATCCTCTGGTTCGTAAAATTGCTTAATCGCTCCCGCCGTGATCGAGAGCTCGGTATCATCATCATCGTCATAGAATAACGTCGATACCGATGACGGTGGTGGTATTCGGGACATTGTGTTGGCACCTGCGTTATCCTTGCCAGGTATTGAGATGATGCGGTATCCGTACATCAGTGTTCTCTCTTTGAAGTTCAGGAGGCGAATGTTCTTGATGTCGTGGAGGTCCCTGTTGTTGAATATTCGTATCAACGGTTTGTGGTCTGTCGCTATTGTTAAATTCGGGCACCCCATCGTGAACATTCGACAGCTTTCCAAGCTGAACATTAACGCGAGAGCTTCCCCCTCGATTGGGGCGTATCTCTGTTCAGCGGGCGTTGTAAATCTAGATCCAGCGTATACGAGCTGCCAGTGTCCGTCGCCACATAATGGATCCACAATGGGGCAGGAACAGTGTTTCTGAGTTAACATGAAGCCAATACCCGTTTTGCTCCAATCAGTCGTTAAACAGGTTTCTTTTCCTATTTGAAACGTTTTGACGCCGTCTTTTATTAGTCTAACGATTTCTCTGCGCGATTCTTTGAATATTTCGTCGAGCATATCATCCCTATAGAACCTAGAGTTGTGTTTCAAGAGTTCGCGGAACGGTTCCATTATTGGGGCTTGAGCGAATGCATAAGCGACTTGATTTATCAGACCGAATCAAGATTCTAAGATTCCTAAGATTTGTATTAATGACTGTGTCTACTATCATGATTGGCTACATATACTCCAGCTACAATTAATTCAAACGGATTGAGCAGATAAGTTGTGCTGACGCACTTTTGTAAATATTACTTTTATGCACGTCGAAATTTAGTTCATTATCAATGGTCATGCGAACATCATAGTTTTTGTCAGCGTTATTTGTAGAGATAATAATCGAGTGAAATTATTCGGGATTGGCTATATTATTCAAATTGGTAGTCGAGGTAGTAGGGCTCCAAGAATTTTATTAATATCTTCCGAACTACTGCTGCCACTTCATTGAAATTTCGTGGCTTTCCCACTTTTTAAATGGCGAAAAAAGTTTCATCTTTGGCCTCCAACCGCTCATCGCGTTTACAAACCAAAGACTCTCCAATTTCAGGTGTCCATACGTTTTTGTAAACATGATGGCCACGGATATTGGAAAAAAATCTTACATTGAAATACACTTCAAATTGTACTGGAATCGCTCGAGCCATTTTTACTGAAATCACTCTTCGTAATCTGCTAAAAAACGTTTCTTATTTGAGTGAAAGCGCTTCGGAAAACGTGATTTAATTAAGAATGATGTGCATGAAATGAAAACCGAAAGGAAAACCGTTCTTTGAACTCTGAAACTTCTTTAATTGGTTATTCAATTTTAAAGGAATGAAGGTGTGATAAATTTTCATCATAAGGTGTGAACAAAGCCAGCTGCAGCTTGTCTCATACACGGACAGATTTTGTCTTCATAGTTTATTTCATCAGAGTTGTGTGGTGACGGAGCAGAAAAAATGCCAAACGAAGAAGTGCACAAACAATCTATATCCCATAAAGGGGAAAAAAGGCGAAGTTTTACTTTTGAGTTTAAGTCCACAGTTATTGATTACGCAGAGCGTTATAATAATCGTGAAGCAGCAAGAAAATACAGGGTTGATGAAAAGAGAGTGAGAGAATGGAAAGCTAATGCGGATAAGCTGAAACAAGGAGGAGCAAAAAGAATGAAACTGGAAGGAGGAGGATGTAAAATCAAAAATGTCGACTTAGAGGAAGACCTACTCGAATGGATACATGAACGAAGAGCAAATTCTTTACGTGTTTCTCGAAAACTAATTATGAGAAAAGCGAAGGCCATCCATGATGAAAGTGTTGGGGAGGATAATGTTGCAAAAGATAGTTTCCAGGCTAGCCGTGGCTGGTTAGAGAAGTTTATGAAACGAAATTGCCTTTCATTGCGGCGCAGAACAACAACAACCCAAAAAGATCCAGCATTCCTTGTTGATAGACTAGTACAATATGTGATCCATGTCCGGCGAATGTCAAGAAAGTACAAATTCAATGCAAGCTCTATAATTGCAATGGATGAAACAGCTGTATGGGCGGATATGGCTGCACCAACAACTGTAAAGCGACGTGGTGAACGGGAAGTAATGCTGAAGTCAACTGGCCATGAAAAAGTCAGAATTTCTGTTTGTTTGACAGCAAAAGCTGATGGGACTAAATTGAAACCATTTATTGTCTTTGGTGGTGCAAAGCGAGAATGTAAAGAACTTAACACTGAATTTAGAAATAAATGTGTTGTTGTGTCATCAAAAAATGCATGGATGAATGAGGAACTCACATTACACTTTGTTGAAACAATTTTGGGCACATTTTCTTTCAACCGGCGACTTTTGGTTTGGGATTCTTTTGAGTGCCACATCATGGACTCTGTTAAGCGAGTATTGTCGAAAGGAAAAATTGAAAATGTCATAATTCCAGGGGGTTGCACAAAATACATACAGGCGCCAGATGTATCATGGAACAAGCCCTTCAAGAGTCGGATGATAGATCTTTATAATGAATGGATGGTGGAAGGCGTACAGCAGTTTACAAAAGGGGGAAATCAGAAACCCCCACCCCGACGAAAACTTGTACAATGGGTCTTAGAAGCGTGGAATGGATTGAGCAGTCAGATAATTATCAAGTCTTTCAAGTCATGTGCTTTAAACTTAGCTACGGATGGATCAGAAGATGAGCAAATCTATTGTTTCAAAAAAGATTCGTCTTGTTCAACTGGAGCTGATTTATTGAAGCAGGCAACGAAAGCATTGGATGAAGATCGATCTGCTGAAAATCCATTTCAAATTTTGGATTCTGACATTAGCGAAAGCTATGAAAGCTTTCATATCATAGAAGAGGATTCTGACGGCGACAGTGATGTTGATATTCTTTCTTAACATCTTTTGTATAAAACATTTTTATCTTTTGTTACGCTTTTTAGGAAAAGAAAACATTGTGGTTTAAAGTCTATTTTTATGTCATTTTTTCATTTTGAAATAAACGCCGCCCTCTAAAGAACGCCGCCCTCTATTAAACGCCGCATCTAAAATCTGCCATTTGTAATAAACGCCGCGGCGTTTATTAGAGGAAATACGGTATCTTTGTAAAGCAAATTGGTGAAGAATGCCATTATATCAATAAAACATGCAAAATTTGAAACGTTTACAAGAAAATGGGACAATTTAGTGACTAATCGAACACCACGGTTTATATTTAGTATTTAATTTATGATGACCACAATTTTATTTATTTCATTCAATTTGTTATGAGGTGATATATCACCGTGGAAAGTTTTTTGTCGTACTAATAAATATTTTAGAAGTTATTAAGCTTTTCTACATATTAACAGGCCCTTAAATGAATTTTCTTAATAACAGGAAGTACATAAAAAATTTTAAGATGTTTTTATGATTTTTATGATCGTGGAAAAACTTCTTTGTATTCTGAAACATTTCTAAGCATCTTTTCCCTAAAGTTTAATCCCTGCATGAGGTTATGATGAAACAATTCAAAGTTACTATCCCGCTGTTTAATCCATCGTCTTATGCTTTAGCTATAAGTTTTATTTGGCTAGTTTATGACGAAAAATTTACACCATACATACTTAAAAACAGGGTAAAATTATCGATTCCACTCAAATAAATGCGCAAGGATATGGGATAAACACTCAATAAAGTGAAGAGGTATCATATTACAGAACAATCCCGATAAAAACCTTATGAATTGTAAATATTTGAAAGAGTTTAAAGAGTTATGGGAAAACAGCCAAACTACCCTGCAGCTGCTACTAGCCAGTAGGAACTTATTATCATTACTTCTTACATATTTACTTACATATACTTACCTTAGTCGGGTCGCTGATGGACAAAAAATTACCAAAAAGTACGTGCATTTTCGCAGAGGATTCATAAAAAAAAAAAAAAATTACTGATAAACTCAATTTATCATTTAAGCTCATCCGGTTAAGTGCATTTTAATTTATACTGTTATTCCGAAGTGATATTTATACGCAATGTCTGATCATAGTCAAAGCTAAGATGGCACCACTACCCTGACTTTCCGGGTTTTTTCTTCTGTGATATAAAACATAAAATAGTTTTCGTTGTAGTAAAGCGTAAATAACATATACAAACATAGTCATTGCGCATGCCTACACCCGGTAGGGCATGACGGTGTTTTCGGCATATCATAATTGGAAACAAAGATCGATTCTTTTCGTTCAGCTCAACATTATTGTTTCGGAATTTGTTGTTGCAAACCGTCAATTGTTTCTATAAAAGCATCTTTGAAATTTTTGGGAGATGGCTTTTTCTTGTCACTCGAAGTAATTGTTCCATAAAAGGCATTATTTTTGAACACATGTCCAAATGTCATTGCTTCATTAAACCCTGTATACAACACGTAACAAATACCGTCGTTCGGAATGCTAGCTCCATCCATTGTTGTTGACAGGGATTTTTCAAACATTTCATTCTCGAAGAAAAAAAGACCTTTACCAGTAATGCTAGCAAAGTTCTGCAGTGCTCTCATATGTGGTTCTGTTGCCGTTAATCCTAACCTCATTTGCATCAGCATGGAGACATACTTCAGAGAATGTAACTGCAAATCAGATAAATCGACCTTTCCTCGCGATAAGTACATCTTTGCCAAGTCAACCGTACTTTTCAATGGAGCATAGGTCACAAAATAATGGCCATTGATAAAAGAGGGTACCATAACTGGAGTCACTACATTCTGTGGCCGTTCAAGTAGTTTCATAAAGGATATTTGTATCGCAAGATGCATTATGCTATCTGGATTCAATAGATGTTGAGTCACCTCCTTCCTTCCGAAATTCTGCAATTCCATATGAACACATTCACAATCGGTGTATATTTCATTAAACTCCTTTTTAGCCAATTCCATTCCTTCTTGAAGTTTATCGTCAACAAGGAATGTTAACAATTCGATTGGGGTAGGTGAAGTGGAATTATCCTTGAACGAAAGAGATATTGTCTCATAGACATCAAGGATGTCTTCATGCACATTTGTCATTATTGAAGCATGTGTTTCAGTGCTAGTTCCGGAACAAGCAACCAGACCTAGTGATTCATCAACTGAAAAAGCTAGATTTTTGTCGAACCATCTATTTCCAGGTTTTTCTCCATAGAGCACAGACTTACCTCTTGAATCTACATCGTATGTTCCATCCAGAGTAAGAACAGTTATAGCATCCTCAATTTTTTGCAAAGTTTCTGCATTGTGTGGATTAGATAACAAATGATAACGGTATTTTGCCCATTTGTCTCGTTTCATACCAGTGAGAACAGCAATTGGAGTACTGGCACTCTCTGCACTCTGCTCCACAATGGCTTCCAGATTCAATAACAATTCTGCTGTAGTCAACAAAGCGCCATTTTCTTTCATTATATCGAACGAAAATAGATTTCCATTTCGGATAACTACGACGTTCTTCGAGCTGGTTGCAACGTGAGGTGTATCAGTCTCTAGACCAGGCAGCCTGGAACCACTCAGTGTATTCCTGTAAACCGCCATATCAAATGGAATTATACCAAGGCCTTGAGCTATCTGAGTACGACAATTTTCAGGTGTTTCCAATAAGATGTCTTCAAACACAGGGTTGGATTTAAGCATTGCAGGTTTGTAAGTGTTATTTCTTAGAGACTTTTGGACGACGCCAACGGAATGTAGGAGCTTCGAGGCAATTGTTAATTGGGAGTCCGCATTGTTAACATAAAATCCCATACTTCCGTATGTTTGCTTTAGAAGGGGATTACGCCATCTTCGAAGGCTGTCAATATACTGTAGACCGCCATAAATTGTTTTGTTCTGTTTGTATTCTTCGCAAAGCATTTGGTTTAAGATTTTCCCATCTTTCTGAAAGAAATCATTTGATAACCTTTCTAATTGGCGAAAATCGTTTTCTTCCATCACTGCACTTCGCTGTTCGAGATACGCTGAAAGTGTTTCTTGTAAATCTGGAAAAGGCAACGTAGGCAAGGATTTCTGAAAAAAATCTGTTGGCAGAGGGCGTGTTGGTGATCTGTTGAATTGTTTCAAGAGCACATTGCCATTGTGGAAGTTTCTTCGAATAAGTTGCTGCATGTTGATTTTTTTGCTTTCACCTATTAATCAAACACCAAAAAATTATATTAGAGTTATGCAGAGGGAATGATGTCTTTCTGTGTCCGTGCAATGTTTTCGTGCGAATAAAGAATGGTTGGTTTTTATTTTATAACGTGCATTTTAATTTATAATTTATTTAGGCTAGATCTGAATCTCCTTGTCCTGCTTAGCTAGCAGTGTAGTGCTAATAGTGGTAGCAATCAGAGCTGAAAGCAGATAGTTACTGCAGTCAAAACCTTCGTCCTCTGACGGCCCAAAACATTTCATTGTTTGGTCATTTTGCTTGTAGAACTATTTGAAAACAATCTTCTTATACTAATACTAAATCTTGCTTTTTTCTTACCTAACTTTTAAAGAAAGAACGTAAAATTTCTCGAAAAGTTCGTCAATGGATGTTTGTTTTTCCGTATTAGTATAGGGAGAATCTCCCATTAGATTTCATGCTCCCCCTCTCATGATGATGATTGATTATCATCAACTCTCCCCCTCCCCCCCCCTACACCCTACACCCTACAACCTACAACCCATTGTAGGTTTTTATACTATACTTAACACATCCAAGTATTTTTAGCCTATCCATTTTGTTGTTTAAGGTATGTTTTTATTGCTATTTATATTTTAAAGTGTGTTGTTTGTTTTGCTTTTAATGGAGTAGGGAGATCACTGAATATCTTTCCTTTTTACTCTTCATTGATTACATCTACCTATTCTATATTGGCCATAGTCATTGCTGCATCTACATCTTACTTCTTTAAATTCATCCTCTGTTGTTTGTTGTTTGTTTAATTTTGTCTGTGGGTGGGGGAATGTGATTACACTATGGCCACCGAGGAAAAAGTAAACAAACACAGAAATGACGTAATCGCGGTGTCGTAGCGCCTTTGAATAATGAAATAATGTTGATTGAATACTGAAAATGGAGAGTCTTATAATACAAACGTTGTTTAAAGAAATGTTCTACTCACGTTTCTTTTGTTTCTTCACCCTTATTAATATTCACGGCCGTTATACATGAGTCAGTTCATAAACTTCCTCTGAAAGAAAAAACTTCCTGCATAAACTTCTTTTCAAAGAGAGTTTACTAAATTAATTGTTTCAATAATGTAAAATTACTGGGTAATTATTAATTATCTAGGGGGTATGTCGAAATTTGTGGAGGAAAATGTTGGCTATTATACAGTGTGTCCACAAAAAAGCGGGTCTCTAACTTTTAGGAAGCATATCTTTTGTTCTTTTCGCTTATTTTTTGCGGTTTTTACACCAAATGAAAGATAATTTTTTGCTCTTTCTAATCCTATGTCCCTTTTTTACTTAAAAATATTTATGCAATTAAATAGATAATGATCAATTAACGCTTGCTTGAATTGGAATTAATGACTCGAGTAATATGAAAAGTCATAAAATTGTTGTAAAGTTGTATTTACACTGAAAGCACATACTTTTTTACAAACGTGAAAGACTTCGTTGCTAGAGACCTTTAACAATGATAAGAAGAATAAAGGATAACCTCTGAATAAAAACTAAATATTCAATTACATTCAACGTGTCCGCCGTTTCTTTGAATACAAAGGTTTACCCTGTTTCTCATTTCAGTAAACGAACGTCTTATCATTGGTTGGTTCTGTCTCAATAAATTCACTTCGTCCACAATTCTTCTTCTCAATTCGACTAAATTGGCCGGTGGGGTTGCAAAAACTTTTTGCTTTAGGTAGCCCCAAAGGAAAAAGTCCAACGGGGTTAAATCCGGCGATCCAGGTGGCCATTCAATTGCGTGGTGAAGTGCGACTACACGATTTTGAAATCTTCTTCGGAGCAATCGACGTACTTCAAGGGTCCCATGAGCCGGAGCTCCATCCTGAAACCACCAAATATCGTGGAAAACATTGGCAGTATATTGCCTAAACACATACGCAGCACCCGGGAAAGCCACATATTCCAGCATCTCTCTGTATGTTCGCCCATTCACATATCGATTGAAAAAATGAGGGCCAATAATTTCCCCATTGCCACAAAGGCCAACCCAAACATGAAGCTTTTCGTGCTAATTACTCTTCTTAAATTTAAAATTTGGAGGAGGCTGACCTTTTGGCGCGTAGCAGCGGACGTTTTGTGTGCTGACCGTACCACACATATGGAAAACAGCTTCATAACCGATCACAATATTTGGAACAAAACGAATATTATGTGCTTGCTGCTGAAACCACTGACAAAATCGTAATCTTCTTCTAAGATCACCATTTTTAAGCTCCTGTACGATGTGGATTTTGTACGGGTGCCATTTTAAATCTTTATTGACAATATTGTTGAAAGAACTCTTGGACAGTCAAGTCGGGTTGTTCCTGCACGAAAGGCCTTTGGTTGTTGTATCATCAGCTGCCTGACTTGCTGGATATGTTGTTGTGTTCTAAAAGTTTTCCTTCTGCCACTTCTTTCTTTGTTTAGGTTATGACTTGTTCCCTTATTGTCATACTTCTCGAGATTTCTCTGAATTGTACTTCTTGAAGGTGGATTTCTGCCAGGAAAACGCTGTCTAAAAGCTCCAATAACAGCTATATAACTTACTGCTTCATGAAATTTTCTCACGATGAACGCTCTTTGTTGCACTGTTAGCTGCATGATTAAATAAACTTACAAGTTTTCCTGTTTATAAAGAATTTTGATAAGGCGTTGGGAATATGAAATTATTAAAACATAAAAAAGATTTTAAGCCCACTTTAAACAATGAATACAAAATTGGTGATCTTTACAGAATTTCGTGCTAAACGTAGCACAGTAGCATCCTGAGCAGTAATTGCAACGAAACAAAAGGTTAATGGCTCATTAAAAGTCCGGTTTATTGATCATTAAGGAGTTAATGACCGTATCGAATGAAAAAGTTCTTCGTATTTTCTTAAGCAAAAAATACCACAAATGAAAAATTATATTTTCAGAATCCTTGAAAAATTTTCTTTCTAACGGTATAAAAATCGCATTGATTTGATAAAGATTTAAAAAGTTATATGCTTTTAAAACTGGGGGCCCTGGACACACTGTATAAGCAGTTTCGACTATTTGCTCAAATCTGGTCCGCAGAATTGTGGCTAGAAATATTTGGCCGAATATTTTCACAAACTTCTCAAATGTTCGGCCGAATGTTTAAATGTCCAGCCAAATATCTTGGTAGTAGGTTTCAATATATCTGGTCTTTAAAATGAATAAATATTAAATGGAATACCGAGGAATTTAATAAATAGAAAGGCAAGGTAGAAAATCTTTGTTTTTCCGTTAATATTTCCATACGAAGCAGCCGTGTAGACAAGGTAAATTAGTTGCATGGAACATGAAGGCCGTAAGCTACCTGCAAAAGCTTAAATAAACATTCACCTTAAGTAATTTAATAACTAACAAACTTACATACCTTGGAATATTGCGGATACTGCTGCACAATTGACACAATTGGTAAACGGTTAATAAGCCATTATTAGTGAGTTTTCAGATCAGGGAATTTCCTAATGACTATGAATAATAAAGAACGGAATATAAGTGGTGAAATGCTAATCCATACCTACGCATTTGTATTAAAGTAAAATAAAATAAATTTATTCATCAATAAAAGTAAGGTACAATAGCTGAGTAATGATTAAGAGAACATAATAAAGAAGCTTACATTTGTACGACATACTATTGATAAGAGATTTTTTATGATAGCACAATAGCTAGTACGGTGCAATTGCCCTCCAAGGGAACAGGTAAAGGACTCGTATGGACAACAGAAAATGAATTTGGAAAGGTAGACATAGAAAACTTTGAAAATAATTCAGCCACAAAATCCGATATTTTGGTGGGAATGTATTTAAAAATAATTTTCTTGCTAAATTAAAATTAATCGTGAAATTTAATAACTTCTCTAAACGCAGGAAGCACATTTTACGATTATGGATAAAAACGTCCACGTTGTTTCATAACTTTTAAAAATTACATTTTGTCAAAGTTTATTATTCACATCAATTGTTTTTGTATGCTATAAAAGTAGTATAGTCTGTAGTCCAAACATATTTCCCGAAAATTGATACGTGACAATCAACATTTATCCAATTGAAATGTCCTAAGGACATCGCAAAAGGATATAATAAGAAGACCACTGAAGAATGAAAATTGTAAACGGCTTTTTTTGAAAAAAAGTGTGGAAGATCTTCATAAAGCAACTCTTTAAAATACCCCGAATCACAACATTAACAACCTGCACTTAATTAACAAAAGCAACAAAATAGGAACTACATAATTAACAATGATTGGTAATGACTGTAGCATCGACAGAGATCGGGAAAGAGGAGAAAGTGAGAGAGAGAGAGAGAGGGAGTATCTTCAAATATAAAGGTGACACATACGAAACAACTTAAAGACTATGGGAAACGGATAAGTTGCAAAACGAAGATATTTTCATAGCATACATTTGAACGGCATTCACATTCTCTGCTGCATTGACTTTCCTCGAATCGTTTATGAGCGCACTATATACATTCAACAAAAGTTTCTCATTTTCTTTAGTAATAAAACATGCACATGTGTCATGTATCCAGTGTTAAATTTCTTCACAACTCAGGCTCAGGCTAATTTTTCAAGAACTTCGATCTGTGACTATTAGACCTCACCAAAATGTATTTACATGGACTTTTACTGTAGGGTTTCAGTATTACCTTTGAACTTGTATCCACAGTAAATAATTACTTTGCATATTCCTGTAGATTTTGATTGCACAAATATTGTGAGGTTGATAAGCTAAAGAACGATTATCTAAGGAAAAATTATTCCACATATTGTTCAGCTGAGAAATTTCAACGCCGATAACTGCCCTCCCTTTTAAAAATGGTAGATGGTTAGTAAATGATACAAAAATATGCAAGGTGCAAGCAAAAATGTTTTTAAAACCAAATATGAGATCAAAGCTAAGGTAACAAAAATGGATAATTTCTCGAGTATGGCCGAAATACTAACCTTGTCTAATCACAGAGTTGTGAGTATCGGAATCGACTTTTTCATTAACAGAGCCTTCTATCAATCAAGAATTCCTTTTAATTTAGGTTCTACGGAAAAATTGGAAATCAGCTTTAATTATTTTCACCATCATTTACTCTATAAATATTTGACGGTTTGAGGAAAAATTATAACAAATAATAATTATAAGTTATAAGAAAAACATTTTCTGTAATTCATCAGAAAATTATCAGTAATTATCAGTATTTAACAGAATTTAGTTATGAATAATTAGTGATACTAATATATTTATCAGTAATTCTGACAGTTTCTGGTAATTAGTTATCATGGTCTTTGAATACATTAATTTGCAATGCATAATTATTTTCGCAGCTTCCAATTTAATTATTGATAATTTATGCGTAAATAATCAGTAAGTTACTGATTATTACTGATGAATTTATCAGTATTTCTGATTATTTATAACTAAATACTGATAAATATTGATAAAAAACGATAAATATTGATACATACCGATAAATATTGATACATACTGACAAATATTGATTTTCAAACCGTCACATATAAATAATTGGAGGGTCAACTGTGTAGGTGTTGAATAACGTATTTACTATTGTATTAGCACATACCATTTAGAAGCAAAAATCCGGTGTTTAAAGAGGAAACAAGTTTTATTTAGCCATAATATCTTAGAAAATTAATGTGATCAGAATGAGACCATGAGCCTTTTTCCGACAAGAAGTGTAATTTTATAAGCGTATTCAAAAAGCTGCCATTTATTTCTTCCTTTGGAATGGTGTAATCACTTTGTTGATTTTTCTCAAATGTTAAATTGGCTTCGCTATTTAAGTGGGTAAATTTCATTAATCATTGAACACAGAAACAGCAGCACAACATAAAAATTGTTGCACAACCGGACGAAAATGATGGGATTAAAACTGCTTGGATGTTTGTTGCTCTGTGTCTACATCAGCAATGTCGTCACATTATCAAGTAAGTTTCTGCAAAACTTAAATTCGTTCCTTTAACGTTCATTCTAATGCACAAAAATGTGCCCTGAAGAAGGCTTGGTTTCCAAAAACTAAATAAAACAAAATGGCACATGAATTTATAACAACAGGTGTGGTGGTAGCAGCACATTATTAGCGTTTTATATCTTCCAAAACCATCAGATCACTGATTTATACAATATAATAAATCTTACACAATTGAAAATTAAATTTGAAAATAGAAAACCGTTTTTTTTTTTTTTTATAGTTTATTGCCCGTTACCGTATCATTCACCATGCCTAAATATATGTGGAGTTGCAAATAATCCATGTACACCTTATAAAAAGATATGCATTGTTGATTATTGCCATGGTGGTTGTGACTTTGCATGTGTGACCAAAAGTACTAAGTTCATTACTTAATTCTGAAGCATTTTTGGTGCTAAATAATAGATTTTTTATTCAAAAACAATGTTTGCCGAACATATTTTTCGTCCTGTATGTTTAAATCTAAACTGGTGTCGGCCACTTGTTAAAAAAATATTTCCAAAAAGTTTAATTTTTTTTTAATCATTATTGTCTTTTTTAGAAATATTTGCAGTTGGAAAGTGAGAAAACGCATCTATATGTTTTGGAATATACTGTTCCTTTTTACTATTGACTAAAGTGTTTGTATTACTATTGAAAATAAAGGCAATCTCATTAAATATACTTTGAATATTTTTTTCGTATTTTACTTCCTAACGTACACAATTTTAAAGTAATCACAATAGTGTCCTGGCTAATTTCGTACGCACAGTCTGTTGCCTCTTCTCAGGTTATGAAAGATGCAAGAGAGGTGGTGTAGCACACATTGATCAGTTTTAATGCAAATTCTAGCTGTTGAAATATGCTTAAGTAGATATTTTTGACAATTTCTCTCCCTATAAAGTCATATCAGTCCCATGCGCTGGCACAATTTTGTTGAATGGATATCCGGCTTAAACCGTTTTTTAACGCACCAGCCACTTTTCTTGAAAATAACCTTACAATCATAAACTGCTTCTGTTAGTATTAAACAGAACGCGAGAATCTTGGTGAAAAACTTTGACTAAGTGATTGAAATGGTGCTTAAATTCAGTCTTCTATTCACTAACATTGGAATTTATTAAAATGTATAATAAATACAGTGATTACAATTTACAACTTCATACACAGCGGTGGATCTAGAGGGTAGTCGCAATTTGTGGAGGAGCACATTAACATAATTTCTGTTTTCAGTCTGTATCACCAATGGACTTATATGTAACTAACATTCTTCTCCACAAATTTCGACTACCCTCTAGATCCGCCGCTGATACACGTTACAATTATGGCTGTGACACTTGCAGAACAATTGTATTTGATCTGAAAAATACTTGTAGTTGCAAGATATGAGCTCTGATTGATAAAATTATTCAAACATTAGTTGACATAGAGGTCACCAATCGGTATAAAGTGCAATTACAGTTTACTTTACGGTGTTTTGAGAAACATTAAATTTTAACAAATATGAAGGTAATTTTCCTGCAATTGTCACTAACTGTAACTGTAGCTCTAACATTTCTCTCTGTTATCGTTTCGTTCTCTGAAATAAACATAATTCAAACCATCGAATACCTATTTACACATGAAAAATAAATTATACAAACAGCAACTTAAATATGTCAAAAATCAAGAACAATTCAAGAACAAAGCTAAAGCCAAAATATTCCAATTTTATGTACGAGAATAATTGGCTGAAATTGTAATAGTGTTTCCTGAAAGCGATAAAATCATCACACAGCAGGGAATAAAACAAGATTTAGTATTCGGAAAATTCGGTTCATATTAACATAACCTGGTCTATATAGTCTAGAACAGAAACAAACAAACGCCTAGAAATTAATATCTGAATTACAAGAACTTCATTAGTACCATCAAAACTTTAATCCGAAAATTGCAAAATACAGAAATTATAATAAACTACGATCCAAAGAAATTGTGTGATGATCTTGCAAGTCGAAATCTTAGTGAAATTTATCGCATAACAGATGTAAACAATGCTTGCATTGGACCGACATGCACTATATATCACCAAACGTATAAGAGGACGGGCATGTCCCTGGTTGTCTGAAGAAACGAAACGAATTATGAACAGGCGAGATCAGGTACTGCGAAAAGCCAGGAAAACGAGAACGCGAGAGGACTGGAACTTATATAAACAACTAAGAAACCAGTGCAAAATCTCCATTCGTAAACAAAAAGGTGAATACAACAGAAATCTACCTTTAAAAGTTAGTGGAAATCCGAGAACATTCTGGAAGGTTATCACCTCGATATTCCCAAACTCGAAAGAAAGCAACAAAAAGAATGATTCAGTACCGTTTCTAGAGACAGATGGAAACAAAATCACCACATACAATGCAAATACGTTCTGTAGTTACTTTTCCACCGTAGCAAAAAAGCTGAAAACCAAATTCTATTCTTTGAGAAATTATACGTGGAAAAGGCCTATAAAGATAGAAAAAACCCCAAAAAAAACACTTTGTTTTACGTATGTCAGTAAGATTTTCGTAGAAACGATTATCGGATTCAAATCGGATTCAAAAGTAGACTCTTCATAGGTAATCATCTACGATTAGTAATTTTACTAGTGATGTCGTGGAACTTTTATAATCACTGGAATAAAATTACCAAAATTACCACGAATGGCATGATGGACTATCGGAGATAAACAAGGATAAACCGTAGAATCCATTTTGCTGCCAATCAAAAATAATGTTTTTATAAACTTGGGTTTTGATTGGATAGCTGACTATTAAATGTGCTCAACAATGTTTTGTTTCTTTTGAGATTATTAACTTTGTTTACAATTTGCTGGTAATGGTAACATTTGTTTAAATCTGGTTCACACTCATTTGAAATGAAATTGTTACTTCAAAAGTTATTTAAATTAAATTTAAATTGAACTAAAAGTAGAAAACGTCCACTACACTTATTTTATATCAAGACTGTTTCACAGTTTGCATCTTTTCGAAAAATGTTTCACTTTTATTTTCATGTAGCGAAAATTAACTGGGAATAAACCTTTCAACGAAAACATCACAAACGGTGTCAATTTTCTTCAGCTTTTTTCTTTATAGTACGGTGGTCGAAAAGCGCAAAAAAGAATTAAAAAATACACATAAATAAACTAAAATGCACAAAAATTAACTAAAAGTACGCAAAAATTATCTTAAAAAATACACATAAATAAACTAAAATGCACAAAAAGAAACTAAAAGTACGCAAAAATAAACTAACTGCACTAAAATTAACTAAAAGTACGCAAAAATTATCTTAAAAAATGCACAAAAACAAACTAAAAGTACGCAAAAATAAACTAATTGTCATAGGTTTCGTGGTACCGGAAATAAGAATACAATTTTACGATATCCGAAAATCAACATCAACCTTTCCCTCCACTGCCGTTTTCTCGTCTCGAAGGTGTCGCGACAGACATGCTACCGTGTCCCTACCATGGATAGAGACAAACCACCACATGTCCCCGACATGATTACGGCACGCGGTCGTGTCTTCGTGAAAATGCGGTCTCGTCTCACTTTGATGTTCGAGACGTGGAGGTGCGTCAGTATTTCTCACAATGATAAGCAGTTGCGTATCAGGCAATTACATGAGATGCAGCCACGCACATGTTTGCAAAATTTAGAGACCTGTTCTGCAAGATATACAGCATCATAAATTGAATAAATAGTAAGTAATTCCTTAACAATGTGAATTACCTCGATCTCAGGGCTTCTTCTCTCTCGCGACCGCATGTCAGTATTATCAAAATGGCGTGGAATCATGTCGCCTTGTTATTGTAAGAGGAAGCGCGACATCGTATTATCATGGTGGTATTTCACAGACTTATAAAGAGTTGCAGTAATTGGTAATAAGGCGAATTCTGACTTTAGATTTTAATTTATTAAGGGAAGTATTTTTAAATCTAGATATCCGGAGTGTTCGGGTGATATCGTTCCAGTCACAAATTGGTTTTGAGAGAGCATTTAGAGTAACACCTCTTGTTCTAAAATTGTAAAATGGAGGAGATTACACAAATCCAGAGGGGCAGTTTGGTTTAAACATTGGTAGACTAATAAGATGTTGAGGGATTTGGCTAGGTCCCTGAATTTCAGAATGTTGTGCTGCAAAAATAGGGGTGTACTAGGAGCACGAAAAGGACTGAAAGACAGTATACGAATTGCAGCCTTTTGGAAACGAAAAATACGTTCAGAGTGGGTACTATGACCTCAAACTTGTCAGCCACATTTCAAATGGGAGTGGAAAATTGCGTGATAAACATTCAATATAGTTGTCTGTGGCAGGTAGTGTCTAAATTTATTTAATATGCCATTTGATTTTCCTGGAGTTTTTCAAATGTGAACCAAAATAATCAGAGTAGAAAGAAGCCTTGCTCTGTCTGATTAAAGTAACTATGAGGTTGCGATAACTTTTATATTGGTGTCGTAATGCGTCAATTTCATCTTGATTTGTGGATTTTAAAGATTTCTTGAGCAAGGAGTCTCTTCCCCAGATTGATTTTATAATACCAGCAGTAATCCACGGTTTATTAAGGGTTTTAATTTCCTTTCTGGTCAGCCTGACCATGAGAGCATGAGCATCCAGAAGACCCTCAATAATTTTGATGAATTTGTCAAACGAGACGTTGACATCTCCGTGTTGTATAGAGAGCATTTCATTCCAATCAATATAAAAATAATCCAAAATGAATTTTTTCATGATTAAATTTTGTCTATTGTCGTTTAAAAATAGGGGGAGGTTTGGAGGGACAGGCCTTTTCGATAATTAAAAAAGGTGGTCAGAGATGCCAGTTATAATATTACCTGAGATAAATTGTTTATCTATTGCTTATGAGCAGAAGATGTTATCAATTAGGGTCTTAGAGGTATCTAAGGTCCTTGTTGGTAATGCTATTTGAGGACATAGAGAAATTGATCCCATAACATCAAGAAAACGAGAGACGTTAAAATCAGATTCTGATTTGAGAAGATTGCAGTTGAAGTCACCAAGTAAAAATACAGATTTGCCTTCTTTACTCATCTTATGTAGTAGAGGTTTTAAGAAAAAGGAATTGAATTCATCAATTGGCAGGGAGGGATGTCTATAAATACATCTAACTATACAGTGTTTGTTCTTTCCTTGTATGATTTCAGAAAAAGCAGATTCTAAGGTTTTGGTACTTTAAGCATAGTTTGGTTAAGGTCAGGTCTGGGTATTAAACTTAATCAATCGGAAATATAAAGGGATGCTTCACCGGCATCTGCCTCAGTAGGAGTATGGATAGCTGTATAGTTGGAAATATCAAAATTGGTGGTAGATTTATGTTTTGAGATTCGAGTTTCCGTCAGCCCAATAATTCCAAATTCATGATTCACAGAAGCTAGTAGTTCATTAAA
Organism: Turritopsis rubra; assembly: GCA_039566895.2. NCBI lineage: Eukaryota > Metazoa > Cnidaria > Hydrozoa > Anthoathecata > Oceaniidae > Turritopsis > Turritopsis rubra. Next base: position 12,514,288 of record CM077629.1, on the reverse strand, counting down.
CTCGTCAAAATGTTGGTTTAAAGAAACACAGTTTAGATGGAACAATGAGAATACCTTTGATTTTGGTTGATCAGATTTTAATTCACCTGTAGTGTAGTATTTAGAGTTAAAACAATGTGTTGTCGATGTATTGTCTAGATGTTCATACATGTAGGAGTTAGTTTGTTCAATAAACGACTCTTTTTCAGGTGTGAGTTTGAAGCCATTTTCCTGACTTCTTAGATTTTTGAAACAACAAGAGCTGTTACTAGTAAATGGAAAGATTTTATTTGTACATTTTAGGAAATACCAAGTTTCATCCTTATTGCATTCGTGCAGAGATCGTGCCCAAGATTTGCAGATATCACAAAAAACAGAATTTCACTTATCACTGACATTTTTGGAACAGAGGAAACACGTAGAGCTTTCAGACATAAAAATATAAAGAAAACGCACTAGAAGAGTAAAATAATCAGAAGAGAAAAAAATTAAACTTCCACAACGCAAAAAGAGAAAATATGAAGCCTGAGTGCTGACACAACATTAACAACGAACCGAACACTGCTGGAAGGCATTCGGGACATCGATCAAGTGAAAGACAACCCTGACATTATGGAATTAAAAGCGCTAGTCGAGAGCTAGCTAGAGAAATCATCAAAATCAACCAAACACGAGAAAACATAATTCAAATATCAATTAATTTAAGATAAATTACCTATCTTTTGAGAAGTCAAAGGCAGGAAACATTTTCGTTACGTCATCTCAGCTAGTTATCTTTTCGGATTTTGCGTCTTTCGAAGCTTTAATGCGATACGATTCGTTTTGATAGGAGTACGAAAATACGAGTCCTGATTTGATTAACTGACGACATCTCCATCCCAGAATTTGAAAGAAGTGGTTCAGATTTTTGATTTATAAAAACAGAATCATTTGAAAGGTTTAAGTCCAAAAGAGATATGTTTTTCAGTTTTCCTTTTTTTTCCTGCTTTTTTTCCTAACGTCTACTCTGTTAAGTATTTCCAAGACAGTTTTCTCCAGATTCTCGTCCTCGTATTCAGGCACACCACTGATCTCGATGTTGCTACGCCTAACGTATTGGTTGTTAAGGGCGATTTCCGTTGAAAGTTTGTCCTCCAGGTCCGAAACTTTGTTTTCGAGGAATTGTACTTTTTCAGCAATTTTTTTATTCGATTCCAACAGATTATTTAAAATAGACTCTCTCATTTCAGAACAACTATCCACACCACCATGAAATACCAAATTAAGCCTACACATTTCGGCATAGTAGTCAAACAGATCATAGGTACGTTCAAACACATTTAAAAAATAGACATAGAAAATGTAGAAAATGATGATAACACAAAAATATAACAGGTCTACATCGACTACCTCGGATGGAACACTTATTATTTATTACTGAAACGAAAATACACACAGCGTCTTCATTTCTTGTTTAAAGAAATGAACGTTGAGAAACTTTAATGAACTTTCAAACTAAAAGACCATTGCATTGCATTCTTCTCAGAGAAGCCTTGTGTTCCTTATGTTCCTTAAGTTTTAACACTCCACGAAGAAATAAAAACCCGTCAGATGGAACTAGAAAACATAAACAAATATCCATTGACGAACTTCTCGAAAAAACATTCCTGATTTTCTTTCTTTTAAAGTTAGGTAAGAAAAAAGGAACATTTTGTATAAGTATAAGAAGATATAAGTTTCTGAAATCAACATGCAACGAATCATTCGAAGAACCTTCCACAATACCAATGTACGTTTGAAGCCAAACAAAAGATCATCAACACGCCCTTTGCCAACAGATTTTTTTCAGAAATCCTTGCCTACGTTGCCTTTTCCAGATTTAAAAGAAACACTTTCAGCGTATCTCGAACAGCGAAGTACAGTGATAGAAGCAAAGGAATTCCAACAAATTGGAAAAGTTAACCAATGATTTCTTTGAAAAAGATGGGAAAGTTTTAAACCAAATGCTTTCCGACGAAAACAAACACAATATAACGATTGATGGTGATCTTCAGTATATTGACCGCCTACTCTGTTCATCAGACATTTATATTCTCTGTCGATGATAGACTTCGCGAAGGCGTAGAATTGGCTAAAAGGAGTTTAATGAAATTCACAACAAATTTGAGTGTGCTGACATTGAATTGACGAATATCGGTATAAAACAATTTATTTAACACCAGTTTAGTCCAAATAGCATCATGCATGTTGCAACGTTCATGAAGTTAATAGGTCGACCACAGAATCTAAAATCACCTCTTATAGTCGCTTCCTTTATCAACAGTCATTATTTTGTGACATTTGTTCCATGGAAGGATACAGTTCATTTGGCCAACAGATATGTTTCGTATGGAAAGATTGATTTATCTGTTTGAGGTTACATTCTCCAAAGTACGTTTCCATGCTGATGCAAATGAAATAAAGTTTAGTGGTGACAGAATCACAGTTAAAAGCCTTAACTGACTATGCAAACACTTCTGGTAAGGGTTGCTTGTTTTTCGAGAAAGAAATGGTTTAAAATTCAATGATTACGGAATTAGATGTCCGATACATGATATAAACAGGTTTTAATGGAGCAATGGCCTCAGGCTATTTATTAGAAAAACCCTTATATTTGGGAGAAATTACATCGGATGACAAGAGTAAGCCATCCCCCAAAAGGTTTCAAAGTGTTTTTATCGAAACAATGGACAATCTGCTTAGCCAAATAAAATAAAATGGAGTGATAAATGTATGTAATTGAAATAAGTGTCATTTTGTAAATTTGTAGTATTGTCAGCAAAGTTTACATAAATATAAATATAAATATAAATTTATAATTTGTGCTGCTTAAAATAAATAATATATTTAAATATCTGTGTTCTAAAAACCCTTGCAGTTTTGCTTATCCAATGCTGTAAATCCGAATGCTGCAAATCTAATGAAACGCGTAACACGGATACCGCATTCTCTCAAATTAGCGCCCCTCTCCAATAAGCACCCGTCTCTAATAAGCACCCCCTTCCAGTTGAAAATATTTTTATAAGCGCCCCTCTCTAATAAGCGCCCGGGCGGTTATTAGAAAGAATAATATTAAGAAATAATCATATAATAATAATAAGCGCCCGGGCGGTAATTAGAATTTTGGAGAAAAAACGAAATTTACGTAATAGAAACGAAAGATTGCCTTTTAATAATATTTACATGATGTTTACAAGTATACAAAAAGTTAAAAATGTTAAAAAAATGTTTCTGAAATTTTTAATGTTCATATGATTAGCTATTCCTTTTCTCCAACTTATTGATCTCTTCTTGAAATGCCTCCACATGTTTTTTGTTCCCAATGATTTTATAGGTAGCCGGTACAACTTGTCCGTTTTCCAACTTTCTTCCACCCGAAACTTCCGCAAATATCTCATTATTTTTCTTCTCGATAAACTTGCAAAACAGATAGCAAAACTCAACAGGAACATGCCCAACTAAATGATCGTCTTTATAAGTACCAACAGCATGGTCATCAAATATCTTGGCTTCTTCCCTCGTATTATGTTTGCATTTAAGTTTCTCTCTTTTTGATGGATTCCACGTCTCTTTGTACACATGATGACCTCTAATCACGCTCTTCACTGTATTCGTATCTAAATCGCTGTGTTGTCCTAGCCATCTTTGTCTTTCGTTCAAATTTCTTGTGATTTATTTCAACTAGTGAATATATTTTTGATATATTATATTAATTACAGGATTTGTTTAAATAAAACTTCACAATTATTTCAACTTTTTGTCACCTTCAGCAATTATCTCTTCCCATTTCAAACATTCTAAATCTGTCACACCTGCCTGTTGTTGATGAGGCTGACACATGTTTACTATAGCAACGCATATTAAAAACACAAAAGGAAAAGCAAACAACTCATTACTTTGAAAATGGCTGACTAGGAAGGACAAGTGAAGACCACATCTCATAAAAATGAGAAAATTAAATCGTATCCATTATCATTCAAACAGCTGGTTATAAAGCATGCAAAGTTAACATCAATCGGTGCTGCTGAACGGAAATTTGAAGTCGATAGAAAAAGGATTCGAGAATGGATAAAACTCGAGAACGAGATACAACCCAGCCGGCAAAAAGATGTCTAAAAGATGTCTTAAAGACGTCTTCTGATTTGTCCGGTTAAAAGACATCTTTACATAGACGTCTTTTAGACATTTTCATTAGACGTCGTTTAACTGGACAAATCAGACTATATTTAGACATCTTTTAGACGTCTTGAAAGGCGTCTTCTAAAACGTCTCATAGATGTCTTTTAGACATCTTTTAGACCTATCTTTAGATGCCTTCTAAACAGGTGTTACACACTTTTTATTTTGAGCAAGAAACTTCGAAAGTGGAAATAAATTACGACAATATATTCATGACAATTTATTTTGTTTTATCTTCTATTTCCAATACCCCATGAAGGCTTGATACAATAACTTAGTAATAAATATATGAATAAATATACTTTATTTTGAAATTCTATAAAAATAATTTCTGAATACAATCAGAATATTGAAAACTTTTATAAGCACTAAAACGTCTAGCGAATGGATTGGTATCTGAAAACTTTTCAGCTAAAAGTCTTTTTGTTTGATAAAATGAGGCATGGCGTAACCATTACCTGGTTATCGCAGAATAAAATAACAAATTTTTACCACAAATATTTGAGATACCAATTTGTCAGATGAAAGGTAAAAACCTTTTTCATTCACGAAAAAAACATTTACAGAAATGTTAACTTCATAAAAGTCTTGAAATATCAGTACTACTCTGTTTTAAAATAAATAAATAAATAAACTGTCATTCAAAGTTTGATGAAAATATTTTGTAAATACAAGCAATATGAAAATTGTTAAAGTAACCCAGAGTATCATGAAGAAACAATTGTTTCGAATCATGAAACTGTTTAAAATTTCCAAACAAATCATCCATTTTGATTGCAAGAGGGTTTATAAAACATTTACATGAGTGATAAACAATGAAATTACTGAATGTGAACCCCTAATAATATACTCAAAATAAACATAATTAATTGGCTTCATTTGGCATAATTCATTTGTTTTCCAACCAAGTCCACCTTTTGCATCTGGTGAATTTTTTATTTTTGTTGCTACATTTGTTTTGATGACTTGCTCGTGATTCTTTAAAGTTCCTTTTAAGTGTCCCTAGAAGAAAAATAAAATAAATATGTAAATATTTTTCAGAGCACAATTTCAAAAATAGGGGAAATTACAGGAATACTTTACCTTGAATAAGTTGGTAAATTGCGGCATATACTTCTTAGGGAAAAATCTCCTTTATGCCCCTTTATATTCATCGTTATATTCATGCCCCTTTATATTCATCGTTCTCCTTTATGCCCCTTTATATTCATCGTCCCCATCAAGTCAGATTATATGTGAAATGTAGAAGAAGACTATAATAACTTTAATTTTCTTCACGTAGATGAAATAAAAATAATCTGTCCGTTTTTTATTTTTTATTTCTTAAACCATTATTTCTTTCAGTGTCCTTCATCAGGGCTGCCAGAATTATTTCTATTTCCAGGTTTTTGACACATTTTTGGGGAAAACAGAATAGATCTACAGTCCAGTATATTTTCTAATTTCCTTTTAATTGCTTGTCTTTTTTATCGTTCTTTGATTCACTTATTTTATCGGAGCTAGCCTGAGAAATGAGATCTACTGAACTGTAACAGTATTAACAAAATAAACAAATTTAAACAATCAAGTATAAAAACACTTACCAAAAGGTATTCAGTAATAAATTTACACCATGCACGTCACGTGATACACAAATCCTATAACATAGTGAAAAGCAAAACCATCATCGGCACAAGACGTCGTTTAGACGTCTTATTTATGTCTAAATTAAGTCTGTAGAAAGACGCATAGTTTTAGACGCCTTTAAGACGTCTTTAACACGTCCTGAAAAAGTTACACGTCTAAAACAGGTCTAAAAGACGTCTTGAAAAAGTTTCGATTTATTTGGGTTTACAAAAGATGTCTTTCAAACATCTTCAGAAAGATGTAATTTAGACGTCTTAATCAAGACGCATTTAATACGTATTTAAGACGCCTTCTTCTAATTCTTCCCGCACCTTTTACAATTTCTAATCAATAAAGACGGGGAACAAAAGAAAAGCTTTATGTTTAATCATACAGCAAAATTTCTATTTTATAAATAAAACAATACAAAAGAATCAACTGGTTTTTATTTTATTTTACTTTATTTTTTGCTGTTCATGGAAGAACTTTTTGAACGTTTACTTATGATTATAACAGAAACTAGTGTAGCGTGTAAAAACATTTTACAGTTTTTTTTCCATAAATTGTTTTTACACGCAATACTGCAATGATAAGTCTGTGTATTTACAAAAATTGTTCTCCATGTTGGAATTATATCATATTTAACACAAATATTTTGGATCGATCATTCAAAGAATGCTATTATCCCTATTTTTCAGTGCTATTATTTGGGCTATTTAGAGATTTCTAAAGTTGTACAGTTGAACTAAAAGGTTTAGAAAAGAGACAATACAACGTATACTACCTAACCAATGGATACTCCTACCTAACCACGATAAAACGTCTGATATATAAGAAAATACCTTCAAATTTCCCTATTAACTAAAGCTAACAAAAACAATACCTTTTCAGACGTTTTTATCTTTCAATTCTTTATTCTGCTATGAATTGTGGAAATGTCAAAACTCAAAACTCCATTTGTGCATCATGATACAAAAACCATGTAAATATGTATGTAATCACTCTCTTCTTGCATTACAATCATTTATACTATTCAATTTTATAATCTAAAAAAGGTATCATTCAAATACTATCAAAACAATATGACAATGATCTTGCTACCTTCGCTTACCTTAATAATAACAATCCACATACTACAATGAAATACCAAATAAACTGCTAGCTTCACATTTCGCACTGCGTGAAAAGGCACATAATACGGTAAAATACGGAAACGTACACAAAAGGAGATTACGGTCGAATACGGGATTGTGTAGGAATACGGTGAACCGTGTGAAACGTATTTGAATACATCACGCTCAGGTAATGTTGTTCACGCGTACGGTTGAATACGTGACGGTTTGGACACAAAAACGGGTGAATACCGTTGGCGTAAATATTTGGATTCCTCGTATTCGCACCGGACACAAAAAACGTAAAATATTAATGAGGTGCGTAAAAGATTTCTGATGTGTTTTTTATATCCGGGACACTGTTACTTACCCGTGTTCAAAAGTAAAATATTAATGAGGTGCGTAAAAGATTAATGAGGTGCGTAAAAGATTAATGAGGTGCGTAAAATATTAATGAGGTGCGTAGAAGATTCCTGATGTGTTTCAAGGGGACACTGTTACTTACGCGATAACCTGTGCTTTGTGTTGAGTGTGAGTTTCGTCCTACAGAATGAAAACGGGAATCGTTAGACTTGAACGGAGCAAGTGATACACCTTAAAGCTTGGTTCCCACTTGGGTCTACAAATTCGTCGCCGATTCCTCGCTATAAATTCATCGCCTTAAGTTCTTCGCCTAATTTTGTGCCAGGTGTTTACACTAGTAGAAACGAGTTCGTCGCCGCTCAAATTCAAATCAAAACACAGATGAAAAAAAGAGAAAGATGGAGCACGAGAAAAGACGAAGAAAGCTTTTAGTATTTTTATTTTTTTTTATTAAAAAGATGTGAAGGAAGGACAAATTCCCAGTGAATTATCAATTTCTTTCCATGCATATTCGACCACTCTCTCTCCTTGAACACTGCATTTGATTTATCAAAAAGACAAGGGTATTTTCTAACCTCAATAGATTGGCTTTTCATCTTCCCTATTATCAAACGATTGTCTTGGCATGTTTACAGCTACATTTTTTTTCTCTTCTCTTTCCTTCGTATAGTAAATCAAACTTATCACCACGTGGTGTGTCTTCATTTAAATAAAAGAATTTTCAAATTTATTTTTAATATAATTTGATATTCAAAGCTTTGATCATAAGGTCATAAATGAAAGGCGACGAACCGGCGATAAATATCAAAACGTTTTGCTATTTCATCGCCGATTCATCGCCTTTCATTTTGGGCGACCAACATAAAGCGATGGACTTTTGGTGTTCCCACTAGAAGATTTTAGGCGATGAATGGTGGCGATGAAGCGGCGACGAATTTATAGACCTACGTGGGAACCAAGCTTAAGGGAAGAAATTAATGCGGAATAAAAGATTGCGAATTTCGGTAAAATTCGCAATCTTTTCTTCCGCAATTTCAATTAATGGGTAGCAGATCGCAATCTTTTCTTCCGCAATTCATGGAAAAAGTTACCAATTCGCAAGCGTCTATTCGGAACCTAAGAATAATCTCGTGAAGAAGTGCGATAGCAGGAAAAGGCAAAATAAAAACCACAATAAATACACTTTGACTTAGGAAATCATTGGATATCGTTACTCTAAACATTGTTTACAATTTTTTTTTAAATGATATTGCAAACCAGAACGATGATTAAATTTGCTTCCGCATATTTGGCAGCAGTAACCTTTTTTCTTCAAGCAACTTTTTTGATGCTCCTTTAAGTACGAGTTTTTAGCAAAACGCTTTCTGCATTTGCCGCAAAGCCATACCATGCCAGTTCCAGGTTTTGCTTTGCAGGTTTGGGAATGTTTTCGAAAAACAGAAGTATATACAAAATAACTGTTGCAATATGGGCATTGCAGTCGGTTCTCATCATGGCATTTACGTTTGTGTGTTTCGAGCGATGACTTATCAGCAAACCCTTCTTCACAAAAACCACAAGTCTTGAGCAGTATAGATTCTTTGTTATGTATTTTCCACAAATGCAAGTTGTAACCGCTTTTACTTCTGAAAGTCTTTTCACACCCTTCTTCTTCACAGACTATGCGCAATCCTTGATGTTCAATTTCGATGTGTCTTTTTAATTCATAAGCACCACGAAAAGTCTTTGTACAGTTTTGACATATAGTTTTGCCTGAGCTTCGATGGATTTCTAGATGACTTTGTCTTTCTTCTTCGTTTAACATCTTATTGCAAGGAAAGCAGTAAAACATTTTTTTTTATATCTGAAAAATATAATTCAATAACGTGATCAATAATATAATCAAGATATACCTTATCAACATATGTTCTTTACACTGATTTTGCATAATAAAGCTCAATATCAATGATCAAAAGCGACGTATAAGTATTGCAAGGGTCTACAACACATCATGTCATTCCCTACCAAGATGCCCTAATGTAATTGCTACAGTCATCTCAAAAGATTACATCATCTTAAATGTGTTTAACTGTTAACTTTCATTATACATTGCAGTTGTTGGATAAGAAATAAAATAGAAGCAGTTAGCACCAGACAGCAAACAAGTCAGTGACAACACAGATCTTTCAATAAATTGCAAAATTGTTTCACCTAACAGCTTATACAAACACAACTTCATATTTACAAGTACTGTTGATATAGTTCTATAACATACTTATCTATAAGTACATAGCTGACACATAATAATTATCATGACAATATCGATCTAGTTGGTAAAGGTATAACTATATATACTAAGTCAGAAAGTCTAATGTTAGTATTAGGTTTCGTAAAATCAACCAGTTCTTTCACATATACACATCTGGAATAAATAAACTTTAAAGGAATAAAAGAATTTTTCGAATATGGTTCAAATTCAGTACTCCAAAGCTTGATAGGGCAATTAAAACCAAAAAAATTTGCATGGTCATGTGGCTTTAACCAAGAACATTCAGCTACCCAATGTTGAACCATCTCCTCTTGACCATCTCTATCAAAAACCAGTTGCATTAAAAACAAAGAATTGATTACCATGGGTCTTAACCAAATCTCATTTGGATTACCAGGCCATCTTGCCATGCCATTACAGTAACTAGAATTACCACCTCGATACAAATTGGTTGCATACACTTCATTGCCAATAGCCACTCGAGAAACTTTCTTCACTAACAGAGAAACCCTTTTAGGTTTCTTATACGGATACAACAACTGGAACTGTGCTCTTAAATTAAACTGATCTGCATTTGATATCCCAACTTGACGGGCGATTGAGAGTGGTTTTTCTGTCGGTAGAACAAATTCATCATCTGCAAAATTTTTACACCTTCTAAGATTGATTAATTTGGACATCAGATTAAATTCAAGTGAAGATTGTAACTTCTGGTTACAGCTCACAAGACAATCTGGAATGTCTTGCAGAAGCTGATGGGAGGAAACAAATCTTCGCATTATCTGTACAGTTATAGAATGATTGTTAGTATTATAGCAACCCAAAATGCCATTAAATCGTTCGAAAGAAAAACACCAAAACGAATAAACCGAACCATAATCTAAAATGCAATCCTTTAAATGCAGCATCAAGTGCATATTTGGCACACAACATCTTTCACCATACAATGACACAAACTGCTCAGCATATAATCTTAACAGCCGATGGGCAGATACAGCTTCGTCTTCTGTTATTGCTTGCCTGCACAATAGGGTGCAAGCATTAACAAAAACACACCATACATTAAGATGACTCTTGCTCAAAACATTTCTGAGACAGTACACAGAATATATGAGCACCCAGTGTTTCCATTCATCCGCCTTTAAACTTTTGTATGATTTAGACATAGGACCTGAAAGTCTTCCTATATCTGATGGTACTTTGATCTTCTTCTGCCGTTCATCGATTTGCAACAGTTTTTCTTCATTCAAATGACCTGATTTTATCCATGTGTTAAATGCATGTTTGGCTATCCCAAGTAGTAAATTGTGCATTGGATCAATAACATGCATCAAAACAGGATCATAGTATGAAAGACGGAATAGCTCACTAAAACGCACTCCATAATCAGATTCGAAGGCAGCTTTCTGTTCTTGCGTTTCACATTGCAGCGTTTCAAATCCTTTTATTTTATGTTCACTTCCATTTCTCATTATGAAGTTATTAGTGTCAAACCCAGAATAATCAGGTCTGTTCAAATTATCTCTGTTAAATTCTTTGTGACACTTACTGCATCCTAAATCATTAGAGAACAGTTATAATTTATCAAATTTGAAAAACCATAAAAAATAATAGAATACCAGATATATAATAGAAAAATACCTTTACGTGCATTATGGGCTAAGAATCCACCACACTTTCTAGTAGCTGGAATATCACTTGATAAACATATAAGTTACTTGCTTGTTATCAAAAACAACACTTACTGATTCATCAAAATTTCTTTCGCAATCGTTCCTTATTTCATCTCCATCAGTACTACTATCACTAGAATCACTGTAATTTGCAGTGTTGTCAGGAAGTTCAATATTCTCAGCTATAAAACAAATTTAAAAGTAGTCAAGTATTTTTTATGTTGAGAAGTGACAAGGTAAAACAAACATTCTGTGACACAGAATTCAAACCCTAATTTATTAGGATCTTAAAAGGTCTGTGTAAATTTTAAGGATCCATATAAATACACTATATAATATAATCACTTTGCATTAGCTCAATCATTATCTCTGTAAAATGCGTGTCTTAAGGGTAATATTGACTTGTTGCAAAGTTTGGGAATAGGGAATAGGGAGCTTGTTTTGTGAACCTCACCTGCTAGATTGACAGGATCACCTCTCTCTTGAAAGTAACATTTCTCTTTAACCTCACCAACAACAGAATCAACATCAACTTTTTTAGCCAAGACCTTTCTTCTTTTAGTAAACTTCTTCACACAATTTCCATTACGATGATACTGGTAGAAAGCACTCTTTGACACTTGGTTTTTACAGAACTCACACGTTTGACGCCGAGACATATTATTCACGTTATTTAATATCAAATCTAAATACATTTTCAAAATAAATATATCCTCATCAAGGGAAAGGGAAATCTGCAATACATACATCTAAGTTTTCACGCAGAGTAACGTAGGAATAATAAATATGCAGGAGACGTATACGTACACGTATTTTATACGTTTAAAAACACAAAATAAGATAGACAACCACACTAGAGCAGCTTTGTTCCATAATGTCGGTCCCATTAACGTTCAGCGTAAACATATGTCGCATTGATACTTTGCAGAACATCCGTGCAGCGAAAGATTCTTTTAAAAAGACAGTTCGGAAAAATAGCTTCCAAGACCGTTCTGCTTCTTGATTGGTTGCCGCCAAAACTTCAAAAATCAGAAACCCCTCAAGGAAGAAGCTGTGAATGAAAGACCAAATACATTTAGCAATTCAGCTTGAGAAATGGCGAACAGTACTAGTAATAAGAGAGTTTCATTACCAGTTACTTCTTCAACTCCAAAATTAAAGAAAGCACGAACTTTGCTGCCAGTTAATAGAAGCAATATTAGTAACAGGTTTGGTTAACACTTCATAATAGAAATCTTTTTAAATTTTTGATATTTACTCGACAATATGATAGTAGGAACCATTATCAAATATAATTAATCGTGCTATACTGTTGAATATCATTTAAAATGTTAATCAATGTTGGCAATTAATTTCTGTTAATTCCCTTTTCACCATGTTAATCTGATCTTTTCAAAACAAATGCTGCTGTTTACAAACCATCTCTAAAGTTACCCAACTACATATCAAATATAATGAAATTGTATATCATAGAACTTGGATGTTGTAATGGCTGGAATAGTTGCCAAAACTGACATGCTTTATTTTGGTCACAGTAATAGGCATGTAAGTATACTGACGAACCCCTGCAAAAAAAGTTTTTATGACATTTCAGTGAAAATTAAAATACTCAAGTGTAATAGATTGTAGGTTTTCAATTTTATGACCATTTTTTGAATTGAAGTGTATGAAAAGTTGGAAAGTTATATCTTTTGTAATACCAAGATGTCTTTTTTCATAAATGTGATATAGCTTACACATTATGGTAATGTTTGTTGTTTTTGTTTATTCATATCAATTCATAATGGACTTTTTGTTTTTTAGTTTCAAGAACTCATTGCAAGCACCAGATAATTCACTTAATTCTTGTAACAGTTTCTCTGATCGGTATGTTTTTTGGACAATTAATGAACTAGCTTCACGTACTTCGACACACAAATTTTTATTTATTTCATTTTTGTTTTTTAATACGTTTAGGTCATCCACATCAAGCTCATCTGCAGAGCAGCTGATGAAAACATCAATTGATTTTCAAAGGTAAGTAAAGATGTAAATCAATGTTGTTTTTTTGTTTATATTGTTTTTACATTACTATACTTATACATTAGTTTATTGATGTGCATTAAATTTTGTGTTTTCATCTTCTCAAGGTTTTCTGCCTTTTTTAGACTCATAAACAATATGCAAGACAGGATGGAAGCTCAGATTAAAAAATTAACTAAACACAATCAAGAAGATAATTTGAAACTTGTTGAAAGAATTTCCAGTTTGGAACAGGAATTGAGTGCGTTAAAGAAGGAGAAAAAACAACGGGAAAACTATGGGAAAGCAATCAAACTACCTACTGACCTTTCAGTATGTTTTAATTTTCTTTAACATATTTATGTATATGTAGTGATGTATGTGGAATTTTTGCATTTTGTTATCATAGAATGCTGTTCATACTGCTTATCGCCCCTACCTAGAAGAAGATGGATGGGACTTTAACAAACCGTAAGTTGTAAATATATGACATAACTGTATGTTATAACCATTACATAAGGTAAATACGAATTATATATCTTAACCTTGATTGATGGTATGTGTTTTAGGTATAGATCAACAGAGAACAATGCTGTGACAAGGAAAATCCAGCAGGCATTAGAAGATGATGGCTGTAAATACGATTCTAAATTAATATTACGTATGTTTTCATGTATAACATTTCAAATATTACAATATTAAGCACTTCTTGCATTTCTATTTCTAAAATGTTGAATCTTTTTATAGGTTCAGTATATAGATATTTTGAACACCTAAAACGGGACGATTTAAGCATCCAGAAAGGTAACAAAGTTGACAAAGCCAAAATACGTAGACGAATAACAAGAAGAGATCGGGTAGGCATATTTAAAACCTTATGAATCACTGTTTTTTAGTGTTGATGTTAAAACAATTTTTAAATAATTTTTGTATATTTTCAGTTATATCATGCAAGAGACAAGGTTGAGAAAGAGGGGACTGACCTGGAATCTTGGAAGCAACTAAATAGATATGCAATGAGCGACCATGAGTCAGATGAAGAAGGAAAGAAATTTTTCCGAACATTGCCTTGGCGGAAATCATGTTTTTCAGATTTAATAAAAAGAATTGATCATGCTCTTGGTGTCCTTCGGACATACGGCCCTCCTTCTGAAAGAGAACCAAATGAGTGTTGCCAGGCGTTTGTAATGACGAACACAGAAGATTTTGAGGTCGAAGAATTCTCAGAACAATCTTCGGATACAGAGGAGGAAGAAGATGATTAACTACAGTGACGTGGTTGATGTATATATGTATATAGTGTATATGTAATTAGTGTGTATATATCATGTATATAATCATGTGTATGTATCATGTGTTGTGTATAATTGAAAAACATTCTCCATCGAGTAACTTTTAGTTATTTTTCTCATGGTTAAAACAATTCCCGTATACACGCTTCTTAACATTCAAAGCTTTCCGATCTATGAACAATTTCGTATTTCCAAATAGCTTATACATGCTCTACAATCCCAGGTAGTCCTACAGTTCCCGAATAAAACGAGATATTACCAGGTTACCCAAACCCCGTATTTGACGTGTACAATAAACTGATCCGGGATGAAAACGATATGGCGTTTTCGAATACGGTACAAAAATCCTGTACGTATACCATTCAGGAATTTCGAATACGATACAAAAATTATATACGTATTCAATTAGCCGTCCCGGTTATCACCGTATTCTTCGATTAATCCGGGCTGTGAACGAAATTCACGTTTTCAAAAACACGTTGAATCCGGGTACACCGTTCTCAAGTTGTCCTTATACGGGAATATACGGTGTCATGAACACCATAGAATGCGGGAATAAAATTTCACCGTTTTTGCACGTATTCTTTCCAAATACGGTAAAGTACGTTTATAAAAGTGTCCCGTATTTTGCAGACTTTCACGCAGTGTCGGTATAGTAGTCAAAACTAACTGATACGAAAAAGCTACGTTCAAACACCTAAAAAAAATAGACATCGGTAGAAAATGATAAACTGATAACACATAACAGGTCTACATCGATTGTCTCGTCGGATAGAATAGTTACTGATACTTATCAAGGTGGTTATTCTTTATTACTGAACTTAAAGCGTTGAATAAAAAAATAAAAAAAAATAAAAAAAATTATACACACAGCGTCTTCATTCTCATTAAGAAATGAACGTTGAGAAAATTTGATGAACTTTCGAACGCAAAAAAACATTGCATTGCGTTCTCCTCTGGGTGGCTTTATGATGTCTTCCTTTAGGCACAACAATCCACGAAGTCATAAAAACCCGTAAGATGGAGCTAGAGATTCTCCTAATGGGAGATTCTCCCTATACTAATACGGAAAAACAAACATCCATTGACGAACTTCCCGAGAAATTTTACCTAACATTCTTTCTTTAAAAGTTAGGTAAGAAAAAAGCAAGATTTAGTATTAGTATAAGAAGATTTATTTTCTAAAAACTCCCTGGAGTGTGGGTACTGCAAAAAAGTTTTTGGCGAAGGGCGTTTTTTTCATCTGCAGCTTTCGTCAAGTTCGTGTATCTGCTATATCTAGTAAGTGAACCTTTTATTTTTTCCGCCAAGTATTAGCATGATGAAGTCGAAGTAATCAACTTGAAGAGAGAAGGGCTGACTTAACTTTATTTAGTCACTTTTGTGAAGATTTGGTTGTGAATTTAGAGTGGTTTTCTTTTGAAGAAAATGGATCTTACATTCACATAAACGTTTTTTAGCTGTTTTATACTTCAAGATAGAGATAAGTGTTTGGCATTTTCTTGGTTTCCTTTTCATAATTGGTGTAGTGTACAGCATCACTTTGGATAGGATTTTTTTGCTTGCTTTGTTAATAAAATTATGCAAGATTTTTATTTCCCTTTTGTTTTTGTTTCATTTTTTAAGGAAACTTTGGTGTTTCGTTTAATTGCATTTCTTTTTTTCTTACATGATTGTATATAAGAAAAGGGGGGAGAGAGAGGTTGGCACTTGGCTGTCATGGTTTTGCTTAAATATTTTATAAATATTTAAGGAATCGTGTATACACCAATCAATGGATGTACCTATTTTGTTTTTGAAATCTTGCAGATTTTAATCATTATTGATATTATAATATTATCTTTTTTATTTATTTATTTCAACTTACAACTTGCATGTTTTGTTTTGTTTTTCTCATACATTTGTAAATTATACTAGCAGACACAACACTGATGGTTTTGTTTTTCATTATGTTATAGGATTTGTGTATCACGTGACGTGCATGATGTAGATTTATTACTGAATACCTTTTGGTAAGTGTTTTTATACTTGATTGTTTAAATTTACTTATTTGGTTAACTTTTTGTTACAGTTCAGTAGATCTCATTTCTTTTAATTTTCATGCTAGCTCCTATAAAATAAGTGAATCAAAGAACGATAAAAAAGACAAGCAATTAAAAGGAAATTGGAAAATATACTGGACTGTAAATCTATTATGTTAAGGGGTTACTATCTATACTTGTAGGTCATTTTTTAGAAAGATACTTTCTGTTTTCATGGGGTAAATGTGTCAAAAACCTGGAAATAGAAACAATTCTGGCAGCCCTGATGGAGGATATCGAAAGAAATAATGGTTTAATAATAATAATAAGAAAGAAAAAAAGATTATTTTTATTTCATCTACTTGAAGAAAATTAAAGTTATTATAGTCTTCTTCTAGATTTCACATCTAATCTGACTTGATGGAGACAATGAATATAAAGTGGCATAAAGGAAATATTTCCCTAAGAAGTATATGCCACAATTTACCAACTTATTCAAGATAAAGTATTATTGTAAATTCCAATATTTGACATTGTGCTCTGAAAAATATTTACATATTTATTTGTTTCTTCTTCTAGAGACACTTAAAAGGAACTTTAAAGAATCACGAGCAAGTCATCAAAACAAATGTAGCAATAAAAAAAAAAATGCACCAGATGCAAAAGGCAGACTTGGTTGGAAAACGAATGAATTAAGCCTAATAAAGCCAATAAATTATGTTTATTTTGAGTATATTATGAGGAGTTCACATTCAGTAGTTTCATTGTTTTCCACTCTTGTTAATGTTTTATAAACCCTTCTTGAAATCAAAATGGTTTTTCCTTTTATGCTATTAGTTAACCTACCAAATTGGGATCATTTATTTGGAAATGTTAAACAGTTTTATGATTCGAAACAATTTTTTCTTTATGATACTCTGGGTTACTTTAACAATTTTCATATTGCTTGTATTTACAAAATATTTTCATCAAACTTTAAATGACAGTTTATTTATTTATTTATTTTAAAACAGAGTAGTACTGACATTTTAAGATTTTTACGAAGTTAACATTTCTGTAAATGTTTTTTTCGTGAATGAAAAAGGTTTTTACCTTTCATCTAACAAATTGGTATCTCAAATATTTGTGGTAAAAAATTTATTATTTTATTCTGGGATAACCAGGTAATGGTTACGCCATGCCTCATCACTCACTTTTAGCTGAAAAGTTTTCAGATACCAATCCATTCGCTAGACGTTTTGTGCTTATAAAAGTTTTCAATATTCTGATTGTATTCAGAAATTATTTTTATAGAATTTCAAAGTAAAGTTTATTTATTCATATATTTATTACTAAGTTATTGTATCAAGCCTTCATGGGGTATTGGAAATAGAAGATAAAACAAAATAAATTGTCATAAATATATTGTCGTAATTTATTTCCACTTTCGAAGTTTCTTGCTCCAAATAAAAAGTGTGTAATGCCTGTTTAGAAGGCATCTAAAGATAGGTCTAACAGATGTCTAAAAGACATCTCTGAGACGTCTTAGAAGACGTCTTTCAAGACATCTAAAAGATGTCTTAATATAGTCTGATTTGTCCGGTTAAAAGACGTCTAATGAAGATGTCTAAAAGACGTCTATGTAAAGATGTCTTTTAACCAGACAAATCAGACTACATTTAGACATCTTTTTGACGTCTAGGAAGACGTCTTTAAGACATATTTTGGACGTCTTTTTGCCGACTAGAAGGCAGTTTCATACCCATTTGATAATCAGTTCTCAGGTCACGAGACTGCTTAATATTGTCAGTATCTCATTTGGAGGCGGGAAAACCTTATTATGGTTCTCCCCTCCACGTAAAGAAGGGAAACACAAGAAAATGCTTTTTAGTGTATTCAATTGGATTGCTTCATTTATAACAATAGCAATACAAATACTTCAATATTAACCAACAACAAAGATAAATTCCAAGTCATAAAGATTCGTTTCCTCACTTTCCAACTGGTACCGTTCCTAAAAAGAGGCAATAATGGTAATTTTTTTTTAAAAACTTTTGTGAAGAAGTCAGTGTATTTGATCGATTTTAATTTAGATTTTTAAAGTTAACTTTATACCTTCTGCCACACATGCAAAATCACAGCCACCATGGCAATAATAAGGATTGCATATTCTATTATGAGGTGTACATGGATTATTTGCAACAACACATGGATCAACTAGACATAGTAGCATAGGACAAGAGTTTGGGCAACGAACAATAAAGAAAACAAGATATTATCAAATTTATTTTTGTAAGTGACGATGAATTTTCAAGAGAAAACGACAATAAACCGTTTGCTACACTACATTTGTTGTTTTAGATACAAATGCCGTTATGAATGAACTAATGCTTAAAAAAACAGGCCCTACTTCAACCTTTTATACATCTGAATGTTAAAAGGTTGGGGAAGAGGAACATAAGTTGTGGAGAAACTTCCTTGATAATGTGCCGACATTACGTAATGTAAACACAAAGTAACAAACAACCGAGCAGTTTTAATCCCATCATTTCGACTGCGCTAAAAAAATAACTTTCTTTATAGACGCTGTACGTTTTGACTTTCAAGATGTATAAAATTTATTGAACTCTATTCTACTTATATAGTAAAGTCAGTATAACATTTGTGGAAAATCAACAAAGTGATAACACTATTCATGAGGAACAAATAGATGTCATTCAGGAGAATTGTTTACAAAAATATTGATATTTCTAGGCTAAGTGTTCCGGTTCTCGTTATGGACACGGAATTATCATTGATAAGCTATTATTGGATAAATGTTGATTGTCACGTATCAATTTTCGGGAAATATGTTTGGACTACAGGCTACTTTTATAGCGTACAAAAACAATTGATGTGAATAATAAACTTTGACAAAATGTTATTTTTAAAAGTTATGAAACAACGTGGACGTTTTTATCCATAATCGTAAAATGTGCTTCCTGCGTTTAGAAAGTTATTAAATTTCACGATTAATTTTAATTTAACAAGAAAATTATTTTTAAATACATTCCTAAATATTTATTGTTATCCCTAATATGTTGTGAAATGTCCTAAGGACATCGCAAAAGGATATAATAAGAAGACCACTGAAGAATGAAAATTGTAAACGGCTTTTTTTGAAAAAATGTGTGGAAGATCTTCATGAAGCTACTCTTTAAAATACCCCGAATCACAACGTTAACAACCTGCACTTAATTAACAAAAGCAACAAAATAGGAACTACATAATTAACAATGATTGGTAATGACTGTAGCATCGATATAGATCGGGAAAGAGGAGAAAGTGAAAGAGAGAGAAGGAGTATCTTTAAATATAAAGGTGACACATACGAAACAACTTAAAGACTATGGGAAACGGATAAGTTGCAAAATGAAGATATTTTCATAGCATACATTTGAACGGCATTTACATTTTCTGCTGCATTGACTTTCCTCGAATCGTTTATGAGCGCACTATATACATTCAACAAAAGTTTCTTATTTTCTTTAGTAATAAAACATACACATGTATCATGTATCCAGTGTTAAATTTCTTCACAACTCAGGCTCTAATTTTTCAAGAACTTCGATCTGTGACTATTAGACCTCACCAAAATGTATTTACATGGACTTTTACTGTAGGGTTTCAGTATTACCTTTGAACTTGTATCCACAGTAAATAATTACTTTGCATATTCCTGTAGATTTTGATTGCACAAATATTGTGAGGTTGATAAGCTAAAGAACGATTATCTAAGGAAAAAATATTCCACATATTGTTCAGCTGAGAAATTTCAACGCCGATAACTGCCCTCCCTTTTAAAAATGGTAGATGATTAGTAAATGATACAAAAATATGCAAGGTGCAAGCAAAAATATGAGATCAAAGCTAAGGTAACAGAAATGGATAATTTCTCGAGTATGGTCGAAATACTAACCTTGTCTAATCACAGAGTTGTGAGTATCGGAATCGACTTTTTCTTAAACAGAGCCTTCTATCAATCAAGAATTCCTTTTAATTTAGGTTCTACGGAAAATTTGGAAATAAGCTTTAAATATTTTCACCATCATTTACTCTATAAATATTTGACGGTTTGAGGAAAAATTATAACAAATAATAATTATAAGTTATAAGAAAAAAATTGTCTGTAATTCATCAGAAAATTATCAGTAATTATCAGTATTTAACAGAATTTAGTTATGAATAATTGGTGATACTGATATATTTATTAGTAATTCTGGTAATTAGTTATCATGGTCTTTGAATACATTAATTTGCAATGCATAATTATTTTCGCAGCTTCCAATTTAATTATTGATAATTTATGCGTAAATAATCAGTAAGTTACTGATTATTACTGATGAATTTATCAGTATTTCTGATTATTTATAACTAAATACTGATAAATATTGATAAAAAAACGATAAATATTGATACATACCGACAAATATTGATTTTAAAACCGTCACATATAAATAATTGGAGTGTCAACTGTGTAGGTGTTGAATAACGTATTTGCTATTGTATTAGCACATAACATTTAGAAGCAAAAATCCGGTGTTTAAAGAGGAAACAAGTTTATTTAGCCATAATATCTTAGAAAATTAATGTGATCAGAATGAGACCATGAGCCTTTTTCCGACAAGAAGTGTAATTTTATAAGCGTATTCAAAAAGCTGCCATTTATTTCTTCCTTTGGAATGGTGTAATCACTTTGTTGATTTTTCTCAAATGTTAAATTGGCTTCACTATTTAAGTGGGTAAATTTCATTAATCATTGAACACAGAAACAGCAGCACAACATAAAAATTGTTGCACTATCGGACGAAAATGATGGGATTAAAACTGCTTGGATGTTTGTTGCTTTGTGTCTACGTCAGCAATGTCGTCACATTATCAAGTAAGTTTCTGCAAAACTTAAATTCGTTCCTTTAACGTTCATTCAAATGCACAAAAATGTGCCCTGAAAAGGCTTGGTTTCCAAAAACTAAATAAAACAAAATGGCACATGAATTTAAAACAACAGGTGT
Organism: Turritopsis rubra; assembly: GCA_039566895.2. Taxonomy (NCBI): domain Eukaryota; kingdom Metazoa; phylum Cnidaria; class Hydrozoa; order Anthoathecata; family Oceaniidae; genus Turritopsis; species Turritopsis rubra. The sequence continues at coordinate 12,492,767 of CM077629.1, read as the reverse complement.
GGTGGTAGCAGCACATTATCAGCGTTTTATATCTTCCAAAACCATCAGATCACTGATTTATACAATATAATAAATCTTACACAATTGAAAATGAAATTTGAAAATAGAAAACCGTTTTTTTTTTTTTTTTTTATAGTTTATTGCCCGTTACCGTATCATTCACCATGCCTAAATATATGTGGGGTCGCAAATAATCCATGTACACCTTATAAAAAGATATGCATTGTTGATTATTGCCATGGTGGTTGTGACTTTGCATGTGTGACCGAAGGTACTAAGTTCATTACTTAATTCTCAAGCATTTTTGGTGCTAAATAATAGATCTTTGATTCAGAAACAATGTTTGCCGAATATATTTTTCGTCCTGTATGTTTAAATCTAAACATGTGTCGGCCACTTACAATGACTTTTGGTCGCATCTTGTTAAGAAAATATTTCCAAAAAGTTTAATTTTTTTTTAATTATTATTGTCTTTTTTAGATATATTTGCAGTTGGAAAGTGAGAAAACGCATCTATATGTTTTGGAATATACTGTTCCTTTTTACTGTTGACTGAAGTGTTTGTATTACTATTGAAAATAACGGCAATCTCATTAAATATACTTTGAATATTTTTTTCGTATTTTACTTCCTAACGTACACAATTTTAAAGTAATCACAATAGTGTCCTGGCTAATTTCGTACGCACAGTCTGTTGCCTCTTCTCAGGTTATGAAAGATGCAAGAGAGGTGGTGTAGCACACATTGATCAGTTTTAATGCAAATTCTAGTTGTTGAAATATGCTTAAGTAGATATTTTTGACAATTTCTCTCCCTATAAAGTCATATCAGTCCCATGCGCTGGCACAATTTTGTTGAATGGATATCCGGCTTAAACCGTTTTTTAACGCATCAGCCACTTTTCTTGAAAATAAACTAACATAACCTTACAATCATAAACTGCTTCTGTTAGTATTAAACAGAACGCGAGAATCTTGGTGAAAAACTTTGACTAGTATTGATTGAAATGGAAGTGCTTAAATTCAGTCTTCTATTCACTAACATTGGAATTTATTAAAATGTATAATAAATACAGTGATTACAATTTACAACTTCATACACAGCGGTGGATCTAGAGGGTAGTCGCAATTTGTGGAGGAGCACATTAACATAATTTCTGTTTTCAGTCTGTATCACCAATGGACTTATATGTAACTAACATTCTTCTCCACAAATTTCGACTACCCTCTAGATCCGCCGCTGATACACGTTACAATTATGGCTGTGTCACTTGCAGAACAACTTCATTCATACGACCTTTTGTATTTGATCTGAAACATATTTGTAGTTGCAAGATATGAGTTCTCATTGACAAAATTATTCAAACATTAGTTGGCATAGGGGTCACCAATCGATATAAAGTGCAATTACAGTTTACTTTACAGTGTTTTGAGAAACATTAAATATTAACAAATATGAAGGTAATTTTCCTGTAATTGTCACTAACTGTAACTGTAGCTCTAACATATCTCTCTGTTATCGTTTCGTTCTCTGAAATCGAAGATTTCAGTAAACATAATTCAAACCATCGAATACCTATTTACACATGAAAAATAAATTATACAAACAGCAACTTAAATATGTCAAAAATCAAGAACAATTCAAGAACAAAGCCAAAACCAAAATATTCCAATTTTATGTACGAGAATAATTGGCTGAAATTGTAATAGTGTTTCCTGAAAGCGATAAAATCATCACACAGCAGGGAATAAAACAAGATTTAGTATTCGGAAAATTCGGTTCATATTAACATAACCTGGTCTATAGTCTAGAACAGAAACAAACAAACGCCTAGAAATTAATATCTGAATTACAAGAACTTCATTAGTACCTTATACTAAGTTTCCAGAGAGACACAGAGATACGGTTAATTATGGCAAATATGACAATTATTTGTTGCAAAATTGATTTGTTTTCGTTAACCAACATTTTTGTAATCAAAGAGATGGTATTATATGCAACGAAACCTTTTCTTTATACATATTTAAGGAAACAATAGAATGTGTGACTATTAGCAAATGACGTTAAGTCAGTGAAATGTAAATAATAGTGAAATGAGAACTTTTCTAATGAGCGAACAATTCTATGAAGCGGAAACTAATTGGGATAAGTGGTTTTAAGTAATATTTCAATTGGATGACACACAGTTCTATTGGAATGATTACTGCAAAGGTAAAGAACCCAAAATGGCGATATTTGTTTTTAAATAACTGCATGTATTTCTATTCCAAAACAATCTCGATTGTTTCGTCGAATCCAAAATAGTTTTGTTGCAGATTAAAAATTTCGTTGAATTTAAAAATATTTTCTTGAATAGAATATTGATTATAAAAACCGATTAATTATGAAAATAGACCTGACTTCCATGTTATTAGCCAAAGTCACACTGAGATTAGTTCAGATTAGTTAAGGTTACTCATAAGTTTTTTTCTATTATTGACGTATATACTTTTTGGAAAGAGGAAAAAACGCTCTTCTATATTAACGAATAAAAAATCCGATATAAAATCGAAAAATGTCCCATGAACAACCTTAACTCAGTCTGACTTTGGCTATATGTAGCATTTAAATATCAGGTATCAGTATAGCTCTCGTAATTACTTAGAATTGTCCAAACGCGATTTGCTTTTAAGTATTTGTATAACTAAGAAATACCGTGAAATAATGAAACGCATCAAAATGGGATCCAACTATATCAAAGTACGCTATAAAAACCCGAACTCGAGATATGCCAATATGTTTGTTTAAATAATAAAAGGCAACAAAACTCCACCCATAGCTAATAATGATGATTACATTTTTAAATATGTTTAGCTGAGATTCTAATTACAGGTCCTATTTTGATAACATAAATGTTATTATATTTCTGATATAGTCCACCTGTATAAATATGAAAGATAATAATATTAATAAAGATAACCGAATGACGCGAACGGTTGCTCTTTGGAAATATACGTAGTTTTGTTACAAAAAGAATGTGGCTTGATCGAAATGATTCCATGAAGAAAAATGTTGAGTCGCAAATTTAGTAGCCGACAGGAAGATGTATCCCCAAAACAAAATCCTATTTATTGTTATTTATAAGCTTATACAACTTGTAACGAAACTATTCATAGACTTGTGATAACGTTTATTATATCATAATTTCATTGGAAACTTATGTGTTTAGAATTAGAACACAGATAATTTTGCGACAAGACGTGACTTTTTGTAATCACTTTCCCCTCAATTGTATTTATGTCTTCCTCTTTCATGGTGTAATAACTTTGTTGTTTTTCCTCACTTATTATATTGGCTTGGCTAGTAAAATTGAGTAAAATTAAACAAGTAAAATTGATAAATAAAATATAAAATATAAAAAAATATAAAAATATAAAAATATAAAATATATATAAAAAAACAACAAGTAAAATTGAGTTCAATAAAATTTATTCACATTTGATTACAAAACAAGAGCGTTGTGGCACAAACACAATTGCAACACACAATTATTCCTCCAGAACACATAGAAACTCCTAAAGTATTCTCATATAAAACATCCACTCAAGTTTGCATTAGAATAACGGCGATTTCGGTAAATGTATGGCAATTTCAAATGTATGAAAACACTTATACAATTTTACAATTGAATACAGTTGAACAATTGAAATTTTTATAAACGTAAGGGTTAATGTTGAACTTTTTAAAGATTTCTTAATTTACATAGAAATAGAAAAACAATGATCAGTTAAAGAATATATTATTCTTAACTATCAAGTTTTTTAGTAAAACATGCTAATTTCAGATTTTTGTACTGGCAAATAACAAATTATATACACCTTTCATTAATATAATAATAAGGAACACCAAAAACAAGATCAATGACTTTAGTTAAGTACTTATTGGAAACAAATATATACGCAAATAATCAAAACTTCATTCACATTATGTTTTTTTTAAATGAAGTTTTATAAAATTCAAACTGCTAATTGTTTTCAGTTCTATTGCAATGTAAAAGTTGTATTGCTTATCAAATTCAACAAAATCACGTATCATTTTGAATTTTTTTGTGAGCTCAAAGTATCACTTTTGATCTAACCTTGTGTTTACGTTTATTTTCATTACAATGAATCGGTATTTTTACCGATACATTCAAATTCTTTATCATAAACAATTCTTTTGCTTTGCATATATCAGTACTTTAATAATGCATTGACTTCTTAGCAATAAAGGAATGCATCTGTATTCACAATGATATTCCTGTTGACATGAAATCAGACATTCTTTAAAAAATATCATCCATTTGCCTTTTTGTTCATTTTCTGCAATATTTCAAGCTTCTAGCAAGTTTAAATCTGAGAATAACTAAGGTATTGATTTCTTTGCTTTCATTTTTACAGTCTACATATCGAGTTTCATATTGAACAGTTCCATCAATTTCATCTTTGTAGGTACTACAAATAACTCCATTTTCCCTTTTTATCAAATATTCATCATTAAATAGAGAGAGAGAGAGAGAGAGAGAGAGAGAGAGAGAGAGAGAGAGAGAGAGAGAGAGAGAGAAGTAGTTGGGGTCCAACGGAGGTTCGTATTTTCATTGAATTCAGAGTAATTTTATAAAATAATTGTTCATTAGCCAGGAAATATAGGGATCATCTACAATTTACACCAGCAATTCTTAACGACTTTTGTCTCCTATTAACAGAATTTTGTAAATTATCATTATTCCTTTCTCCAGTTTGTAGAAGACCATGAGTGTTCAAGATTTACAATACTGCCTGAAAGAAACTTTACAAGTCCGAGAAAGAAGGAATTTTTAAATAAAAAACACATTAGACTTTTGTGTCAAATTATATCTGTTACACATTATGTTTTCAATTGGATTTTTATAAATCTACTATAGATAGAGAATAAAAAATAACTGGCTGATTTTCTGGCTTAAAAATATCCCATTCCAATTTTGCTTTATTTATCAGGTTGATATAGAAGAAATTATAGCTTTTGTGTAAGCTAGAAAACTAGATTTGAACCCTTTCTTTAATAATGATTGGTAATACAAAGGGAGACCCAAGTTCAACCTAGTGACAGTTGACCTTGAATTCAAATAAAAACATGAAATATACAATTTTGGAATAAATTCGGCATTTTATATTCTTTTCTTTAATTTGATATTTTCATATTTTTTTTGGAAAGCAAATTAAACCAAAATATAAATTCTTATTTTCGATATTATACACACAGAATACTTAAATTGGTTAGAAACAACTCTTCAAGAGCTAATTTATTCACATTTCACGAAAGTTTTAGAACAAAAATAGGAAAACTGCTCATGCGGTGCAAAATCCAAATAAACTTTTATATGTAACACACATTGTTTCTTAAATTTGGTAATTAATTAATTGTCTAATATTAACACAAAGTGCAAATTTGGGGCAATCAAATAAAAAATGTATATAACAAACTACCACCCAGCTGACACTAGGCAGAAAGGGTTAATTCTTAATTTTGCGATAACATTTTGCTCAATTAATTCGGAGACACCCAGCTTAATTATATTGTTAACAAATCCATGTTTTTGTCTTTTCCTACAAGTATTCACATCCATTTGTGAAGGTTTCTCCAACTATGTGGGAACACTGTGGTGAAAATATGTTTGGAATTTATTTGCATATTCGGCATAAAGATGTAATTTTAATAAATATTTTTTCCGAATTTGGCTGTTGCAGAATATCTGGTGTTAACCTCGAGGTGTACTACGCAATTACGCAAATACTAAATTTAAGGGGACTGTATATCGTCTCTTAAAATAGAACAATATGTGAAACTGGAAACCAATTCGTTTTCATTAGAAGGTTGAGTGTGACGTATAAAGTTTCAATTAACATTTTTGGACAACAGGATGACGAATTTTGATATAGTTGGAAGATTTTGTTTGTCGGATCAGTATTATTCATAATAGTTGAAGAGATATATCAAGTCATGAACCTGATTTTAGATTACTCTGCGTTTCAAGACAATCTTCTCTGATCATCGGAACAAGATACTGTTAAGAAACAGTTAAAGTTAATAATAAACTTTAAGGAAAAGTTATTGTTAAAAGTTTTGGAGTAACAAGGAAGTTTTTAACATGATAGTTTTAACATGATTTCATACGCATTTTATAGTCAGTACTCAGGTCACGAGACTGGTTAATATTGTCAGTATCACATTATGAGGCAGGAAGACTTTATTATGGTTCTCACCTCCACGTAAAGAAGGAAAACACAAGAAAATTATTTTTAGTGTATTCAATCGGATTGCTTCTGTTATAACAATAGCAATATAAATACTCCAATATTAACAAACAACAAAGATAAATTCCAACACATAAAGATTCGTTTCCTCACTTTCCAATTGCCACTGTTTCTAAAATGAAGCAATAATAGTAAAAGGTTTTAAAAACGTTTTGTGAAGAAGTCAGTGCATTTGATCGATTTTAATATAGATTTAGAAAGTTAACTTTATACCTTTTGTCACACATGCAAAATCACAACCACCATGGCAATAATAGGGAATGCATTTTTTATTATAATATGTACATGGATTATTTGCAACTTCACATGGATCAACTAGACATGATAGGATAGGATAAGAGTGTGGGCAGCAAACTATAAAGAAAACAAGATATTATCCAATTTAGTTTTTAAAAATTTGACCTTCAGTATATTGTAAGTGACGATGAATCTTGAAGAGAAAAAGACAAAAAAAACTACTGCTGCCCTACATTTGTTTTTTAGATACAAATGTGGTTATTAATGAATTAATGTTTAAAAAACCAGGCTCTACTTCAACCTTTTGTACATCTTAATGTTAAAAGATTGAGAAAGAGGAACATAAGTTGTGGGCAAACTTACTTGATAATGTGCCGATATTGTTAATGTAAATACAAAGTAACAAACATCCAAGCAGTTTTAATTCCCTCATGCTAAAACATAAGTTTCTGTTTAGAAGATGAATAAAATTTATTGAACTCGATTCTACTTATATAGTAAAATCAATGTAACACTTGAGGAAAACCAACAAAGTGATTACACCATTCAAAAGGGACAAATTAATGTCAATCAGGGAAGTGTTTACAAAGATCGATATTTCTCGGCTAAGTGTTCCGTTTCTTGTTATGGACACGTAATTATCATTGATAACCTCTTATTGGATAAATGTTGATTGTCACGTATCAAGTTTCCCAAAATATATTTTGACCAGCACATACTTTTATAGTATACAAAAATAATTAATGAATAATAAACTTGGACAAAATGTTATTTTTAAAAGTTATGAAACAACGTGGACGTTGTTTCGATAATCATAAAATTTCATGGGCTTCCTGCATTTAGAAATTCATTAAATTGTACAATCACTTTTAATTTAATAAGAAAATTATATTCAAATACATTTCCTAATAATTGTTGTTATCCCAAGTAAATTATAAGATATCCTAAGGACATCACAAAAGGATGTAATAAGAATACAGAGACCATTGAAGAAAGAAAATAGTAAACTGCTATTTTCGGACAAAAATATATTTTTGTCCGAAATATAACTTGACTTGTGTTAAGTAGTTGGATTCCGAGTTTTTTAAAAACACAATTCAAACAACAGATTACGTGACAAAAAGATCCTTAAAAAGGTTATTTTATACTCGGTATTATACATCTCGAATAAGTTTTTTTTTAATTTTTTTTAAATAAATATCTTCCTTGCTGGGAAGATTCCTACCGATACTCGAAACATCCGGCAGCGAAACCTTTTTTGATATATATTCAATGAAACAATAGTATGTGTGGGTATTACCGAATGATGTTCAGTCAGTGAAATGTGAATGACAGTGAAATGTGAACTTTTCTAATAAGCGGACAATTCTATTAAGCTAACAGTAATGGGGAAAAGTGGTTTTAAATCAAATTTCAATTGAATGTTACACAGTTCTCTTGACATGGTTACTGCAAAGGAGGAAGAGGATGGCACTGTTTCGCTTCCATAAAAATGTTGTAACTATTTCAAATAGCGTTTATTGATTGGTTGATATTGGTGCTGTAAGGAAGATATTAACATGGGGCATTAGCTATGATAAAAAAGAAAGAAAAAGTACACATGTTTGTCCCCCCCCCCCCCCCCCCCCCAAATGTCGTATCGTCAAGCTATAAAAGTATGATGGTACGCAAACAAACTTTTAGACTTGGAAGAAACTATTTTGGTTTACGATGTTATTAAGAGCAAAAGTCCTGATTTTTCTTATCACGGCAAACTCGAGCATCAACTGAATTTGTGAAAATTGGTTGAGATTTTCCAAACATTACCATTCTTGGTTCGAGCCTAATGCTGATATGGCTTAAATAAAATCCTTTCTTTCAGCAAAAGGCTATCCATTTCTTCTGACCAAACTAATTTTTTTTTGAATCCTTTGAATTTTAAATTTTGTTTGCAACGTTCACCAGACAACGTTAAAAGATTGAAATAACGTTTTCAAATTTCACATGACTTATGAATTAGGGTTTCCTCAGTTTGTTCCGAAACGCAATACATTCACTGCAAAATAACGTTTTAGAACTGCTACCGTTGTCACTGCTAAAGGTCTCTAATACTTTCTTTGTAATCAGCTAATTTATTCGATTAGAGGCGGATCGAAAGAATGTGAATATCTATCCTCGCTTAAAAAAGGCAGAATTTAAGTCTGTGAAATGAAGGCAAAACGAAATTCTTCAATTCCACCTTTCTTTTGTTTTGCAGCACAGTAATATATTCTGCAGTCATTTTTTCTGAGTTTTGAGGGGTGCATCAACACAAGATGCAATGACTTTTGTGGCCATTGATTATGTATAACTATAGAATACGCAATGAATTTTATAATAAAGGAAATTAAAAGCTATTAAGCAATCATGTTATGGTGAGTGTTGTTTTAGTGTCTACAGTTACAGTGAATGAATTGATGAAAATAAATTGTATCATTGATGGGGATCCATGTTTTTCAGGACAATATGTAACCATATGTTATCTTCGAAATTCATTTAACAGAACACACCATTAAAAGTAAAATCAGCAGACTGTCATGAAGAACGTTCAGACATGGAAAACCAAAATGCAGGTTTACGTGATTGAAAGCTTTTAATCTATATTTTATCTCCTGAATATTGTGAGTGTTTTTGACACTCGATTGTCTTTTATAGAAAAGATAACGCTCACCAATGCATTATTGAGTCAATGTGATTATGCTATGAACTTTGAAAAAGTTGCACAAGATGCAATATCCACTGTTGCTCTTCATGGAAGTACTATAAAGGACTTTAAGAACAGTTTGCTGTCTTTGTGTTCTTATCTCCCGTGCACAATTGGAGTGTTATATGCATTTGCATTTAAATCTGCAATAAATGAAAAATACATCATTTATAGCGGTAAATTTTTATGAAGGATGTCTTCCGTCTTCATTTTCGTATTTCTGTTCTACAACTACAACTGTTTTTATTGTTTTTAAGAGACTACAACAACTACTGAACTACAAATAACAATTACGAAATGACATAGAACAAGAGAACAATCGTAAGCCACATAGATCAACTACCCATTCAACTTACGCAACTTTGGTCTGAAATGTGATTAACTCAAAAGAATTTTGATATTACTTCGGATCCTTGAAAGTGGTTCGCATAAAGGTTTTATGAGGACGCTGTATTGATGATCAATGGCTTGTAGAAGATGTTTTTTTCATGGATGTTTACAACAACTGGGACATAAAAGCTAAATTGACACATAGGAATATAATTAACAAGGATGCTCAGAGTATCGATCCTTTAGTTTCATTTATAATTTTAATTAATCGACTTTATGGTCATCAAAGACCTTTTTATAGTGCAGTTGAACTATTTTATAAAGGATTAGAATAACTTAACTTCAATTTTTTTCAGGGAAGCGTGGTGATCGTCATGCAGAAGTATTTCAAAAGTTACTATTTAAAAATACATCTTCATTTTGCAACCAATTCCCCATAGCATATGGTAAATTTAAGCAAGTGGTTGCAGAAAGCTGTATCGGTTTTGTTTTAATAACAGAAATAAATAACCCATCACCGAAATGTAAATCATCAAGGTAAAACTAAAATAAAAATAATTATTTCAAAAATTATGACCGATTATTTTTAAATTATTTTTAAATTATTTTTTCGGGACAGGCGTCGAATTCTCAAATCCCCAAGTGGATATTAAATTATGTACAATTCAATTATACCTATATCAAGTTTGTGAGTTTGGGAGAGGCATCGACCTGGAAACAATATCTAATGCAATTTATTTTGAATGGTAGTGTTGCTGATGATTGTTTGAGTCTGATTGTAGAGAGATACAATGTTGAAAACCGTATTCTAACGCAACCAGAGCAATTTTATATATTATCGGCCTTACCAAATTACCATCACTGGTTGAATCAAATGTCACATGGAATCGAAAGGCATAAATATTTCCAGCCACGTGGCAAATCTCCTAGGAATTTAATTTTGCAGGAATTTCATTCAGAATCTGACAAATGCATTGACACCAACGCAGTATTATGTTGCATTTTGAATGATCGATACTCCTTTACTGGTTCATCAATTCCAAGAAGAAAGAAGAGAAAGGTGACATCATGTGCATTGACAAAAACCCTCTGGATCTCTTACTGGATGCAGTAGAGATGTCTTGTGAAGAATACGAGAACTTGAAAATAGATTTGATTATTTCTTTAGAGTTTAGGGCATGCAAAATAAGGACCATCAACAAAATCATTAGCGTTGACCACTATTGTATTATAGCCCTTAGTTGTAGGCCTGAGTATACATCTAATTTCTTAAAATAGTTTCAATGCCTTTAGCTTGTATCAGAAGTCGAAATGCATCTATGACTTAGTTACGATCTTATTTAGTTCGACGATGAGTTTGAGAGTGACCAGCAACGGAATTATTTCCATGCCATTGAGGAAGACCCATCAGAAGAAACAAACGAATTCAGAATAAGCAAATCACAGGGGAATTCTTTTATGAGCTAGAGATTTAACCCCTATATTTCAGTGGCGAAACGTTTTTGATCCAGCAACTGGACGATAGTGTTTCTCAACTAACTATGCATATGATGTTGACAATTACTAGTCCTCAAATCATTTGAAATATAATGCAAATGAACGGAAATAGTTCTTTGGAAACACAGCCACTTTTAAAACATATTACCCAACAGTTGAAAACGAACAGTGTGATTGTAATGTAAGGTTAATTTGTAAATTTCTCTTTCAGCTATCTTTGGAAACACTGCCACTTTTAAAAGATATTACCCAACAGTTGAAAACGAACAGTGTGATTGTAATGTAAGGTTAATTTGTAAATTTCTCTTTCAGCCATCTTTGGAAAATATAAAATCGAATAATGTTTTGTTTTTTCAAAATTTAGCTTCCTTGGCCACGAAATGAAGATGGAAACTTTGCGTTTATCGCCGAGGTTGAAATAAAAGTCTTTTCACAGCATGGAATAGTCCCTTCCTTAATTCACAAATGACAGTTTGCCTTAATGGTTCATGTTGCGTAATTTGGAATGGAAAAGAAGATGATATTTTTCGCTACAAATAAATTTGGCTGGTATTACATCAACTTGTCACAACATCTCGTTCCAATTGTAGTGCATTTTGCCAAGGATTAAACTTCATTCACGGTTTGTCATCTGTCCGTGATTGGTGGTTTTCTTATGCATCACATCAGGTCATCGATTTTCGGTCATCATTTTCGGGACATCTCCATCAATATTAGCTTGTGATGGTACTAAAATTGGACCCAGAAAGACTCTCATCAAAATCGACCCCGTTGATCGTGCAGCTGAACATGTTAAAAATATAACAACACAGCGACTTGATCGGTGCTTTATAACATCACCAAGCAACAATACTGAATTGGCTCGAATATGTCGCGATCCCCGAGACATCTAAAATACGTCTGTGACTTAAACTGTGGCAAAGTAAGCGCCAAAGATATAGTTCCTTCTCTGGAAAAAGAGTCACAAGACGGTTGCAGAAAACACTACCCAATTGTAACTAATAAAGCTTCCAGTTTCATTTTTTATGGTTTTGTCTGTTACATGGCCATTGCTACGGGTTTCATATAATTGATGGACAAGAAGTTGGAAAAGACCCAGGTAATTCATTGTACTGCCACCTGGAAAATGCTCTAGACAAAGCGTATGACGATTTCGTTTGCAGTCTAGAAGAATACTTACTAAATCGAGAAAGTGTATACGTTAAAGACACCGCCTTTTTTCATGACATATTCCATAGTTACAATCACAAATGCAGTGATGTATATACATCTCAGCTTATGCCTGGCTTGGAAGGTGAAAATTCGTCTATTTGTGAACAATTTAATAGCTTCTTGCAGTGTATAAAAGGATCGGCTCGCCATATGTCACAAACCAAATTTATGTTTTATGTACAATACATGATATATATTTGGAATAACAAAAGTCAGAAGTCGTACAACTGTAAACGAAATACCGCCATTCGTGGGACTGTTTAAATGACATTGTTTGTTGGATTTGTTAACGTATATCGGTTCTTAGTGGAGAGAAATAACACTGAGAAGAAACAATTGTTGCCAAATTTAGTTCCTTTCAACTTATGCAGACTTAGGTTGTGTTATACAGAACCGAAGCGTTTGTATCAAAATTTCACTGGATCAAATGCAATTTGGTTGGGTTATGAAGACTTAGGGTGTGTTTTGCAGAACAGAAGCGTTTGAATCTAAATTTGATTGGATTAAATGTGATTTGATTGGGTTATGTAGACTTAGGTTTGATTGGATTATGTAGACTTATTTTTAAGTTAGGTTCTATATAGTTCTATAAAGCAAGTTTCAGAAAATAATAACTAAGGTCCTAGCTGTTTCAAATAATACGGGAACTTGTAGAAGATTGAGAGTCAGTCACACAAATTTGAAAAAACTGGTTTCACTAGAAAATCGCTTACCTTAGATCACTCAAATTACGTGCGGATCATTTTTCCCAACAGAAGCGCTGCACGAATATTTAGATTGCCCAAAAATACTTATTATTAGCGGGCGAAAACATCATGTCATAATTCAAGAGTAGCTCTAAGAATGTTGGTTGATAGTATCAGTTTTTAGGAGGCCAATCTTGGTGATAAAGACAGGACCTGACCATTTGGAAGTTGCGAATGATAGTACCTTGTCAAATTTGTCATTCCATACAATTTTTATCGTTGTTCTGAGAGCTGGGTTAATGCAGGACAGGGATTAGGAACGATTTTTTACTGTTGTTGTTATTGACGTTCAGCCACATATGTTTGATGGATTCATCTATTTTTTGGATATCTTTGCGTACTTTATATCTGATAGAATCTCTAATGTATACACCACGTCTCTCTTCTCGATGTAGAAACTCGATGTAGAAAGTTATATCCAGAAGTTTGCTTGATCTTAATCGGTTATAAAACCAGTTTTCTTCTTTTCATCTTTAAATTTGATCTCAACAAGGGTCCAATTCACTCCTGTCCCAGTTTCGATCAGGATTTAAAGCGATTAATGTTGTTAAAATCTGATTATTTGAGGTTTGAATGAAAAAATGTATAAAATTTTTCACACATTTCTCAAAGCGTCAAAGGCAGTGTTGTCAAAGAAGGCATTGCATTTACAGATAGTCATACAGTCTTCTTTGACCTGTACCACATTTTTTATTGTAACGGATATCTTATTATGTTGATGAGGATTTAGCTGCAAGGCCAATGCTGTTGTGAATAATCATGGGGTGGTAGCAAACACCAGATGATGATGATGATAATGATGATGATGATGATGATATGCAACTTCTGTTGTTCTTCCCAAAATAATTTCATAATTGGTGAGACATTTTTTCATCCATAGCACTTAACCCTATTAATACGGGGCGTTTTGAGGGCTCCTCGGTACCGGGGGTGGGGCTCGTTTTCCCCCTCCTTAACTTCCACAAATGTCTTGCTTTTACTATGAATCTTACCACAGTTGTTAACGAATACCATTATGTTATATAAATGTTAGACTGAGACAGTGTTATATTTTCAACGGATTGAGAGGTGGTCTTTACATATGCTATGATCGGTTGGGAGATTACATCCAAGTACCCACACCATAAATGTTAGTGACTGAACATAAATTTCGTAATGGAGAAGAATGTGAACTTTGTCATGATGATAGATACTGGTACATTGTCTTGCAGGTTTATAATCTTGAATTTTCCATGAATCAGGGAGTTTGGGGGTATTGATGCGACTAACAAACTGATCATAGGATTTGTAACGAGACGCTTGTTCCGTATGTTTGTTGTTGTAATAACTTCTGCCGTTGCGCTCTGTGTTTGGAACTTGATGGTGGTATGCTTTTGGCAGGAAGGTATTAAGTGGGAACAGATCCAGGGCACAAGTTTGTTCTTTTGGCATCTGGTAAAAAGAAGAAATGAACCAGGATAGGTATATAATGTAGATTTTAGTGAATATCTGAAACCTCCTTGCATTTGCAAATACTTTGTTGTAATTTTATTACTTGCATCTCTACAATAAAATGAAATGTGTGCTGCATGAACATTTCTTGTCAACAACAGCAATTTTTTTATATACATATTTCAAGTTGAGGCTGGCTATATTTATAATCAAAAAGTATATTAACTGCGTTTATAAATCTTTGTAAGATGTCACCACATCAATGAAATACTGAAATATATAACAATTACTTCTTCTTAATTGTTTCTCTTCAAAATGGCGTTTGCATATGTATACTCATTTTCTGAATTTACTCCCTAAGAGACTTATCCACGATCATGTCTCTGGTCACAATGTCAACTTATTTTGTTGTACTATACTGTTTAAAGTTAGTACTTTATTGTTCGTCCTCCACGAGGAATACAAAATATAGCTGTCCGTTGTGGTACGGTGTGGAATCTTGAGGTACAACAGTAAAATATGGAGCACCTGACATGCTGAGTTAAACTGGTTAAAATAAAAAAAATTATCTTGCCTGATGAAATGTTTTCTTTGCACCATCAAAAAAGCATGAGATCTAGTTTTACATGACACTTGACTTATTCACAGTAAACGGCCCAAATCGGCCCTGTTTCCTGTGACTATGCAGGAATTGAGCTTATTGTAACCAAATTGCAAAAATAAGGGAAAGTTTCCTCTTTATATGCAATAAAGCTTCTTCTCAAAACTAGCACCAGAATTGTTCGACATTAAATTTAAAATTAAAGCACTTCTGAAATTTGGTCCAAATTACAGTCACTCTGGGTGGTCTTGGAGCCTCATTGAATTGCAAATAAGTTCAAAGTCATCCATAGCATATATGTTTGTTTTCAACGAGCGGTTTCCTCTTACACACATAATAACGGATTGCGAGAGCAGGTATGAAAGTTTACATCTAATAACAGGGTGTAATTTTTCGTATCTATCATCTGCCTCGTTTGCAATCTTTTTAGCAACATGTTTGTGAAACATTAAACATTTACAACCCGTTAACTGAGAAACAATAATGGGACAAATGTACCATGCTCAACATTCATAATATCATATATATATTATCGTATTTACTCTTTTCCATGTTTTTCTAATAAATTGTAGAAAAGTGACATTGGGAAGTAGAGTTATTGTTTGTTATTCTAACGTCGAAATAAGCATTTTGAGCGTCTCACCAAAAACCTCTAGCATGAATATCAAGTTTTGCATTATCCCTTGTTAGACCATGTATATTCTTACCATCGAGTGTTTACAATTCGGTGTAATTTCGACGTAATTTCGACGTAATTTACAAACTATTCATCAAATGCGCTTTAAAATCAGGGATCTTATTAGGTCGAATAATTATAAATCCACTTTCTTTGCAATTCAATGCGTGAGTAACGTTATATGACTGTCGCAAGGGCTTTCGATGGTAAGGGTTTGCCGTATCTCAAATTAATAGCATCTATAAATTCACTATTGTTGAATGTAAACCCTATTCTTCCAAGAGCAAAACATTGAGCCAGCTTGATACCCCACGCTCCTTAGCTTCAATTACACTTTTCGAAACAGCTGGTGAAAGACCATTTTCGATATTTTTCGATATTTCATTTAAAACGACATTATGTTGCTTTTAAATCTCTATTTTTAACACTTGACTTCCTCTCCACCAGGAAAAATTGTGCTTTGAATGATTGAAACTCAAGCAACTGTGACTTTAATTGAACTTTTGTAATGCATTTCTGAGAGTAACGGGATTCCCAGTCCTCCTAAACGGACTAGTAATGAGTACAAATGACAATCTCGTTTATTCATAATAGCTTCAAGTAACGTTGGTATATACTTGATACTAATAATATCATCTAATGGGTTGAAATAATGACTCATACCTTGAGCTGTTCTCATGAAATAGGTAACTTTGTGTAGTTCTTCATGGCAAAATGCTGTGCATTTGTGGCACGCAATTCCGTTTTAGCATACTCAGTTCACCTTGCCATTTCATCAGATCAGGTTTTAACTTTTTCGTTTGCATATCGTGTTTTAAAATGGTGACTACCAATCGGAGTACCGAGGTGTATTTTACCTTCTGATGTAAACGTTATGTCCGTACCTTCATATATCTCTTTAGCTTTGTCCGTTTGAGTATCTTTTTTAACATTTAACCAGTTTTTACTTTAATTCACATAATACTCATTCTTTGCACCCTCAGTTATGACAGTATCCCACCATGTTCTCAGATTTTTGAACTTTCCAGCTCCAGTTATGACATCAGCTAAACACACTTGACTTACAGCAGGCGAAGATGCTCTTACTAAATTAAGCAACGTACTTGTGCCAAGTGCATAAAATGACATTTGCTGAATTTCCCCCTGGTGTTGTAACTTCAAATTACTTTGTATTTGTTGCAACAAGAACATCCATACAAACGGGTTTTTTGTAAGGGATTGATAAATACACTTGAAACTTTTTCTTATGTTATGTAATGAAAATGGTGATTCATTGAATTATAGGCGTTTTTCATCAACTAATATAACTGATTTGGTATTATCACATTAAAAGTTTATATTCATTGAATGAATTGTAGACTCGGCTTCTTCCTGTAGACAAGTTGCAGTCTGAAACGGTCGGCTGGCTCCATGGACATCTTTCTTTAATGTCCAGCTTACAAACTTACCAATAATTAATTTGAGAAGTTTTCCTATTCCTATAGGTCGTACTCCTAAATTTTTATTAGCCTGCATATTAGATGTTTGGTGGTGTCCCCTGATTTCTCTCACGTAACTGATTATTTTGATGAAGCGCCATATTCAACGCAAGTTTACTATCAGGATATGACAGTGTTGGCGGCTAGAGTGAAAGTTATAGGTTGTAAAGCATTGTTTCCCTGTAATGGAATGATATATACCCACTGGAAAGGCGATGGCTTGGACCATAGACGTATAATAAGAAAAGGACTTACAACTTTCATTAATCTTAATTAAAGCGTGTCTCGGTTTATTGAAATTTTAAGGCCGTTTCAAATGTCCCTCAAGTACAGTTAAAATTACATGCTTTTATATGAGATGTTCTAATGACTGCTCCTCGCGACAAAAGAAAACGTAGAATCTTAGAAGCAGCGCTGATTGCCATTAATAAACCAACATTAAAATATTAAGTTGAAACAAGGACATTAAACATTTTTAGAAACGAAATTACTTAAGTATTTTATAACAATTGTCTCATGAAAATTGTTGCGATTTCTCCCACATTTTCTTACAAAACTTTTATTTTTTTAACATTTTACTTTTATCGTACATATAGCACTGATGATGGTTTTTTTAAAAATCGAAAAGCTTATGCCTATGTTTTAATATAAAATAAACTTGTCATCTTTACTTTTTAGAAAAATAGAAATAGAAATTTTAGGCTTTAGAAGTTGGTGGTGAGTCCTTCTCTTGATATTCGTCCATTGTTAAATTAAATATATGTTTCATTTGACAAAGCTTATTTGATTCGATGTTTCATGGAAAGTTATTTACCACATCTCAGATATTCATAAAACTTGGGAAGGAAAGGCAAATGAGGTCTATGCTTGTTAAATAAAAAAAAAACAGTATTTTAGGTGGTTTTCACCGGCCTGCAACAGGGCTCTCTTTGCCGCCAACTAGTGTATCGAAAAGGCAAAAAGTCCTGGAACGAGGTTGTTGTCACGTCTAATTCATCTTACAGCACTCCATAAAGAAACTTTTGTTAGCGTTTACTTGCTATTTGTATGCACTATGAAATAAAGGGTTTAATTGAATTGAATTGCATCGTAATGAACTCGTTTGAACTCTTATTGGTGGGGAATGTTACACCAGTCTAAAATTCCCAGAATGGAGAACCAGTTTATTCCTGTATAACTGAGCCAATCACGTTTCTTCATAACTTGGATGATCATTATTTACTGAATGCTGAGTAATTTGCTCTATATCATACTGGGTAATTGCTTCACTAAAATAGTTATTAAATCCAGAACAATCTTACAACTTTCAGTAATTGTCATCTTCTGAAACTAAATTGACATTATTGCTTGATGATGTGTGTTCATCAACGTTTAACTGTTGACAATTACATAAAATTACTGAACTATTCCTTCTAACTTCCACACATCGTCTCACGTCAAAAACCTTTATTTTATAGGAGAAAACTGATGTCGGGCAAATGTTTTGTAGTATGATGACATTTTCGACACTTTTGCAGAAAAAAAAGTTTGGCCTAAAGAAACACGTTGTCCTTCTCCAAAATTTCGTATAATTTATAGACACACAATTGCAAGACATTAACATTTCAGTTAGAATAGATGACTAGATGCCCTCGTGGGCAAGTGAAACGATTTCTGCTTTATGTCCGCTGCTTTATATATTGTGCTATATTATTGCATCAATAACTGAAACGGCCTTCTGATTGGCAGTCATCCCACGAGTATGAATAATAAATTTTGTACAACTTTATGCGAATAAGTTATCTGTTGTTAAATTATGTGATGAACTTATTTTCCATGGTTATACAAAGTCAATATTTTACTTTTATCAGAAATTTATTGTTTAAGTCAATGTTTTCTGGAGTTTCAAAAGATGCAAGATGGAAGATCATTCGCATATTTTCCAGACTTGAAACTAACTGATAATTTACAAACACCAATATTTTAAAAAGTTGAACCAAATTTATCGCTGTCTACCAATAGCAATTATATTTTCAAGAAATTTCAAAATTATTAAGCCAACGAAAAGGTCTCTAAAAGATTACCACAAGACGTATTCCAAAATTTTTGTCAGAGCGAAAATCTCCTCAAACTGAAAATTTTTAAATGTAAAAGATGCTTCAAACATATCTATAAGTCGCCTCAGAAAATTTATTTCAAGACGTCTTCGCTCTGATAAAAATTTCGTCACTTTTGCCGGCAGAACATGTAGTTATTAACGACTCAAAGAAATAGGTTTAAAGAGGTCGTCATTTTTTAACCTTTAAACCTTTGATATTGTGATCGTTTCAAAAATATGTTCATAATTTGTTCGTCACTTTTGTCCATGTGATATTAGATTTTTTGAAACTTCTTGAATTAAGATGCGTGATTTGGTTGATTATGTTAAGTACAATTTTTGACAAGATTCAAAATCGGATTACATAAGAACTTGTGTAATTCGAACCCTCAGGAAAGGAAAACATTTATTCTCAATACATTAGATTTTTCACCTTATTTTTCATGAAAATGCCGGTGGTGGTGAAAAAAATGACGCTTGATATCATTAGAACAAATCGTAATTTATAATGACTTATAAATAGGTTTCGTAAATAACAGATTTGCTTCCCACGAAGATGTTGTCTGAAATGTGCGGTTTCTTGCTTGGTCAGGAATACGGAATTTCAGAAGGTGGAGCTGTAGGTCAAAGGTGGCATACTCGACCCATTACCTTGAAATTGGAAAGCACATTGCGTGTATAATTGGTTACAAATAATATATTAGTACAGCTGCACATTGGTTCCATGTGCAATTAGAATAGTTTGTTACTTTTCAGCTTAAATGAAAATTAACGTCAACATTATGTTAACATCATGTTGAAGATTACATAAAAAACATGAACAAATGAAATTAAATCATGCGCTTTAAGGACGCCACGATTCACTTAGTTATAAATTATTTCACTAAAATAAATAAAATTTGGTAGGTAATCATATTTTTCAATTTATGCTAAAAAAACTGGTGGTGAATTTGTGACGTTAATTCTCCTTCAACTCATTCTGAACCACTATTAACTGTTTTGGCAAGAAAGATAGTTTCAGGGCCAGCTTGAGGGCTGTATATCGCAAATGCTTTTCTAAAGGCAATAAGAAGCAACAACATAAATATTATCGGGCTAAATACTTATATGTATTGATTAATCAGGTAAAAATGGAAACAAAATTTTTGAGGGAGAAAATATGGCGCCGAATAAGTGAAGTAATTATTCAAGTTGCGAAAATTTTTTAGAAGAGTATTCATTACATCCGGGGATTCAAATTCCCCTTTAAATGCGTGTGTTAAGCTGACGTGTTTTTGCTTGGTACAGAACCATCAGTCACTTAAAAGGGTTACTGCACAGTTCTCATGCAATTGTTTCCAAATGTGGTCGACCATCAAATATACAATTATAGATTGGCATAGCGCTTTTAGTAGCCGAAACAATAACATAAACGGCGACGTGATTGAAACAAACGACTTTCCTTGGGAATGTTAACAAAATATGACGAAACAGTAAAAGCATGAAAAACTTCCTTGATATAAAAAACAAGTGATCTATGAATTGAGAAAGAATAAGAAATGTTATCCAATGTGATGAAAACCAATGCAAGTGAATCAGAATTTACTAAAATTAGTCCAAGTCACACTGAAATTAGTAACTAATCTCAGTTTGACTTGGACTGTTCTCCCGTCTACGTTGTCAGAACAACTCCAAAACCCCACTTTTCACATTGCGTGTAGAACGTCCAGATCTGTTAATAATGTAATCATATATGATATAAACTTCCTTTCTAGACGAAATCCACATGGAAAAGAGTCTGTTGTTTCATTCGCCTTTCCGTTGCCGTCTCATCGTAGTTGCTAAAACACCCTTTTCTCCTGTTACTCTCTTAATTCCAAATACTTTTATCTCTACATTCTAAAAAATTTTGCAGTTTCTTGTTTTCCAAAAGTTAGGAATACATTGAATGTGATAATTCACAGGAAACTGCAAACTGATATTCGTACAGTAAACAACGCATCCTATTCGAATGAACATATTTAAGAGGAAAGACTGTTATTTTAAAGTTGCACAAGGAATATCTCTTTGGAGCACCGCAATATGGCTTGCGTTAGTAAGTTATCATTTATTTTAACCTGAATCTGCAAATTCTTGTGATTTCTCTAGGTTTTTATGCTTTAATATCCCAGGCTAGCGTAATACTTGGCAGAATGCTTTGCCGCCGAACTTAATATGATATTTCAATACATAAACATCTTAATAAGAGTTTCACTGACAGAACATGTCTTATGCGGATAACCAAAAAATACATCCAACAGCGATCAACACGTATAAGTACAAGGTGGTGGATACATAGGATAATTGAGACATTCCTTAAATTAACCCTATCGTGTCCGGGCTTTTGGTTGTTTGGTTTTGGTAGGTGGGGAACTAGTAGGCCCGCCCCCTATAAAATTTATACTATTATAATCAGTACTTGACTCATATTTTCATATTTCCTAAGTTTTGATGAAAATGGGTGAACCTAAAAAAAGTGTTTACGTGAGCAAAAAATGCTATAAAAAACGTTTTATTTTTGCTGATTATGTTTTAAGAGCGCCTACGGCGTGCTGTAAGTATACAGTTTCTGATATAAGAATTTTTTTGGAACCTATTGCCAATTCGATTGTATGACAGGAATGAAGACGTCTGAAAATAATTAATTATGTGTTTGTTGGTGCCAAAGCTACTTAAATCTCATAAGAATTTGTGAAAGCGGTGAACCTGAAAATTTTTATGGAAGGAATAAATGTTCCATATTTCAGTAATAACGATTAACAATTCTTTTTTAGAAATCCATGTGTGGCAAATGTGTTTGATGTAGACACTGAAATATGCTTCTTGAGGTTTGCACTTGCCACAAATGTGCTTAACATTTGAACCCCAATTAGAGCAGAACTTTCAAACTACGTAAGCAAAACAATCAATTTTCAAACCACTAACATTATTTATTGCAATTAGAACAAAATTACTTTTTCATGTAGTAGAAAATTATAGTTCATCTTCCTCGTTTTTCCGACCCGGTTGAACTTGAATTAAAGATGAGCCGCTGAAAATTCGAATAATCGAGGATGAGGTTTGGTATTTCAGGTTGTGTGGTATTTCAGGTTTAAACCAAGCGTTTTTCTAGGTGGTGATTTACACAAGTTTCAGACAATTGTTCATGCTCATATGCTGAGATCATCATGATGTCATATTTTGCTATATTTATAACAGCACATTAACTTTAAAGAAGTCTCAATATACATAATTAACGGGTAATATGTGAGAAAAAATGTGAGAAATTTATTTTGGTGGCGCATATTAATTGGTAATGCTATTATAGTGATCATAGCAAGATAATTTAATCTAATTTTGAGCATATTGAATTATGTTTTTGTCTATTGTTTCCCTATAAATATTGCAATTTCTAGTTTTATACATTAGTATAAAGACTTTTTGGTATGAGAAGTTGGAAGAGTGACTGAAAGAGAAAATATGAAGGTAATAGTAACTGTAGCTATGTTTAATTGTTGATATCCTTTATTAAATTATCAGCTTTATGTTACATACTATTAATGTATTATCTTGTAGCTAATATTGTTACTGTCAATTGTGGTGTTGTCCACTTTGGTGAGTTGTGCACCAAAAAAATCGATATCTCAGAACATCAAAGTGATCGAATCACCAAAAAAGAAAACCATCAACGTTCCCAAACCATCCATCAACGTGAATGCTACAAAACAAATCAAAACAAAACCTCAATCGATATTCGAAGACAGAGAGTTTCAAAAGTCTGTCTTTCCATTGCTGAATTATTTTTATGAAAAATTCCTCTCATTATACAGAAACAAACAAGAAAGTAATGTTATCCTATCAATGAACGTATCTCGGTATCACGATCCTGGTGCGCCACAATGTCAGTCTTGCCATGACTGTAGAGCTTTGGGGGGTACATGTAGCTCTTGTGCACTGGTTGACATTCTTTGTTATCCAGGTAAAGAATGTTGCTGGGAATAATGGCCTTTATAGACTGCAAGGCTTATTTTTTGTTCACATTTTACCTATCAAAGAATTTTGTTATCTTCTTCGGGAAATATTATTTTCTTTTTGTGAAGAAATTTAAAAAATGGTGTTTAAAATAAATTAATTGTCCACTTTAACATTGATGACATTTGATCTTGTTTGGATATCTGCGTAAGCATGGAAAATCCATGTTTTTCTTCTTTTTCTTTGTTTTTTCTCTGTCCAAACCTAGCATGAAATGCAGAACTGTCAAGTATGCTAATTAGGTCAATTTGGCACCACATTGTTCTAATATTTGCCGTAAAAGAAAATGGCGGACATAGCAAAACGTATATATACTTCATAGAATATGTTATTTTATCTGCCAATTTATTTTTATAAATTAAAATTCAAAATACTTATAAAATTTGTTTTTAAATATTGCCCGCGATTAAGGGTGGGGAATATTTGTTCAAACTGGAAGATTCTTTTCCTTCTTCTTTTCCCATGCACAAAAATTGCGACTTTCGTGCGGTTTTGACATGAGATTAAAGACCTAGTGGGAAAACGAAAGTGGTTTATGGTCTGCTCGCCGATTTCACATTGTTTCTTTCAATCCCAACTGCCTTTACCTTTATAAAAACATAGACGGAACAGGAGTACAAGGTTTTTATACAAAGTCTAGCAGTGATAATGCAATTGGTAGGTACTTATAACACTAAAAATCTTTGCATTGTCTGAATTTATTTTAAAAGTAAACGAGAAATTAAGCCCTAGACGACGAAGAGTAATTAAGTAATTAATTAATTTGTAATTATGAATAGTAATTAGAGTAATTAAGACCTCGAGAGTATAGTGTAAGTTCACAGCCGGCCTGTAAGCTCTACTAACAATAAATAAACAAACTGAAACAGATATTATTGTCAACTCTATAGTTCTTTTCTGTATCATATACAAGAATCGCTAACATTAAGATAATGGTTGTCAGTGTCCTGTTGCCATCACAAAAGAAGAACCATTTAAACATTTCATGTTTATTGTACTCCAACACAACGGTTAATCTTTATCAATAACAGTTAGCTGTCAGTACAGAAATTCAGCATCTCACTGGTACTTTACTCAGCAAGTTTGGTCGATATCTCAGTTTCGATTTTCTTATCGTAAAAACGTGCAGAAGTTTGTTCAGATGTCCAGCAAGCGCTTTTCATTATTTTGCTTATCGGTACACCAACTGACTTTGCTTTTGATGCAGCGGCAGACCTACAAGAACGAGTGGTGTAACGAGTAATATCAATACCACTAGTTTTCAAAATATCTTTACACCATCTCGCAATGCTGTCCTTTGAGACTGCATGAGGTAGTTTAATATAATTTATAAACAGTTTATTAGTGTTTTTAATATGAATTGTTTAACAAAGATAATAATTTAAAGTGTTTATATCACAGAGTTTTGATTCTTGACGGAATGCGTCAAAAGTCAGTGGAGTCGTATGGTTTTCGAGTCTAGACTGCTTTATTTTAGACATGACTGAAATCACCAACTCATTTTCTACTACATTTATGTCTGACATACGTATAGAATGTAATGTTTGACTTCTCTGACCACCAGACAAGACATTTAATAGGAAAATAATTTTTTTATAAAGGACGATATAGTTGAATAACTTGCCAACATCCTATGCACTGACAAACTTAGTCAAAACTGGATTCATCTCAAAAATGTCCTTTATAAATCTTTAAACAATGGGGACATTCCCACATTTACACCCAGATATTATACTAAAAAGAGATGAAATGGTACTGCCAGCAGTGCAAACCTGGTTGTAACCATACTTATTATGTGATGAAGCTTAGAAATTCAACGCAACATGATCAGGTGGACATAAAAGATTTACACCAAGATTTTCAGCATATAAAAATCATAACCTTAAAAACTGATGAAAGCAGCTTTTTGTGCTCTGGAATCAAGATGCCAGGAGTATATCAACTGCATTTTTATAATAACTAAGTTCAAATATGCTTCCATGACAACCTCTTAATAATTAGGGTAAGTTTCCTTCCAACGGATGATGTATTGTCAAATCGTGAGGAAGATACAGATTTCGGCATGTGGCTTGATCACACAAGGTTCTGAGACCATCAGTTCAATCATTGTCTTGAACCAAGCCTGTGTGGGACAGAGGGAGAATATTAATACTACTTCTGCTTTGTCTGGCTGGATTTTTTGAAGTACTCGACCAAGAAGACAAAAGGGAGGAAATAGGTAACATTGAAATAATCCCCATACAAAAGAAATAACATCAATGATACAGTCAAATGGATCAGTTCGTAAAGAAAGGTATTTTTTAAATTGTGCATTACTCCTGGTGGCAAAACAATCAATATTGAGATGAAAGTCCAGAAATTTTAAAGCTTTAGTGGATTAAGCTTCCATTCTGCATCTCGATATTTTTTTCTTGATGCTTTGTCAACCTTTAGATTTTCACGTCCTGGAATGCAAGCTGCAGATATCCATTTATTATTGCAAGAACATAAAGTGTAATGGTATTTGGTTAATGTATTTTAATAAAACTCTTACTAGATCCCATTTTTGCTATTGTTGATATAGCTGTGGTATTATCACAAAAGTTTTTAACATGTTGTCCTAGAAGTTTGGGATAAAAGGACCCTATGACTATATAAATGTGACGACGATTTTTTAAGGAAACTCCCACAGCGCAACGTCTCCTAAGTTGACACCTATATAATGCGCTTTTTATGTGATTGTCTACTTTAGGGAGGCTCAATTGTATAATTATCACAATTATCACAAAATTGTCTCTCATTTTTTGCTTTCTGGATTGTCTGAAACGTATAAATCACCACCTTAAAAAACTCTTTGTTTCTTTATTTGCAAACATGAAATCTGATAAGCTATTTATTTTGTAGAGATAAGTCAAATTAACTCCTACACAATTGATGTTTATTGGTGTTTATTTGAGACACATGGAAAGTAAAAAATGTTTCAAATTGGATGATATACTACGAAATTAATTATTCATCTAACCAGCTTATAGATCCATTATATAGTGTATATAATGTATAATATTTTCGCTTAAGTTTCAGAAAAATGTTGTTGATAATGGAAATGATATTCTTGATTGTTTCCGATGTCTTTTATGTCCTTTTTTCTTACAAAAATCTCATCCACGATTATCCGAATTTTCCGCTTATCCGAACCCCTCATCTTCAACTGGTTCGGATAAACGAGGAGTATGCATTATCATTGTCTACTACAAGAATTTTGCACGGATTTATTTTTGTGGAATACCTTATTAGACAAAACAATGTGAGATAAATTAACGATTGCCGGGATGGGACAAAATGTGAGATCCGGCTTCACTTAACATTTCTACTAAAGATTACCACTGTGTTTACAATGAAGAATTTCTGTTATTGACATTTTTTTTCATATAAACACGACGATTTCAGAATACAAAATTGAAACAGCTGAAAATCATTGAATTTAAAACAATGAAATTTTTTTTTAACAATTAAAATTTTTACAAAATTTTGTCCCGTCCCGGCTGTATTTTTCATGTAAAGGAGAGATATAATCATCTCGTTTTTCATCCGGTCTATCTTCCATATAAAACCGCCCATAATTTGGTGTTGATCTAACTACAAGTGAATGTAAAAACTACTCATCCAATCATACAAACATCTTATTTTTCAATGTTTTCTATCTTTCAGTTTATTCTGTGGACATTGTTAGGTTTTGTAAAAGGGCTGGAAGAACTGGACTAAGCCAATTTTATTTAATTGTGTAGAATTTAGAATCACTGTCATATCGATAATATAGTTTTTATCAAAATTTTATTGTATTTCTATCTCTTTATTATCTCTATTTGCTATCTCAGATTCCCTGTACTTCCATGGGGTTAGTTTGGAATTCAACTACTGAATAATTATGTATTTGTTTTTACCGATATTATAATATAAAATCTTCAAATATGCACGCTTGTTTATAAGCACCATAAAAATCGACCATCATGCTCAATCACAACCTCGTTCCCAAGGACTCTTCGCCGCCGTCCGTATATTAAAAAGGCAAGAAACCCTGGGTAGGAGGTTGGCTCAATCATACTTATTTTTGGGATTTTCAGCCTACTTTGGTGTACTTATTCTTGCAATTAGGAGGTCAAGTAGTCAAAAGAAATTATGAAATACAAGGCAAAACATCTTGATCAACCCGTATGATTTATTCATGCCAGTTTATAGAGTAAGTGGTCTCAGTTCATGAAGCAAAATAATGTCAGTACGGTTATTGCCATGTTTGCGAATCTTGTTAGTATTTAGTACATAGTTTACAAACACCACAATCAAAAGTGACAATAACAACAACAGCAAGAAGAAAAAAAACACGGTAACAAAAAAGATACAGAAATTCGATGTTCTGGTGTTTCGTCTCAACTTTTATGATTGGGATCATCTAGAGGATAATCAATACCTGTAAAGCATACAAGTTTTGTTTTACTTATTGTGTGCATTGTAAACCACAATCACCTTGAGGCTACCAAAACTAATAGTGTGCGAAAGGGGAATCATTCTTTCGTGTTTACCTACAGAAACAACTTGACTTTAATCATCGTAGCTTCCCAAGATTCTCAATGTGATAATGACAATATTGACCAATATCGACCAAGGATCTGTTGCTTGTTTCAATTGAATTTCTGCCATCTCGTGATTTTATCAAACATGTAAGATACCCTGAGTACTATAGTTTCTCCTCACTATAAATTTACAGTGATAAAAAAGAAAAGAAAAGTGTTTGGAAGAGCAAAGGTTAACCTGACCCTAACCTCGATAACCTAATAATTTAAGATTTCATCAATTTTGTTCACAGGGCTTCTTGCCTTTTCATTATAAGCTGCTGAGATTCGTTTCCTTTTTCTGTAAAGCAACCAATTATGCATTCTAGGAATAAACTATTTAAATAAATTCTCTAATTTATTAAAACATTCATTCGGGTTTCTTGATATTTATATTATATTTTGAATTTTTATCCCTGTTTATATTTTGACTACCTGGAAACTGAAAGTTACATTAATAATATTTGCAGTACCTAAATGAATACTATGCGATCTACTTATCGCATATTAGCAAATGAGGTATTGTCGAGCACTAAAATGATATAAAAATTTCAGTTTTTGCTTAATTTCGCGAATTTCTTTGCGGTCAAACATTTTGAGCTTTTTCCAGAAAAAACATGAGATATCTATTTTTGCATTAGAGAAAGTTCAGCTCTAGCCCAACATAGTGGTATATTTGTTTTTCTTCAATTCAAAATCAAATTGGAGCTATAACGCAATCTTTGGGGTTAGATAGAGTTTTATCAACACTCAGATTGACCACGTAGAAAAGGCAAATAATGTCTTTAACCATCCTAGCAAAATCAAGTAAAATTTAATACATGAAGTCTTCTCAGTCCAAAAAAATTACGAGAGCTTAAATATTTTTGCGGAAATGCTCTATCAACCAGAAAATGCGGAGTCACCCTTAGATGCAAATCAACCATTTATTCGAAAGTTACTGTAACATTCTGCTGGGTCAATATTCAGATCAAACTTTGGTCTACATTGAACGTTTATGCTTACAACCGTGTCAGCTTTCTCCTCTTGCATTTGATGCAACTTTGAATACTGGTGACTTCATGTTAACTCAAAACGAGAAGCTGATTTTTCGTATTTTTGGCAAGCCGTGACTAGATAGAGAAAACGTTTACAATCACTTAAAGTTATTGGCACCGATAGCAGTTCAAGCCCATGTACAATGGCATAATAAAGGATACACATCCCTTGGGCTTGAAACACGTGCTCATAAATATAGAAGATTATTTAAAAAGTTGTTGCTCAAAAAAAATATTTTAAGGGATATCTTCAGCGCGGAATGGCTTAGTTGAATGGAAATGGAAAGAATATGATGAAAAACTTGCATCGTGTTTAAAGGAATTAGAAAAGGTTTAGGTATCAATGGTGATTATCGTCAGAATTGAATAGATTGGATGCATTTTGTGAGCCAAAAATCGATGGTGCTGAAAAAACGCGCACCAATCTTCCAATTTGCTGGATGCAATCAATTCTTTAAAAGCCAGATCAGTTACAGAGAGGCAGTAAAATCAATTTTTGGGAAAGGAGACTTTTTGATTTTGATATTCCCTGCAATATTTGGAGGGATATTAATGATGAAACTGAAAGAATTGATTCAATGAAACAGTTGTTTCGACAACAGATGAAGCAGACACTTAGTAATACACACAGCCAGACATGTCGTGAGATGACCAAGTAGTTTCAAACCCAGCTATGCAAACTGAAAAGAGTACCCGAATTTTTCTTCCAGTCGCTTTTTCGGTACTAAATGATCTAATTCCACAAGATATATTCCAGAAAGCAGAAGAATTATTGAATGAAAAGGGTTCAATCACGAAAGCCGCCTCAAACGAGCCAATGATGCGGACTCTTATGAAAAACAACCTTCTACTGTGCAGCCAAAGGGGGGGAAATAGGATTTATTAGTTTTGTGATATAAATATGTCACCATGCCTTGGCTGCATGTGCCAATAACAACATTTTGTTTGATTAATTATACGAAGTACCAAAAATGATCTAAAAAAATAAACCATCTTTACTTGATGTAATCAACACAACAAGAAAGTTTTCTGAACGAGGAATGATAGAAAATAGACGCCCCCTAGAAAAGTTGATTACGAAACTTTGAAGAAGAGATTGTACCTTGTAAATGTTACTATCAAACAAAAATATGTGGATTTTTTACAGTCTTTGAAATCATCATTTACCAAATAATCGGAAATCATCATCGACATCGGGTTCTTCATATAGGATGTAATTCCAGAACAGCTTCACAGAGGCGGATTTGGATCCTAAGCGAAATTTATGGAGGAGAGTAAGGTCATTAAGAGTATAAAAGAAAAACGTGCAAATAACCTTATCAACACTTAAGTTTTAACAGAGAATTTAATACACAGCACTCCTCCACTTTTTTAACCTAACCTTAGACCCGGCGCTGCTTCATTCTATTCTTTATCTGGATTATCTGTTTTGCATAATTGTTACCGTATTTTAGTTTAACTCATTTTGTAGATCTAAGAGATGACGCATGAAACTTATAGCCCAATTTCCACTTATCGAAAATTTTCCGCGGACAGGAACAGAACGGAAAAGAAAAGTTACTGAGCATGCGTATATAAGGTTCACATCATGTGCTCAGAACATGTTCCGTTCCGACAGAACTTCGTTTTGTTCTAAAACGGTTTCAAATGATAAGATTTAATTGGATAATCATATAAATAGTTGCTGTAGTTGCCCAGCGGGCAACATCTTCAAAATATGTCTGTGGAGAAGTGTTTTTTTATTGAAACAGCAGGCGATATTGCTTGCCATTCCTATAGAAAACACTCCTTCACAGACACTTTTTTTAAATTATGCCCACTGAATGGTACTCTACCTTGAAAAGTGAAAAGTCCTGATATAGTACGGTGATCCTTACACTGCAATCCAGTTGGATTAAACGGTTACGGTGCATAGACGTATCCAGGGACAGTCAAAAAAGTTATGATCTTTCTTTTCAGGCTTCGGGTGTCGATTAGGTTACTTGCACGTTTTCCTTTTCTACATTAAATGACTTTACTCTCCCCCACAAATTTTGACTGAGCTCTAGCTATGCCTTTGCGGTGGAAAAACCCCAGGGTAAGATTGATTACATTGCATTTGGTATTTTACGTTATAAATTTGATTCAAAAAGTAAAACAGCGAAATTTACACCACAACATCATGTATTATCACCTATTAGTGCTTAGGTCTCTTTTTCCTCGCGTATAATTGACATAATCAAATTTCACGGAAGATTATCAATAAGGTGACGTTTTATTAATACCTGTATGATATAATAGCTCTTCTGGGTGCAATATTGCTAATCCCTTTGGCTATGAACACTTTTAGTTAGTGGTAAAACGTTATAAAGAAAGAAAATAAAGAAGAAAATATGTGACCATATATGTGACCGTATAAACCTCTTTTTTTGTGTCTCTTTTTTGTCGCATCTGTTGTATTAAATCTTACAAAACGTGCTGTATTCAAATGTAATTCTCACTTTTAACTTAACTGTAAATTTAGACGGTCACTTATTTCTCTAACTTACAAAGAGAATATTTGAATTAGACGGAACAAAAGAGAGACCGATAAACTAACTGTTACCTACAATCTTACCCTTAACTATCATATTCCAGAACAACAAGCATTTCAGGACTTAATTTCCCTCTTCTAACCGCTTTTTCCTATTGTAGCTGCTTTTTGTATCTAAATGGAATAAACCACATTAGAAAAGTTGCGCTAGTCCAACAATATATGATTTAAAACATGTTCTGAAACAGCTAGTCCAAACTGTAATGAAAATACTAAAGCCCTCAGTTTCCTAAGTAATTCGAAAGGCAAATTTTGTTCAACATTACCATATGCTGAAATATCTAACGTGTAAATTTATTTTCAAAAAAATCTTGTTGCCATAAATTAATCACTGATTGTAGATTCAAATTACGTTTAAAAGTTAGAATTCTAGAAACAATCCGAACTACTTAAATCTTTTTTTTCTTCTGTTGTTGAATTAAATGGTGGATGATACGAAGTTTTTGGTGGGCATTTTTCTTTTAATTTCATCACACAATTTGAGTGAAGACGTGAGTGCAGCAGCTACCGTAGTCATTTCAACAATCATCAAAATGGTAGAGATAGGGGGAAAAGGAGGAAAAAGATTGGTGTGACAGCTAACAGTTAAAGTATCTCTCGAAGAAATACAGTTCGAATGCGAAAAGAGATATCAAGAGATTCATCTGCAAATGAATTCAGATGATTTACATAACATATTGCGCAGTGTTAGGTTGATATTGCAAAATGACAATATCTTCCTTCAGCAATTATGTTTAATAATTGCAAAAGATCACACAGAAAATTTCTGTTTCTCACTTCCCGCCCATTTTAGATTAAATACTGTGTTTTCATTGGCTAATTACTTAAACTTCACCATATTGTGCATCAAATTCAAACTAAATGGGAATGATAAAAGATATCCTACTTTTTAAAAGTTAAATCAAAACAATTAGTTCATACAAAAAAACCTTTATGCAAAAAAACCTTCATACACACTCGTTGGATCATACAAAGTTGGATGGTCTAACACCCACTTTAACTCTACCCAGCCGGCACAAGACGTCTTTTAGACGTCTTATTTATGTCTAAATTAAGTCTGTAGAAAGACGCATACTTATAGATGCCTTTAAGACACGTCTAAAACAGGTCTAAAAGACGTCTTGAAAAAATTGCGATTTATTTGGGTTTACAAAAGATGTCTTTTAAACGTCTTCCGAAAGATGTAATTTAGACGTCTTAATCAAGACGCCTTTAATACGTCTTTAAGACGCCTTCTTCTAATTTTTCCCGCGCCTTTTACAATTTCTAATCAATTAAAACGGGGAACAAAAGAAAAGCTTTACGTATAATCATACAGCAAAATTTCTATTTTATAAATAAAACAATACAAAAGAATCAACTTGTTTTTATTTTGTAATAAAAAATCTGTTCATGCAAGAACTTTTTTAACGTTTACTTATGATTATAACAGAAATTTATTTTCTAAAAACTCTCTGGAGTGTCGGAACTGCAAAAAATGTTTTGGCGAAGGGCGGTTTTTTCATGTGCAGCTTTCGTCAAGTTCGTGTATCTGCTATATCTAGTAAGTGAATCTTTTATTTTTTCCGCCAAGTATTAGTATGATGAAGTCGAAGTAATCAACTTGAAGAGAGGAGGGCTGACTTAACTTTATCTAGTCACTTTTGTGAAGACTTTCTTGTGATTGTTTAGTGGTTTTCTTTTGAAGAAATTGGATCTCACATTCACATAAACGTTTTTTAGCTGTTTTATACTGCAAGATAGAGATAAGTGTTTGGCATTTTCTTGTTTTCCTTTTCAACATTGGTGCAGTGTACAGCATCACTTTGGATAGGATTTTTTTTGCTTCCTTTGTTAATAAAATTATGCAGTTAAAAATTTTAATTTCACTTTTATTTTTGTTTAATTTTTTAAGGAAACTTTGGTGTTTCATTTAATTGCATTTCTTTTTTTCTCACATGTTTGTATATAAGAAAAGGGGGGAGGGAGAGGTTGGCACTTGGCTGTCATGGTTTTGCTTAAATATTTTTTAAATATTTAAGGAATCGTGCATACACCAATCAATGGATTTACCTACTTTGGTTTTGAAATCTTGCAGATTTTAATCATTATAATATTATAATATTATCTTCTTCATTTATTTATTACAACTTACAACTTGCATGTTTTGTTTTGTATTTCTCATACATTTGTAAATTATACTAGCAGACACAACAATGATGGTTTTGTTTTTCATTATGTTATAGGATTTGTGTATCACGTGATGTGCATGATGTAGATTTATTACTGAATACCTTTTGGTAAGTATTTTTATACTTGATTGTTTAAATTTGTTTATTTGGTTAAATTGTTGTTACAGTTCAGTAGATCTCATTTCTTTTAATT
The DNA here is from genome assembly GCA_039566895.2 of Turritopsis rubra. Taxonomy (NCBI): domain Eukaryota; kingdom Metazoa; phylum Cnidaria; class Hydrozoa; order Anthoathecata; family Oceaniidae; genus Turritopsis; species Turritopsis rubra. The sequence continues at coordinate 12,458,861 of CM077629.1, read as the reverse complement.
CCCATGCTTGCTCCTATAAAATAAATGAATCAAAGAACGATAAAAAAGACAAGCAATTAAAAGGAAATTGGAAAATATACTGGACTGTAGATCAATTATGTTAAGTGGTTACTATCTATACTTGTAGGTCATTTTTTAAAAAGATACTTTCTGTTTTCATGGGTTTTTTCCCCAAAAAATGTGTCAAAAACCTGGAAATAGAAATAATTCTGGCAGCCCTGATGAAGGACACTCAAAGAAATAATGTTTTAAGAAATAAGAAATAAAAAACGGACAGATTATTTTTATTTCATCTACGTGAAGAAAATTAAAGTTATTATAGTCTTCTTCTAGATTTCACATCTAATCTGACTTGATGGGGACGATGAATATAAAGGAGCATAACGGAAATTTTTCCCTAAAAAGTATATGCCACAATTTACCAACTTATTCAAGGTAAAGTATTCCTGTAAATTCTCCTATTTTTGAAATTGTGGTCTGAAAAATATTTACATATTTATTTTCTTTTTCTTCTAGGGACACTTAAAAGGAATTTTAAAGATTCAGGAGTAAGTCATCAAAACGAATGTAGCAACAAAAATAAAAAATTCACCAGATGCAAAAGGCGGACTTGGTTGGAAAACGAATGAATTAAGCCAAATGAAGCCAATTAATTATGTTTATTTTGAGTATATTATTAGGGGTTCACATTCAGTAGTTTCATTGTTTTTTACTCATGTTAATGTTTTATAAGCTCTTCTTGCAATCAAAATGGTTTTTCTTCTTATGCTATTAGTTAACCTACCAAATTGGGATCATTTGTTTGGAAATTTTAAACAGTTTTATGATTCGAAACAATTTTTTCTTCATGATACTCTGGGTTACTTTAACAATTTTCATATTGATTGTATTTACAAAATATTTTCATCAAACATTAAATGACAGTTTATTTATTTATTTATTTTAAAACAGAGTAGTACTGACATTTTAAGATTTTTATGAAGTTAACATTTCTATAAATGTTTTGTTTGTGAATGAAAAAGGTTTTTACCTTTCATCTAACAAATTGGTATCTAAAATATTTGTGGTAAAAAATTTATTATTTTAATATTTTATGAGGAGAAGTGTTTTCTATAGAAATGGCAAGCAATATCGCCTGCTCTTTAAATAGAAAAACACTCACCCGGAAGACATTGTAAAGCTTTTTTATCATACGAATCGCGGGAAACCTGTAAATCCCTTTAGGCTTCTAGTGCAGTTTGCGCAATTCCGGGAAATTTTCTATTGTAAAAGCTCCGGAAAGATATGTTGCGTTATGCACAGGTTCACCTGGATGAAATCTTATCTTATCTTATCTTTATTTATTTAGTACATTTCAAGAGAAAGAGAGAGTGCTTTAGAAGACGTTTACTATTTCTTATAGTTTCTCTTTTACCAACTTTAAAACATTTTCATTTTTGAGATATCAATTGCTATAAGCATAAGCTGGGACACATGGGAAACATTTTTCAACCGATTTCAACAAAAGTATCTTAAGCGGGTTGAGACGAAAAGGACCTCGCATCACATCGCAACTAATCCGCCGTGACTTCGGTAGGTAAGCTAAGTTTAGTTAAATCACAAGTGTTTTAAACTTATCACTGTGACTTCGACATTAGATTAGTTAAATTCGTGAGAAAAAATAACTTTATTAAATTTTCAGAAAACGTTATATTAAGGTTTGCATAAGCAAGAGCTAGATGCTAAATTGGCAAGACAAATATCAAAAGCCTAGAGAGGAAGCAGGAGAAAGAATGAGGATAAAACTGAACTATATTTCTTTGAGTGAATCACTTGTGCTTTATACCCACGAAAATTAGAATTAAAAAAATAACGAGTTCAAAATACTGTTCAAAAAATGAATCTTAAAACGAAAATACTGCAATTTCTGCAATTTCCTCTGCAATTTCTTTCTTTCCATTGTGAAAACTATTATTCCATGGTAAGCAATGGTGAAAATACTCCGTACGAACTTGACTATGATCAATTTCAAGAAAAAATCGAATGTCTAATGTGTCTGAAGCTATATTTGCTATATACTTATATTATCCAGAAATTATCCAATCTTGATGATGGTGGATGAAATACTGTCCTTCGCAAAAACAAGAAGAGGTACTTGATGTATAGAATGAGACTTTAGAGACTTCAACTAACCAATCGAAACCTTCAGAGACTTCAACTAACCAATCGTTGTTGACTAACTTAGCGAAAAAGACCCAAAAACTTGAACGGTTTATACTTTATTATATTACATTTTCTTTTTAATATATTGGAATACAGAATAAAATGATTGGATGAAACTTTGATTTTTTTTATTTCTTCATTCGACAAGATCTTGGAAACAAACCAGCTAGAGCTCAGTCAAAATTTGTGGAGGAGAGTCGAGTCATTTAACGAAGGAAAGGAAAACATGTAAGTACTGAAAGGAAATTTCATAACGTTGAACTCCTCCACTTTTCTGACTGACCTGAAAACACCTATGCAAACGATGTAGAGAAGGAGGGAATGTTTAATGGAAAAGCGAAAATATTTTTCCAAGGCTTCTCTATTCTTTTTTATCTATCTTCAATACCTTCTGTTTTGTTGCCTCTACTCAGTATATTGCGAAAGCTACTTGCTAGTTTAAATTGCACTGAAAACAGCTGTTACCATCTTGTGACGTCCCATGTGCTCTTGAAATATTTCTTTTATTAAAAAGAAAGAAGTTAGCAGAGAAGAAGATTAATAAGTAAGAGAAATAAAATAAAATGAGAAAACAATAATAGTTCATTGCTGTGCAGTATTGCTTTAATAATTCAAATCCAAAGTATAACAAAAATGTAAGATTTTACAAGCTTTTTAAACAAGGAAATTAAACATCGGCGCTAACTTAGATTTATACATATATGATTTAATAGGCCTTCCGTTCCCACTGACTGAGGACGCTTTTTACAATAATAATTCGCAACGATATCACAGACCTATGGCACGACACTTCGTAACATTTCGGATAGATTTTTGGTAAAAAATTATTTTGTAATGCAGGCGCTAACTTTCATGTTGCTACGCCCAACCTCGGCTTCTTGGTTTACGCCGTAAACTAATTTTTCAAATCGATAGGGTTATGTGGATACAATGAAAGGAATGACTTGAATCTTGTTTCTCCTTTCTCAGACGCTTATTAATGTTTTTGCAATCTGTTTGGCAGGTATTAAAGGGTGGCTAAAAGTAGAAGTGCGAGAAAGAAGAGATACAGTACTGTAAATGACTCATTAAATGCCATGGGCGTTGATCTAAAAAAGTATTTTTGGTTCAAGTATATATTTTGCTTCCAATAAAGTTATTATACTGTTCTTTTCAATGAACTTTATTGTACCAGCATTTTAAACACTAGATATCAAAATAGAAGGCGAATACATTTGAAAATATCCTATTTCAAGAAAATATCCTATTTCCCCAATTTTAAATAAACGCCCATGAGCGTGTAGTAATTTTCAAGCATGGGCGCTTAGGCATGGCGTGTTTTATTTTTTCTCAAAAAAGAGATGATGTGGAGACACAAAATGTTCCTTGAAAATAATCCGTTTATTGTTTGAACAAGTTTGAATTAAATCAATTTCATAAACAAATCGAATGTCTAATGTTCGAAATAATTAAAAGAAAAAAAAGGAAATTCGAAAATTCGGAACGTATCAAACTTAAAATACAATTGAAAATATTTTTGAACAGAAAAAGATTTGATACATCAGGGTTGGAAATTAATCGTGATTTTAAAATAAAGTGGGTGATCAAATTTGTCGAATAAAATTTGTCGAATGTGCAACAAATTAGATGGTGTATGTTTAAATTTTCCAATTTGTCGAAAGTAACGGCAACCAATCTTTTTCTTTAAAATTGTGGCGAAATGAGTTAGGCGCATCCAGGTTATGTCAAGCTTTTCCGTCAGACACTTGGATTTCTCCAAAGTACGTTTATTTGAACTACGACATGGAATGTTTAATTCCATCTCTTCGCTACTTTATTGTTCATCTAATTCTGTCGGAGGATTGGAGAGCAAAAAACAAAGCATAAGCTTGATGAGCAATCTTTCATCAGTGTTTTTGCTTGAAAAAATATAGTATCTGGAATTTTTCAAAACAACCAGCAATGCTTTGACTAAAAAACGTTTGTTTGTCTCTTATCGCTCAAAAGTAAAACTTTAATCGAAAACAAACAGAAATTGACAGGTGCAAATTGGCCTTAAGTCTGTTCTTATACTTTTGTATTTCATTTGAACTTAGAAGTCGCGGTTTTTTTTAATTTGTGAATCGAAAAAGCGCCGTAGTAAAATAAGCTAAAATCCGGCCACAAGAACGGAAATTGCATAAACTCTTTTTCCGCAAAAAAATTCAATATATTTCAATCCTGTAAGAAAAGTTATTCCTTAATTCTATTGAAAAACAACTTGAAAAATAGCTATTTTAGGGCACCCTTATTTCTATTGAAAAACAACTTGAAAAATAGCTATTTTGGGGAATTTATAGAGCTGTTCCAACGAACATTCTCTCCGACATTTTTATATTTTTCTGGTCCCCTCCACTTTAAATATTGTGGCGTGGGCCCTGGTACGGTCCCTTTGCTCTTTTCTTTTTGTTTTTCATCTATTATCTCTTCATTGTCTTTTTCTCTTTTTACATATTTTCCTTTCTTCTCTTTTTAATGTTTACCTTTTCTATTTGACTTTTTTCGTTTTCCCTCCTTTCTATCTGTTTTCTCTTTTGCATTTTCTCTTATCTGTCCATCACAACTCTTTTTCTTCTCTTTATCATTTTTTCAAGTAATCTTACGACTTTATCTCCCATATGGCATTCTGCGGACTAATCCAGCCCTACCCAATCTGAACTGAACTAATTGTTTGTTAATACTATTTTTTTCTCATTAATTGATAATCACTTTCGAACGACCTCTCATACACTATTTCTATGCTATATAACATTCCCATGTCATTCGATCCGGTCCCATGTCACTGTTAGTTGCCCACGGGCTCTCTACAATAATCCGATTCTTGATTTATTCATTACAATGACACTTTTTACGTGCGGAGAGCAATTAAAATCCCTTACAATCTCTTGACTCTCAGAATATGTTTAGCAACACCCATTCACAAAATTATACTGAAGAAAATATCTAAAAACCACTTGAAGAGATCAAATTATTTCCTTAAATACACAACCTGTTTGTTAATAAGAAGTAGAATAGAATAGAATAGATAGATGGTAAATCGAATATTATAAAAGTTTTGGTAGTGGTCTGAAATGTTGTTCTTTTCGAAATTGCAAAAACAAAACTTGCTCTTGGAGGCAGTTTCTTACTACGTGATTTAAAACTTACTCCTCACTGCTGAAGTTCCTTAACTTTACACGGAATATCTTTAAAACGAGGTTTCTAAGGGGGGAGGAGGGGAGAGGGGCATATATAGAGGGACAGGTGTAGGATGGGGCATATGTACGATGAAAGGGAAAAAACTAATCTCCATCAATATCATATATTTCTCAAAGCGATGGTTCGAATTCCCTCTCAAAAACAACACACACACACAAACACAAACCTCGATTTAAAGAATCGCTGATCAGAAGAAAGAAAAGATAATCATGTTTTACAAAACTTAGTCGGAAACAGAAATATGATGGATTATGCAAAGAAAAAAATAGATAAATCCTACGATCCATTATAATAGAGGAACGTTAATATTTATTAAAAAACATCTTAAAATTTAATTTTCTCTCTGTTCCTATTTATTATAACTTTTTTTCCCTTCAAATTCTATTTAACACACCAGTGTGTAATGAAAAGTTAAAAGAACGCGGCATGACGAAAACTCTTTATAAATCGAACACAAAATGAACAAAAAACAAATCGATCTGTGTTTCTCTTCTTTATTCTTCATTTTAATACTCTGTTTTCTTTTAATTTTCAATTAGTTTTATACATATAGATGAAAATATATGAATATGTTTTTCTCTAATCCCCTCGTTTCCTTTTCGAATGGAAACCGCCGTCGAGATAGAACAACAACTTTGATCCCAACTCTTTATTCATCCGTAGAAAGGATTCGTGCCTTTCGGAAGACAAGAAAAGACCAAAGAATGAAGTCAACAAACCATCGCAGTTTGTTTCAGATTTAATTAAAACTTCTCTATTTTAGTCGAATTGTATACGAATTCCCCAGAAATTAATTGCAATTTTAGTTCAGGTGAGACTTAACATTTAATGCCATTGTCAGTATGTTTTACTCACAATTTCTCCAAACTATTATTTTAAGGTGAAAAGTCTTATTAAAGACTCTAGCCTAATCTAGACATCATTTTTAAGTTTGCACATTAGGAGAGCAGAGGCGTAGCTAGAGCTCAGTCAAAATTTGTGGAGGAGAGTTTAGTCATTTAAAGTAGAAAAGGAAAACGTGCAAGTAACCTTATTGACACTTATGACTGAAATGAAAGTCCATAACGTTGGACTCCTCCACTTTTTTGACTGACCCTGAATACGCCTATGGGTGAGGAGAAATTGTCCAATGAACTGTGTGGGATATGTCAAGTTTACATTCGTTTTGACTTTATTCTGTGTTCCGATTTACGTCACTAATCACTTTGAAATAATTAAATCTCGCTACATTGGCTGTCGTGATGATATCCTGTTGCTATGACTTCTGAAGCCTCAAGGTGATTACGGTTTACAATGCACACAATAAATAAAACAAAGCTTTCATGCTTTACAGCTGTTGATTATCCTCTAGACGGTTCCAGTCATAAAAATTGTGAGGAAACACCGGAACACAGAATATACATAGACGTGGTCTTACACACACCACATATAAAATTAGTTCAGAAAAACAAGAACTTATTGGGGGTGTTTGTTGGAAAACATGTTTCGGAAAAGGACACATTGTTCAATCAATTAACTACCAAAAACACCGCCTTAGAACGTGTCGTGTGATTTCTACGACATATCGAATTGTGAAGGATACAGTATACCTTTTGAGCATAACTTTTTTTTACAACATTAAATGAACGTTTGCTTAATCTTGGAAAGTATCTCTTATAAGCAAACTATTGATATAAAAGTTATTTGGAAATATTTTATTAGTAAAAATATAGAAGACTTTAAAAAAAACTCACTCTCTTCACAAAAACCACTTCTTTTACAAAGCTACTTATCCTCCAGTGCTAATTCCGGGATTTTTACAATCACGAAAGATGTAAGTAAAAACTGATTTTTAATTCTTCTAAAAGCCTCGTTTCCCAGTTATTTAACTTTCCGCGAAAAGTGCATTCTCTTCTTTCAATCTTCTACTTTATGACGTAATACCTTGAGCACACTTCGACTTTCAGCAAAACAAAAGAAATTGGTTTGAGATAAACCTATATGCTTGAACATGGAAGGAGTTTCTCCCCCAGAGCTTAGTTTTGTAAATGAGATCCTAAACGTAGTTAGGACTTCACTAAAAATAACAGCATAAAAAAACGTTTTGAAAGTTTTGCAATTGCAAAAGATCACAACTCACGCATGCTCATAATGAGGGGGCGACACTTTGACAGGTGATACTATTATTAATATATTTAGAAACCATATGTCCATTTAAATTATATTTATTCAAAAAGTGTTGAAGATCAATCTAACAGAATCACTATCAAATAATGAGATAAACTTTTATTTGGAAATAAATCACTTTCCAAAGAAATAAAATTGAAATAAATACCATAGAAAAGCCTGGAGTTTTTTTAAATAGATTGCTTAAAAAAATGTGTGAAACGTATACTGTACCTTACGAGTAAATTCTTTGGAGTTTTAATTATGTATGGATTACGTTATGAATTTTGTATTGTCTTTCGTGTTTACGTGTTTATGCTTTATCCTTTATGGTTGCTTTATGTTATATGTAGCATCTGGTCAAATTTCTGATCATTCCAAACGAATATACCCTTCCCTCCTCTGACGTACAAAGTACTTAATACAAATCCATATTTATCAGGAAAAGTATAAACAAAGATGTTTTTATTTAGTAATTTTATAAACCAGTTTTAAAATTCACGTGAGAATGCCTTATCTGTTTTTATGCGTTTAGTATTGGTTTTCCGTACTCTGCAACCACAATGTCACATATGTGCGAAATAGTTCCGTTAATAAGTTAAAGGATTTTAACAAACAAGTTCTTTTTTGTGTGTGTTGATATATAAAGGATTACTCCCTAGATTTGAAACAGAAGGAGAAGAGGAAAAAAAGAGAAGAACAAAGGAAGAGAAGAAGAACGAACAAATCAAAAATGTTCATAAAAGGTGTTCTTTCATTAGTGCTGTTAGTGGTAACTGTTACCGAATCCTATACTAACGTCTATTTGAACGAATCCAGAGAGCTAAGAAGGAACGTATCTTCTTCGCTGAACCGACCGGAATCAGTTGGAAATCGAACAAATTCAACTCCTATGACTAAAACATTCAACCGATTGGGTGATGATAATGGTACATGGGCAAATGCCTTTGATGCATGTCAAAAGGACACCAGAATCAGAAATGTATTGATTGCTGTATTTGCCACAGTAGTACTTGTTGCAGGAATAATCGGAAACAGTCTTTCTATCATCGTTATAATGTCTTCAGCTTCTTTACGCAAACAGGGTGCCTATTTGCTCATCTCTTCATTGGCAGTCGCAGACATGGGCGTTTCGGTATTTGTCACAACGACCAAAGTGGACATGTACAGACACAATAACAGTTTTTGCCACGGCATGGAGGTGTGCTACTTGCTGACTTTCATGGATTATTTCTTTCCTATGTCATCTGTCTTGCATTTGCTGGCTGTTGCATTTGATCGTTTCGCTGCAATCGTCATGCCGTATTTCCATTATTCCCATTTCACCAAATCGGTTACAAAGATGATCATTGCATGCGTTTGGTTGTATGCGATATTATGGGCATGCCTTGGAATGTTCCCGTGGTCTTCAAAGGCAAAATCGCTTAACGTAGCAACTGTTGGAGAGGGTAGAATTTGTTACGCTCTCGACGTGTATTATACAACAACAGTGGCCATCGTTATTTACTTCATTCCAATGACAATCAGCACGTGTTTACACAGCGCAGTGCTTAGAGTTGCCTTTAAACAAGCCGTTGCCATTCACAAAAGTGACCAAATAGGTAAGAAAAAACGAAAGGGTCGTTTTTCTAGAGACCTGCGAGCTTTTAGAACAATCACGATTGTGTTTGCTGCTTACATCATCTGCTGGTTACCGCATTTCATTATTATACTAATTGGATACTGGACACCCTGGGTGATGGAGAACTTTATGAAGGCCAACAGGACAACTTACGACGCTGTGACGACGCTCTTCAACAACGCGTTACCAACACTCAATAGTTGTATCAATCCCTTTATTTATTTCATCTCTAGCAACCAGTTTCGAATAGGATTAAAAGACTTGCTCTATAAACTGTTAAAAAAGCCAAGAAATGGCTTCTACTATCCGGAAGTATCAGCATTCAGTACTGTTTACAAACCAGAACTTTCCAAGCGTAATGCAAATGCGAACATTGAGTGTCATGTATGATCACTGAACGCCAAAAACAGTCTTTTAAATATCTTTTAAAAGGGTAAAATTCAAAATGTCGGTGTTATATTAAAAGAGACGAATAGAACGTGAACAGATCGCCTAATATGTCATGAAAGTTTATAAAGGTGACAAGCTGGAGAGACTTTCAAATAACCTTAATGGTCCTGTTTTAACATAACTTTGTATGATAAAGCAATAGTTATCACGAGGTTTCTTTTTTTCTTGTTGGCAATTCAAAAATACATCATTACCAAATTTCGGTCTATTTCAACTACGGTTTCCTAACAAACCTGCTTTCTGTGATGAAAATTAATTTTAGTCAATAATGAATAACTTGGGCCCTCATGCTGCAACAATTACTGATTAGAGTTACAGGAAAGCCACTGAGACTTAGATTTTTGGAACGCTCCTCTCCTCTCCGCTCCGATCATTAATGGAAACACTTAATCGGACTGGTATGGAAATTCCGAAAACAACATAAACAGTGTATATCACTGTTCAATTAAGGAATTAAAAGGAAAAGATATCACTAAAAATTTGAGAAAATACTGTTTCATACGTAACAAACTATCATAGGATATGCTTGAGTAAAAATGTTTGTTTCCGCCTATTTTTTTCTTCAAAAATCTTCCATAAAGGTTGAAATATACCATTAATTAAAACTGATCATTTTGCATCTTTATCATGTGTTTCAGGGTTTATATGTCTGCTTCAATGTGCTTTTAAAAAGAGGGGGTTTTGTCTAGGGTTACGTCCAGTATCTTTAGAGAAACCTGATTTATTGATAATAATGCCATTCAAAATTTACGGAGGTTTTAGATCATTTGAAACCAGTTGGCTTGCTTTATACATTAAGGTCTTGTTAAACCGTAAACTACGATAAATTATGCTGAACGTTCAAACTTTTTTCATTATAGAAATCCATTATTTTCTTCATTGACGTTACCCAGGGTATCACTTATTTGGAGTTTGAAGACTCGGGGCAAGTCGCCGCGTGTTACATGCTTTTGAACAGAAATAATATTTTTTATTATTATTTTGAACTTATAATGTTTATTAATCGCGGCTCTATTAATTTACTGACCGTGGAAAGTTAGCTGGTTTGTATATTATTCCGAAAATTCTGAATCGTTTTCAAAGCAAAACAACATGGAGAGAAAAAGAAGAATTACGATTAAATTTTGTTGGCAATATTCGACACACAGACACAGTTTAGTGCAACGAAGATAATAAAAACGTATTCTTTAATATTTCTAGTTATGTTATATGCAATTCTTCAAAACTTTCCTTGGTTCTATCTATCTTTGTTTAGCAATCATCGCAGACACTCTGGTTAAGTTTTACCAGAATTTTCTCTTAAAAATCATATTTTTCAGCTAAATGGTTAGCCATAACAGACCTTTTAGTGTAAACATTATTGTGTTATTTTCGAAGAAAATCTATACTTAAATACTAAATTTATGGTGAAAACAGGTTAATATATACAGGTTGTATATTTCTCTCGCTTAAATTTTAATTTCGTGGGAGCCAATAATTAAAATAGACCCTGGTTAGTTCAGTGTGCCTTTAAGTGATTAATTTTTTGAATGATGTAGATAAGATACACAATAAACTATTCCGTAAATTATAATCGATTTTAAGTAAGTTTTGAGCATAGTTTATCTAACAGTTTATCATCTAACAGGACCTTTATGCTTTTATCTCTTAAAAAAGAGGGTCTTTAAACTATTTTCTATAGCCTTCTATAGCCTTTTGAATTGAAAGCTTTTATGTCGGTATTTCTTTGATATAAACCTCGCCTTGCATTTTATTGGATTTTGATTTACATAGGTGGGTTTATATGAATTTTTATGTTTCACACATTGTGAAAAATCAAAGAAATTAGAAGAAATGAATTGTATGTTAAAGATAATGAACTGTTATAAGTAGAACTGAGGGTTGCAGTGTGCTGATGTCAGCAGTTGGATTCCCTCATTTGAACAATAAGAACTTATCTTCGTTTTTTGTTCATACTTCAAAACAACTACCTAATGTGTTCAAAATGTCTGATGGGCGCATACAACGAACTTTGACGAGATATGCAGTATTTACTGGATATAGTCTTGCAAATACATCGCAGCTTAGAAAGCCTGAAAATGTACAGGAAGAAAAATGTCTTGTCCCACGGTTTCTGACTGGGTAAGATCTTAGCCAATAGCAGCACGTATTTTTAACTCTGTTTGAGGAAGTCTTGTAAAAATTTCAATAACATGAGACACACTTTATTTGAATTTATTGCAGTTGTTAGTTCTATACTCGCGACCTTTTCTTCCACCAGTTCCAGCGTGATAGTTTTGCCACCATCAAACAGTCTTTTACCACCGCTAGTAATCACTGTAAAGCTAACATTCATAATGTTTAGACTATGGGGACCATGTTAATGACTTCATTCTAAAGATTGCCTCTCAAGACTTTGGCACGTCAATAACTGTGTTAAGGGGAGGCCTGTATTTCTCCTCGTTTCTATAGTCCTGAGGTATTCACAGCTTTTAAAGATAAACCCAAGCTCTTTGTTCAGATCTTTAACTCTTTAACAATATTCTTGATCATCTATTCGAAAACTGTACTCTCCAAAATGATATTACTACAGGCATTATGGCATACCATGATCTAAAGCAACTGGACCCTGATTCCAGTTATTGTTCTAAAGAAGTCTTCTCCTGAATTATCTCCTGTGCTGTCTAAACTTTTTTGTAAGTGCTTCCAAGAATTTTGTTTCCCTTCATCTCGGAAATATTTCCTCCTTTGATCCCTGTCTTTTAGAACGTTGCTGATCAGTCTAGTCCTCATTTGATCCTAATTACAGACCAATTTGTCCCCCTCCAATCATTAATAAGGTTTCGAGTCTATGATTATTGATTTCCTGGTTAACCACCTTGATTCCAATCATTTAAGCTCTGAATCTCATTATGGGTTTTGTACTGACTGGTTTATTCCTAATCTTCCATCGGTCATCCGTCATCTACCGTACACTGAATACACTGAAAATCTTATGACAAATCCATTTTATGGGGGGAGTTTTATGGCAGAAAGGCCTTAAGTGCACATGAATTATGCAAAATGGTAGAGGCTGAAAGTAGCATATATATATATATGTTCCCATTCCTTAGCGGCGGATGTAGAGGTTAGTCTTAATTTGTGGAGGAGAGTGTTAGTTATTAAAGTATAAAAGAAAAGCGTGCGAATAAGTCCATTGGTGATACAGAATAAAAACAGAAATTATGTTAATGTGCTCCTCCACATATTACGACTACTCTCTAGATCCGCCGCTGTTCCTCGTATCTTTTAGTTCAGTAGCCGGGTGGGAAGAACATCCCTTGGCAACTGTGTTTGTACCTGCCAGCTCTTTTTTCGTCATAGTATATTATTTACGACTGATTCCTTCCAGAATGGTCTCATTAATTATTTCATCGATAATAAGTGGCAATTTGTGTGTATTTAATGGTGAAAGAAGGGACTTAAGCTGAAAGGATTTTCGTGTTTACCACTGTCAAGGATCCCATTTTCATGTGTACTTGATTTTTGGTATTGTAAGCCATGCGAAAGAAACAAATATGAGAAAAGAGTTCTAAAGTTTAGTAAGCATATAAACGGATTTCAACCTCGATTCGATGGTCATTACTCAATCTTACTTCCAATTAGGACATTCATGGAGAGAGAACGAAGGCACTGACTGCTTAAAATCACCAATACGGTATGGTGATAGACGGTCTTAACTCGATTTTAACTTGATTTTATTTCGATTTTATTTCGATTTTAATTCTTTCAATCTTTTTGAGATACATTTGTAATGTTTGTTGTTATAACGGCGAGTGAAATTTTCAAAACAAATGCGACTGAATCCCAAGAAGTATATATAGTGGAGATAGAATGTCTGTCATGAACAGTGGAAACAGAAAAGGAAAATGGAACTATTCTTTTGTTTATGATTCGTTTTGTTTTATGATTTTTTCAGTGGAATATCTATAAAGCGGACACACTATAAAGTGGCTCTATATAAGGGAAACGTACGCCATATCCATGTACGGATGGATATGGATGGATTCACAGTCCAATTCTCATAGCTAAATTCTCATAAAGCGGACACCATTTTTATGTACCGTTTTCATGTCTTGGTATTTCTTGCTTGCTTTAATTAAGCAATTTTTAGTATTTTATTAGTATTCCTATTAGTATTTCCCCTTTTAAATGTTCTTTGTCCCTTAATGGAAACAAGAATCCGAGCTGCTTTTGCAATCAAACATCTTGCATCTTGTTGTCAACACGCAAGTAGCAGCCAGAGGGTCTTTTATTTGCAAAGTGAGTTCAATAACGGCAAACTCGAAGTACAGACTAGCCCGTTGATGATTTCTAGCTCACCTTCTTAAGAGAAGTATTGAAGTTGCAAATATGCATAAAACTTAAAATTTCTTAACTTCGACAAAACTTTGAAATTGGACGGCTGTAAACACTGTATCTGCTGAAGTTACATAAAATTTCGATTCACGTAAAATAAATTGACCATCTAATAAAAATGGACATTCCAAACCCCATTCTGCATGTGAGGGCGCAAATTGACCAGCGGCATTTTTGAATCTAAATAACTTTTTAACGCTTTAACCGAATTCCCTGACCTTTTGTGACTTTATAAAGGTTTCTGAAAATTAAAAAAAAATGGTAACCATTTGTCAACCATGGGTATTCTTTTTAAAATTACTCTTTTGTTTTCCTAATTGGAACGTAATCAATCAACTTCATTTTGTAATGAATTGAACTTTTGTGATTACCAGTTGAAGTTTGATACTTTTTACATATTACTACTTATTTTGGTGAGAGAGAACCCCTTTTTGTATCTAATTTCAATCAGTTGAAGTAACATGTAGCCAGATGTCCGAAGCTATATTTCTCAAAACAATTTCAAAATTTTCTGCTTTTTGATCAATCACTAAATTCTCCAAACATTAAAACAATTCTTACAATGACCAAAATTTGTGCAAATTGTTGTATTTAGATACAGGAATAATGTAAAACTTTACAAAACAAATTACTTTTACATATATTTTATGCTTTTCAAAAATTACGTTTATTTCAAAATTAATCACAAAGAACACCAATTGATGACGCCAGAACAAAAAAGTGATGATGTCATCATGACATCATTTATAATTATTCTTGTTGCAAATAGGTTACCTAAAGTCTGTACAAAGTTTAATGTCACATGCATCAACGGTTTAGCAAATATTATACATTATCCAGGTGCGTACAAATTGACACCCACCCACTATCCATGCAAAGGACAAAAAAGCTTGGTAGGAATAGGGTTAAAGAAATTTGGACCCAGGTAAACCTAGCAACTCACAGAAATTTTGATCCCGCGTAACACACTTCCATTTACTTTCACCACCATGAGTTTATCTTTGAGGTACCACCTAAGACACAGAGAAGCGCCGAGGATGTGGTAGTTATCAGACATGTGATCAACATTTGATCGTTTAATTGGTGCAGACCAGATTATTTCCAAATATTTATGTTTTACATCTTGCTGTTAGCAATATTTTCATAATTTTCATTAATATTGTTATTACTAATACTTACATCCGTAGTGGATAGTGTACTCTTCGTGTCGACTGTCTTATCGTCAATATGGATGTTACTCTGTCTCGGCTTTCCCAATATTTTGTATCTCATATCTTTAAATGCAATCCGAAAATGTCCGCTGGATAGAAAGTAAATGAACGGGTTCATGCACGAGTTTACAACAGGAAGAATGAGTTGAGAAAGTGTTGTCACTCCATCGTACAGCTTTTTGTCATAACAAAACAAGTTGATGATTAATTGAACGTTCCAGGCAGATATCAACGAAATAGAGAAGAGCGGAACAAAACATACAGTATACGCTGAAAATACGATCAACACTGTTTTCAGCGCACGAAAATTTTTGGTAGACCGTTGTTTAACGGATTTATCGAGTTGCAAACGTCGTATTGCACTAGCTTGTTTTTGCGCAATAACTAACACGATCATATATAAGGTTGTTGTAACGATTGTCGGGATGAAGTACACTGCTGACGCCAGCACCGTCGTATAGTACCGATTGTGGAATAAACATTCTCTGACTAAAAGCTCAAAAATTTCAAATCGAATTGACTTGTCGTCCCAATTAAGCATAGCCGCTGATGCCAACACGGCTGAATAGGCCCACACAAAAACAATGGTGATTCTAGCTTTGCTGACAGTCACATGCGATCCGTGAAAATAAGGTGTGTATATGGCAACAAATCGATCGATAGCGATTACCAACAAATGTGTTATAGACGATATATGCAAAAAAAAGTCGCAAAATCCAATCATCTTGCAAACGACCGTACTGTAACAAAAATTACCGTTGTGCCTGTAAAAATCCACTTTGAACGAGGTCAGTAGGATGGAGATAAGAAGATCAGAACCCGCCATTGACATAACAAAATGATAAGTTACTTGCGACCGTAGTGATCGCGCATACAGAATAACCAATATAGTTAAGCTGTTACCAAGTACACCGACGACGAGAACAGTTAATGTAAAAACACTAAACAGTACATTCCTCAACACTGGTGATTGTGAGCAGTAATTGGGCCTATTTCTTGGAGGAATCAGCGTAGCATTAACTTGACCAATACTACTTGCATCCGGTACACCAGTGATTGTGGTAGTTTCATTGACAGTTGATTTAAATATTGTTGTCAGTGTGGTACTTACTATTCCATTTGAAGTTGCATTCAGATTCCGTACAGGCTGTGTGATGGGATCACATATATAAGCGGTTGTCAGTTCAATTTGCTGCCCCAATAAGCTTAAATTTATCGGAATTAATAGATGTAGCAGATTCATGTTTTTGACACACAGACTGTTAGTAACTGTAACAATTTCATGCGAATCTTTCTTTGTTAACTGTTAATATGAGTAGATGTATGGACGACTTCTTTCAATACTCATTTCATGATATAAATGTATCGTGTCTCTTTAAAATAAAAAAAAATCATTAGTTACAGGAATTTTGAATGATTATCGATGTTTCATTACTCTGAATGAACATTCAGATTACTTTCCACAATGAATTCAAGATGTTTGCCTATATAGTAAATGATTAATGAAATGGTGAACCGAAACAACTTGATTTAATTTACTTATTATAAAAACGCAATAAAAGTAATTTTTTTCCACATTTAAATGAGGGAACGGTACCGAACCAGATCGGATTTTAAGGCATTTTAATTGTTTCGAAAAGATTAATTAATCATTGAATTAAATAACAAAGTATTATACTTTTTGTTTATGGAAAAACGAGTCTGGAAAGCGAAGACGATCTTATTTATTTATTTATTTATTTCAGTGATAAAATGGTTTCACAGTTGCGAGAAATGTTGTTTTTCATTGGAGAAGAAGAAATGTGTGTGTAAAAAAATGCATTCCTAAAGTGTTTTTTCTGGAGGTTCGCCAGAACAGTTATTGTGATAACGAAGACATTATACAATATTATACAATTATACAATACGTTATAATTGGCAGATCAGTGGAACTTCTATTATGTCCTGAGTAGATAAGATCTTTTTTTACGATCAAGAAGTAAGCTATTCTACGGGTTCTTGGGTAAAAACATAAATGTTTAGGTCGTGTTTTTAAATTTTAGATCACTTATATACGTGGAACCAATAAAAAGTTGCCCAAAATTTCTTATGCACCCTAATACTGATGGGCGGCGAGCAACGCCGCCTTGGCGTGTAGTATTTGTATATTATGCATGGAATCAAATATAGGAATATAGACTTTACTTATACGGAATAATGTTTTGCAAATTAACTCAAGGTTGCCAATAATTTTGGATGCAAACTAAATACTGTTAGGCGGCGAGCGACGCCGCCTTTGCCGCTATCCTATATATTAATACCCGATTCTCTGTTTGTCTGTCTGTTTGTCTATCACGCAAAATGGTGGATACGATAGTACGGTGGCCTAATACGCTTAAACATTTTTTAAAAATAAACCCGGGAAATGTTTCGAGGTAAGTTAGACCATTATAATAACAGAAAGAGAGTGCGAAGAACGGTCAAAATTATTTTCGTTTTGAAAAGATAGCTTATGATAGCTAAGGCACATTAATGAATTAAATCATTGGTAAAAGAGAAGTATTATACTTATTACCAACGAAACCGAAAGGAAGGAAGCAAAGTGAACAGTTTTATAGTTATTGATTTGTGTATTTTGATAAAATGGTTTCACAGTTACGCAAAATGTTGTTTTTCAGCATTCAAGAAGAAGAAATATGTGTAAAAATGTTTTTCTGGAGGTTTGCAAGAAGAGTTATTGGGATACGAAGACATATTATTGTCATGTTTCTGTTCATTAAGGGACAGATATTTTTTGGAGCGAAATGGTATGGAACAATTAATTAGTGGTTGTGAGCTCCCCTCTTCACCAACAACACCTCCAACCACCATACATAATAATATTAAATTTATTGCCTGGCTCATACTTATGTTTAAACTGATATATACAACATGTCTATGTCTCTGAAACTATATTTATTTGCTATTTTTCCTTGAGTATTGAAGTATTTGTTTTGTTTTGTTTTGTTTGGGAGAGAGGGAGATCACCATAGCACATTGCACTGTTTTGCATTCTGTGTGTATTTAACAACAAGTTTTAAGAGAATTGTCAGTTTTTCAGTCAGCCATAGCATGGTGGCTGGTTGACATCCATATTAACTTTGTTAACGATCGTATAAAAATCAGGCCAAAACACATTATAATTTATATTAGATTCAGGAACATTTTTTTGTCGTGTGATGACTGTGCACTTCTATCTTTTCTTTAGGTTAGAATATTGGATTTAGTATTAATAAAAATAACGATGAAAAGGAATGATTAATCGTGGTTTTATATCATGGTGTACGAAATTGGAAACTATGGACAGAAGAATGGACTTCTATTTGTATGGACAGGGGGGGGGGGGGGGGGGGGGGGGCACTTTGTGCTCAAATAATGTCTTATATCTGCTAAATCGTTAGTACCTAAGACATTAACTTAATACTGACTTTAAGTAAGAATTGTTTAAATGTTAGGAGAATTTGGTGATTGATCAAAAATTAGATAATTTTGAAACTATTTTGAGAAATATAGCTTAGGACATCATACTTCAAGTAATTGAAATAAAATAAAAAAGAACTCTCTTTCACAAAACTAATTAGCAGATAATGCAATTGATTAGAACAATCTTCAAAAACAGCTTCTCAAAATAGTGAAAATATCTGTACCGTAAAATCAAAAATCAGGTCTGTAAATTGTCAAATCTCGTTGAAGTTGATTAAAAACAAAAGGCTAATTTTACAAAAAATACCCATGGTTGACAAAATGCTCATCCCCGGGAAAAAAAGGCATGGTTTTAGTATTAAGTAAAAATAATGGCATAAAAATTTTAAGGTTGCGTTTTTAAATTTTGGAAAAAAATTTAACAAGATTTGCATAAGATGCGACTATATTTCCCCATTTTTATCCTCTTTTTTCGAAAAATCTGAACAGTAGAAAAATGGCAATGAGCGTATTGATACTATCTTGATAAACTTGATAAACCGAGACCACATTCTTGCTCTATAAACTGGCATGAATAAATCATACGGCCTGATCAAGAAGTTTTCAGTATTCATAATTACTTTTAACTTCTTCACCGGGGAATTTTAAGAGTAATGTTGCAATCAGTAAAAACAAATACATTATTATTCAGTAGTTGGATTCCAAACTAACCCTACAGGGAATCTGAGATAGCAATAGAGATAATAAAGAGATAGAAATACAATTTAATTTCGATAAAAACTATATTTTCTAAATTCTACACAATTAAATAATATTGGCTTAGGGCAGTTCTTCTAGCACTTTTTACAAAACCTAACAATGTCCACAAAATAAACTGAAAGATAGAAATAATTGAAAAATAAGGTGTTTGTATGATTGGATGAGTAGTTTTTACATTCACTTGTAGTTAGATCAACACCAAATTAGAGGTTGTTTCATATGGACGATGGGCTGGGACATTGACAGGACGGGATGAAAATCAATATGACTGTATCTCTCCTTTACATGAAAAATACAACCGGGTTGGGACAACCTTTTTAATTGTTAAACAAAATTCAATGGTTTGCAGCTGTTTTAATTTTTTTTTAGAAATCGTTCCGATTTATATGAGAAAAACAACAATAACAGCTGAAGGGACGGGGGGAAATCGTCCCGGGACAGATATTCTTCATTATAAACACAGCAGTAATTTTTAGGGAAATGTTAAGTGAAGCCGGATCTCATATTTTGTGCCATCCTAGCAATCATCCCCGCAATTTTTCTCACGCCGTTTTGTCCAATAAGATATTACACAAAAATAAATCCGTGAAGTCACTGCTGAAATGATGTTACCGGCACATAACATAGTGGTTAAATTTTTGTATGGGTTTGATTTCGTGAACTACTAGTCACCTATATACACTAACAGCATAGACTAATGAGTTGCAGTATTTTATAACTGAAATCAATAATCACTTTTGTGTTTCAATCCTAACAAAAAAACAACAATCGGTTCTTGACATGAAGTATAAACCCATCTCCTCGAATAAACACGAACTTCCAATAAACGATGGTCTTGAATAAACACAAGGCAAAATTTCCAAATTAGGAAACAAACGCAGGGGTGTTTATTCCTGGAAATAAGATAGTCTTCATCCTTCAGTGATTGACCAAAAACCGTTACAAGTTCTTCATTCATGGGCATCTTCTTTTATTTCAGAACAATTTGTTTTACAGTTTGCTAATACTCTTGCATATTTCTTTACACTTTTTGCAAAAGTATAAGTGGCATCAAGAACTTCACTGTTATGAGTTGTCACTTCCGTTGTATACCCTAAGGCATTACGTTGTTATTGTCGTGTTGAAAACATCATTCACATGCACCCACTTGGCTTCTATCTTTTCTTCTTTTGATTTAATGGCAACACAAATAAACCAAAATGTATCATTATGAATGTAAACTCTGCAGCCTGAACATTTTGGTCTTAAAATACATGTTTTATTAATGAAAACATTTTAACGTTCCATCCATCCACAGTGGTGTGGTGTGAATAATTCGCAATAAGCTTGCTATGATAAACAGTTCGACAAGATAAAAAAACAACACTTTCAAAATCTTGCTCTGCTTTGTTGGCAAGCATTGGGTTTAATACAAGCTATCTGTTGCCAGTACCTTTATGAAAAACCAGTAAACAGATAAAAAATCAAAACAAATCAGGGCTCTTTCAATAGAAAGGTTTACAAAATGATGTAGACCACACACGCTACTTCACTGAACACTAGCCCCTGTTCCAACCTCTAAGCTTTAATGGACAAGTTCTATTGCGGAACTCCAGCTATAAAAGTAAACGGCATTCTCCGTTTGGAAGGTGGAGAAGAAGGAAAACGCCAGTTTTAACATATATTTCGCCCTATGGGGAAATATATAAAAACACTTTCACTTATATACCTCGAACCAATAAATCTTTTTACCTGGTTAGCTTTGTTGAATTTACTTGCTTATTTGTGAATTATTTGTGTTACGCAAAATAATAGATACCAGTTTTCAGTCCACACAAAGTTCTACATATATATGCGCGACGTCAGTAAAACCACTGCATTGCACTAAATAGAACGCGACATTTAAGGGCAAATATCTCGATAACCAATAGGAATAACTGACGTCTTATGGGGTCCGCAACATTGGCGATGGGGTGAAAAGAAATTTGGGGACGGTATCTTCGTAACACTTTGTCGTAGACAGACGATCCCATACATTTTTTTGGCCAGCATTTCGAGCTCTATAAGATGGTACTACTTTCCAATAGCTGTTCCGAATTTTTATTTTTTCTGATCTGAATAATTGCAAAAAAAATTAATTTTACCTATAATTTATGCTTTTCAAAAACTTACGTAAATTTCAAAATTATTCACAAAGTAGACAAATTGATGACGTCTTAACAAAAAGTGATGAGGTCATAATGACATCATTTGTAATTATTCTTGTAGCAAATACGTTACTTAAAGTCTGTACTAAGTTTTTTTCTCGGCCATGTACTCAGAAATGCCTTTTTTGAGAACATTAAGTTTTTAAAAAAGTCACAGAATCTCCGAGTGTTTGTCGGATTTTGTAGTACGTCCACGCCTTCTGACATGAAATTGCCGATTCGGTACAACACATTGCACCCAAAGACGGCTATCTTAACTTAACTGCTAGATCATCATACTTGTGGTTATTATTGCTGCGATTTTCGAGGCATGAAGAGGCCATTGAACTATAGCAGCGGCTCTGATTTTTTCACTGCCAGGGGGTCTGTCAGCTCTGGAATGAGTTAATAAGTAGGTTTGTCAGTCCTCCTGGTGACTAATGGGTGTGGTAATTCTAAAACCATTATCATCTTCATTTATGTTGGTTGCCATTTCTAATTCTGTTTATTATTTAGTATTTAACCTGTAAGTAGATGGAGTAGGCAGTCTGTTTTTATTCATTTTGGAGGCTCCACCTTCTATGCTGTTTTAAGTATTTGTTAGGAAGATAGGACATTTCACAAGAAACTTTCTCATTTCAATGGAACCAAAATTAAACCATGTCGCAAATGACAGCTGCCATATTGCAGCATGTCATTAGTGTGAAATGGACTGGAGTTTTATCAAATTTGCAGATTTTAATGCATAGGCCTTCCCTTGAAAATCTCGTTCAATTTTTTCAACTCAGACAATGCCCAAAATAGCGGAAAATATCACTTGTAAGGTGGAAAGATGCGGTTTTGATTTTTCTTCCTCCTACATCAAGTCTTTCTTGGCCTGAGGTAATTAAAAAAAACTTTGAGATTGGAGGAGAGGGAAAACAAATTCAAATTGCCGTAATTACGCCATTTTGTCAATAACTTTCGGCAAGGATTGTGTAACTTAGAAAAGTAATGTGTCAATAGACAAATTAAAAATTCCACAATAATACTGCTTTTCAAATATCTTTTATACCTCACCAACATGCTTCTTGCAACGGATATTTGTTGACTGTAGACAAGGTGGTGGTATCATCCGGATCATACTGGAACTATTCAGAGACGCCTTATCTACTGTTAGTGGCAACAAAATTGTTGGTCGAGGAGGCTTACTTGTATGAAAGCAGCAACAGTAAAAAGCGTAAATTAACAATACAGCGAATAATGAACCAATTCCATTAATCACGATTTTTAAATAAAGCGATTGTGAGTTCCACCATGTGATGAAACTAATTCAAAAAATTTAAAAACGTCTTCAAATTATGAGACAAAACCCCATTCCCCAAGTTACCAGTGTTGGTATGAATGGAACTTGTCAGCAAGCTGATACTATGCTGGAAATCACTAAGGAATGTAGAAACTACAGTGTATGTAGGAGAAGGGGATTTAAAATGTATTTTCGTTGAAGAATTGGCTTTGATACGCACTTTCATAAGCATTTTCATTTAAGACACAATCAACGACACAAGGTTGCATTAGAATTCCTTAGAATTCATCACTCTCGTTTATTCAATGACCTTCACATTTATGTCACAAATTTTTCCTGCAAGTCTGGACGTATGCAAACATTCAACAACTTGTCACTAGCTGAAAATTAATTTTTATTCTCACCATTACAATTTGATTTGGCAATTCGTTCATTGAACACAGAAACCGGTGGAATATCAATAATGACATTGACTGCAATTTGTAGCTTAACAGGGAAACAAATCACTTTTATTAAGGGTAATCTTTACTTATATAAAAGAACATCAACTGGACCGGTTCAGATACAACATGTACATCTCATTATATTATATTGCCTTTAAATTTATGTCTCCGTGTTTTTTTAATGCAACTACCAAGTAAACTCTGATAATCCTGGGATTGATATTTTATTAGGTGTTCGAATTCTTGTTAAAAATTAATGCCTATAACCTGTAGTTTGATTGTAGCCTTTCGTTTATTTCGACATATGTCCAGTTTTAACGACAATTCAATATCTAGTAACGTAACGTGTATAGTAACGTGTCTTTACAGTCAAAGGACAATCCATCTGATGACACAGTCCAATCTGATAAAACTCATATGAACAAAAAAGAATGAAAATCTTCGCTCAATACCATAGCCATTCATAATGTTCAAATGCCAATGGCCAAATAACTAACTTTTTTCTCTTCCTTTCAGAGGACAATTAGAGCCTTATCCTGCTCTTTACTTAGTTATAATTTTAATAATTGGTTAACTTATGTTTTACAAATGCAGTAGTACGAAGCATAGCGGCAATCTTATTTCCGATGAGCTGCTGTTGGAGAAGTGCCATCAGATTTCAACCTCATTACATTGTCGATGCAATGGAAGGCGGCGCAAAACCACACATACGCACACCACCCTAATCATCATCAGTTACTATGATGTCATTATGACCCGCTATGCTTCGTACTACTGCATTTGTAAAACATAAGTTAACCAATTATTAAAATTATAACTAAGTAAAGAGCAGGATAAGGCTCTAATCTAATCTAATTGCTTCATCTGTTATCCAACGCCCAAATTCAAAATCCAAAGTCTTTTCCCGGGCACCCATTTAACACATAGTATTGTAGAAATAAAAATATAATTTCGAAAATAGTCTGATCAATTTTTCAAATATGCTACTCCCTGAAAAAAATCCATGACAGCTGACTTCTTAGCTAACTGGGAGCTGAACTGGGGGAAAATGTGCACCTTGATATCTTAGTTGTTAGCGCCCTTCTCTTATAATTGCTTAAGAGTAGAAATATTATTGCTACAAATTGGTAATATATTGTTTTAATTAGCAATGGACAATCATCAACACAGAAACGAGGTCCGTATGAACAACTGAATCAGGATGCGACATATAAACATGAATTCGGGAAATGTGTATTGGTCGTGGTAAACTACAGGAAGGTTCCCAGTGGGCACGTGACGTTATAATGACGTCTTTTTTACATCAATTGAACGTCACATCCGGATGTGATGTTAAATAAACACGAAATTGATGTCACGGTAATGATGTCATTTTCCGTGACATAAACTTGACGTTTAAATGATGTCACGGTAATGATGTCATTTTCCGTGACATAAACTTGACGTTTAAATGATGTCACGGTAATGATGTCATTTTCCGTGACATAAACTTGACGTTTAAATGATGTCACAGTAATGACGTCATTTTCCATGACATAAAATTGACGTTTAAATGATGTCACGGTAATGATGAATACTGTCACCGTACAAGTGATGAAATCTGTTATACTTAATGACACACATACAATGCTCCGTGCTAACCTGTGGTTTATTCCTAATGTTACTCGGGCCTTTGTAACTATTCTGGAACTTTTAGTATTAATCAGGAGATATTGAGATATGATATAATCAAGGTGAGATTCTTGGCTGGTACGTATATACATAATTTTTATAAGAACCAAGTTTATAAACTTCGCGCGTATATAATGATCATATTGAGATATTTATTGGAGTTATCAACCTTATTTAATTTTTAATTTCTCGTAATTACCTCAAAACAATTTCCTTCCAAACCCTTACAATTTTGTTTGAAAAAATATCAAAGTATGAACGTTCATGTGAACACAGATTTATAAATTCAAAAACGTGCATCCCAACATCAAGAAAAAAACAATAAATTCAACAACTTTTTTTATGTGTTGCTTGTTTTCTTAAACATAAACATGTCAACAAAAACAAATATGTTTTATTTTCGCATATTAAAATAATTTTTGTCACAGAATTAAATCATTTCTTACTTTAATGGTAGGGTAAAACTGAAGTAATTGACGCCCGTATAATCAAAGAATTGACGCCCGTATAATTAAAGAATCGTCATCTAGTTCTGATTCGATTTCTATGGGAAAATTTATTCATAGAACACCCATGGGACACAATGCGTTCTTTTTGAATACTAATCCAATTTTATTTCTTTCAGCGATCTCTTTTTCAGTAAACGTTAACTCGTTATTTTTATTTTTCAAGAAAAGTTATGAAATGAAATTATATGAAAGAAACATTTTTCATTTTTTTAGAAACTTATGTATATTTAAAATGGATATCGTCCATAGCATAAGTTGTTATTGAGAGTTTTTACTTCTTTTGATGCGAGTTCACCACCTGCATGTTAACCTTATTTTTAAAGTTCGTTATTCAGAAAATGTGGTTTAAGCAAAGTATTCAACAAAAATTGAAAATTAAGCATTACAAAACACAAATTTATTCGGTGTTTTTTTCTCCTTGATGGTAATACTCCTTTCGATTGTTGTAACAAAAATTTAGTGTGAAAGTTGATATAGATAGAATGCATCATGCATCATGCAGTAGCGATGTTTGTGGACAGATTGTCAGTTTCTAAATGGTGTTGTTTCATTTTAAGAATAACATGGATGGTCGATTAACATTAGACAACAAGACACGTGTGTGAGTGTTCTCTGGTAAAAAGTCTCATAAAGCGTATGTATGAAAGAACAATGAATGCATGATCAACTCTTAACTTTATGGCTCGCTCAATCGAATGAATATCACAAGATATACAA
Organism: Turritopsis rubra; assembly: GCA_039566895.2. Lineage (NCBI taxonomy): Eukaryota > Metazoa > Cnidaria > Hydrozoa > Anthoathecata > Oceaniidae > Turritopsis > Turritopsis rubra. The sequence continues at coordinate 12,432,649 of CM077629.1, read as the reverse complement.
CACGAACGACTCTACGATATATTTCAGCGTCAAGCCTTCATCTGGGTATATTATTATAATAGTAATCGTAACATTTATTGGTTGTTTTAATTCTTGTATTTTATTTTCTTGCGTTAAACACATTTTTCATAAATCGTATTTTGATTTGTTTCGTCATTTTACCCTTTCCCAGTAATTAGAAATCCCAGTGAATATTGTTTTTACTTCACACGGAAGACGTCATATAAAATTCAATCGCATGAAATAACGATGTTATAATGATGTCAAATAAACGTCATTTTAACATCAAATAAACATCATACGTGACATCATTTTGATATCATTTCGTGACGTTTAAATGATGTCACAAAAGACGTCAGGAGAATGTGCAAAAATGATGTCATTTTGACATCATTGAAACGTCACGAATGACGTCAAATAAACGTCATCTAAACATCATTTTTCCCACTGGGTTAGAAACCGTCGATTGAACCATGCTGCATACAAACCCCCATATAATTAGCCTGTGGTGGCTGTGTATGTGCGAGCTTGCAATCCAGTCACTCAGTATAGTGGAGTTTGAATTATTAATTCAATCTGGTCTGAATTACATATTTCAGACTCTGAATGTAAAAATAAAAAATCTGAATCCAAAATAAAAAATCTGAATGCAAAAATAAGAAGTCTACATGACACAAACCGTCCCAGGAAACTAAATGCTTGTTGTTCAAATTGATCCTCTGGATCTGGAAATCTTATGTATTTCATGAAATTTTGAGTATTTGGCGCAGCAGACTCATATATAACAGTTATAGAATCAATGTCAAGGTCACAGTAATCTTTTTAAATTTCCACCAATTGCTGCAAATGCTGGTCGGCACTTGATTATAAGAACATCTTTAGCAATTTTACTGAGAAAATTGCTCAGCAAAAACTTAATAATAAGTCAGCTACATTAGCTTTTGTTGGATTACTTCGGAATCCTGATCACAACTTCAACAACCTTTTCCAATGAAAATCGATTGTTGAACAGACAATTTGAAAAAACTGTAGATTCAGATTCTGTAATATACGATAAGAACGACGCCAAAAGTTCGTAGTTGGTGTAGGAGCCATATATAACTGAATTGGAAAGAAGCCAAAGAAAACAAAGAAATGATATAATATTTTGCCCACAACTTCAAATTCTTCTTCTGAAAACTCAGGCTAAAGAATAGGAATAAATAGGTTGTTTTCTTCAAATGGTTTTAGTAGGAGTTGTTTTAGGAACATCGAATAAGCTTCCCGGGCTAGACCATCTCCAATAGTCTCTTCATCTTGAAAATTTATGATCATCTGGTGGTTGGCGAGGGAAGGTTAAATTGACAGTTTCTGCTCGCATACAATCTTTTAGTCTTGGTTTACGTTGCTTTCGCTTATCATCAAGTTTTGATCGGACGTCACCAAAATCTTTTACATCCTATTTTACATTGTTATGCAATATGGCATTTCCCAAAACAGTAAAAAATGAATGACTCATCAGGGGAAGATGCAGGATTTCTTTGACATATGCTCAACTTACTGGGATTGAATAGAAAAAAAAAATTCCCAGACAGCTTTTAAATACATAATATAAATTCCAAAATTAAGAACATATATTTCTCATCTTGGTAATTCTAATTCTACATCATGTTCAACATATAGAAGCACTAGGTGGAAACCTTCCAACATTAAGATTATTTGCAGATTTCATGTAGAACATAAGATACCCTGTAAAAAATGAAAACTATCTTAATGAAACAACACACTTTGTCTTTTTCATTGTGTGTCTCCTAAGAATATTCAAATTCCTTACAGTGTTCTTGTTTTAATAGGTGGTTGTGTTCAAGTGAAAATGGTATATGCACTTGAATAGGTGTGGTCGTGATTAGCTGTTTCGAAAAATTGGGCTCAGGTAAATCAATGTTAACATGTTTATTATCAGCGATACTTGATGAATCATAAGGGTCACTGTCATCAAGTCTTATTTCCTTTGCCATTAGACTGATCTTAACTTTTGGCAAGCCAGAATTCTCCATATAGTCCTTTAAAGTAAACTTACGTTGATGCAACTTACATAAATTAAACTGGTGGTTCATTATATTGTTATACTATCCTTTCCTAAAGGGAAACCCAGTGGGCGTGTAATCGACCTTCAGACGTCCGACAGACGCACTATTGTGGACGCCTCTAGACTCTACACTTCACTTTCGACGTCCCCGGGACGTCCTAATTGAACGTCTATGGGATGTCCCTGTGCCCACTGGGAAAAAACATGTTTGCTATACTCAATAGATCCTCGTAATTTGATGAGTATTTCTTTGTCTTTGTTTTTCTTCCTCTTCCTGAAGGCTCACGCATCTGTTTGTACCGGAGTTCTTCGTAATCACAATTATACAAAACAAAATTCACCGTACCTGATTCATTTAATTTTCGATTTGCTTTCAAACGTCCTCCCTGGACTCAATTCTTTTTGAATTTTCCTGAATGACTTGAAAAATGTTCTTATTTCAAATTCATTTTTTTCTGTGCATTGAAAACTTTTCATACATTAAATTATGATCAGAAAGTGTAACTCTCATCGTGACAAAGTCCCCCCTTCTTGAACAAATGTATTGACTGACTGTTAAAATTTATAGCATTATTTTATTCGTATCATTATTATTACAAAACTATTAGAGATTTCCTTTGTTTATTTTTGTTCCACGAACTCTTTCAAGAGCATCAAGAACATCCTTGTTGTTCTCGTTAATCTTTTCAAGAAAACATATGATCGAAAATAAACCACAAATAATATATATATTTATTACCTGAAAGCCATTATGAAAAGTGACAGTTCAGCCAAATGAGAGCTTCTGATTGGCTTACGTTTCTCGAGGGCAACAGTACAGAGCCCTACTTACTGAATACTAAGATTAGAGAAAAACCATTACCTCTTCCTCATCCACTGTCTACTCCATCTCATATTTAAAATGAGGAACTGAACCTTACAGAATTCAAGAGAAAAAAGAAACAATGCGTGTACTAAATGGATTATCAGATGAAGAGGAGCGAGAAGCTTTACTTCTTAGAACAGGTCTTAAACCGGTAAGTATCGATTTCTGCCAAATACCGTTTTGTTTTCTCCCTTCTCCCTTCCTTCCCTTCTTCCCTTCCCTTCCCTTCTTTCTCTTCTTCTTTGAAGTTTTGAAGTTTCAAAAATACACGCTAATAAAAAAATATAATGTTCGAGGGTTATGTTCTAAGACAAAGGCAACAAAAACATACGGTACAACCCCGTTAAGTCGGACTCCCTGCTTAGTCGGACTAATCTCTAGTCCCCTTTGGATTTTCCACCCTAATTTAGGCCAAAATGGTTCGGTTAAGTCGTTTAAGTCGGACTTCCCGTTAAGTCGGACCGTTTTCTTCGGTCCCCTCAGCCAGCCACAAAACACCGCTTAAGTCGGACTTTTTCGAATCGCGTTATACGCGAGGTGTTTGAAATGCAAAGCGTTCGTCTGGACATTTGTTTAGCCTGGAAGTTACATGATCAAAAATCACAGCCTGAATCATTTAGCCTTGGCTTGATGTATGCATGATATGAAGAGGATTGATATGGAGTTTGAGAGTCAAGGCCAGGCATTCACCGAAAAAAATGATTGCAAATTGAAGCCAGCCACATGGATGGAGGAAATGGAAAGTTCTTTTCTTTTTTAAAGCTCCTCTCCATGAAATGCAAGACTTTCATTTATCTTAACAAACAATTGAATTTGGCTGTATTAACAGTACCTAGCTCCTAACAAAATTATTGACATGATGCAACGCTATCATTGTGGATATATGGTCAAATATTAGCTAGCTACTTTGATGATGATATGAAATCATCGAATGACAGAAAGAGAAATTTTTGGTGATTTAGATTTGTTGGCCAAGATGTTACAGAAGTTCGAAATTAGTCACTATCTTCATCAGTGTCAATTGCGATTATAATCTGGTTCTTCACAGGGTTGTTACAACAGAACCATAAAATAGTATTGAATAAGACAATCACACAGACACCATAAGGATAAATTGAATATTTGTCACATTAATTGTTAGAAACGGCTTCGGAAATCAATAAAAAGACACAATAAAGACAAATCTTTGCATTTTTGTATTACCTATATAATTTTATAGAATTTATTAATTGCAAAATCTTTCCAACCTCACTATTTTGTTACTTATTTTGACATTTGATTTCTGGAAATTCAAAAACTGGATTTGCTCGAACTTTAATCTAGAACTATTTTCTTGTGAACCTTGTGAACCTCCATCATCCTTCTTTTTAGAAATCGCCTGTTAACTCAAACCTCCAGTAAATTGAACAAACGTTTTCTCCAACCGTCTTTCCCTTATTTTATCTTATCTTAGTGTCCCTCTTCATCTACTTTGTTCGGATAACTTCAAACGTTTTACTTGGGAAAAGGAATAAAAGATCTTGATTTATTCCAAAATTAAAATTTCCTACAGGTTTATTAATGATAACACCTGGGCTGGCTCGCTTTACCGAGACATATTTCAACTCACGTTCACATGAAGAAAGATGTCGTGCTTATAACCTGGCTGGGATTTTTTACACATGAACACTAAAGAATGGTAATACTAAAATAATAGGACTACTTGTCTCAATATTTAAAATTGAATAATTATTTAAAAATCCATCCCCGGGTTGGGGTGTCCATGTAGAATCACGTGAGGTCTCCCTGGCTGGTTGTTCCAACCCAATTTATTTTTATGAGATCTCGGCTAAGTGAGTCAGTGAATATGCAGGTATATATGGATATGAATCATTCATTGTAATCTGAAGAAGAAATTGCCATGAATAAAATTTGCTCCAGCTGAACTATTTCCCCTAATCCCTTTGAGATTTCAGTAACCACCAATTAAGTTGCAGCATAAATCTTATTTAATCCCTACACGTGTCGAGCCTCCTTCGCGCGATTTGTATATGTGCAAAGCAATTCTTGTTTGAAATTAAAACGTTAAATGTTCGAAGTTCGAAACGCGTGTTCAAAATCAAAACATTTTCCAGATTTCACGCTTCATTTTCTAAAATTGCATCGAAGCGAAAGCTGAAAACACGAACGTTAACAGAAAAATATACCATTCTGAAAGAAATTGGCAACGGAAAGAAATATGCTGCAGTTATATAAAAATATGCTTTGATCGGTTAATGAGCTTTGTCCTTTATTCTAAGTATTCTCGATAAGTCAGACTAAATAGCAAAATTCCGACTTAAGATGAAGTTTGGATAAGTCAGACTCCCGTTAAGTCGCACCATTTTTTCGGTCCCTTGAGAGTCCGACTTAATGGGGTTGTAGTGTACTTGCAAGATAGACCTGTACTTTCGGACCTCGGGTTTGTATTTCTTTGCACAGATGCACAAACAGTCAGTACCCTGTTAAAAGATTTTGATAAAGCGAGCTATATATTGACAATTGTATTGCAGATATGTACGGAACCCCATTAGTGCTATGCAAAATGTGTAGATAGGGACCTTACGAAATCGACTGCAGTGTGATTTACGACGGCGCTATAATGATTTTAACACCGCCGTCCTAAATAAAACAAAAAACGAAAAATTTTGCTTCAGAGCGGTGGGAAAATATATTTAAAACAACAAATATGGCGTCTTTCTTCTCTGTTCTTTCAGCTTATTGTAATAATACAATTGATTATGAAACTTGTGTGTTGTTATATGACCTGAGTAAATCAAAAAATAATGATATACCATATTGGGACTATGAAAGATTCGATTTAGATAAAGTTAGTGATGAAGAATGTCGTATCGAATTCAGATTTTGGAACAATAATGTGGTCTTGCTTCATGAAGCATTGCGGCTTCTTGAAGAAGTAAAATGTTATAATGGACTTAAAGTTTCATCAATGGAAGCCTTGTGTGTTTTTCTGAAGCGTTTTGCGTACCCTTGTTGATATAGCGACATGATACACAGATATGGAAGACCTGAACCGCTAATCAACCTTGGCTGGCAAGTACAGAGATTGAAAAATTCGCACGTGTTGTGTATGATAAAGGAGTACCATTCGATAACTGTTGGGGATTTGTTGACGGAACAGTACGACCTATATGCAGACCAGGTGAAAATCAAAGGGTAGTTTATAACGGTCATAAGGGCGTACATTCAATAAAATTTCAATCTGTTGTTGCTGCAAACGGACTTATAGCGAATTTAGCTGGACCTTACGAAGGAAGAAAGATGCTGGGATGTTAGCCGATTCTTGTTAACATAATTTGTTGCAGACATATAGTTACAATCCTGCTGGAAATCGCCTATGTATATACGGAGATCCAGCATATCCTTATCGAATGCATTTGCAAAGACCATACAGGACCCAAAATTTAACGCCTGACCAAGAAGCTATGGTCTACTTGATTATAAAAAAAATTTGAAACTCAGACTCCAGTTTGAAAAATGTATGTAGCTTGCAGTTTGATAGTAAAGGCACACACCTTCCTCTATGTTAGCATTACTACACAATACTTCAATGTGGACCCTCCAAGTTTGTGAAATTACTTTCAGTAGTAAGTAATAAAAAGTATCTGATTTTTTAACAGTTTAGAGTTAAAAGTAGATTCAGTATATTTTTACAATATATATCAACTTATAACCAATTGTCTCTTGATATATAAGAATCAAAGTCTCCCATCCCACTTTATTTAGTTAGTTTTTCAAGTAATGCACCAAACAATTGGGTTTGTTGCTGTTGAAAATTCATCTGGGCCATCATCATCTGTTGTTGTTGTTGTTGTTGTTGTTGTTGTTGTTGTTGTTGTTGTTGTTGTTGTTGTTGTTGTTGTTGTTGTTGTTGTTGTTGTGATGCTTGAAATTGTGCAGTCATCCTGTTAAAACAATCAGTCATATTTTTTCTGCTGCTGCAATGCAATTTCTTTTTGTATAGTTATCTCTTCTTTTTTGACATCAAGTTCTTGCTCTTTGAAATTTTGTTCTTCTCCAGCCTTCAACCTTAAGAATACCATAGCTTCTGACCCACTTAATTTTCTCCTTTTGACCTTGGGTGAATCATCATCTTCACTATCACTCGATTTTCGCGTTTTTGTCTCATTAAATGTTTCGAGACTCATTCGCCTCATTTCCTCTGCTTTGCTTTTCTCTATTTCTTGTTGAAGTGTCTTCAAACTTCTCCATGATCCATGATGAATAGTCTGGTTGTGAAATACCACTTGCTTTTATTTCTGTACTATTCTTCTTCTTTAGCATTTTTACCAGGTGAGAATAACGATCTCTCACTCCCCTTTGATTAACACGAAACCCGGGATTTTCCATAGAACTCAAAATGTCAGATATTTGTGTCCACGAATCACCTCTTTTGACAGTTCCCTATTTGTACAGCCACGGTGCAACAACTAGTATTTCCCGAACTAACATTTTATCATGTTCTTCTGTCCATAGCATGCCTGGTCTAGAAATAAACAAAATAACAGAAAAAACCTCAAAACCTTGAGGAGGGGGTGATCTTTGTTCTGCATGCTTTCCAGTCAACATAAACCTAAATACACTACTAGAAGATTTTTATACCTTTTTAATAGGTGAAAATCGTGTTATAAATATCAACCTTGTCTGCTCTTTCTCTGCTATACATATGGTAAGAAACCAACCCATAACGTCAGCGAGAAAAATGAAATATAAAATTACTTTTTTTTTCTTTTGCTAAACAATTTTGGGGCAATTTAAAAATTTGAAACATAAAAGTGCCTGAATATTGGTCAAGTCTTTTCATCCTGTGTAAGCTTTACAGGCAACCTATTTTGAGCTTCTGTTCATCCCAAACTTAGCTAGAGACTATGGTTAGCCAGCAGAACCCAGATGTCTCAGGGTCTGATCAGACCGTCAGAAACTGCTGGATTTCATGGCAAGCGTTGACTTTGTGGATTTGAGTTATAAAATTAGTATAAAGAGAAAGACGTACTATGCAAAAGCAAAATCAACTTACTGTTGTTTTCTGATGGTTTCAGCCAGGTTTGTTCACGTCTCAGCTGCAACTTCAAATCTCTGTTTTTTACGTAGAAAGTAATCCCGCTTACCGAGATAATTTTTATCCATATGAACAGTCCCTGAAAATATGAATAAGATTTGATGTTTCCAAGGGTAGAAGGTAGAGATCGGAGTACAAAAAAGGACCACTCTTAAAAGCGCAGCCCTCTAATAAACGCCTAGAAGTTGATATATAAAATAAAATAGTGGGAGCACTTATAAGAGGAAATACGGTTTCATGGCTTCATAGAAGTTGTTGATTAAAATTCTATTATTGTTAACATCATTGGTGAGTTGAGCATGGCTAGCCTTGACTTTGAGGATTTGAGTTATAAAAGAAAATTAATATAAAGAGAAAGACGTAGTATGCTATGAATAATATGTGACAATATGAATTCTGAATTCAATTTGAAACTCTCTGATACCGTATCATAATTTGTTTGCTCTCCCCCTTAGTTGTTTTAACGTTTATCAGAAAACAAAGTGACATCTTCACTCTTATCCAATTTGTAAAAACAAATGAAGAAAAGTTATGCCATTACACCAGAATGTTATGTTCCTGGGAGAAGAAGGAGGGGAGGGAAGGCAGCATTAAAAAAACGAAGGACAAAAAACAAAACAGAAGCCTGAATTATGTAGATCATTTCCATTTTCAGGAACAAACCATGAAACACATCATACCTCAAAGTTTAAATAATAAGGATTAACGCTAATTCAATCAAAATGAATTAACAAAAACAAAAACTTTCAACTCTTTCACTTTCGTCCGCCATAATTGCTTCTCGCATTGGTTTTGAGCAGTGTGGAGGAGTGGGGATGTGCAGGTTTTGTTATCGTTATCAAAATGTGATAACGCTATAAATATAACTACGTTCGTACCGTCATAACATATTCTATGACTGTAAGAAAACTGGATTACATCTAAAACTCGTACCGTCTATGAAATAATAGTGGCAATATAAAAACAGTTTCAAAATTCATATTGTCAACTATTATTTATATCTAATAATTTGGTTCGGGCAATAAGTTTGATTATGAGTAAAATTACCAGGAGCTTCATATTTTATTAAGAAAAAACGAGATCGAATGTATTTTTCTTAAAGTGACTGTATATTCGACCAGACATTCCACTGGTCATCATCAGAGTGACACATTTATATCAGTATAAAAATATATTTGTTTAATCCGTACCGTACCCTAGTTAATATCTATACATTTTGGATGGCAATAATGGGCTTCAGTAGATATGAGATCGATAGAAATACATTTCTCATTTCTACCACATCAACTTAACAAAACTACATAGGAAATACATATAGATGAATTCCATTATTGTTTTGATTGTATCTCTCCATGAATTCATTTCTTAATGATTAAATGTTATGTCCATACTATTATCAAGGACGATTTGTCCTGCACGCTGCCAAAATAACCTTGCGTTTTAGAAGCACATCTTAACTTTTGACTCCTATCAATGACTTAGAAAACCATCATGGAATAAGTAGATGTGATCGATGTTAAGAGTAAAATGGAAAGATAATCAGACAGTAGTCTGTGCCAAACCAATATAGGGACGTTGCAAACCGTACGATGAAATGAAAAAGCGATACGATAACATGACAAACCATTATGTTGACATGAAAAACCGATACGATGACATGACAAACCGAAACGACGATGAAACAAATTGATATTTCAAAATAAAAACTGTTTTGTTTTTTTGGAACCGATACGGACCGCTTCATGTTTGAGTTTTATTTTTGAAAAGAAACTATTTGTGCGAGTTAATTGTATAAGTGCTCAAATAACAGTTTTTTTAATAAACCTTTGACTATTTCACATATATTTTAATAAAGTGAGGAAATGAGGTCAAACAAACGAATCATTTGTCAACACCGAAAAAAATTATTCAACTCCATATGTTTTAATTGACAAGTGAAACCAATAAAACAATGCCCATTACTGGCTGAAAATTTTGTTGAAAAACGCAGAAATGTAAGTATTGCATGGTAAAACAACGATTAATATTTTTTTAAAAGCTTTTATTTGCAAAACTTTTCGTTCTCAAGTGCTGTATCAGATATATGCCTGCGGTGTAATAGAGTACGGAAACTTTGCAAATATCATCTTTTAAAAATAATATGAATCAATGTTTTACACGTGCAATAGTTGGTTTTTATTTTCAAAACTTTTAAAAGCATTGCCAATGTTCTTCACAACATGAATGAAGCAAAAACTGGATAAAAAGATAAGAAATATTCTGAAAGAAACAAGCAACAACAAACCCCTAAAAGATGAATTATATTGTAACAGTTCTACCATTTACAACAAATGCTGACATTAGAAGCAATATGTCCGGTCTGTAAAATGGAACATATACGTCTCATTTTACAATGACAGTATGCATGTAGATATTTACGCATTTAGGTAATGATGGATTTAATTTTACGAGCATACATTTGTTTTACTGAACTTCTCTCGAAGTCAAGAGAGAGGCAAGAGAATGAATGTGGAAATCAAAATTATTCAAATGAAATTTTGTTTTGAATAACCAACACAGGGTAAAACCAATAAGGAACAATCACTCAAAATAAAATGTTTATTTAATGAAACGCCTTTTTCGTTACTAAAGGGAACAAGAACTCTTCAGGAACTACCTCCTATTTCCAAATAATCCGTGTATTTTCAAATACTTTTTTAAGGACCTTATCTTGTTGATTAGTCTATCATTCAATGTATAAAACGCAGGTAAGCAGTACCAAATAAAGATGATTTGCAACTTCAAACCCAAGAACCTCATTTTCCAACCTCAATTTCCAACAAGAGACCCTGTGTTCGGAATTGAGATGCTATTATAACAAAGGATTTCAACATACCAGGAATGACCTTCAAATCAATTACATCATGAGCGGGTAAAGCTAACACAAACCTCGAGTAATAAAATAACAAGGTTGGTAAAGCAGAAGCCATTGTTGAATTCCAAAATGCTCAACTTCGACCCCAGGGCTTCTTCTCTCTTACATTCATATCAGACGTATACGAGAGAAAGAAGGCCCTGGCTTTGGAATCTGATTGGTTTCTAAAAATTAGATATTTTAGAGGGTCACTACTGGCAAATTGAAGCGAGTTTTAAGATAAAGAAAATGGCAAGCAAGGAAAAAAAATATCTATCACCAAAATTAAATAAACGGCTAAAATTTGGATGGTTAAAAACGATCGATATTTGGCTATTATATATACACATCCACCTACATTGAGAATTTCTTTTGATTTGGAAGGTTGCAAGTATTTGAATTTTTCTATAGTTAAACAAAGGAAGTTAAACAGTATGACATTATACACATTTTATGGATGATATTCATGTTTAATTTCCAAAAGGGACAAAAATTGTGAAAGGGGATCATTTGATAAATAATGCCAAAAATGTAATTCTTTGAAAATATGCTCGTGGTACTTTGAAATTTGTTTTGAAAATTTCACTTGCCATTACAATAACAAACATTAGAAATGTTTCTCAAAGGTTTGACAGAAACAAGATTATTGACTTAAGACCGCCTATCGGATCGATTATACAATCACCACATATATGGGTTGATTTTAGGGAGCCAGTGACAGGGTCTTCTTTTTCTCACCGTAAATGTCCATAATGGACATTTATGGACATTAATGTAACAGAAAAATGAAACCCTGGGTTCGAGGTTGCAAAATACTGTATTATTAGTGAAATACAAATGATATGGACAATACTATAAGATATTATACATAATTTTAAGATTAACTGAATAGATAATCTGATCTTCAATCGCACATTATCGAATGAATTGTTATTTTGACAGCTACAGTAACCATTGTCAACTAAACTATGAAATTGTATAAAAGGACAACCAAATGCCAGCTTTTTCTGTCACTATGGCTGGAGATATGATGAAGATAGTTATAATTTTTGGGTTTACTGTTACGATTTTCTGCACGTCCTTTCGCATTCCAGGTTAGTCTTCCGATTAATTTTAATTTAATGAACAATGGTGTCTAAGTCAAACCTCAAACCAGCCCACAGTGATGAAATTATCCTTATTATCAATGAAATAAAGTTGATATAAATCTTGAAAAATATGGTTCTTTTTAAAACAGAACTTTTGTCCATGTGTTACTAACCCCTTTTATTTCGATTCCAAAATATTGATTGTCCCTTACAATGAAATAGGGTACAGTTGTGTATGTAGATATGGTTGTATAAAAACTAATTTAAAAACCAATTTATACGATGAACTAAACGGCTATAGCAAACTGCTGAGTTAAGAGAAGTTTACTCGATTCATCATGATTCAGCAAATGACAAAAAACAATCTAAGTGAACCGCTTATTTATATAAGTTTTATCTATGTGGAAAACATGACAGGAAGAATATATTTGTAAATACAGTGTAATCCCGGTAACTCGAACCCGCGGTAACTTTCAGAACTGTTGTTGTATTCCCCTTCAACTAATTATTTTCCATAAAAAAACTTTCGATAACCCAAACATTCGGTAAATCGAAGAATGTTCATTGGTTCCTTAGAGGTTCGAGTTATCGGGAATTTACGGAATTTCTTTTGGCTTTCTTTCAACTTATTCAAACTACCAGAATAATTAAAAAAAGGCATCAGAATTAAACGCCCAGTGAGAGTGACGGAATGCATTGGGCAAAGGCGGACACAAGGGCACGGCGCTCTAACGCCTTTTTTTTGCGGTGAATGGCGAAATGATTTTGGAGACGAACAACAATTCCAAACAGAATTAAATATCGTGATTACCCTAAAATCAACGCAGTTCCTCGTAACGCATATATAGATTGGGGTTAACTGATTGGTTCGACAGATGATAATCAGTAAAACAAACAAATTACCAAAAACAAAAACATTCTGTTGACATTAAGACATGCAGAAGTGTGCAATGAGTTAGAAAATGTCTGAGACCTGCTTAGTGTGCGTTGGCGATGGATTAATCTGCCGTTTCTCTTTGCAGAAGCGTAGGTAACCGTAAAAATTTCAACACAGATTCAAATATATAATGTTTTTACAATTTTTTATCTGGGTGTGGTGATTGACTTCATGTGAAGGGTAAATGGTGAATATAGAAATGAATACACCTTTCCCGAGTTTCTGTTTAAACACCATGTTTTGAGCTAGTTACTACACCCAACCTCGTTTCAATTAAATTTATTGTTTCAATAATGTTTTAACTTTATTACTTAGTAATTGTCTCTATAACTAAAACTCCCGGTACAATGAATAGAGGCAATGTAAATATCTAAAACGAGGCCGGTTGCACTTACTAAACAAAAACACGACGTTTAAACAGAAATTCGGGAAAGGTGTTTTGTGTGCTGTAATTGTCTTGTGTATTTTTGCAGCAATACAATTGAGCACCAACTAATAAGTGGCAAAAACATCTAGCCTTTGATGGTGTATTTGGAAAGATTTTAAACTAGATGCCCCCACAGGCAAAAGGATTTCTGCACCGTTAGCTGTTTATTTGCAAGATTTTCATAGAATAAAGAAAGGCTTCCTTTTATAACATTACAGACTTTGTATAGCCAAATGTATCTAACCTTTAACTCTGAAAAAGATATTGGTGGAAATACAGGAGATATATTCCCCTCAGTAAATTTGGCATGCACCATTGGTACATTTAAAACTGATTGAATAAATCACTAATCAGCCATACTTACCATTATGCGATTCGATTTTGTGTGTTTTTCATAGTGCCAGAATATGTGATAGATATACATAGTAAAAGGAAATTAGATGATAAAAAATGTTTTTGCAAAATCAGCTTTAAAGAAGGTTGAAAAATAAAAAGAAGAAACTTCTCATATCATTATTACAGGTTTTCCTGTAATAATAAATCAAAATGTTTTATTTTAAACTGATTGGAAAGATATTTAAAAATATACAAACTGGTCAAAAAAGAATAGTATACATTTTCACGTCCGCCATTTTCTTTCACGGCAATAACTATTCGATGGAGTGCCGTAATTGATATAATAGGCATGATTATAAATTCCTCGTTTCATGCTAGGTTTGGACAGAGAAAAAACGAAGAAGAACAGTATTATAGTTCTTCTTTATTGTTATTGTAAATTTTTACTTCATTCTAACTTAGCATGTCCTGCTGATGCACCTGCAGCTTTGTGCAGTCATGATGATTGTGCTCGGTCTTTCTGTGAAGGTTACCCAAACGCTATGTGCAGAGCAAAGTGTGGTGGTTGTGAAGCGGAATTTTACTATGCTGGTCAGAAAATCACTTGCAGTAAGGAAATAATTTTCCAAATTTTCTTAATTTTGAAAACAGTTGGTATACCAATCTATGGGATTATTTGGTACATAGAAACCATTATTTATTTATATTGAGATTATGATTTCAAAATTTCCTCAGCTCCCTATAATGAGTTTAGTGTGAGGATAGGTCACTTTCCCGTGGGAACAAGGTGGTTGAAATAGGTATCCTTTTCACTTTTGTTAAGACGCCACCTTACAATAAAATAGCAGGAATTGTTTTAAACTTTTCCAAACATATTGAAACTGGTGTGCCTAAAGACGACATAGTTCCGAGAACTCTTATTGATAGCAGGACTTCATGAGGAAATGAAGAATGGTAAATAGAATCATTTGCATATCAACTTCTTCAACAATCATGATTAAATAACATGTGAGAACAACATAGGAGACCAACATCCTCCCCTGGGCCTCTTTGCCTATTTGCTTATCAACCAGGATGATTGACCTTTAAGACTTAAGTTTTTCCATTATTTTTTTAATAGCAAATATAAAACACGAATACCCATTTTGCGTTGACCTTGAGAAATGGTGTGTCAAAAATGTCTTCGTTCGCCAGAATTGCCAGAAAACATGTTGCAAAGACAAAGGACATCATTGTGGATATTGGGCGAAAGAAGGGTATTGTACTGGCAAGCGGAAAGATTGGACAGATTGGATGAATAATAATTGTCAGAAATCGTGCGGCTACTGTCAATAATGAATATTGTAATTAAGCTTAAAAGCATGTGACCCTTGCTACAGAAGGGATTAAAACCATTTGTTGAATCACCAAGGTTGACACAACAGGTGCAGAAATACGACATCCTAATTTCTATTTCTTTGATGGACAATCAGGTTTACTTAAAAATACTTTCTGTTTGCTTATGTATGTATACTTTCATTGTAAAATATACTTTCTTTTCATTATTAGACATTACTAGCATATTTTTTTTCATTTCGTTGGTACGACGTAACAAATTGTGACCACACAAAAATCCATTTTAAGAACATTTTATATAGGTATATATAGGGGGAAACCCTTGCATTGCTTCAAATGAATACAGATTATTGACTTGCACCGCGTTATTTTTTATTTGTACCGATAAACGTGATATATTCTAATGATTAACCAATCAGATTGAAGATATTTTTTGACCTAAACATAAGGACCATTGAATTGCTGAAATTGGTCATTTTTGGGCAGATTTGACGATAGAAACGGGGACGGCAATCCTGAGAACAATCCATGAATATCCGAAAAATTATGGATCAAAACTCAATGAATGTTTAAAGAACAAGTATGCCAAAAAGAGGGTCGGATCTAGGAATTTTTTCAATGTAAGCTTAGATTTTTCTTAAGTAACAAAAATCACATAAGCTGCGTATGGTACAATAAATTACTGTTAACGTTACTGTTTTCTAGTGAACTACAACTTAAAGCAAAAGTGTATCTCTTTTCCAAGTCTACGTATGAAAAATCATACGGATCTTGATCTAAAAAAGATTCATTCAACTAAAAAAATTGCCAGTCCTTCAGAAAATAAGATGTCAAACTGCCAGTGGTTCAACTTTAAGAGTTTTGCAGTTGTTAACGCAGCGTTGCACTTCGATACTAAGTAAAGCTAACAAGAACCTCTTACAGTACCAGGCTAAATAAAAATTAACCACACAATAAAATATTCGTAAAGCTAAGGCGCCACTAGAGCTTTTTTTCATGCGCATGCAATGCAACATGTCCCATAGCATGCGCATGAAACTCTTGTTAGTGACGCCGGTAGTAAATTGTTGCAAAGAAAATTCGATATATAGATAGAATCGAACGTGGTTTTGAATGAGAAGATGGCCGCGTACGAAGAAATGGTGTTAGCTCTGCTTCTTTTAGAGGAAGATGAAAATGTAAAAAAGTCAACAGAGAGACAATGTTGGGTTAAGCCATGGCTGTTAAAACGAGAAGACCTTGGATTATTTCACACAATTTTTCAAGAAGTAAGATACGATCCAAAGAAATGCAGAGATTTTATCCGTATGAACAACACGCAGTTTATGTTTTTAGTCGACCTTCTTTCGGAAGATCTACAAAAGGAGGACACTATGAGAAAATCTGTATCTCCTCCGGAGTTAATTTGTCTTACATTGAGATACCTAGCCACGGGTGAAACGTTTCGATCGCTGGAATTTCAATTCAGAATATCACGAAAACGGATATCAGAGGCAGTTGCAGAAGTATGCGATATCATTATCAAAAAACTTGGCCTCAAGTACCTAAAGACACCAAAAACTGAGACTCAGTGGATTGAAATATCTCACAAGTTTAACGAGCGTTGGAATTTTCCAAATGGATGCGGTGCACTTGACGGAAAACACATCGTAATTCAACAACCTCATAATTCGGGTTCACGTCATAGAAATTATAAAGGGAGCGACAGCGTTGTTTTAATGGCTTTAGTTGGCCCAGAATATGAATTTTTGTATGCTGAAGCAGGTGTAAACGGCAGGAACTCAGATGGAGGAATATGGGACCAGTGTAAGCTAAAGAAAGCCTTGGAAAATGGAACACTGAACATGCCATTTCCACAAAACCTTCCAGGACGTGCTAATGATGTTCCGTTTGTTATAACTGGTGACGATGCATTTCCGCTTAAAAGATATTTGATGAAACCATATCCACAAAAAGGTTTAACTTTAGAAAAACGCATTTTCAACTATCGCCTGTCAAGAATGCGAAGGATATCTGAAAATGGTTTTGGTATACTGGCCAACAGATGGCGTGTATTTCGACGTCCAATAGCACTCGAACCAGAAAAGGTGACCAATATAACAATGGCAGCTATTGCTTTACATAACTGGCAAAGGAGTAACAGCTCCGTAGGAAAAGTTGATTTGCCTCCAGGTCTTGTTGATCAAGAAAGTGATAGAGGAGAAATCACAGAAGGAGCTTGGAGGAGCGATACTACAAGTGACACCTGGTTTCCAATTGCAAATGATATTTTTGGCAATCGATCAAGCAATCAAGCGAAGGCTATTCGAGAGGAATTTACTGAGTATTTTAATATGGAAGGGGCAGTTACATGGTAATGGCGCAGCGCACGAGTTGACATTTGAACAGGAAAATGATTTACAAAATACAAAGGACATTTAAGGGAAGAAATTGTGGACAATTTGCAATTTTATGTTATTCGCGCAAATTTTCGTTGATGATGGACATTGCTAAATGATTCTATGCTGACTCAAAATAAGTTGGTGATCTTTTCGGTTTTTCAGTTCTTAATTCACTTGTTCGAAGTCAGCATATTAACTTGGAGCTATGGTCTGAAGAAAAATGTATTTGATAAACATGTTAAGGCAACTTTTCTGAACTTATCTGACAACGTCTTTTGTCTTTTGTCTTTTTCAGAACATTGTAAAGTCCTTTTACGGTAATATAGTATGAACACTCAATATTCGTTTGAATAGTTCGAACTTGAAGGTGAAAATTGTTGGCTTGTGTATACTGTTGAAGATGGGCTTTGCAACATGCCAGTGTATGTGTTACTACTTGGTGCTTGTTGACGAGCTCCCATTTGATAACCAAAAGAAGCAGCATGCGAAAATGCTGATTCCTGCTTATGCACTTCATAATCATAAAAAAGGTCCATAACCTTTTTCTTTAAAAGTGGCCAATCTTTTTGATCACACTGCATCAAACTATCAGCTACCATTTTACCAAATAAGTGGGCTCGCTTTTCAAGAGGTGTCATCTGGTTTGACGAATCTTGGCTTGGAATTTCATTGCTTGTACTTTTTTGAGCAATCGATGTGGCAAGGGTTTTCCACAATTCTGTTTTAGCTTTTTGTTCCTCTGAAACCTTTGGTTCTTTTTTTTTCTTTTGGGGTGGCTGATTTGAGACTTCTTCTCCTAGCGTGCTGGTTGCTTCATCCATTCCAGCTGTAATATCTGTGAATTCCATTTGATTGTAATGTTCCCAAGTTGAAAAATACAGCTCTGATGTTCCTGATCCGGAAGCTCTTGAACCTTCTTCTCCTTGTTTTTCTCTTTTGTATTTGGTGAGGATATCATGCCAGCATGTCTTCAGCTCAGGAACGGTAAATTTTCCGGAAAAATGCTCACCTAGTTTCTCCATCAGAGCCTCTCGTAAAGTACGATCTCTATAATCTTGAGAATTGAAATTCCACAGAGAGGGGTTCTCGCGGTAATAATCAATGATATCTTCAATGTCCTCGAAGGAAAACTCGGGGCTTTTCTTTTTCTCTTTAGTTAATTCACCTTTGATGAATTCCATGTGCGAGTAGAACTTCCATTTTGAAGACGGTACATCAGATCCCTCATTTCTCTTAACTTCTCTCAGCATAGAAGATCGTAATGAATGAAATGCTTTTTCTAAAGCTTCAACGGTGTACGTGTGGTTGAAAAGTTCTTGTAACTTCAACTTTATGGGCTCTTTTGCTTTATCATTTTTGTGATAAAGATTATCACTGTCCCACAAAGCAGAATTGTTTTTATAAAATTCAATTAATGTAATTTTTTCTTTGTCGTTGAGTCGCTTCTTTTCAGACATCTTTTCTTTGCGCAAGCCTGTCTTCTTAACAAGAAAGTGATTTGTTTACTCTCTTTACTGCAATGGAACTTCAAGAGCATTCGATCGAATTTCAAATCGAATGTAAAATGACGTCACAATAAAAATTTTGTCCCGCAACATTATCTAAAGCATGGGCCACTATGAAAAAATGTCCCACAACAAAAATATTGTCGAATTTTGTCCCGGGCGCAATGGAGCAAAATAGATTCAGATCTATTTTGCTCCATTGCTCCGGGGACAAAATTTTTGCTCCATTGCGTAATTTTTGTCCCACGGAAAAATAAAAAGTGATATGGGACACGTGCAACATTTTTCATGCGCATGCAATGCAGCAATGTTGCATTGCATGCGCATGAAAAAAAGCTCTAGTGGCGCCTTAGCTTAAGTGTCATTTTTCTTTTATTTATTGAAGCAAATTCATCAATGATTTCATTGGTTTTCACGTCAACGAAACGATTTAACATGATGATAGCTAAATTGTCCAACCTTTCTTCGGACATTGTGTTACCGTGCATTTTTCATTAAGTTATACTTTCCATGATCATTCATAGCAGTATCTACAAAATTTCCGATATCTAATATATCATCAATTTTTGGATAATTAGATTCAACTTTTTCTTGTGGTTGCGATGTATCGCTATAGATAGGATTAACTGATCAACATCCATTATTTCAGAACCAGGTGATTCCATCATTTTTAAGTCTGGAGGAGATTTTAAGGAAATTTCAGTGGGGTCTTTATCATTACAGGATCTTCCAGGATGTAGGTTGATTGGAGTTGTACTACAGTTTGAATGGATTGGACTCCAAGGTGGAGATATTAAGTCAATTGAAATATTGTCTGAAGAGTTGATTGGACTGTAATAAACTGTTGGAAATGCGATGTCTGACACTGGCACTCTATATATGGGCTAACAAATATAATTCATAAGCTTAAAGTCAATTTAAAGACATAAAAAAGAATTAAAGTTTAAGGGATACTTTATTGTGGCACCACTTGTCTTGAAAAATGATGGGATTTTTGTAATGACCCTGATGTGGCCTTAAAAGTTTTATTTCTAAAGACAACTGCATTATTTGGAATTGTATTTGAATTGTTTCCGATTTTATGATCTTTAGGGACACCAATTTCCATGATAGGACAGAAGTGCTTAGGTCTATCTGGACTTTTCAATTTTCTTCCTAAAACTGCAATACATCCTTTTTTGAACCAAGGCAGCTTTGCAGGAGCTATATTGACCTGACTATTTCAAGGAAAAATTATTTGATTGAAATGTTCGTCCATTCTTTTGTCTACAAAACAACTTCAATTAGATTCTGAAAATGGAAAGGACAGCGAGACTAATCATACAATCAAGGTGTACTGTAACGGATCAATTCCATTCATTATCTCTACAAAGATATATGTCAATAATTAACCACTCTTCTTAACATGTTCTATCTTTTCCTATCAAGCAATGATAATCAAAGTTCAGATAGTAAATTTTACCCTACCTTAATAACATTACATTAACCTAAAATGCAAATGAAAGTAGACCAAACAAGTTCATTTGCCATGTATTTTGATTTTTCTTTCATAGCAGTTTCTTTGCACTTGGTATTCGTGAATGCAGCACAACCAGTGTCAGATAAAGATTGAACAAACATATTCATATGGGAGTTTTCGAAAACATCATGATCAGCATTGTATTTGGCATTTTCTTCATTTTCTACCAATCAATAAAATAGACACAGATCTGTACAAACAGTTGCCATCACTACCAACACTAAAATAAAGCAGCTGATATTTCATTAGCATCTGTCCGTCCGTCGTACTTACGTACGAACGTACGTAATTCCAAGATATTTTGTCCACAGTTGTAGGCTGATTCCGCAAAACTTTCGCTGTCATCAAACCGTGGTTAATGTATGAATGGTACACTACAACTTATATAAAGTAATTTAATTGTTGTGAGTGCGGCCTAAAATGCATAAAATGCATAAAAACGTGCAATCCAAATTTGTGCTCCACAGAACGACACAGTAAAATAAAAGAACTGAAATATTACAAGCCGCTTTATCTCCAGCACTCAAGGTAAAAAAATTCTTACTGTTTTTTATGATGACATTGATTTCGTGAGAAGCTTTTCAATCCCACTTTCGATTTGTATTCCCCCTCCTCTTTCCTCTTCATTGCCTCTCCCCCTCCTTTCTTTTGTGTTCTTTATTAGCTAGTGTGCCGCTTAAAATTTCATAAATTCCCTGTTTATGAAAATACAAATACACCAAATACTTCCTGGGGGTGTCTAAAAACAGGAAGCTGTATATCGTTCTCTTTGGTTATATAAATTCACTTCACACACATAATATGGAGTGTGTAAGAGCTCCCTGTTGTTGTATATGCGCCAGTTTCTGTACTTTTACAATTTTGGGTGTCTTGGTGTCCGGCAGTTTCTTTGGTAAACTTAAGACTTGTTTACTTTCCTACTTTTATTTTAAAAACAACAAAAACATTTGGAGATGAAAATTTAACAGTCCCTACACAAATTTTGGACTAATATTTATGGTCAAATAAATCAAAGAAAATTATTGATATTGATACGAAACTTGATAACTCTTTCCCGTGAAGGATCACAAGCCACCAATCTTCTTTTTTTTTTCTTTGAAGGTTCTTGTTGTATGTCGCCTTTTTTATTTACCTGCTATCTCTCAAATCAATAAAAATGCTATGCAATGCCTTCACCTCGTGACATCAAAAATATTATGTGATGAAAAATCATGGATTGTGGAGCAAAATCTCATTAGTGTTCATGAAAAATATGTTGCCGTAATAAACAAAATACATGTAATTGCCTTTTTAATGGTGTGGAAAATCCAAATTTTTTTTCTTAAAAAGTTTTAATTTGAGCGTACGTTGCAGGACAAAGACGCGTGATGGTTGTCAAGTATGACCTAAAAACAGTCACTATATCGGTGTATTAACCGATTCGTTAAAAATGCAATTTTTTCCAAATACTCTCTTATAAATTTCACCCACAAAAATGCGATGGAGTTACTATTGAACTTCGTTATAGCAAATCGGAGAATAAAAGACCCGTTGTCACTTTATTTTGATAAATATAATCCAATAATCCATACAGTATAGCCGAAAGAAACTTCACATTTCCACATAAGATTATTAGTTGTCACTGTCAAATCGTGTTGAAGACAATGACTTCGAGTAACAGATAAAACTTTACGCAAAAAAGCATTTTCATGTAAAAATTCATTCGTTCGCAGGTGGGTAAATTTCTTTCAGGCTGTACTGCATATATACCAAATATGTACCTTAAAGTAGTAAGAAAATTTCACTGGAAAATAATTTCACATATTCTCAAAATTAAATACTTGTGAAAAGTAAGAATACCTTTTTGTCTCATTGTCAACGTATGCATGGTAATATTTAATTTAAAAAAATAAAATGAAGACTAATTATTTGCGAAATTCACGAAATTAAATTCTTGGGGAAAGTTTATTTTATCTCGATTTGCGAAATTAAATTTGCACGAAAACTGCTACTATGGATCAGAAACTTTCGGGCATCGAACTTTCATTAATAAATTTATAGCAATTTATGGAACTTAACAACCTTGTACCCAACACTTTCTTTGGTTTTTTTAAGACATCACATATCAAAACAGACACGAGACCTCAAAAATTAGGATGTTAATCCAAAGTTTTTACGTGAATATAAAGTTAACCATAAGGTTTTTTGAAAATCATCTTATGTATGCACTTTGTGATCCTAAAATAGCAGTTAGAGAATATTTGGCTTAGTGCAGTTCACTCCCAGAACTATCAACCTTTTTCATAAACCTGTAATGGTTCCGAAGAATGGAGGAGTGAACTGCAACTAAGCCGAATATTTCTATGACACTTCCTTTTGACCTCAAATTTGTGATTTTTTGCTCATTAATTCTGTCAATTTTCATCTGGGACACATTGTATATGCATGTATTTTAATTTACAATTTTATATTTATTTTTACTTTTAATTATGATTTTTACAAGACTTATAAATGAAAAACAGTTATGTAACTGATATAATGTATACCTGTATAAACATTATCAAATAATAATAACATAAACCTTTAGGAGATTAAAGATCAGATGTTTTTTTTTATAAATCAATTATCAGGTTAAATTGAAAAAAAACATCACATTAATTCTTCCAAGTAAAATTTCTGAAGATACTTGCGAAAATTGCTTTGAAATTCATCACTAGTGGACCTGAGATTGTATAATTTATTTTTTAGGTCCTTTGTTGGTGGCATCATCTCTGGTATTATATTGTATCTGCTGCCAGAACTCCTCCATTTCATCAGACCTCAAAACCTGACCTTGTCAGACTTATCTGGACTTGTCGAAGTCTTTGAACTTGTCGACCTTATCTGAACTTGACCAGATTTTTTACTTTCAGATATTTCCCAAAAATGATTTTCCTTGCTCAATTTTGCATAGCTATCCTTGTCGCGTGAGAAGTATATTTTCTTCAGTTTTCCTCATATATTCTTCAGTTTTTACTTTGACACAGATTTTGTTACATTGTACTATTTAAAACATTTTTTTATAATAGATTGAGTTCATAATAAACATGAATAAAAATTGTATTCAATACTTCAATATAAGGACTTCAGATTGAAAATCGTTAACTGCAAACGGAGAAACTGCTGATTTTAAAATGGAAACGACAGTTATAAAGGATATCAGATTCGGAATAGAATTCTTCGTTTGGCCCAAACTGGAAGCGAAGAGAGAAAATAATGAGATTAGATATACACTAGGAATTTGTATTACAAAATAGGACGCAAGGGACAAGTTGCAAGCTCCAAATCTGGAAGATATTCAGTGTAAAGCTAAAACTTTATTCCACTCGAAATCCGTGAAGTAAGCGATGATGAAACTACATTAACGGATTGCCCATTTCATTACTTATGTCCATTTCGTTTTTGTCAAATATTGTCTCGTTATAAATCAGAACAAAGCAGCCTAGAACGGCCGCAAAGCCAACGACAAATAAAGGAAAGTTAAAGGAAAGACAAAAGACAGGCAATAGTCTCCAATGGAACAAATTTTATCTTCAATCAGAATCACTATCTTGTCGAGATTCTCACAAAACTGTTTTATACTTGAGATCAACCCCCTGAATTCCCCCTGAAACCATTGCCGTCAAAGGAAATCAAGCAAAAATCAATCACATCAATCAAGTTCTGTTTAGGGACAGTCGACAAAAGATTTTCAATAACCTAGAAGCATTTGGTCACAAATGTTAAGAAGGGTATACTAGAGTCTGTTAAGGTGATTTTTGAGGAGTGTAGCGAAGCGAGCAGAGCGGATCGGAGCTATTTTGGCAAGATCAGATACACGAAAGATCAAAATTTACTACCAAGGAAATGTTTTTGGTACCGTAAATCCCTTTTATTTACTATAGGGTCATATAGAAAATGCGATTTAGCTCACTTACTCCAGATTTTTCGAGAGGCTTTTACTGATAAGACAGTTTGACTGATCAAGGGAAAAGTTTTTCAAATAATGGCTTTTAGGCGAATTTGACCCGTTTTTACGGTGAATGGATTGTAAGTTGAAGTTCAAAGTTGTCATTTTTTAGAGTTTAGTATACTTTTTCCCCGCGGTAGGCCGATACGTAGATGAACTAGCCAGCACCAGGTATATATGTAGCCTTTGAGTAATGTCTTTTAGTAATTTCTTGCGAATCTCTTTATTGTCTCCTTGCTTTTAGTTTGTTGATATTTTCTTAAAATCAGTTAGTGATATGAGGAAGGCTTTTTGTTTACATTACAATATCAAGTTTAGTGCAAGCCCCAGGCCAGGCTCGAAGGAAACAATGATAGGTTCTCCCACCCACCCATCCATTATGATGAAGAAGTTGAAGAAACTAAAAGCAAACCTAGCTACCATCATGACAAAAGAATATCCATTTTCATTTATTTAGTTGACAAATATTATCGAATATGTAAATTTTTTGTGTTTTGTTTTTATTTTTTCCTTCATAAGAAGAAGTTTTTTTGCTGACAAATCGAAAAGTTTACTAGCGGAAATAAAAACAATTGATCAACCTATATATAGTCATAGTATATTTAGGTGTTAATTTTTTGTTGTTTACAGTAAACTATAATTTTTTCAAAAAATACTTGTGATGCCATAATATTTCATTACAATTTGTCAACCAAACCCAAACGTATATGTAACATTAGGTAACATTGGTACAAATGAAAAATTTGTCGTTTAGTTCAGATCACGTCGAGATTTTGCTTCCCAAAAATCCCATACGGTTTCCAAATCCAAATCAATTGAGGGAAGGTCATATTATCATGATATCCAAAACAGGCTCCTATTATTATCCAGTCTTTTGGCTAGATAAATATTTAAACAGAAGCAAATTAAAAAGTCTACCAGAAAGCTATCTTCTGTGCCTTTTTGTCAAAACAAGGAAAGGACACAGATCCTTGGCCGGCAAACCTATTTCTTACGCCACAGCCTCTGGCCTCTCGTTTCTCAAATTTCTTCAACCTTTGCAGGAAATTGCATCAATAAATTTTGGCGATGCAATTACTTTCTCTTTTATTCTGCAGTCCTGTCTCGACCAAATACAAATATTCTCCATAAGATCTGCTTCATTGTCCTATTTTGGAATTTTAGAGAATGATAAAGACATTTATTAGTATTTTTACATGCTATTATATTTTTATTGTAAATGATTAAATAAAAAATAAATAAAAGAAACAAGGATTTTCGTCAATATCAGATTCAGTCAAAGGGTCAACTCGTTCCGCGTCATCACACATTTTCACCCTTCAACGTTCACAATTTCACTCAAAAGCTTTCCTGGCTTGAAACACGCAACCTCTCAGTGAAAACAAAAATGGGCGCTTATTAGAAATAGCTCAAACTCTAATAGCCGCCCTGAGCGCTTATTCGAGGGAGGGCGCTTATTAAACATTTTCAGAAATTTAGGGGGAGGGTGCTTATTGGAGAGGACGCTGAAAAGAGACTGGGCGCTGAATTTGCTTATGGCAATATTTTACGCGCTGCTTGATACAGAATATTAGATTCTCTAGTAATAGAAATTCCACAATGTTTTAGTAGCTATGAGGAGAGCACACCATTTCGCCTCCATCTCAATGTTTTTCGAATTTCTTCTCTAAGTTCTGGCTGCGTCGATATAACCATTATTGGGTTCAGAAAAAGATACATCGTCAATATAACGGCTGTCATCATTCCGATTCTATCATCCAAAGTGAGGGCGACCAGAAGAAAACTTAAACCTAGTGCATCTACAAATGCCATTGTCATAATACTCAGTTTCATTACTCCCTGTACCGTCGTTTTTGCGTTTGTTTGTAAGTTCAACTTTTCTTCCTCTATTCCAAACTTTATTTGTTGCGATGAAATAGCTTTTTTATGTCTCTTAATGATGGCTTTGATGCGTATACTAGTATAAAGGACCAATATGGAATAAAAAACAGAATATATTGACCATACTGAGCCCAAGGCTATCATGCGATTATTTCCCTTCTGTAAAAATTCCACAATAAACATGATCGTAGCAGGTAACCATGGAAACAATAAGCTCAATCGGAATCTTTGTTCAGTTACCACTATCCAATATCTTAACGGATAAGCTATACTGATATATCTTTCGATGACGAGAATCAGAGTTAAAAATATGGACGCTACTGACAATGTGTTTATAACAGTTCTAAAGGTTGTGTTATATTCCACTGACTCAATTAACCGAAGCATCATCCCTACACTACTGCTGAAAATATCTACAATACACAAGTAAGCAATGAGATACATTCTTTTCGTGTGCAGGATTCGCTTTATAGTTATCAAGGCAACGATACAGCAATCCAGAATGATTGAAATCGGAAGAAATAACAATAAATAAATTGTAAAAAATGATCCTTTAGCAATATGTTCCTCCCTTGTCATCTTTCATGCGCTAGTTGACTGTCAAGTATTTTCAGAAATCTTCACCATTTTGGTATTTCTCGTATGCCTCTTCTGAATATTTTCCTATGGGGATGGAATACAAAGTCATTGTTTTGGACGAAAGGGAAAAACATATCAGGGTTGATTCTGTCTAGAGATGCTTGATGTTACATGAGAACAAAACATTTTAAGAAAAAGTTGAAAATAATGTATTACGTGACTATACTATTTAAATAGAGTGATGGTTACGAAATTAACTCGAGATTTAATCTAAAAAAAATTAAGCCTACTCAAACATCAAATCATGGTGGAATCGACAATTACTGTGCAACTTTCTACTTACTTTGGAGGATAAAGTTCAGAAGTCAAACCTTGTAAAACTCGGATCCCACTGGGCGTTAACTTGCGATAACTTACGATCATTTTTATATATTTAGTAAAGGCTGCAATGCACACAAGATATACATTGTTATAATTTCCTTGTATTCTTCTTCTGTGCATACAGAACATGAATTAGTCAAAATTATAAAAAATCTATTGTTTAGATATTCAATTCAACTAAAATATTAAAACAATAGAAAGTAATTATGTTTTAAAATTACAGATGGGAAAACACTTGGATATGTTACGTATCTCAAAAGCGAACACACAGAACGGGTGTAACTTGTCTCAAGGTCCATATCATTACTGAATTTGTTTTTTCTTACGTATGTTATTCTTACGGGTATATGATTTTAATTGATGTTAAAAAAGGAATTAAAACATTATTTTCCAGTGCATATCTTTGTGTGTATATGCATTAAGATTATTTATTTTTTTACTAAAAATAACATTCTTGTGTGTATGGCGGCCTTAACAGAAAAACTTTCAAAAAATTTCAATTTGCAATATCTCAAGACGAACTCAAATTTAATTTCTTTTTAAAAATAGACGCATTTTAATTCTTTACTCTGATATCAAAAAACAAATTGTCGCGAGGTTTAAATTTTTTTTCAATAGAAATAACATAATTATATGAGTCTTCTATGAGTAAAGCATTGAAACAGTAATTAACACCATAAAAAAAATGATGTTGACGCAAGTTGACGACCTGTGGGAAACAAGCTTAAGGATTTTCGTGTGTTTTATTATTCTTGAACTCTAAATAAATATAAACCGCTACGCATTATTTTGGATTTGCAGCATTTTATAGAAAGACTCGATTCACTTTATCTCATGCAGCTTTTCAAATTCCTTATATTTTGGGAAAGATAAGGAAACAAATCAAGGTATTTTTAATAAAATAAACGCTAGTATCTCACTTTGTCGATAGCTTTTAAATTTTAAACACCAAGGAGAACAAGAAAACTGAAAAGGATGTTTTTAAAAAAGAATTGGAACTTTTGTTTTTGCGTAAATCTTTTTTCAGGCCTTCAGGAGTTTCTTAGTTACTCTCAGATTTAATAGTACATAATAAAAATAAAATGTATTCACAATAGAAGAAAAAACATAAAATACTCAAAAACAGATACAATATATTCATCGGCGGATCTAGGGTTAGTCAAAGAAAGAGGAGGAGTACAGAGTCATAAATTTTCTGTAAAAACATAAGTGTTGATTATGTTATTTGCACGTTTTTCTTTTATACGCTTAATGACCGTGCTCTCCTTCATAAATTTCGACTAGTTTCTAGATCCGCCTCTGTTATTATATGTATAAAATTATTTACAATATTCATTACAATTGGAGAAAGCGAAAGACCGTTATCAAATGCAAGGTTGGATCACAAGGCTATAAAGTGGAAAACTGTAAAGAAAAACAAACATTGACCAAATTCGACTCAGAATTAAGCGTGGTAAAAAAAACAAAAAAACAAACAACAACAACAACAAAAAAAACGTATTATCTCTTTCACCTCTTAATACCTGCAAAATCTGTGACTAATTCAAAATCATCGAGGTTTCGCAACTTGAAACTACGGCTGCCTCTGACCCACATCAAAACCGGCTTGAGAATAAGAAAAGATAATTTGCATCTAATGGCGGAAAGTATCTTTTCGTATCGCGCCTCGGTTTTGCAGGCAATCTTCTCAGCAACGTGCTTATGGAATATTGAACATTCCTTACCCATAGCCTCGCTTACAGAATAAGCCAATGGGGTAAAGGTGCCGTGTTCAATGTCCATTATACGCCTGTAATACTGTCTTTTCTTTTCATTTTCATGTTTCAGTATCACCCTTAGAAATAAAAAGACACTTTACCTAATTTTACCTAATTATATCTTATAACACTGTAATTTTAAAATGCTCAGATAGCGTAATCGTAGCAAAAGAAACGAGAAAATTCAAAATGTTTTAAATTCAGGTGCTTGGACTAACTTACCCACTTTAATAAGCCACTAAAGCTATAGCTCTTAGAAAAACGTGATAGTTGTTATGATGGCTTACTGAGCTGATCGAATCGAAGTTTTCGTGAGTGTTTTTGACTTTTTCTGCTATATTTTGTTTGGTTAAGTAAGGTTTGTTAATGTAAGATAGCTCCAATTAACTTTTAAATACCCTCCTGAAGCTACAAATTAAAACAAGGCATAAGCTTATCTGTAATTTTACTTAAGATTTGCACGCCGGATTTCTTTTCCCAGTTTATAGATCTAAAGTATAAATTTGCTCACTTTTCATATTGGATTGTACCTACAACATTAGCTTAGGCTGCTTTTAACTGAGCCTCGTGTCAATCTTTATGGGATGAAACAGAGCTAGTTTGTGTGTCCTTTGTGTAACACATGCTTTAATTTGGAGAAAAAGTTTGCTTTAGTTTTTTAAAATTATTAATCGTATACGAGTATAGTCACTGATAAAAGAAATTATTTTTTCTTGGCCTTTAAATCCATAACATTAAGGGTATAAGATGAAACCATACTTCAAAAGGGGGAGAGAAAGATTAGTGGGGGGTGGGCTTACAGTGGAAATTTATGAACCGTTTTTTTCTTCCATGTGTATAGATCACAACCTTTTAGGTTTTTGAAATTATAAGAAATTTGGATAAGGACAATTTTCCTCAGGAAAATAACTCACAAACGATTTCGGAGATAATGCAGCCATTATGGATTCTATTGTGATTACGGTTCGCCGCTAGGGTAACTTGCAATCCGGTTTCGCCTTCCGTTTTTCTTCCAAAAAGTTCCGACGAAGTCCAGAAAGTTCTCCTAAATAGTCCAGAATAAAAATAGGTACAAGAAGAAAAAGAAAATCAACAATCAAGACATCTTCGCACAAGTCTTACTTCTCCTATGTAAACATAGCGAAAAAAGCGTGAAGTATGCCCTAGTAAAGCATCAAAATCCATAATGGCTCCATTATCTCCGAAATCGTGTATTGTCAATCCTTTTGATTACTGGTCGGCGCGAAGAGCAGCTGAACTTTCATTAGCGTTTGTACGTAAGTACGTAATTCCAAGATATTTTTTCCGCAGTTGTAGGCTGATTCCGCAATACATTGGAATAGAGGCTGTTCACAAACCGTGGTTAATGTCTGAGTAGTACAATACAACATATTTGAAGTAATTTAATTATTGTGAGTGCGGCCTAAAATGCAAAAAAAACGTTCAATCCTAATTTTGGTTCCCCAGAACGACACAGTAAAAAAAGTTCAAAGACGTGCATTCCGCTTAAGTTTTCAATTTTCTACTGAATTATTATTTCAAATTCCTGAAATATTACCAGCTGCTAATCTCCAACACTTAAGTTTAACCCCTAAAAACTTTAAAATGGCCACAAATGCAATTTTTTTATTTCATTGGTACGACGTAACACATTGTGACCACACTCGATGAAAAAATTGTTTTCGGCATCTCATGAATAATTAATGTCTCCGAAATACTGGTTTTAAACTTTGACAAACGAAACAAACGTAAACGTTCAAATAACAAACTATGCCTCTCTTACCAAATATTGTGACCACACTCGATGAAAAAATTGTTTTCGGCATCTCATGAATAATTAATGTCTCCGAAATACTGGTTTTAAACTTTGACAAACGAAACAAACGTAAACGTTCAAATAACAAACTATGCCTCTCTTACCAAAAAAGTCGATCTCGCACTGGGAATTTTCTGGAAGAGAAGCGTTGTTTCAAGGGCGTTGTTTCACACTTAAATGAAACATAAGAGGCCGGAGGCAATGAAAGGCAATGAGAAACGAGAATTTGCCCAAAAAACCATTTTAAGAAAATTAAGACTATTAAATTTAGATTTTGATTAAATTGGTCAATTTTGGGCAGATTTGACGACCCACCGGGTCTGGATAATCGAGCTTAACAAAATCGTTCCGCTCATTGCATAGCGATAACTGAACATTTTTGCAAAGTAGCAACTCAATTCCATCAATATTTCTTGATGTATCTTTCCCATAGATTCAGAAATATAAGTTCTGAGAAATTTACGTGTAAAAAAAATAACAGAAATTTCGAGAGCTTTTCAAGTTTTCAAGTCTGTCCACGACCTTTGAAACGAAAAAACGATTTGGTGCAACGTATTGCCCGCAAAGGTCGCCGCTCAACGCGCCCGATCAACACGTATAGAAAACCTCCTTATATTTATGCTCATTTGCTTTGGAACGCTTGTGGCGAACAGTAGGGCTAGCAAGACATAAAAACCATCTGTAAAACTTTCTCAAAACTTTGTAGCATCGTTTAAACGCAAAAGCTCACATCTCATTTTTTCGACATTTTAGAGGAGGTTACCACCTTAAGGTAAGAAAATTCTAACTACTTTTTATACTGAGGTCTTGATTTTGTGAGAAACTTTTCGAACCCACTTTCGATTTATTCCCTCCTCTATCCCTCACAAATTTCCCAAATTCCCTGGTGATGAAAATACAAATACAAATACACAAAAGATCTCCTGGGTGTCTAAAAACAAATATATAGCAACAGCTTTATGGCTTATCATTCACACAAAATAGTAGACGACAGCCCCTGCTGTTTCTTGTGGTGACTTAAGACTCTCCTAATTTTATTTTAAATAACAACAAAAACATTTGGATGTTAAAAAAGGACACTGTGTTTTGTGCTCAATTCATTCATTCAATTCATTCCTTCAATTCATTTATTCAATTCATTGGAAAAGATTGTCTGAAATATACAAGAGGAATATGTTGGAAAATTCCAAAAAAAAGGAAGAATTTCAGTTTTTCATATAGCTTTTGTAACCACCACCCCAGCCCTACTTCTAAAATAAATAAACCAAACACAAATCACAGTACCATAGAATCCTTTTTTTTCCATACTCTCTTATAAATTGCACCCACAAAAATATGACACTGCGATGGAGTTTCTATTGAACTTCGTCATAGCGAGTCAGAGAATAAAAGACTTTTAATCATTTTATTTTGATAAAAATATTATCCATACAGTACAGCCCGAAAGAAACTTTACATTTTCACGTAAGATTATCAGCTTTCACGATTTTATTTTGTTTATCAAACCCAAGATTTCAAAGAAATCGTGTTGAAAACAATGACTTCATGTAACAGATAAAACTTTACACGAAATATTTTTGACGTTTTCATGTAAAAATTTATTCCTTTGCGGATGGGTAATGTTTCATTCGGGCTGTACTGTATATACCAAATATGCAATAAAATAAAATTTCACTGGAAAAAAATTGATTTCGCGTATTCTCGAAATTAAATTCTTGTGAAAAACTTTTTGCCTCACTGTCTGTCAATGTATGCATGGTAATATTTAATTTTAAACAAATATAAAGACTAATGATTTGCGAAATTCACCAAATTAAATTCCTGATATTAAATTTGTACGAAAATTTCTAACCTTAAAGATACTGAACTGCTACTATGGAGAACTTTCAGGAGAATAACTTTCATGAACACATTGTAAGCAATATGGAACTTAACAACCTTGTACCCAACACTTTCTTTGGTTTTAAGACATCACATATCAAAACAAACACGAGACCTCAAAAATTAGAATGTAAATCCAAAGTTTTTTTGTCAATATAAACTTTCGCAAGTTAAACAAAAGGTTTTTTGAAAATCAGCTTCTGGTATGCACTTTCTGATCCTACAACGTTGTTAAAAAATACTTATTGCGGTTCACTTCCGGGACTAATGAGCCGTTTCATAAACCTGTAATAGTTTCTAGGAACGATTCATTATGACTAAGCCGAATATTTCTACAGCGCTTCCTTTTTAACCTCATATTTGTGGATTTTTGCCCATTAACGTTCGATTAATTAAAGATCAAATATGGCAGAATTATTTTTTTGTTTAATCAATTCTCTTTTGTTTCTTCACGTTCCTTGGAGAAAAAAAATCACATTAATTCTTCCCACAAAAATTCTAAAAATATTGTGAAAAATTCCTTTGAAATTTATCAGTAGTGAACCTGAGATTGTATAACAGTTATATAATTTATTTTTTTATTTTTTAGGTCCTTTGTTGGTGGCAACATCTCTGGTATTACATGGCATCTATTGCCAGAACTCGTCCGTTTCATCGACCTCAAAACCTTGTCAGACTTATCTGGACTTGTCTGAAGTCTTTGAACTTGTCGGCCTTATCAAATAAGACTTGACCAGATTTTAATTTTCAGATATTTCCAAATAATGATTTCCATTGTTAAATTTTGCATAGCTATCTTTGTCACGTGAGAAGTATCATATATAATCTACAGTTTTTACTTTGATACAGATTTTGTTACATTGTACTATTATTAACATTTTTACAATAGATTGAGTTCATAATATACATGAATAAAAATTGTATTCAATACTTCAATATAAAGACTTATGACTTCAGGTTGAAAATCTGAACTGCAAACTAGAAACCCCTTATTTTGAAATGGAAACGGCAAAAATTTTCTTCTTAAAATACCCTTTATGCCGCCGCAGGAGAACGGCTATGAAATTTAGTAAATACACACGGAATGTTATCTGAACTGTCCTAGGTATAGGGTCCTTCGTAATGAGTCCTGTGTACCACTACCACAGTATGCCCAACCGTGCTGACCTTCAGGACCCACGACAAATTATATGCGAGGAATGTGAATTTTCAATTATCAAGAATTTTTTATCACGATATGAAAAATAATACATCGTTCAATTTAAAACTAAATACTGGGTTAATGAACGTTTAAAATTGTGGGCCAATGGCACGCGATAAAGATTAAAACTCGTTCGAATCAACATTTAGAAAGTTCAGTAAAATTTTTAAGTTCCCTTCTCCTGCCACTAAAAATAAAAAAGATAACTTTTTAGCAGTAAGAAAGAGGCTGCATTTCTACACTGTCATTATCACTATCATTTTCACTTTCACGTTCCTCAAATCTTGGCTCTTATCATGATGAGCTTCCATCATAACATTTATTTCATTAAAATCATTTACTTCAAACATATGCGTGCTGAAGAGAAGAAAATTCATACCGAAATTATTAAATTTTTTGGACCTCCTTTTGAAGTATGATTTTATCTTGCAACCTTAATGAGGTGATGAGAATACAAATGTAGACTACAAGTCCTGCTGTTCTTCATACCCATGCTTAAAGATGGAATTCAAATTTTCGAAACTACTCGTGCTATTTGCTGTCACTAGTAACATCAATATAAAAGGGTTGCGGAGTGGGTGCGTGAATTAAGAAAGCGAAAATTAAGAATGCAGCAAAATTGATGAAAATCGAAATACCTTAAGGACAGAAATTTTTGCAATTGTAAAAGGTAAAAACCTGTGAATTTCGCGGAATTTATTTTCAGGATTTTGACATATATTTTGAGAAGTGAACGGGATATTGATAACGAAATGATTCATGTAAAATGTACATCTTTTGGCAAGAATCTACAAATTACCAATTAAATTTTTAAAACAACCGAAGGCACTTCGAAGATGTTACTTAGTTAATTATTAGTTATTTTGATGCTAATCTTGTAATTCGTTTCATGCAGAACTAAATCATTTGAAAATTAGGATAAAAAAATCGAAACCGATTTGTAATATTGAACAAAGATAAATGAATTCAAAATGTGAAAGAGGGAGATGGAAGAAAAGGAAATCAGACTACCAAACAATAATTTTTAGTTCTTTTAGAATACAAATATACACAGATAACTGCAAAAGTATTCTGGATAAACGTCCACAAAATATCTTGGTGTAGAGGGAGAGAGAATCATGGTGCTTTATCAGGTTGATGATAAATGTTAATAAAATGTATTTATAGTTTGTAGAGTAGTTTTTATTTGTAAAATGTAATTTTCCAGCCACTACTGGTCATTACTGAACCTCCATATATATAAACTTGACGTTCTGGGGCAGATAAGAGTCCTGGCTATGAAGCGGTATGTGAGTCAAAAACAAGAAAGGAGGCACAATGACAATAAAGGTTGATTCACTTGTCTCAAGATGGTATCCTATATATTCATAAACTAATGAAAACTAATATTATTTATTTATTGATGTAGTCGATTTTGATTAGTTTGCGACTGTGCAAAGTAGTTGTTCTTGTGTATGTATTGTCAGTCAACTTTAAATAAAGCAAATGAATGAATGAATGATTGAATGAAATATTTAGAAAATGACGTCATACCATGAGAATTAAAATTAAACAATCATTAAAGTAAGCAAATTGTTTATTTGATAATAATATGCAAAGGATGACGGTATGATTTGTGTTAAAAACTAAAACATTATCAAGAAATCGCCCTGAACGAAAATTATAAAGTCTAATTGCTTCGCAGGATGTGAACAATTCCATTAAGAGGGTCCCATGCTAACAAGATGCGACCATTAAACTATTTGGTTGAAGGTCTTTCTTTTTTGTTTGAAAGAACGAGGCATTACCTAACCGTTACCTCGTTTAACCCAGACAGAAATAACAAGGTTTTCACCGCAGACTATTGTTGATCTCTTGTTACTTTAACAGATCTTGGAAAGCATCATGAAATACATTTTTTATCTAAATGAGATTGCGCCAATCTTACAATTTAATTCTGCTTTTTTTCAGGAGCGTCTATTGTTAATACAACCTCTGTTGCAACCACAATTAACAACTTCTAATACGCCATGGGGAGCGGTGGGAAAGTCCATCCAATCTACACTGACTGTCTTGTCGCACATAATCCAACCATTGTGATGAATCGGGGGTTTAAGTATGTTGTTGGGTAAAGCACGTTTTCGTATACCACATTTAAGATGCACAGATATATGTGGTTGTAAAAACTGTAAGAACGAACAATGTTTAAAAGATGCAGAAATTGTAGAGTATGACCACAAAGATAGCTTATGATTATTTTTTTTAATTGAAACTTTTTTGTAAGCTTCTATCGTTAGATACAACACCTGTTCTAAATTTCGTGAGATTTTGATCATTTTTACAGCAGTTACGGCATTTTATAAAACTTTACAGCCTTATAACTTCCGTAATACTCGTCAAAACAATATTGATCTATAACTCTATTTTGCTTAGAATTTTAAGATCTTTCCATTGATATATAATTTTTTTACCAAAATAAAAATTTAAAAAAAACTTCTACTGTGACGTCATCAAAATGGTTAAAATCGATTTTCTATTGTAATACGAAAGTGTGTTTCTAGCCACAATTTGAACCCTCAGCTGACGGCCTACTTGTTATAGAGGATGAAAAGCTGATCGAAAAAATGTATGGGATTACATGTTTACCATGAACTGTTACCGAGATATCGTTGTTTAAAGATTTTGCTGACGTCATGATGTAGCGTCACCAGTACCAGAAGAACCCAAATTTTGTCACATGCCTCGTAGTCAATTCGGACCCCAAATTACGTCAAATATTTTCATTAGTTATCTGGATATTTGACCGGATAAAGACGTCGCGTTCTTTTGGGTATTTAGAAATATACAAAATAAACTTCCGAAGTATAAGAAAATACCTTCAAATTTCCCTAATTAAGTGAAGCGAACAAAAACAATCATACGTACTGGTCGGTGTATCAAACGGTCGTAATATTTTTTTAATGCTTGCTTCAGTTTAGAAAATGAAAATTGAAACATTATTTCAAAATTCAAAATTCAATTTTCAATTTTTACAATTAATGAATGTATTTTGAAATGAAAATGAATATCAATTTTGATTATTAAAACAGTTTCAGTTTAAAGGTTTAGTTTCCAAAATTTTATTTATCTTAGAGATTTAGGAAATATTAATCATAGCATCTATGAACTATGAATAATTCCAGGACCGATCAAACCACCAACCTATGTACTAGTGCCGTTCCTATTTTTTCCCAGTCCCTTCGTGCACATGTGACAGATTAGAATGGCGTCCACGCTAGAAAGACTCTGTTTAAGAGAAGAAATAGTAGAGCTACTCAAAGGGAGAACTTATGAAGAAGTGGCGTACATTCTACAAGGAAATTATCCAGGATTGTCGGGTCTTATATGGAAGATCATTAAGGCGGTATTGCAATAAAGTCGATACAAAACAACGCAGTGGAATTAGGAAGAGGCAATAAAATAAGACGAAAACATTTGCACGTCCAAGTACAGACAGGTACAAGGATAGCCACTGATGCCACGCTTGACAATGCAAGCTGATGTATGCAAGATGAGATTGTCGTAGAACTGACACAGGAGAAGTATGAAATTGAGAATACAAAGTCAACTTGAGCAACTGTTTTCTCTTTGTGACACATGAAAAAAATGTCAACTTTTCAGTACCCTGGATGTTTCCTGGGTAAGGACAAATGTAAATAGTTACGAATATTTCAGGCGCAAAAAAATGTTTCAACAAAATATTTGAAATCAACATGGAAATTACAAGGCTGTGTTTATGATGATATGTTGCAAATCTCTAAAACTGTGTTGTTTCATATGAATCAGTTAAAGATAATGAACTGTTATAAAGGTCGTGAGAAAACTGAGTCAGTAGTTTTCTACAAGGGAATCTCCACGAGAGAGGCAATCATTTGTTTACCTCGTTTGTTTGCAAATTTGATATAAGTCAGCTGCTCCTTCCAGACGCATTTCTTATTGTTCAAATGAGGGATTCTTACTGCTGACAGCAGCACACTGCAACCCTCAGTTCTATTTATAACAGTTCATTATCATTAAAGAAACATTTCCGTTATAATAAGTATACTTTACGCATGTCAGATTGTTTGTGTGTGTCTTGGTAAACTTGAAAGCTCCATTCTAATGAATAATATAAACCACCGGATAATGGGTCTGTGATAAACACACCTTTCCCGAATTTCTGTTTTAACGCTGCGTTATGGCCTAGTCAGCAAGTTTCGCCTCGCTTTCAATATCATAATTGCTCCGCCGGGAAATTGGAATATTATTTGACTATTACTACGTAATAAAGTTTTCATGTAATCATTAAAACTATAAAAAGCATGAGAACGAGGCGAAACTTGATAATACAGCTATAATAAGGTGTTAAAGCAGAAATTCGGGAAATGTCCGTTAACCGTCTATTCCCATATTTTAGAAATTTTTCCATTGTATCCCGATCGGACCTCTTACACAAACGACCTGGGTCTGACTGCGGATGGTCTTCGTTTTATTGCATATAACGCTTACCACATTACTTTTTTTCACCAATTAATCAGAAATAAAAATAAAAATTGAAATTTGAAAATAGAATTGATTTTCAACTTTCAAGTTACAACATCTTATAGAGTAATTATCATTTTTTGCTAGAATGTGTCAATTTATTTATAAAATGCTTAATAAAGTCATAGACACTAAAAGAAAATTTAAAAGATGAAGGTAATTTCCATATATACAAAAAAATATTAATATTTCTATATACGAATATTGGTATGGCCGCTTTATACACCCATCAGGATTATAGGCAGAAGGATTTCTTCAAAACATCTGAAAAGTTATTTCTGATGAAATAATGAAATGCGAACACAGTCCACAATTAAGGCTACCATAAGAAATAATACAGTTTCGTGTCGCTAGACCGACTACCTATTAAAATTATAAATTCCGCTTAAAATTAAATTCTTTCGTAATTTTTATTGTAAAAATGGATCTCAAGAAATATCAAGAATGTCAAAAAATAAAATTTGAATAGTTTTCAAAAAGCATGTGAAGTATACGTATATATTTACCTTACTTGTACATATTGGAAACATATAAGAATATATTTCAACGTTAACGGTTTTATCATTATAAATTAGCATAATGTCAGAAAAGACACAGATCATAGACGAATTAAAATTTGAACTTCAAAAACAACGAAAAATAAAAAACAAAAAATTGAATGGGTTTTGTCAAATATAACAATTAAATCTAAAACTCCTGACAAAACAGAGACAGACCATAACGATCGACTAAATATTTCTCCCGTTAAATACTAAGTAAACTCCTCGAATACGTGTTACGAGTATCATATAACCCAAATGATTTCCGTAACACTATTTTATAAAAAAAAGGTTATTGGCAGTGTGGTTACTAGGGAACTTAAGATTGCAGAACTGACCTTGATGTTGTGTTTATGTACGAACCATGGCTATTCTTCGTTTGCCAAGTAAATCTATGTAATTTCAAAATCCTTGGTCTTATCTTTCTTTATTACGTTCTTCGCAGAACAAATTTTATGAAACAAAATATATACAATGAATAAAAATATAAATAGTTACACATTAACGTTTCTTTCCTTTGTTTTCATATAATTTATTTATTTTTATTTATTTTACATTAAATTGGCTTCAATTTATACAAATTGTTCTTCCACCTAAACTAATTAAAATTAAAATTAAAATTCATAATGAATAAAATATATCTATTAAAATAATTGCGTTAAAATATTAATAGTAGTAAAATCAGTTATGATAAAAAAATCCAACAACAAAAAAAAAAAAAAAAAAAAAAAAAAGAACTAGAGAATCGAGCTCGAGAGGTGCGAAACATAGCATTGCAAAATAGAAAGTAAGAGGTAGTTCAAAACTAGAATTGAGAATAGACTAGAGGTAAAAAGGAATAGAGGTAAAAAAATAAACATCAGAGTGACAGGGCCCGGGCTAAGGCCTTATCAAAATAAAAGTTTTTGGCTTCTGAAGAAAATTTCTCTAAAGTCTTTAAAGATTTAATATTTTCTGGTAGATCATCATACCAACGGGCTTGACTTTGGAATGATCCATCACCAACAACTTTAACCAATGGCTCTTTGGAAGTAGAACGCAGCGTCTTATTTGGATCAAAGAATTCAACATTAAGGTAACTGGGATGGTTTTTATCTCGACGCGATTTGTGGACAATTTTCGCGGTATTAAATTCCATATACTCTTTGACAGGTAGCCATTTTAATTTAATTACGTCATTCAAGTTAGCATAACGAGATATAACATATCCAGCTGCTATATTTTGGATCTTTTGTAGTCGTTGTATTTGATATTTTGGAATTTGAGCAAAAACGACATTGCTGTAGTTAAGCTTGGATAGTATCATTGTTTCAGCCAAGGTTTTTTGAACATGAAACGGGGTAAAGCGACTGAATTTACGGAGAGCACGCAGTGTTCCTTGAGAAGACTTGATGATAGCATTGATATGAGTTGACAATGATAAATTTTGATCAAGGTGAATTCCAAGCAATTTAACATCTGATTTGTGCTCAATCGATTTTCCGGAACATCGGAAAAGTTGACTTTGATTTTTCGGAAAGTTTCTTAGACGTTGCGAATGGAATATAATGAGCTGTAATTTGTCGTTGTTAAATAGAAGATTATTATCCTTTGACCACAACTGAAGATTCTCGACGTCCTTTTCCATCTCTTTAATGGTTAGCTGCAGATCTTTGACTCTGCAGTGTCGGTAGAGGGAGGTGTCATCTGCGTATTGTATACTTGATGATATCACTTGATCTGAAAGTTCAACAACGTAGAGATTAAATAGCACAGGGCCTAATATGCTACCCTGCGGAACTCCGAAGCACATGGGTTTCGTGGAAGAGGTTTTGTCTTCAACTTGTACATACTGTTTCCTATCTTTCAAATAGCTCGAGAAAATTTGAAGAGAATCGTAGGAAAAGTTCATATCTCTTAGCTTCAATAGTAGATTCTGGTGGTCTATGGTGTCAAAAGCTTTTGAGTAATCGATCATTATAGCTAGGGTGACTTCACTTTTGTTCATCGCTTTTTTGATGTCATCTCGAATTTTGATGAGCAAGGTAGCGGTGGAATGGCCTTTACGAAAGCCTGATTGTGTTTGATGATAGAGTGCTTTGTCCTCGATGAATTTACAAAGCTGAACCAAGATGACTCTTTCAAAAACTTTCGATAGTACCGGCAGCACCGATATCGGTCGGTAGTCCTTGATTTTTATTGGTGAATCTATTTTTGGTATAGGGCATACGCGAGCAATCTTCCATTGTCGAGGAAAGGTTTTCTTGTCAATGCAATTATTGATTATATGCACAAGTGGTGATGTGATGGACTCTGAAATTGGTTTTATGAAGCGTATGGAGATGCTATCAGATCCACAAGAACAGTCATTTTTCAAATTCTTTAGAATCTGATGTACCTCATCATAAGATGTGTGCAAAATTTTGAAAGAAGTTTCGTCATTTACTGTGTCGATGTCGTCTGGTAAAGTTGATTCTACGTTAGGTTTAATAATATATATATAATATATATATATATATATATATATATATATATATACACTTTCAGTTTTTGTTAACGTAGCTTTAATCATATATTTATAATAATAATAATAATAATAATAATAATAATAATAATAATAATAATAATAATAATAATAATAATAATTTTTTTGACTTTCATTATTACATGGTTCTTCCGTCTAATATAAAACAAAAAAATAAATCGTTAAAAATATATAAACAAATAATTACAAATATAAAAATTAATATAAATATATAATTTTAAAAATAGATATATACGTAATATCTGTTTAATATATTACGCATTCTCCTCAAATATGAATAGTACTATAAGTTAATAAAAACAACATCAAAATATCTGATAAAAATTTATATAAACTGATAAATCAAAAATCAAACAAACAAACAAGCAAAAAAAATAAAATAGCATAATTCTGATTGAAAAAAAACTATTATAGGTAAAAAGTATAAAAACAAAGAAACTAATATACTAATTGAGCACGCGTTAATGAAGCAATGGGAGGCTCAACACAGCCACACACACAGGCAACATTGAGCACTTAGAAATAATTTTTAAAGTTCTAGCAAATGATTTATCAATAAAATAATTTTTTGCCATACTAGAAAAACAATTAATAACTTTTCTTCGCAAATATTAGGTGGAAGGTCGTTAAAAACAATGAAGATTCTTGCTAGCAAACGTGTTAACATCAGATAATCGAGATATTAATTCGTTACCACGGCTACGCATATTTATCGGCTGTCGGTATCGAGATACAGAAATATAACTAAGCCAGGATTCTTCGTGTAGTGCTTTATACGCTATTTTTGCTAATGCTAATTCGATACGCTCAATTACTGGTAACGTTTTTGAAAATGACATTTCCATAATGTATCTTAGAACGAATAAGACTTTCAGCTAAATTTTTACGTTTATGAAATTGCGTTAATCGCTTTATTTTTCTAAGAGTTCGTAAGTACCATATCCTTCCTAAAATACTGCCCTGTGGTACACCATACTCCACATTATTTAGTGGCGATCTTCTGTCATCTATTTGGAAAAACTGTTTTCTGTCAGAAAAATAACTATTGATTAGGTGTAAACTACTTTGCGAAAAGATTAGCGAATGTAATTTCGTTAAAAGAGTCTTTTAGTCCACAGTATCAAAAGCTTTATTATAATCCATAAAAACGGCTAAAGGAACTTCATTATTGCTCGTGGCTTTTTGCATATCATCTCTTAGTATTAATAACAAAGTGATACTCGAGTGACCTTTTCTATAACCCAACTGTGTCGATTTATAAATACCTTGTTCATTAATGAAGTGTAGCAACAATTTGGACAGTACAGGTAGAACTGATATTGGTCTGTAATCTTTGAACTCCTTAGGACTCTTTGTTTTTGAAATCGGACACACACGAGCAATTTTCCATTGATCTGGAAAATAATTTTTGTCGATTGCGTTATTAAGTATATGTGTTAATGGTGATGAAATTTTGTCAGCTACATATTTGAGATATTTAACAGGGATCGAATCATAACCTGTTGAACAGTGATTTCTCAAACTTAACAAAATGCTTCTAACTTCCGTTATTGTTGTGTGCTTAATACAAAATGCATTTTCACTATTGTGTTTTTGGTAAACTATTTATGAATGTTATGTTATTATTCGTAGGTGTGGGATGTCCAGTAATTTTTGAAGCAGCCGAAGTCAGGAAATCATTTAGTTCTTTTGGATCAACATTGATTCTTTTGGAGCTTGGCTTTATGATGCAATAGAGCGTGTTCCAAACTTCCTTCGATTTTTTAGACATCAAAGCTCTCTTAAAGAAAGTCTTTTTTGTATCTGCAATTTGTTTTTTAACTTATTTCTAAGATCACGATATGCTACCTCCGTGTTCACTTCCTTTGCAGTTTGTCTCTGTGTGTCGAAATTTGTTTTAACATTTTTTATATTTAGACGTGGCATCCATGGTGCCGGAGGACGTGTTTACTTTGTACGATGTAACGGCACATGTCTATTGATACATTCAACAGTTAAATCGCTCAAACCACTGACTTGATCACTAACATCATCGAATGCATATATTATGCTCAAAGGTAGTTGATCGAAATCAGAACGGAAATCGTCCATACTGACAGTTTTTTCATTTCTGATTCATTTGTACTTCTTTTAGAACTTCTTTTTTCTGATATTTAAAATAACATATGCTAAATCATGCTCACTGATCTTATCGGCCGTTATGATACTCTCGTGAACTTGTTTGTTCGGAATATTTGATGATATATGATCAATTAGAGATTTATCTTTTCTCGTAGGATAGGTTATATGTTAAGTGAGATCGAATGTTTTGAGAATGCTGCCGTAAAATCACCGGTTAAAATTATCACTCCATCCCATTTAACTAATATCTGGCTTAACAAATTATCTAATTTTTCACACCACAAGTGCTTATCGCTTTCCACAGAACTAGGCTGGGACA
The DNA here is from genome assembly GCA_039566895.2 of Turritopsis rubra. NCBI lineage: Eukaryota > Metazoa > Cnidaria > Hydrozoa > Anthoathecata > Oceaniidae > Turritopsis > Turritopsis rubra. Next base: position 12,388,692 of record CM077629.1, on the reverse strand, counting down.
ACTACCAATGAGAAAGGAAGAGGGTGTTTTTCTTTAACTTCAAGTCACATGTGTTCCATACTTTTATCTATATTATATATGTCGGTACGTTCTTTAAATTAAATGTTGTCATTTACATAAAATCCAACACCTCCCCCTCTTGACTTTTGACAGTTTTTTATTTATAACTTCATATCCAGGTATCTGAACATATTGATAAAGATATTCATATCTTTGAAAAAAAGTAGAAACAAATAAGATAAAATTCAAGAAGTTTGCATCTGTAATCTATTGAAAAACTTCCCAAGATATAATCAAACAAGATGCCCTTGCAGACACAAGGAAATCTGCTTTATTTGCTGATAATTTTCAAAAAACATTTTCAATACCTTATTGGCTGTTCTTATGCCGATTTCAATTGAAATATTTTTCTAAAAGGCCGAGGTGCAGAAAGGTCTTATAAGACAATTGTAGAATATTAGAATTCTCTGTTTACACTAATTCCCATTTTCTCAGAAATTAAAATATTTTCAATTAATCAGGTATCTTTTTAAACAAAATGAATTGAAACAGAATATTTTTTATGACGGTCTAAATATTAAAGCGGAAAAGTATCAAAGATAACAAAAGATCAAATTTGAATGAATTCAATAAAGTGTATATTCAGGTGTACAGGTTAACGTTTCCCTTGAAAACATGTTAACCTTGGAAACATATCCAAAAAATGTTAAGGCTTTAATAATTTCATTTGTTACCTTTCGAAAAAAAATCAGAGATGCAAAAGATACAATGTTGCATAGACCGACCGAAAGACCAACTCTTTATTCCCAACTTAAAATGATGATATATTAATATACAAGACAAATTTAACCAAAAGTGAAGAATAAAGAACCAATTCAAACTCTATGAAATTCAAGTTGAGAAACATAAAGAATAACAAAAAAACCCCAAAAAACCAAGCTCAGGTCTCTCTAGAGTGGAAGCTGTGCAAATGCATATCCAGAAAGCTCCATAAATCATGTAATACCAAGCATTACCCTGTACCATTATAATTTACTAAAAAACTACTTAGTAAATGCAAAGAATTACCTTTTCAAAAGCTTTTTCTTTCAAATTTAAATTTAGTAAACACTGTCACTGGCTTCTTTCCAGATCAAGAGTGAAGCTTCTTCTCGTTCTTCATCAAACGTTTTTAACATATCAAGCAGTTAGTAATTAAATGTAAAGAAGCTGGCAAGTTTCCAGGACAGAGATTCTTCTATATTTAACGTTCTTGTAAGAATAATTCGTTATCTAAAAGCCGTTTTCATTCACTATCAAAGAATTACAAAATTTAAGCATAAGTAAGCGTAAGTTCCGCCATTTTTAAAAACGTTTTTGCGTAGTTGATAAAACATAGTGAATTTCATTCTTCGTACACTGCCTACGTTAAGTAGGCTAACTAGATTTATCAGCCAATCAGATATCAGAAATTACCTGTATAACCAATGAACTTTCAGAAAAAACTTGCGTTGGATTTGGATCAGATGTAAAAAAACCCGAAAAACACGGACGGTTTTAAAGGATTTCTATGCTTACGCAGAAATCCAAAAAGGACTCGGGTAAGAATGTTATATATACAACAACGGCGTTAAAATATTTACAAAATATGATCGCCATGGTAGTGGTCTTACCACATAGTGTCTAGAGCCATCAGTTTCATCCTCTTCCGAAGACATGTGTTTGATCATAATTTTCGTCAACTTGCATCGTTTCCTTTCGCTCGACTCCAACACTTTTGCTATTTTTTGCATTTCTGGATGTTTAAGAAATGCAATATTGTAAAGGAGTATGATTAATTGGACATCCAATGTAAAATAGCTCAATGAAACACCAAATTAATAAACAAGATATTTTATCATATAAAACTGCAACTCTTACATTTATGAGTTAAAAAGTGCAGCCATGTTTATTTCATCTGTAAAAAACAACTGTATTAAAAAATTGATTTTTTGCTAAGCTTATCGTACTTCAAGTACATCGTCAGGAAATCAATAATTTTCTGAACATTCTTGCAGTTATCTTCCTTTGTGTGCTAGCTGCACTATCTTTGAAAGTTTCTTTACTAGAGTCTTCTTTTTTCATCGTTTTTTTTTTTTACCACTACATTTGAATAGAAGCTAAGAAAAAAATAATATATGTTATCACCCTTTAGAAAAGCCATGTTTCCTTAAATTGTAAGGAAAGTCTAAGAGTGCGTTTATATGAGGACCGTACTGAAGTTTTAAGGGAAGACTTGTAAACATTTGGAGAATGACTATGTATACCTGAAATTTCATCTTCGCCACAATATTGCTGTCAAAGCCACGAATTTGATTTCGTATGAAATCAGACATCTTCTTGTTGTCATCTTTAAATGGACTGTAACAACAAATATCATATTTATATATTTATATTTATGTATATATTTATATTTATATATAAACAAATTACAAAGAAACAGACAATATCATATTTTTCACAATAATAAAAACAGCGCAAATACATGCATACCTTGAAAGATCTAAGTTCCAAGCTAAACCACTTTTTTCGCCTTCCCTGCAAGCAATGTTACGCAAGTTCTATGAAAAATGATATTAAAAAATAACAAACACTTTGTTAAAAACTATGGACAAGTTCGTCCCGGTCAAAGCTCTCTTAAAAATATTTTTACCTCCGAGCTCTACAACAGAGAGTGTTTCGGTTACTTTCTTCTTTTTTTTTTATATCAAATTTTTTATTCTCGTTTTTCAAACCTTTACAAACAAAAAAATTGCCCATAATTCTAACAAATTACAATATCAAAAAAACATCAAAAAACATCAAAAAAATAGAAACTCACGTGGGATACGGGCAGGTGGAATTAGAACGATTGTTTTTATTCATTTTCATGCCAAGCAAATCAAATACGGATTAGGAACATTTCCTTACGCTAATTAATTTGTGTTTATATTTCAGTCGCGATGGATTAGCTATTTATATAATCTTAGGTGTATTTATAGCTATGTAAAATAATTATTATATCCGACTTTAAATAAATTAAACAACAACAACAACAAAATTATAGACTTCCGGTTAGAGGAAAATATTCAACAAACCTCTCAATCTGAACCAAATAAATAACAATTCTGTATTCCATTTTTACAGACAAAAAAAACATAAATACTTTTCAAATTTGAGTGAAAAAATTGACTTATTTTAGACGTGAGGCACGCGAGCCTTTTCTTTCAGGAGCGTGTGTAGGTGCGCGAGCGCGATTACGCGCCTGATAATGAAATGCCTGGAACTACGGAATACTTATACTTAACGTATGGAATCTATTCGGCAAATCAAACATGAGCGGGTCAGTAACTTATTTTACATATGTACAAAGAGCTATTTGGTTCTATCGGCTCTCGAAGCAATCGTTCCTCCTATATAGCTGCGTTTTGGTGTGGAAATAATGGAATCATTCAATCGTATGATAGTATGTACTTTTTTGCCCGGCCTGGCAGAATCCTTTCGCATATCATTTACATTGATGAAGTACCGCATCCTCACATATTCGCATTCGTTGAATGTTTTTTTCCCATGAATGATACAACAAGATATGAATATGGTAAGCCAGTTGAAGTTTGGAAAAAAAAATTTGGGCTTAATTCTCCTTTAAGTTGGGTTACTTAATTTGATGTTTTTTGATTTCAAATAAGTTTGAAAATAACTTCTATGATCCTTGCTGTTTCCATAAAAAAACATAAAAATTACCAAAAAAAGAGTTTTCAATACCCTTTTTAGGCCTGAAAGTTGATAACAGTACTCGCCATATAAAACAAAAATAATATCTACAATGGAGGTTAGTTACGTATTTTAAGCTCATCTTATTTGCAGCACTCCCTTTATTTTTTAAAAACTTTTCATTCTTCAAAGGTTCTTCAAAACAAATCGTACTTGAATCACCTGGGTTCTTGTCTTGTATTTAATTAATTTTTTTAAAAGACATTATTACAATTTGAGAATTAGATCTATGATGGAGCGCAGAATTTGAAGCATGAAATCTGCTGGATGATTACTAAGTGAATAATCACGAAGAAGATGGTTTTTGTTTTGAAAAGCTGATTTGAAAATATTTAGAGAACATTTTTTTTGTCGAAAAATAACTTTATTGGTGATAATTATTGGTGAGGAAAGTTCTTTATATTTTTTGTGGTAGCGTCGAGGTCGTATACTGGCTGTCTCAAGAACTGAACGGTTGAGACATACAATTTTGAAATCGCTGTGCATCCTCGTGTATATATATATTATTCCTCTTCAGACTATTCTTATTTAGAGAAGGAATATTCCAGTGATTTTAGCGAAACATCAGCTGAAGGATGTTACATGAATGAATCTACATATACGAAGGCGAAGGAATATTCAGAGAGGAAAATTCCTTGAAAAAATCAATTTTAAAAAGTGGTTCAAGCGGTAGTGATGATGATAACGATGATCTAGACTTAAGTAGACTTGAGAACTTGCATTAGTGTTCCTGTACATGTTGCGAAATCTTCAATGGCTTCAGCCTTTGTTGAATGCAAGTGTTGCAAAGAATTCTCAACATTGTTAAAATGATAAGTTGAACAACAAAAAAATATATTAAAGTTCCAAAATGTGGAACCCCAAATTAAATCAGTTTTCTCCATTGGTTGTCGAAATATTTGCCTTTGAATTTCGGTAATTTGGGGAACACAATGTAATGGTTTTTCATTGACGTCACCCAAAAAAAAGAATATAAAATCTTTTGTGTGAGCTTATGTTGAGCATCCTCAGAAGAAAAGCTCGGTGACTAATCTGTTTAAAATAAATTTACTGTTTTTTTATTCCATTTTTACAGCGATCGAATTTACAGTATTAGTAAAGACACTAGTATCCCGTGTAAAAACATTTTCCGGTTCCACTGAAGATCAATATTAGAAATATAATAATGCAACCTAAAAAAGGTTTTTCTTTTATTATTTCCCAATTGAGGGAAACCGTATAATTGTGTCTTTGTCTGTCTCAGTGTTTAAATTGTGTTTTGTGTCTTTACCTGAATCAAATGTGAACGTGAATTAAATGTGAATCGTAAAAAGATTATACCTGCTCAGGATACAACCGAAGCATTTTTACAAGAACCAGCTTTTCGAGGACATTGAGTCTCAGATTTGAGAAGGTTAAATTAAGAACAATTTTTAACTTGAAAAAAATCAAAAGCAATGAAAATCGAATCATCGTCAAATTCAAAAACAGTGCATCTGTGCATGTGTGTATTGACTATTGTTAACCTTTAAATTATCCGTAAAAACAACATAAGAAGAAACGTGTCACAACCAAACTTATCTGCTTCTTACAAAAAGCTCATCCTATGCTTCCCTCGGTCATCTTGAGGGTTGGATCCACATACTGCAGTCCTAACAATACACAAAGGTGATTGCAAACATGCGCTGCAAAACAATTATCAGACAACATGTCAGACAAATTACCTATACAACATAGCAATTCATTTTTTTCATCAAATGCTCCTTTCATCGTGCAACTTCAGGGTCATACAAAAAGTTTTCAGAACCCTGAATATAAATCAGCAGGAGCGTTTTGTTTGATTTTTCATAAGAGAAATGGGTGAGACATTCAAGCAGAATCTGTTTATCTTTGTCATTTGAAGATGATGTTGGAAAGCTACCATCATTATTAACATATTTAAAAAATTCACCTTCAACGAATTCCTCATGGACTAATTCTTCGTGAAGGTAAGAGGGGTTGTTCAATTCAAGTCTAAATTAAAGAACGCAAAAACTAAAATACAAAAATTGCAGACTGTAACCGTTTTTAAGAGAATTTTTTTTATTCCGTATAAAACACATCTTTTTCATACCTTTTCTGTTGGCATTGGTATATAATTCTGTTACAGTCTCGTTGTGGTTTTCAGCAACAGGTATTTTCTAAATGAAAAGAAAATTCAGATTCATATTCAAATTTTCCAAGTAACACTCTATTATAGGTAATAGTATCTCCACTATATCCTTTTTCTCTTAGTGATATAATTAATTGAAGGGCAATGTTTGCAGCACGGGCATGCATTTGTACTTGGGATTCTGACTATTCCTTTAACTGCTTCAAATCTGATAGGTATTTCTTGATGATTTTTTATTTCCCATCTTGGCCCAACAAAAACTTTTCGAAAGCCCCAATTCGTTGATACTTTTTCGCGCTACCACTGGGTTCACATTCCAAACAGTTACATTGACTACATTCTCTGAATTATAATTAAACGGTGACGGTTAAACGGTAGACGGTTATATTTACTTTACGTGTTGAAACCTCTTTTTCAAAACTTTTACATCTGAGATTTTAATGTACTTTTATTTTCTAATGCAATTTTGATCACCTTTATTTTTTTACACTTTTTTGGCTTTCTGCGTAAGCATTACGACCGAACGTGTTTTCCTTCTTTTTTTTTTCATACTGTCCAAACCTAGCGTGATTACTATACGTCCGCATTCATTGCCGTGAGAGAAAATGGCGGACATGTAAGTGGAGTGAAGAATTACGTAAAACTTTTGAAAGTGCATCAATTTTTATGAAAATTTGCCTGCAGCACAATTCAATAATGCTGGTTTCAAATTTGTCAATCGTTTTTCATATTTTGGCCCATATTTTTCATATTTTGGCAATTTGGGCACAATTTTGGACCAAATTTCAAAAATGATTCAATATACGTGAAAATTTTCATGCAGAACAATTTAAATGATTCTGGTTTCAAATTTGGACCAAATTTCAAAAGTGCCTTAATTTTCATGAAAATTTGCAATGAACCAATCAATGGCGAGGTTTTCCCTTATTTTTGCAGTTTGGTTACAATAAGCTCTCTTGCAGAAAGTGATGCATATAATCATTAGAATTTAACTGCATTCAAAACTTTTTGATATCTGATTGAAACCAGGTCATTACTTTATTATTTAAACACATTATAAAAACCAGGTGCTGCACAATGTAGCCAATGTAACTGTTTGAAATTTACGCTCTATTTTAAAAGTATTTATACGCCCTTATTATTTTACCTGATCAAGTCTCGTTAGAGGACGAAAATTCGTTTATGAAAAGCTGTCTTCTTTATCTTTTGTTTTTATAACATCAGCTTAATAACCTTTATAGTTAACATATATATATATTTACTTATAGCTAGACTATTATTGCGTGCAAACTCCTCCCGACTTAAATTTTCAACTTCAAAACCAGTCGGTTAGAGGGTGCTCACACATCATATTTTTTTATGGTGGCCTTACATGTACATCCGGATCTCAGCATAGCTTTAAACGGATTGAGTGCTATTGAATTATATTTATCATTGAATTTGGCACTAAGATTGTTGCGAATATCACTAAAGATTACAGTTGCCGCTCGATATGTGGAACCTCAGATAAGTGGAACTTTCACTAAGTGGAACCATTTTCCCCGGTCCCTTGGATTTGCCTTATCAAACTCTCTTAATTTCTTCGGATAAGTGGAACCCCGGATAAGTGAAACATTCGCTAAGTGGAACCATTTTTCTGGTCCCTTGAGCCAAATTACACCCTCACAACTGGATTGCTCGATTTTCAAAAACAGTTGGTCTTTTAAAATATTTATGCAACTTCCTTCTCCGGAGAAGAACAGTTTGCATGGCACTTTCATTCCTTTTCGATCTCCTTGATTAACTGCTTTTCCGGTCACTATCAAAGAACTTTTATTTCCGTCGTTTGCTCGTAAAAAGGAAAAAATAGTCTTCGCAAATCTTCCTGTCTTTCCTTTAGGTAAATGTCCGACTACCGATCCATTTCTCTTAACCACGACAGCAAATTTGTCCTCTATATTTTGGGCTCCATCATGACTGTCAATTCCTCGCTTACGAACGGAGTCCAAATAGTTTTGTACACGTGATATCCCATTACAAACGAGTCTAAATTGTGTGACTTTATAAGAAATATAGGTATCATACCAAGAGAGAGTAACTTTTCTATTTCTACTGCCATTTTATGAAACGTTTAAAAACCTTTTCAAACAAGTTTGTAATATAAATTCGAATGAAATGTTTTTTTATGAAAACGTTCGAATGTTTCTTAAAGTCCTGTACACACTTTGTCTAAAGCCCTGTTCACCTTTAAGTTCTGTAGGAGAGGGCAAAACTGTGGTAGATGAAATGATTGCACCCTGGTACGAAACAAGGCTTCCAACTATACTGTCCGACTATGCACTAGCTGACATATACAACGCAGACGAATTTGGGCTATTCTTTCAAGTGTTGCCAGAAAAGACCATGCACCTAAAGAGCGAAAAATGTGTGGGTGGTAAACACAGTAAAGTCCGTCTAACTGGCATGGCAGCTGGAAATGCTCTTGGTGATAAGTTTCCTATGTTTGTGATCGGCAAGGCTAAATCCCCAAGATGTTTTTAAAATCTGAAGAGTCTGCCCTGTCGCTACCGCGGTCAGAAAAAAAATTGGATGGACAACGATTTGTTTGAGGAGTAGGTTCGGGAGTTGGATACCAAGTTTGTACGAGAAGATCGGAAAGTTGTATTAATTGTAGACAACTGCCCAGCACATCCACATGTTGGTGGCTTAAAAGCGATTCGTTTGGGTTTTTTACCCCCCAATACCACGTCTAAGACACAGCCGATGGACCAAGGGGTGATTCGCTCTGTGAAGGCAAAGTACCGTTCCCGAATGGTCCTGATGATAATCAAAGCAATTGATGCGAAAAAAGAAATTCCAAAAATCAACATTCTAACGGCTATGAAATTACTTGTGCTGTCGTGGGAAGATGTAAGTGAGTCAACCGTTCAAAATTGCTTCGCCAAAGCAGGCATTTCTGTTGAAGAGCGAGATCGGGCAGAAAATGATTTGAATGATCCATTCAGTGAGCTAAGAGGCAACTTTAAAGAATTGGAGACTCGGCAAGAGTATGTAACCCCTAGCGACTTTACTCCTGAAGATTTTGTATGTTTAGATGATTCTGTAGCTGCCACTGGGTCCGTGCTATCTGTAGATGAAATAATCGATAGTCTACAAGATAGCACGGATAGCATTGTGGTTGATGATGATGAGATGGAAGACGAAAGCAAAGACGATGAATGCTTGCAAAAGCCTAGTTGCACTGACGTAAGAAACGCAATCGAAACACTTTTAGACTTAAGCCTATTTGTAGAAGAAGATGAAATAAGTTCATCGATCGTGAATGTTTCCAGGTTGGTCGAAAAAGAACTGACAAGTCACTTAAAACAAGCGTCCATTCACGATTTTTTCTACAGAGACTAAAAAGTTGTAAAGTTTCGTTCTAAGTGACTATATAAAAGTAACTCCCATAAATTGAACTCGCTATGTCTTATTGTACCCCTTCTGGAACCTTTTGCACCTGTATTTTTAGGGCTTCTAAATTTTTTTTCCAAGAACTGCGTTTTTTTTTGGACGAAATTAAATTTTTTTGAAAAAACTTCAGATAAGTGGAATAAGTGGAACCATTTTTTTCGGTCCCTTGAAAGCTCCACTTATCGAGCGGCAACTATCATTATTTATATATATCACAAATTACCGTGTACTATAATCAGGCTAATAATCAATATTCTCGTTGATTGCCAATTTATTTTTTATGGATTAGGTTAAAACAGATTTTTCGCAGACTGGATTGAAATCCATGAAAAGTGATTTCCCCAAAAATTATAAACTTTTATTATATTACATGAAGAGGTTTCAATGAATCAATTTAGAGCCTGATGAGGTGAATGTTGTAAAAAATTCCTTAAATATCATAAGCTCATTGATTCTTGTGACCATCAATTTTGCGAGTCCAATAATAAAGTATTTTGTTATTAACACTTTTTGCGGACTGATGAATTGGTGTAATGTCACAAACATTTAGTGAATGAAAAGTAATGATCTGATGGGTATCTCATCCTGAAATGAGTGATCACATGATTATGTTTTCCTGGATATTGGTTTTAAAATCCTTATAGTATCATAGCCATTAGAAAATTCCTCTGGTCTAGAAATCTATTATAGCAACTTATTGTTATTTTTTTCTTTGATATTTTCAATAGGCTAACGTTGTTTTGATCACATGACAAAGTTTCAACCAATCTGCAGTAGTTAGTTAACATAATGTGATCAAACACTGTAGAAAACAAACTACAGACGCGTTCTCAAGACGTCTTTTTCCTGTCTCTGAAAGACGTCTTTCGGTGTTACACCTAGAGACCAGTACATGACGTGTTAGAGACCTAAGTCCAAGAGACCTTGTTGTTCACTTGGACTTGTTAGAGACGTCTGACATTAAAACAACAAAAAATCGAAATGGAGACGCAAGATTAGAAAACATATGAAATGCTATTAGTCAATTTTCTTTGGAACTGTATACACTGTAACACTATTTTCAAAATACGATATAATATATACTAGAACGATTAAAATAAATACATTTTATATTTATTAAAGTGTTGGATATAGGTTTATATAACTCTGTGTTAGAATGTTACTCTGTCTGTGATTGAAATTCCAGTATTTTAAAAAGTAGACTAAATAACATCAGTAAGACTCAAGTATCAGAATAAAATATTGTAAAAAAATCAGTGAAAAAAGTTTATATAAAAGAAAACAAAAGCAAACAGGGGACAATAAAACTTATGAAATAAAGACGAAAATATTCCATAACCAGACAGAAAGTGATTTGGCGAGGGACACACACTTTTAAGACTTTTAAGACACACTTTATAAACTTTTAAGAAAAGTGACATCAGCGGATCTAGGGTTAGGCGAACAAACTCCGGATGTCCCATTTTATCCTGTCGAATATCTGTTTCATGTAGAACACCTTGAAGTGAACGTTAAATTAGATTTTTATTAACCATCAGACACAACAACCATAAAATAGATAAAAAATCTTGATGATGAGTGTAAAACTGAATTTCGTTTTACAAAGAGTGATGTTTATAGAATCAGTGCTGCCCTACAAATACCTCATGATTTCACTTGTTATAATGGAACTGCAATTCTGCAATTCTATAGAGGCTTTATCCACCCTTTTAAAAAGATTCGCTTATCCTTGCAGATACCTTGACATGGGCCCTCGCTTTATTAGGTCAGTACCTGAACTATGCATTATCACGCAACATATGTCCAATTGGCTTATTTCACGCTGGAGCACCTGCTCAACTCTTTTAACCAAAACTGGCTTAGAAGTGATTGCTTGGAGGGTTTTGCAGCTAAAATTCATGCTGCCCCCCTCCCCCCCTTGAGAACTGTTGGGGATTCATAGATGGGACAGTTAGGCCAGTTTGTCGACCGGGTGAACACCAACGTATAGTGTACAATGGTCATAAAAGGGTTCATGCACTAAAATTTCAATCTGTCGTGACACCCAGCGGACTTATTGCCAACATTAGACTTATGGTCGACTTATGGTCCTGTTGAGGGGAAACGTCATGATAGTGGAATGGTGGCAGATTCGAATCTGCTAAATCTTCTTCAACAGGTTAGTTTTGATTCTAATGGAAATCCACAATGTATTTATGGTGACCCAGCATATCCACTAAGAGTTCACCTGCAAGCTGGGTTCAAAGGTGCAAATCTTACTAATCAACAAAAATCCTGGAATAAGAATATGGATGAGGTCCGAGCAGCTGTTGAGTGGGAATTTGCCGAAATTGTAAATTACTTCAAGTTCCTAGATTTCAAGAAGAATTTGAAAATTGGTTTAAGCTCTGTTGGAAAAATATATTTGGTTTGTGCTTTATTAAGTAATGCTAGATATTGTCTGTACAGAAATCAAGTCTCTAAATATTTTGATATGGATCCTCCTCTTTTAGAAGAATACTTTCAATAATAAACATTGTTATTGTTCCTAACCAGGCACTATGGTGTGATCAGCAAAAAATGAATACTCAATTTATGAGGAAAAAAAATGTTTTTTTTTTTTTAAATAACCAACAAAATAAAATTCATAAAACAAAGTACCTAAAATAAATATCAAATATCAATACATCTATAATATATAAATATAGATATAAATAAAAAAATACCAATACTCCTTTTTATGGTTGATAACAAAACAGGAAATATACAATTATCAAAAATATAAAAAGGTATGTAGAATGAAACACTTTAGTAATTTAGAATAACAAAAGAGAATCAAAAACATTTTTTTAAGAATCAAAAACCTTATAAAATTCAAGAGAAACTATATGCCTAGCTCGTGAAAACAAAGAAATTTCAGAAATATTTAAAAAAAATTATTACGCTAGTTTGTTGATTAACTTCATTAGAATATCTTGCTGCTACTTAAACATAGCAGTTTGCTGTAACCTTAGGGATTGTTGGAGTTTCAATTCTTCTGCTTTTAAATTTAACTCCTTTCAGCTCAATTTCCATGGCAAATTTTTCCTTCAGAGAAGCTATGGTTTCAGAACCATTATTAAGAGCACGTTTACTTGGGGTCCCATCACAGGAACGTCCCTTTGTTTCTGAAAATGTTTGTAGACTTCTCTGCTTCATCTCAGTAGCTTTCTGCATATCGCCTTCTGTTTTGGCTTTTTTATCCTCAGATTCTTTTGCTTGCTCCTCCTCAGCTAATTTGAACCGTTCAAGAATATCCTGAAGAGATATGTCTAACTCAGTCTCTTCAGGACTAATACCTGATGCTCGGTTCTTCAGCATTAATTTTGTTCTTGAATTTTTCTAGCATAGTATTTAAATGGTCTCTTACTGGTCTTGCACTGACACGAAATATTGGATTGACATTTGCATTAAGGGAAACAGCGATTTGTTCCCCAATTTGTTTTCTTTCTACCGATACCTTTCTTTGTTGATATGGCTCAAAGAGAAGTACTTCTCTAGCAAATAAAATATTATGTGCATCTGTCCATCTCATTTGTGTACTTAAAAAAAGATTTTTATCGATTAAAATTAATCATGCTGTATAAAACTTTCCCTACATTAGAAAAGACTTATAAAAACTTATAAAAATTATTATTTTTGAAAGAAAAACTGTACGTACCCAGCCATTTCTGCGTGCTTTCCTTTATAACAACCATACGTTTTCAGAAGACGTGAAATCAGCTCAACTGACGTTGGAACGCGAGATCGAAAACTACAAACAGGGAATCACCGTCAAATTGCCGTTTTGGTTTTCAGATCTTAAACTGTGTAATGCATATCCTACGACTACAACAATAACAAACAAAGTGACAAACACAAAGTTGAAACAAAAAGAAGAAATAATATATATAAAGCATCTACTTCATATAAGAATGTTAAAGAAAACTTACGTGTAACATTTCCGATTAATATCATCTTCAACGATAAACAAAACCAAAAAATAAAAAGAGTGAAGCTAAGGCGCCACTAGAGCTTTTTTTCATGCGCATGCAATGCAACATTGCTGCATTGCATGCGCATGAAAAATGTTGCACGTGTCCCATATCACTTTTTATTTTTCCGTGGGACAAAAATTACGCAATGGAGCAAAAATTTTGTCCCCGGAGCAATGGAGCAAAATAGATCTGAATCTATTTTGCTCCATTGCGCCCGGGACAAAATTCGACAATATTTTTGTTGTGGGACATTTTTTCATAGTGGCCCATGCTTTAGATAATGTTGCGGGACAAAATTTTTATTGTGACGTCATTTTACATTCGATTTGAAATTCGATCGAATGCTCTTGAAGTTCCATTGCAGTTAAGAGAGTAAACAAATCACTTTCTTGTTAAGAAGACAGGCTTGCGCAAAGAAAAGATGTCTGAAAAGAAGCGACTCAACGACAAAGAAAAAATTACATTAATTGAATTTTATAAAAACAATTCTGCTTTGTGGGACAGTGATAACCTTTATCACAAAAATGATAAAGCAAAAGAGCCCATAAAGTTGAAGTTACAAGAACTTTTCAACCACACGTACACCGTTGAAGCTTTAGAAAAAGCATTTCATTTATTACGATCTTCTATGCTGAGAGAAGTTAAGAGAAATGAGGGATCTGATGTACCGTCTTCAAAATGGAAGTTCTATTCGCACATGGAATTCATCAAAGGTGAATTAACTAAAGAGAAAAAGAAAAGCCCCGAGTTTTCCTTCGAGGACATTGAAGATATCATTGATTATTACCGCGAGAACCCCTCTCTGTGGAATTTCAATTCTCAAGATTATAGAGATCGTACTTTACGAGAGGCTCTATTGAAGAAACTAGGTGAGCATTTTTCCGGAAAATTTACCGTTCCTGAGCTGAAGACATGCTGGCATGATATCCTCACCAAATACAAAAGAGAAAAACAACGAGAAGAAGGTTCAAGAGCTTCCGGATCAGGAACATCAGAGCTGTATTTTTCAACTTGGGAACATTACAATCAAATGGAATTCACAGATATTACAGCTGGAATGGATGAAGCAACCAGCACGCTAGGAGAAGAAGTCTCAAATCAGCCACCCCAAAAGAAAAAAAAAGAACCAAAGGTTTCAGAGGAACAAAAAGCTAAAACAGAATTGTGGAAAACCCTTGCCACATCGATTGCTCAAAAAAGTACAAGCAATGAAATTCCAAGCCAAGATTCGTCAAACCAGATGACACCTCTTGAAAAGCGAGCCCACTTATTTGGTAAAATGGTAGCTGATAGTTTGATGCAGTGTGATCAAAAAGATTGGCCACTTTTAAAGAAAAAGGTTATGGACCTTTTTTATGATTATGAAGTGCATAAGCAGGAATCAGCATTTTCGCATGCTGCTTCTTTTGGTTATCAAATGGGAGCTCGTCAACAAGCACCAAGTAGTAACACATACACTGGCATGTTGCAAAGCCCATCTTCAACAGTATACACAAGCCAACAATTTTCACCTTCAAGTTCGAACTATTCAAACGAATATTGAGTGTTCATACTATATTACCGTAAAAGGACTTTACAATGTTCTGAAAAAGACAAAAGACAAAAGACGTCAGATAAGTTCAGAAAAGTTGCCTTAACATGTTTATCAAATACATTTTTCTTCAGACCATAGCTCCAAGTTAATATGCTGACTTCGAACAAGTGAATTAAGAACTGAAAAACCGAAAAGATCACCAACTTATTTTGAGTCAGCATAGAATCATTTAGCAATGTCCATCATCAACGAAAATTTGCCCGAATAACATAAAATTGCAAATTGTCCACTATTTCTTCCATTAAATGTCCTTTGTATTTTGTAAATCATTTTCCTGTTCAAATGTCAACTCGTGCGCTGCGCCATTGCCATGTAACTGCCCCTTCCATATTGAAATACTCAGTAAATTCCTCTCGAATAGCCTTCGCTTGATTGCTTGATCGATTGCCAAAAATATCATTTGCAATTGGAAACCAGGTGTCACTTGTAGTATCGCTCCTCCAAGCTCCTTCTGTGATTTCTCCTCTATCACTTTCTTGATCAACAAGACCTGGAGGCAAATCAACTTTTCCTACGGAGCTGTTACTCCTTTGCCAGTTATGTAAAGCAATAGCTGCCATTGTTATATTGGTCACCTTTTCTGGTTCGAGTGCTATTGGACGTCGAAATACATGCCATCTGTTGGCCAGTATACCAAAACCATTTTCAGATATCCTTCGCATTCTTGACAGGCGATAGTTGAAAGTGCGTTTTTCTAAAGTTAAACCTTTTTGTGGA
The DNA here is from genome assembly GCA_039566895.2 of Turritopsis rubra. Classification (NCBI taxonomy): domain Eukaryota; kingdom Metazoa; phylum Cnidaria; class Hydrozoa; order Anthoathecata; family Oceaniidae; genus Turritopsis; species Turritopsis rubra. The sequence goes on along the minus strand of CM077629.1, from coordinate 12,373,052 downwards.
TATGGTTTCATCAAATATCTTTTAAGCGGAAATGCATCGTCACCAGTTATAACAAACGGAACATCATTAGCACGTCCTGGAAGGTTTTGTGGAAATGACATGTTCAGTGTTCCATTTTCCAAGGCTTTCTTTAGCTTACACTGGTCCCATATTCCTCCATCTGAGTTCCTGCCGTTTACACCTGCTTCAGCATACAAAAATTCATATTCTGGGCCAACTAAAGCCATTAAAACAACGCTGTCGCTCCCTTTATAATTTCTATGACGTGAACCCGAATTATGAGGTTGTTGAATTACGATGTGTTTTCCGTCAAGTGCACCGCATCCATTTGGAAAATTCCAACGCTCGTTAAACTTGTGAGATATTTCAATCCACTGAGTCTCAGTTTTTGGTGTCTTTAGGTACTTGAGGCCAAGTTTTTTGATAATGATATCGCATACTTCTGCAACTGCCTCTGATATCCGTTTTCGTGATATTCTGAATTGAAATTCCAGCGATCGAAACGTTTCACCCGTGGCTAGGTATCTCAATGTAAGACAAATTAACTCCGGAGGAGATACAGATTTTCTCATAAGAGTGTCCTCCTTTTGTAGATCTTCCGAAAGAAGGTCGACTAAAAACATAAACTGCGTGTTGTTCATACGGATAAAATCTCTGCATTTCTTTGGATCGTATCTTACTTCTTGAAAAATTGTGTGATATAATCCAAGGTCTTCTCGTTTTAACAGCCATGGCTTAACCCAACATTGTCTCTCTGTTGACTTTTTTACATTTTCATCTTCCTCTAAAAGAAGCAGAGCTAACACCATTTCTTCGTACGCGGCCATCTTCTCATTCAAAACCACGTTCGATTCTATCTATATATCGAATTTTCTTTGCAACAATTTACTACCGGCGTCACTAACAAGAGTTTCATGCGCATGCTATGGGACATGTTGCATTGCATGCGCATGAAAAAAAGCTCTAGTGGCGCCTTAGCTTGAGTCACGAGACAAAGACGTTCACTAAGCAAGTGACAGTTCGAAGAACAAAATTCGATGAACGTTCGAAAAGATGATCGTATTGTGTCCCATGGGTATTTTTTCAATTATTTTTGGTTGGGGCCGGTTGGGGATGGTTGCAGGGTTTAGTACTGCCCACTTATAAAGATTTGTGAAGATAATTGTTTTGTGAGGTAATTACAATAACCCAGATTAACCCAAGGTTAATAATGAGCATAACTTCACGAAAAAAATATGTCATCACTTTTTGAAAAGAAACCCCAAAATTTATTATTTACGACATTTACATAATGTTTTCCGATTCGGATAATATCACATACAACAATCAGCACAATGATCACTCAAGGCTTAAAATCATACGAATGAGGACGGGTTATGCAGTCGTCTCATTTCGCCGAGATTTTTCTGGATCCACTAAGATGAGAGCAGACCTCTTTAACACGTGTCATTATCATTACGCGTTCCATGAAAACGAGGAAGACGACTTCAACACGTCTTATTTTCGCACAGTTTTTACTGGTTCTATAAAGACGAGAAAAAGACGAGTTAATCTCGTCTCACTATCACCGAATTTTTCATCGTTCCATGAAGACGAGATAAAGACTTGTTGCAGCTCCCTCGCCAGCCAAAACCGACAAAGCATTTTCTTCATAGTTTTTTCCAACCAATTAATTTAATTACAGTGAACTCCCGGTAACTCGAACACCGGATAACTCGAACTTTCGTTAACTCGAACTATTTTCTCTGGTCCCTTGGAATTTCCTTAATACTTTCTCATAAAAAAATCCGGTTAACTCGAACCTCGGATAAGTCGAACATTTGTTATCTCGAACCTTTTTTTGTCCCCCTGAGGCAAATTTCTTCGGATAACTCGAACTTTCAGAAAAAGAGTAAACAGAAAAGACTCGATTTATAAAAATTTATTTAGATTTCATGTCAATCAAATCAGCTCACTCGTAGAATGTGATCTTACAGAAAAACTAAAACAAACTGAAATACGAAACTTCTTTCAGTAGTGTTTAATATGTATATGCTACAATATTTACTGTGGTTTGATATGATGACATAAGAAAAAATCGCGATAACTCGAACTATTATCTTATTTTTGTCTGATTTCGACTTAACGGGAGCTCCGCTTAACTCAAACATTCGTTATCTCGAACTATTTTCTTGGGTCCCGCGGGAGTTCACTGTATGTTTTTTTATCCCGTAGAAATGACCAGCTCAAGTATTGTCTCAACCCAAACGCCCCCTATGGGCGGGGTCCTGTGAAAATAGGCTGTCATGGTATTTTTAGGCTTCAAAGTTGAAAAATTAAGAACATTCGAAGGCTGCATCATCGTTGAGTGTTGTTATAAAAAAAATGTGTAGTGATAATCTTGTCAAACAAACGTATAGAGATGCTATTTGTTTGGAAATGATCATATTTCAATTTATATGAAATGTAACCAATGAAATTACGCACAGGATAGTAATACGATATTTTAAGTAAACTAAAACTTGCAAGTCATGTGAGTAACAATTATAAAGTGAACTGTTTGCCAGAATGATAACCTTTTTGAAAACTAAATTTCAAGAGGCATATGGGATTAAATGATTTAGTGATAGTTAAAGACTTCATCAGTGTCTGAAATCGGTCAGTGACTTATGAAGAAAATATTTATTTTTTTAATTATGAATAAGTTTTCTTGTTTCGACAGTCATCCAGTTTTTTTATTTGTTAAAATTGATAATTTGATAGATAAGCACACTGGAAGTTTTCAAGTTTTCACGCCGCCTTGGCATCTAGTTTATATATTAATCCTAATTATAAAATGGCTGATAACGTTTCATAAACATCCCACATTTATTTGAATTCTGTGAAAAAAATCTGACAAAATGTTTTATTCAATTCAATGCATTTAGTCATAATTTTATAAGCACTTTCTCTTTTAAGAACTCGCAAAATGTTAAATAAGCAATCCAAGTTGTAATAGGATATCCAATGCAGAGTGATGAGCGTCATTATATAAACTTAACTCATTTTTTCTCCACAATAGATAAGTTGTTCGTCAATTCAATTCGATCTTTACTGTTACGTCACTATCTCGTCGTTACCATGGAAGAAACTTTGAAAGCAGTAGAGGAATTTGAATGTTCCATTTGCATGGATGGGTTTGTCAGCCCTCAAGTATTGCCATGTGGTCACTTTTTCTGCAAAAAATGCGAAGAAATGTTTCTTCAGTTTGAAGATGATGGGGACGCCATATTGGAATGTCCGAAGAAATGCTCACCAGTCGCAAACATCAAAAAAGATCAGACCTTGGACGATGTTCTACAAAAAATATATGCTGTCGAATCTTTCGTCGATATGATCCGGAGTGGATCACAACCGTAAGTAGCAACATATCCAAAATGAAAATGAAACAATCTATAGGAAAGACACGTGGAATGCACAAGCATGCCGAACTGAAAATTTAGTGAAAAAACGATATTGTTTTATATTCTGCAGCTGAAAATCTATATGGAACTCCTAAGAAACAAATTTATACTTCCTAACCTTTTCGAAAATAATTTCCATTCCATCAGATAATTTCCATTCTATTTTTCCATTACATTAGATAAACAACATCAAACGTTTTCCAGGCTTGAAGATACTTCCTGATGATTAGTGAAATTTTATCGCCTACTTTATTTTTACTAAATTCCTGTTTCGATATGTTTTAGGAGCAATGTACATTGTCAAGAAGAACATCAGTATAAGATTCCATCTTCCCGTTACTGCAAGACTTGTCGCAAAACCTCGTGCAAATCATGTTTTGACGAACATGCATGTGGTGAAGGAAATAATCACATTAACATTGCTTTTGATTATCAGCAAAAAGCATTTCAACCCATATGCGAACAACACAAGTCGTTTGCAAGATACATCTGCAGGGAATGTAATGATCAACTTATTTGCGTATACTGCAAACACAGAACACATAAAGATCACGACATCGTTGATTTGGATTCTCATGTAGCAGAAATAAAAAGAGGTATAACAGCAGAGATTGAAACTGATAAAAAGTTTCCACCATCATTAAGACAGTCAGAAGAAGAGGTGATGAAGCATTTTCAGGAATTCAGGGAGAAACTCAGCGAAGAACTGCTATTTAGAAAGATAATCAGGGTAAACAGATATATCGCCCAACAAAATGAAGAAGAATCAAAAATATTAAAGCAGTTTGATGATCACGCAGATTCCGTCATCACAAAAAGAAAATCTAAGTTGGAATCAGTTGCTGATATGAGAAACCTATTGGATGATCAAAACAACCTTCGCAACCTTGTAATGCTATCAGAACAGGAGGTCCTGCTAGAAATATTACAAGATATAATTAAGCAGCTTTCTTTAAAAGTAGTTCTATCCGATTTAACTGACGATAACCACTTAGGAGAACTACAAATTGGTCCAAAAAATGAAACAATTTCCTTACACCACAAAGATATTGAATTTCCATCCAAAATTATGAAGGAGAATGCAAATGGTAGGTGAACCTAAATTAACTTTTCTTCTCTTTTCGTTATTGACCTTGGTTTTTGACTACATTGCTTCGATTGTGGAACAATGACATTATTTCACAAAAACGAACTAATGTTCACATCATAATATCCCTAATTATTTTATTGACTACATGTTGATATCTTTAGAAATGGTTCTTTCAACTGACCTCAGGTATGTCATATTTACAGTTGGGTTAATATCTGGTCGGGCTACTATCTGGGCTGGGAAATGCCCGTCTGAAATATGGAACATGTCAAAAATTGCATTCCCCATACAACAACTAAGCTGCTGATGAATTCTGGCCATCACTCTTAAAAGAAAGCAATACCTGAACTATATATTTCTTATTTTAGTAAAATATAATAACAATAATATTTCTTCTTTTCCTCAGAACTTTATTTGATTAGCCATTCATTCATTCATTCATTCATTTAACACATACTGAATGTTTGTTACGGTCTTTTATTGGAATTAATGATCTTATGTTACGTGTTGACCACAGTACAACAAAAATAAAACAGAATAAATAAAGCAAAATCAGTAAGTTAATTAATGAACTTTTTAACATCTTTCTCATTTTGAAACCAAAAAGGTAACTTGAAAAATACTTTTTTATCTAGCTTAGAAAAGCCAATCTGGAATACAATCACCATCTTCCTTTTTGTTTTAGAAACAAATTGGTATTTTATTTTTCATATGTGTGAAATAGCTTTTTAAAAACTACTCGAAGATGCATCTACCAAGGAAACCTTTTCCTGGAATGAGACTCAATTGAAACTTAGAAAGAAAAAAATGTGACAACTTGCTTAATAAAAACCTTAACTTTTAGGAACGCAAAGAATTTCCAAGATGAAATCATGAAAAAGCGTCTACAATTATCTTAAAAGGTACTATTATGTGTATTCTTCTATATTTCGAAAGATTTAGTGTCATTGTTACCTACAGACCTTTTCATAAGTTATGTCAATTTCGTTCTTTCGCTCGTTTCAAATCAATAAAATATAATGACGGTGACCCTCTCTATTAGTTTGTTTACTGTTTGAAAGTTCATCGATGATTACTTTCAAATAGATATCTATGCGATTATAAAGAATGGACAAGAAGTAGCCAACTTGAAATTGGCCATGGCATTTGATCCGAAATTATGTAACGAATCGGACTTTCTTAAAGTTGCTGTTGAAAATAACCAATGGAAGATGTTGAAAGTAATTCTCGAATGTAAAAATTTTGATATCGATACCAAGTATGAGTTTGGTTTAAGAAGTGAAGTGACAGCATTGATGATTGCTGCAAAGTGTGGAAATAGTGAATGTGTGAAGTTACTACTTGCACATAATTGTGATATCGATATGAAGGATAAGTGTGGATACACTGCACTTATTTGGGCATCTCAACTTGGATATAGTGAATGTGTGAAGTTACTACTTGCACATAATTGTGATAGCGATATGAAGGATAAGTGTGGATACACTGCACTTATTTGGGCAATTTATTTTGGACATAGTAAATGTGTGAAGTTACTACTTGCACATAATTGTGATATCGATATGAAGAATAACTTTGGATACACTGCACTTATGTGTGCATCTAGGAATGGACATAGTGAAGATGTGAAGTTACTACTTGCACATAATTGTGATATCGATATGAAGGATAACAGTGAAAAAACTGCACTTATGTATGCATCTCAACATGGACATAGTGAATGTGTGAAGTTATTACTTGCACATAATTGTGATATCGATATGAAGAATAACATTGGATACACTGCACTTATGTATGCATCTCAACATGGACATAGTGAATGTGTGAAGTTATTACTTGCACATAATTGTGATATAGATATGAAGAATAAAAGTGGAATAACTGCACTTATGTGTGCATCTCAACTTGGACGTAGTGAATGTGTGAAGTTACTTAATCAATATAAGCAATATGGTCATCTAAAGTTTTTATAATTATCTTACAACTAAAGACTTATTTATGCCTGCAAGATGATTCGTGGATTCTTTTGTTGATATTTTACATTTACATTTGTATCTCTCAGGAAAAGTGAATTTTTTAAAAAATGTGAGGAAATGGGAATGTCAAGAAAGGAACGAAAGGAGTGATGCCATTCCGAAGAAATTTATTAGAGTTGTGTCATCACAACGTCCAGTTATGACGTAATAATTGTCATTTTTCCCTTTTGTTCGAGGTAGGAAAAACATAAATTTACTCTCGAATTACTAACTCGAGATGAGAAAAACATAAACTCTTTTTCGAGTTACGAGTTTGTTTGTTTGTTTGTTTGTTTGTAACTCGACGATTATCCGCTTCTTATATTGACCCCATTCCTTTTTGATTTCTGATAAATTTAAATAACACATCTAGTAAGATGCCCCAAGTTGTCCCTCTTAATCATTATTTCGGTCCTACAAACCAACAAAATAGGACCAAAGTCCTATTCCATTATTCCATGCTCGTGTATTCAAGCGAAAGTCTGCTTTGAACACTCTAAGTTTTTCAAAGTAAACGTCGTAAATCTCGCACACCCAGTGAAGGACACACGCAGTCTTTGCGGAGAAGAACAAACCAGTCAGTAACACACATTCATTTTGAAAGCACTTATTTGACTATGAAAACTTCTGGGGCTAAGTTAACAAGGCCATCAGTCGGCAATTTAGATTTTCTTCTTTTCTTTTTTTCTTTATTTAATGTGGGTATAGAACCAATGGAAGATGTTGAAAGTAATTCTTGAATGTAAAAGTGTTGATATTGATACCAAGTATAATTATATTGGTGAGACAGCATTGATAATTGCTGAACGTGCTGCATACAGTGAATGTGTGAAATGATTACTTGAACATAATTGTGAAATCCACATGAAGAATAACTATGGAAACACGGCACTTATTCTTGCATCTGATCATTGACGTAGTGAATGTGTGAAATGATTACTTGAACATAATTGCGATATCGATATAAAGGATAACTATGGAAACACGGCACTTATATATGCATCTGATCATGGACGTAGTGAATGTGTGAAATGATTACCTGAACATAATTGCGATATCGATATAAAGGATAACTATGGAAACACGGCACTTATATATGCATCTGATCATGGACGTAGTGAATGTGTGAATATACTTAACCAATATAAGCAATTCGGCATGTAAAGTTTTAAAAGTTTTGTAATTATCTTACAGCTAGATGTTTCGTGGATTCCTTTGTTGATGCTTTACATTAACACTTGTTTTGCTTTGGAAAAGTGAAAAAGTGTTGTGTGGAAGAAGTCATAGCTGGACCTGAACATTTGCAAAAACTTGGTCTGCAATCTTCGTATCAGGGTTATACAGTTGGTATTTTCAATTTAAACTATGTAACTGTAGTACATTTTGCATTCACTTTTTTGATCAAATAATAAACAGATATTCGACAAAATAAGAGCAGATATTAAGCAGATATTCAACAACATCGGATATCAAGATTTATTCCGTCGAGACAAGGAACATCTGACGGCTTCCTTTACTTACCGGACCAGGACCCGACCCGAACCCATCTGTGGGTACCATGAAAACGGGGACCCACATATTACAAAACGAGGACCCTCGCTCTTTCAGTCTAGTGCGTGATAAAACCATGGCCAAGCTGTAGCATAGGTCTGGTTTTCATTAAAGCAAACATGCATGTCCAATCTTACCCATCCAATATTTATTAGAAACGATGAAATAGAATATTAGATAACAAGAGCAAAACAATTAGACAAATAATTCTTTTTTTCAATAGGCATAATCATTTACTTCATGTCCATTTACCTATTTTTTCATCTTCCCTTTGAACGTTCCCACTATTTTGGTTGTGTCAAAATATATACGTGAAATGCTCTACGGTAAGCTCCTCTATATGTTTGGAACCAAATTTCACCTTACGCCATTCGCGCCATTCGCTCTTTATTCATACTATTTCTTATGAAATCATTGACACGGACGATATCGGTGAATGGAAACTGACCTTAATTGTGAATAGTTTTGTTCAGTTTTAGTAAGAGCGCGTGATGAATTACTGATCATTTTGGCATCATCTTTTCCATGATTTTTTTGTAGTAGAATAGCTGAAATGCCGACTTTACTGGCGTCACAATATAAGAATGTTTCCTTTGAATTATCGAAATAGGTAATACACGATTCGCTTGTTAATGAATGTCGGAATTTTTGAAATCAGTTTTCGCACCCTCCATCCCCGATAAATTCAACATTGTTTTTTAATAGATTACGAAGTGGGTGGGTGATTGAGCTGTAATGATGGATAAATCGTTTTAGGTAATTACTTTTAGGCATTGGCTGGACGGTTTACAGACTTTAGCGCTTCGATTTTAGAGAGACGGGGTTTCATGCCTTTGGAATTAAATGAGAAGCCGTAAAAATCGATATTTTCTTTATCAAAAGTAAACTTTTGTAAGTTTAATGTGATTCTTTTTAAAACGCGACTAAGATTTATCTCATGCTCAAAAATTGTTTTTCCGAAAATTAGAATATCATCAGCTATGTTTTTTGGCACCTGTCAAATCTGATAGAATAGTTATTATTCTGCCTTTTCTTTGGTTTTCAATAATTTCTTTATTATGGCTTGATGCGCACGAAGCACCTGACAATTAGTTGCACTGCTGACAACTACCTGCTCTGCCACACCTTTGTTTGTTTCTATTCTGTTTCCATGGTTCTAAGCCTTAAGGTTGGACTCAAAACTCATAAATGGCGCACACTTCGTCAGTGTCTACTCTGTGATTAAATCACTCCATAATTCACAGTTGTGCCGTTTGGGTCGGCGAACTGCAGGTAGTCCTTTATTTGTACAGCCACAAAATGGGTTATAGGTAAACCTTGCATTTGTTTAACACTGAATTTTGCAGCATCGTATTCTTTTTCACATAAATATAAAACAAGTGCTTTTGATGAACTTCTTTTTCAATTATGACTGCTATACGGCACACACAGATAGCCTTGAATGACGTATAACTTCCAATGCGTGAATTTTTGGACCATATTTCTTATCTGACAGTTACTCGGCATTAAAATATCTTTCAAATGAGGTATAAAACATCAATTTTGGCCGATTTTAAATTTTTGGCCTATGGGCAGCTGCCGCTATTATAGAAAAATGGCCAAAACTCACTGTTGATGGAATGATGGAGCTTTTTTTAGGCAACTTTACATAACCAAGTGAACCATCTGGCAAAGTTTTAGCTTGGTATTATTTTTTTCCGGGTTAAACTATTCAGCAACAGGACTATATCGTCCGTATCGAATGAATAGACATATGTCTGGTTTTTATTTCTGAAAAATAACAAAAATAACAAAAACACTTTGGTTTTATTCAGCATATCACGTGAGTTAATGTTCGAAAAATAAAACAATAGACATAATGCTTTTACATTTGAATTATTCGGCCAGTGTAAATTGCATAATGACATAATGATTTGAATTATTGGGCCAGTGTAAATTGCAGCTGGATAAAAAAGTTCTGAAAATGATTTGTTCACCTAAGTTAGAAAAGTCTAGTTTCCACTTTCGGATAATTAATATTTAGTTCTGGGATTATCGCATTATCCGTGAGAGCTACGGAAAGTAATGCGATTTTCTGCGATTCTCTGCGCTGTAAAGTTGTATGATATTAACAAATAAGTTTATAAGATATTAATAGTATATTTTCAGACCAGAAAGTGTTATAATGACTATATTTACATCCTGCTGTTATTAATATTTCCATTATAACCATTGTTATTATTGTTATTGGAATCGGCGCACGTCAAATCTGTGTTGGCTCGTGTACGATTTGTGTAGACGGTCGTCTCGTCCGGGTAGATTATGCCTTGTCTTGGTTTCCTCAATATTTTGTATATCATATCTTTAAACGCAATCCGAAAATGTCCACTGGATAGAAAGTAAATGAACGGGTTTATGCACGAGTTTACGCCAGGAAGAATGAGTTGAGAAAGTGTTGTCACTCCATCGTACAGCTTTTTGTCATAACAATACAAGTTGATGATTAATTGAACGTTCCAGTTAGATATCAACGAAATGGAGAAGAGTGGAACAAAACATACAGTATACGCTGAAAATACGATCAACACTGTTTTCAGCGCTCGTAAATCCTTACGAAATCGTTTTTTAACGGATTTATCGGGTTGCAAGCGTCGTATTGCACTGGCTTGTTTCTGCGCAATAACTAACACGATAATATACAAAGTTGTTGTAACGATTGTCGGGATGAAGTACACTGCCGTCGCCAGCACCGTTTGATAGTACCGATTTTGGTATAGACATTCTCTGAATAACATTTCATAAACTTCAAATGGCGTTGACTCTTTTTCCAATTTAAACATGCCAACTGATGCCAACACGGCTGAATAGGCCCACACAAAAACAATGGCGATTCTAGCTTTTTTGACAGTCACATGCGATCCGTGAAAATAAGGTGTGTATATGGCAACAAATCGATCGATAGCGATTACCAACAAATGTGTTATAGACGATATATGCAAAAAAAAGTCGCAAAATCCAATCATCTTACAAACGACCGTACTGTAACAAAAATTACCGTTGTGCCTGTAAAAATCCACTTTGAACGAGGTCAGTAGAATGGAGATAAGAAGATCAGAGCACGCCATTGACATTACAAAATGATAAGCTACTTGTGACCGTAGTGATCGCGTATACAGAATAACCAGTATAGCTATGCCGTTTCCAAACGCACCAACTACGACAACTGTCAACGTAAAGACAGTAAACACTGCATTCCTCAGTTCTGGTGATCCGGAGCAATAATTGGGCCTATTTCTAGGAGGAGTCAGCGTAGCATTAGTTTGACCAACATTACTTGCATTTGGTACGCCAGTGATTGTGGTAGTTACATTGACAGTTGATTTAAATATTGTTGTCAGTGTGGTACTTACTGTTCTTTTTGAAGTTGCATTCAGATTCGATGCAGGCTGTGTGATGGGATCACATACATTAGCTGTTGCCAGTCCAACTCGCTGCAGCAATAAATATAAATTGATCTGGATTAGCAGATGTATCAAATTCATATTTGTTAACAGTTAATTCGAATTTCCTTCTTTGTAAACACTTTACATAAGCAACTGTATGGACGATTTGGTTCAATAATTATTCTAAAATATGAACATAACATTTCTACAAAAATTGCAACAAGAATTGCTCGTAATTTTTTAGTAATTATATCAATTAAGAGGAGAATTTAACGTTAGAATTTGCTTCAGTGTAGAACGAAAAGAAGGAATAGATTTTACATTGCTGTTATAGAGAGTATACAATTCAAATCTTTCCTTTTTCTCCATACCATTACTTAATATAACGAATTCAACTTTTTAACCTTTCCAGTTATTTTTTTTAATGGATTTGTGAACCGCAAACAAATTTAACGACTATAGCAGACTCTCTGTTATTCGAACATCCAAAACAAAACTGCACAGATGGTTCGATTTACATTTCTTTTGCATTAAGGAAGTTCGTTACATAAAAATCGTAAAGGGACTTTTAAGAGAGGGAGGTTGATGGTCCTAGCAAAATTCGACATGTGTGAAGAACATAATCAAAAGTTTGCTTTAAATGGATAATATTGTAACATTTTCACAACTTAACTCATTTTCGGAAAGACATTCCAATAACAGATGAAAAGAATCTTACTCTGAATTTTTTCACATGTCTTCTTGTGATGGGTTCTGAAGATGATCAAATATTTCAAAATAAACGATTACACGTCGCTGCTGTTGATAGAATAAAAGTTCACATCTAATTCAAAGAATATATAATTAGCTTTTCAGATGGAGCTAAACCAATCAAATTGTTGAATTTTATCCTCTGATAGAGAATGTTTTCCTCTGCCCAATGTGGGAATTTCCAATACATACACAGTGGAAAAATTATGTTTATATTTGCGACCCAAAACAAAAAAACAATGCAATATGGAATCGCCAGGAGACCTATCGTCTTTTGCCTGAATAGATTTCTATATAGATTTCTATGGTACCACTTAGAAGAAGAAAATTCAATTTATGCCAAAAACCGTATTGCCCAATATTAAGAATAAACGAATTATAACATGGAAAAGAATATTGAAAACAAATCAATTGGCAGTTATAGATCGCATTCAGTTTTACTCAAAACAAAGATTCAGCAGCTGAACATGTGAATCCAATAACGATTTAGTATGGATAGCATATCTCCAATTTCTTCATGCAAATTGATTGACAACAAAACTTCGTAACTTTTGTTTGGTCATTAGTCTTTAATCTTAACAAGTGTCTCGAATACATAACCAATTTATACAGTTTATGGAAATGGAAATAGAAAAGAGCACAACAATATTTTACCTTTAAAGATCAAAACGCTATAGAGTATAGTATTGGCATATGATATCTCTTAAAAAGATAATGAGACACAACAAATCTTTGGTTGCCTTTGGTTTCAAATCTCGTTCATTTCAGAAATATGTTGTCTTTAGTTTAATAGCTTTTGTTTAAAAAAAACAAAGCAGACGAAAATTGATTTGTGTTATAATGTATGATGAATTATTCACGATAATCCTAAAATCGTATTGGATACATTGAAAGAACAGGATTGGACATTTATTAATGTTTTTTTTTTTTGAGAAATAAAGTAGAAACATATTTCCTAATTTTTTTTTATTTCTTGCTTATTTTTCTCTCAAAATAATTTCAAGACCCTTTGCAGATGTGAACCAAACTTTTTTGAAATATTTAAAATGGATTGATTACAGAAAGAAATCGATTTCCTTTCTGATGGAACAACACTGTATTTATGACTGGGAACAAAACCAAAATTAAAATATGGAACCATATTGTTTGTTACAATAATACAAAAGCATCAGATTGGTTCCATATTGTACCATAGTCATCACAAAATTCCCTGGTCTGGTAATTTACTATAACAACTGTTGGTTCATTCTTTCTTTGATTTTTTTCACTAGGCCTTTTTAGTCAACTCCAGCTATCTCGAACATCTCGAAAAACAGTCTCCATCCTTTCAGCATTTCAGCGGCGGATCTAAAGGGTAGTTGCAACTTGTGGAGGAGAGCACATTAACAATAATTTTTTGTTTTCAGTCTGTACCACCAATGGGCTAATTTGCACGTTTTTATAAGTATATAAAAACCATTTATTTATTTTTAAAAATGTGCATAAGCTTTTCGGATAATATCTATCGTCAGTCCGTAGAAAATAAAATGGTAAAAACAAATTTTACATTTGTTATATACAGAGTTGGTTGCTAAGGTGATAAAAATATATTTATATATAATATATAAAAAGCAATCAATCTACGTCACACCAAAACTAAAAAGACATAATTTGTTAAAACCAATTTGGTCATTAAAATCAGGTCTCTTTTGAGCGATAAAGAGTGCTTCTAAGTTTTTACGAGTTTTATTATATATGGGAGCGTCACAAAGGATTTTCCACGTAAAAACATGTTCAGGGTATTGTTCAAGGTCTCCATCTTAATTTAACGTTTCTCTTTGTTTCTGCTATGTATGTTCTCTCACACAAGTGCATACTCCTTCGTAAATTTTACAAGCTGGGTGGTTGTTCTTATCTTCCAGGGTAAAGAAAGTCTTAACCTTTTTCGTTATCCACTTTATAACAAATTGAAATTTATCAGATGTAAATTTGTGAAGCTTGGTAAGAAACGATTTTGCAAGGATTTCGTTGTCGGGACAGTAAGTAATCTCGATAAGTATGAACGGTTTCTTTTCTTCAAAAAGGAATGTTGGTATTATCGGGTCCTCTTCTCCTTGCACGTTTTTCTTTTATACTCTAATAGCTAACATTCTCGTCTACAAATTTCGGCTACCCTCTAGATCCGCCGCTGCATTTACAGTTTGACGCCTTACAACGTGTTCTCGAACTTTTTGTCAAAATTCAGTTCGTAAGAAACTATCCGAAAATTATGTTTTTTATTCATGAGCAACGTCTGACCTGTCTTTTCGAACGTTTTTGAGTGATGGAATGTTTTTGTTGTGTGATCAATCAAGTTTGGAAAGTAGCTAGGATGTCGAAAAGAAGATTGATCGACAAGACTTTGTAAGATAAATGTAATGTACCCAGTGGGCACAAGGACATCCCATGAACGTTTGGACGTCCTGGGGACGTCGAAAGTGAAGCCTAACCCGTCCGCTCAAATAGGATGTCGAACAGAGGCTTGAAGAGGACGTCCAAAGAGACAAAGAATAGGCCGACGCTAGAAAAAATAAACAAACACAACAATCACGTGATTCATGTCGAAAACCTTTTAAGGAGGAGCTACACTCAAGATTCAAAAATTACCAAAATTGCATTTTTTCAGCTTCCATTGATGTGACTTTACAGGTTCTGTCAAAATATGATGAGAAAGAATCTTTTCGGCATCTTATGAATAATTAATTATCTCAAAACTATGGAATGTGTACCAAAAAGTCGTTCTTGCCCTGGAACGTTTCTGGATGACAGGCGTTATTTGAAGGGCGTTGCTTTGGAAGTTAATGAAGCATTAGAGGCCGAAGCGTGGGATGAGCGAAAAATTTGCACAAAAATCCAATTTAAGAAATTTATGACCATAAATTTTCGGATTTCCTGAAATTGGTCAATTTTGGACAGATTAGACGTTCCACTGTGCGGCTGGATAATTGAGACAACAAAATCTCTTCGCTCATCCCGTGGAGGCAAGGGGTAATAACATTTCTGCAACCTTGCAACTCAATTGCATCGATATTTCATGAGATATCTGTTCCAGAAATTCAGAAATTCAGAAATCCAACTTTCGAGGAAAGTTAGTTAAAAAAAAATCACTGAATTTCCGAATCTTTTCCGGAGCTGGAACCACGTTCACACCTTTTGAAACAAAAAATCCGATTCGGGGCAACAGATTGCACTCAAAGACGCCCCTACGCCATCTTGCCTAAGAGCGCAGTTAAACGGGAATGGAAACTCTAGTTGTATTTATGCTTATTTGATTTTGGAACGCTTGTGGTGAACAGAAAGCTAGCACAAAAATCATGTGGAAAAATATCGTCAAACCTTGCGGTTTCTTTTAAACATAAAATATTACCTCTCATTTTTTTGACATTTTAGAGGGGTGTTCTCCCTTAAGGACTAAAAAAACCCAGCGCCACAATACATAAACCTTTTTCTTCGTTTCAGCATAGTTATTTCTCTATTTTCTTCCACATGTTTTTTCTCTAGGCAACTTATGAAACAAATTTAACATAACGAACAGCACAGATAATAAAAAGTTTAGTGATTTCTCATATTTCCGTTGTTTAATGATAAAACTAAAACGAACTGTAGTGTCTCCATGAAAATCAAAACAAACATTCTTCTTTCTGATAGACATTTAACCACGTTCAATAAAACATATGATAAAAGAAATGATTATAAAACAAGCTTACTGATTAATGTACAAATAGACATGTGTGTTCTGTAGGGAGGGAATTTTTTGGAAAAAGACTGGCAAATAACCTAACCTCTGATTTATCGATGGAAATGTGCCTCTGACATGTAGGTGATTCAAAATCACTGACGGCTCTCTCTTGATTTTGCCCCAATGTCACGTGACCGATGATATCATGGTTTGACGGTCAGAAAAAAAACATGTCAAAATTATTTAACTCTGAATACACCAATGGAAAGCTTATAAAAAATGGAATAACAAATTGGTACACACTTTGGAGTTTACTTGCGTTAATGAGAAGTTACGGTCATTCAAACAAAATACTGACATTAGTATTATAATACTCGCTCTAAATCATACTCCAGCGATTTCTTTGGATATGTTAGTCGAAACTTAACATTCTGTACCTCTAATTGATGTAAATTTTCCCACTCATTCCGTTTATTCCATTCTCAAAAATTCTAAACCCAACTCTTGTGTATAAAGTAATTGTAAAAACGTTAAACAGAAGTCAAAGTTAACAGAAGGTCAAACTTTAAGAATCAAGCGAGTCAGTGGCGAAAAATTTCCGTTCCAGTTAGTGATGAGAACGAATTTATTTACATTATTATACGAGAAAATATGTCAACATGAAGGTGCTTTGGATATGTCCATTTATTGTGAAGAACAGATCTACGAACAAAACTGCATACTTACATAGACAGATATTGAATAATTTGCAAAGAAAGGAAAGCTTCGAATCAAAAACTGGAAAGCTTCGAATCAACTTGAGTACTGATAGTGACAGGACCTCTTCAATTTTCCTTTGAACATCTATTAGTGGTGCGAAAAAGGAAAGTAAAATTTGCTTTGTTGGTTATGAAAAGCGAGAGGCTGTACGGAAGTACCATCTTGTGAGAGAGACTTGTTCAGAGGTTAAAATATTTTTTGACGGTAGAGGAGGACAGCTTTTATGAAGCATCAAAAAGACTAAATCCACTTTTGTCCGCAGTTCATGATATATACACTGCTGATCATAAATCACGTTACATAAAGTTCACTATTAACCCAACATCCTTTAGCCACAGTGGTGGTGTTTGACGAGCAATCTACACCAGGTGTAATTGATAACACTCGAGATCAAACGGCAACAATAGTGTGGTCTTTGGCTTTTGACTGGGAGGCTTTGTTGATAAAGGAAGTGCCGTCAAAAAAACTAATGACCGGGACAATATTCCATAGATTAACCGGTAACAAGGAAGTGATAGCTATGTTACATAAAATGAACAACTGTGCTGCTAACACCGATATAAGACTAAAAAATATAAAATGGGCCAAACTAAGCAAAGGATTAAACAACGGGAATAGTAATAGACGAAGGAATAGTGATGGGGTTACTTGAAGACCGAAGTAGGAAATGCCAAATATAAGGAATTCGTTCTGGAAAGATTCGTAAATGGTAGAAAAAATTTTTATTATCCAATTAAACGAGTAAATGTTGACAGTGGGTTAAAGAAAAACAAGACAAGAAATAAATCAGTTGTTGTGATAAAGGAAGATCGTCAGGCGTTTGGAGTATTGCTGAGCAAAGATATCGACCTCCATGAAGCAATGCAGTACCCAATTACCTCTTTACCACTAAGCATAGCAGCAGCCGGAGGAAAACTAAGACAGGGAGCTAAATCTTTATTAAATGAACATTACTTTTTAGCAACGTAAGGAAACCCCAAAGTGTTTACCAACTTTATGTATTATTTTTCATCAGCTTTCGATTGGTGTATTCAAAGTTAAAAAAAATTGACTTTGATTATTTTCTGACCGTGAAACCATGACGTCATCGGTCACGTGACATTGGGTCAAAATCACGAGAGGGCCATCACTGATTTTAAGTCCTACATGTCAGAGGCATATTTCCATATTTTCTGTCTACTGTCTACTGTGCGTTGGAACTAGATTTTCAGATAAGATTAAAGATGGAGGAGTGGTCAGATAATAGCAAACTAGAGGTTTGATAAATATTTGAATATTTTTGCAGCAACGTCTTTAAAAGGAATAGAGACTCTCCTCTCAGAGAGCTGATTACGATAGGAAATAAGATGTTAATCAACTATTACCAAGTTTCAATAAGAAAGAGTTGTAAGGCCCTCCCCATTTCACTCCCCATTTCACCATTTTACACATCTCAAGTTAGCCTGGTCTGAAAGCCTGTTAAATCAACTTATAGTTGTTGTTTTTTCATCTTTTCTTCTTTTTTCATTATTTTTTCAAGCACTTACTTTGTTCACAATTACAACCAATGCACAGTAATTATTTTCTATCATGTGATCATAGTGAATGCAAAACAAACCACAGTTAGTTAGAGTTTAAAGGAGCTACGACGAATCACCTGATTGTTGTGTTTTTTTCCGTCAGCCGAAAGCATTTCTCGCCTCAAATTAATTTTTGGTGCTGCATCATAAATCAAGATCACGTGATTCGTGTCGTAGCCCCTTTTAGTTAAAAATACCGACAATAGAATTTAATAACTTTGGATTAACCATCTTCTGAACATTTTTCTTGAATGTTTTCTCACAATTCTACAACTAATCTCCTTCCTTGAAAACATGATTTCTTGATAACATGAATCTCGGCGTTTTTCCTTGTTTACTTTATTTCTTTTGTTGGTGTTTGATTAGTTTTCATCATCCTGTTTTAACTGATTTCATGAAATCCTCCTACCTTTTAAACAAAAAAGTACATCCGATTCCATGTATAATCTAACATAAAAGAATTCTTTTGACGTGAATCGTTTGTCGTTTCACTTGTTCTTAATCCGCCGGCAAGCATTTGAACAAACATTACTTTGTTATGTAAAGAAAACTAGAGCTTGTAATACTCAGTGCTTGTCCAAACGAAATGAAATTAAAGGCATGCCGAACTACCCAGGGTCTATTTTAATTTCATGTGTCCCCAGAGACTTTCTGAGGCAACCTCGTCCCCAGGGCTTCTTGCCTTTTCGATGTACTGGATGGCGGAGAAGAAAGTCCTGGTGCAGGCCGGTCGTTCCTCACTTGTGATTGGTTGTGTCGGGAATTGAATAATTAAGAAAAATATTACCCGCGCCGTCGAGTGAGATTTAAAAAAAATAATTAATGATGGCTGTTGAAATGCAAAAAGAAGTTTCAAAGCCAGAAATGGGAAGAAGATTGAAAATATTTCACCAAATCAGAAGACAAGAGCTGATGGATAAATATTAAATAACATTATAATTGGCTATGACTCAATGTTCGTATTGGTGAATTTGTTTTATTGATATCACTATCAGCTATTTGTGAGAAAAAAAGATAGGGTAGGGGTAACGAGGCTAGAAAATTGATGACACAGCGCAGTACAGATATCAGCTTAATATTTTCATTTTTTCCTCTCATGCTTTATCATTCATAATTATTCCCTATCAAGCAGGTGTAACAACAGCTTAGTAGCTTCTCAAACTTGCTACAACTTGACCCATTTACTCACACAGTTGATCAAGCACATAGAAGTTTTCTTGATATTAAAAGATCCCCCTCCTTGTATTTGAATATTGTAGAATTTCATAAGTGGTTAGATAAACACAAAAAGGAATTAGCTGTATGAAAAAGTAAAGCATAAAAGATTGTTGGGTGGATTCGTATCTATTACTTGAGAAACACTAGGAGCATCTACACCCATTCCTAACGCAGTAGTAGCAATAACAACACGAATTCTGGAGTGTTCATTCTTGATTTCTCGCAGAATGTCAGCCTTCATCTGGGAAGTAGACGATGCATGAAACTGACTGAAAAGCCTTGCTCTTGGACAGAAGTCATTTCCAACAAATGGGTTACTAATGACCGATTCAAAAAATTTGTAAGCATACCCACAATACTTGATCCTGCTGGTAGAAATAAAAGCTAATGGATATTTTTCTCTTTTATTGTTCAACTCCATTGCAAGTGGCTTCAATATGAAACTTTGAATCCCCTTATTACTAGATGACCTTGTGTACACAGAAAGAAATATGTTTCTTCTTGCTGGAGAAGCTTTGATTATTTCACATTCATCCATTTTTAGTGTCCTTTTCAACTTTTTAATTTGAGCTGGTGTTGAAGTTGCTGTTAATCCCAACATCACAACCGAAGGAAAGAATGCTCTTAAAACAGATAAATTCTCAAAGTCTGTCCAGAATTCTTTACCCCTATATAAAAAAACAGAATAAAGTCTAGAGCTTCTATAGCAAATAGTTAGACCTGTACATAATATGTTTTTGTTTTTGTGTTACTTCAAAATGTATATGGATGTTTTTGGTTCCACAATACACTTTGCATTTTATATGAAGTTCTCCTATTGTTAAATCAAAATTCAATATATATAATCTTA
Organism: Turritopsis rubra; assembly: GCA_039566895.2. Classification (NCBI taxonomy): domain Eukaryota; kingdom Metazoa; phylum Cnidaria; class Hydrozoa; order Anthoathecata; family Oceaniidae; genus Turritopsis; species Turritopsis rubra. Next base: position 12,352,719 of record CM077629.1, on the reverse strand, counting down.
CAGATTTTTTTTGTACCTTTGTTCAGAAAAATATTGGCCTGTATATATATATATATATATGTGTGTGTGATTTATATAAATTGTATTTCAAGCTCTTTTGTTTGTAGTTTTGTTAACATAAAAGGAATGTATATATTTACCAAAGTTTGATAAATTATATACATATAAAGGAGCTATATACTTATTATTGTGTTCATATTAGTATTATTCACATCAGTATTAGTATAGTAGTAGCAAATGACGCGTCTTCAGTTTAGTATTATAAAAAAAGTTTGACGTCAGATGGCACATTGCATTGCACCCTAAATAGAACGCGATTTTTAGGGTCAAATATCTCGAGAACCAATGGGAATAACTGACGTCAGTTGGGGTCCACGATATTGGCGATGGGGTGGCGAAAAAATTTGGGTCTAAATATTTAGGGGACGAGTGTGACGTCATTAGAATTTTTGATCTACGATATCTCCGTAACGGTTCGACGTCAACACGCAATCCCATACATTTTCTTGATCAGCATTTCGAGCTCTATAACGTGGTACTACTTATCTTTTGTGGATTGCGTGATTTTATTTTTCGTCACCGCCATATTCAGAGGAAAACCACGGGTGGTGGAAGCAGTTACTCACGGGGAAAATGAACCTGTAAAATTTTTTTACACGCTATACTAGTTATATTATTATTTATATTATTTATTAAAGCCTATGGACTCAAAAACTATTATACATGAAAATTGAGTTTCTTAAAAAACAGCTAATTTAGCTACATTGTTATAGTCTAATATATATTATATATTTACCTTTTTAACCTGCTGGGGCTTGACGTCAAAATATATGCTATCAAAAACTAATATTATGTAATACATACATACCACATTTCCACACAATGTGTTTCATCAATGCAACATGCCACAACATAATCTTCATATATTTTGGATTTTAATTTTCTTCCATCATCACACAATAGCGATTCTGGATGTGAAAACAGAATGTCGATTTCTCCTTCTTAAATTTCATTAGGTATTTGTAATTCCATATCATCAGTTTCAGAAATATCATTACACTGTTGTTGCTTTCCTTTTTGATGCTGAAACGATGATGACATCTCTGTTACTTTTTCACATTTAAGTACACCTACTTTCACATCTCTTTCAGTCAAAACTCTCATTTGATCTTGAATGACTGAGTTCAGAGAACTCACGACAATAACAATGTTTCTCTCGTACTTCTTTGCAATAAGAAAAGGCAGCAGTTGATAAACAAACGATTACCAAAACCAGTTGGAAGAACTGCTAAGACATCGTTGCCTTAAAAGTTGATTCAAGCATTGAACTTGCTTTGTTTTTAAATAAAACCCTTGTATATTGCTTTTATCTAAAGTGTAATCAAGTTGTTTAAATAAATGAATCACTTGCTCCATTTTCGTTTGTTTCAACGATGACAGAACGAATTCCATTTCACCTGACGTTTTAATGAAAAATTTAAAAATTTTCTCTACCTCGCTTGCCCGTACGAAGACGACATTAAAACCATGGGAAGAAAAGACAGGTGACGTCAATACTGCATAAATTAAAAACAACCGTATTTCGGTTGGTTTTGACCGGCCTGCACCAGGGTTTTCTTCACCGCCATCCGGTACATCGAAAAGTCAAGAAGCCCTGTGAACGAGGTTGTTTCTGAGGATTTTGCCCACTGGGTTATTGATAATAAGGGGGGCTTTTGGTTGGCTATTCTGCCCGCCGATTTGCAACTAGGAAATTGACTGACCACCAGAGATACGTATAGCATTGATCTAACTAATCGGATGGCCAGTATTATGCAGTCAGTCAATGGATCCAAATTGGCTGATATATCAGATTTTTCCTGGGTTTTGATATTTTGTCCGTTATCTGGAATTGTTCGCTACTTGGGATGTAACCAAAATATGTAACTGGATATATATATTATTCGAATGAAATACTTTTTGGTAACAAATCTGATTCAATATTTTTCCATAATCCAGTAATTCTTCTGAATTTTTGAAAAATAAAATGCGAACGTGGTTTTGTTGTGTTTAGAAATGTTATAAGTTCCCAGTAGACAAAATCTTCAAAATGTCTCTTTGGAGGAGTGTTTTTCTATAGGAATGGCAAGTAACATCGCCCGCTGTTCAAGTGTTCTTATTCTGAATGGCGATAATGAACTTTCAGTTGAAAAGAGTTTAAAGGATTTGATACTAAAAAATGGATTCAAAGATCCCGCTGATTTTCTTTGCTGAGATAATTAGATCCTTTTATGTTCACAAGAGAAATAAAGCTCTTTTTAAACCTCCAATTGCGAAATACCCAAACAACAACCAAATTAACCATACGGAGAACAATTTATGACGTATTTCATGCTCGAACTTTGATTACACACCCCGTTTTCTCAGCAAAAAATCAAAACAAAACGAAAAAGTGCTTCGTCTTTTTCCTATCTCCATATAGGACCATCACCTTTACATTATGGTTCAGGTGCCGTGTGGATAATACGTCGAAGTCCGGAAAAGACGTGTTACTAACAAAATATACGACAAATCTTACTTTGCATTCAGCGTGTGATATTATTATTTCTTAACGTTTTTACAACAGTACTAGATAGTTTCATAAAGTAGGCAAATCTCCCAGAAATTGATCCGATATTCTTTTATCGAGTTATATCATCATTTGGTTAGGTTTCAGATTTACATCATGTCAACTAATGTAATGTACTGTGGAGCTGCAGTAGAAGGAGATAATCAACAATCAACAGCAAACTTCAGACGTCAATGTGATGAATGATGAAGGCGACAGAAAACGTCACACGTCTTTATTCCCGACGATTTATCAATCACGAACGACATTAAGATCCATCCGCATCCATAATGAATATACTGTTTCGTGGCCACACGTCCTTGGGATAAACAGGAATTTTCTAAATCATCCATGTTGCATCCCTCTATGCGTATATGAATCGTATATAAACCTTAATAATCTTTTATTGCCGCTGACCGTCGTTTCGGTAGGCAGCCAATAAATTAGCTGATTCAGCAGATATCCATTTACCCTTTCTTTTCTTTAATAAATTCAAATTACGTCATCATTATAATATCATTTCACTATAAAATGCCAACAGGCCTCGATATCCTCAACTTGTCAACTCCTGGTTCCTTTATATTTGATAAAACGATTCAGGTTTAAGCGAGCCATATCAACAATGCCAATACTATCACCTAATTCTTTTCTTTCGGATTTCATCTATAATAAAGAACGACAGACGAGCGACGTTAAGAAAACTAAAAATCAACATATAACGGTATAACGAACCCATACTCCATGTACGGATTACAGTCAAATTCTCATAGGTTAAGTCTTTATAAAGGAGACATCCCTATGAAGCGGGTACCTTTTTTTGGTCCGCTTTTTAGAGATTCCTCTATATCTACAATATTATAACTGAAAATATGTATATGACAACAAATATCCAGATTTTGATTAAAAAAACAAATGTATCAAAAATTTCTGTTTACATGTCGGATTTTGGTTAGCTCGTCCGAACTCCTTTCTGCGTTGAAAATTATTGCAAAAATCATTTTATTTTATTTATCAGACCAACATTATTAGTTAACACAGTAACTGTTACCAATGGATCCTTTAGTACCGTGAAAGGTACGGTGCGCCCTCCTGTGGTCGCGCCTTTACGTGGGTTGATAAGGGTAAAAAGAGTTGATAAAAACTTTTAAGACTTCAATTGCCATAGCTATTCGAATAAGCGCCGCCCTCTAATTGCTGCCGCACTGGAGAGGGAAAGTAAGCACCGCCCTCGAATAAGCGTCGCATAATAATATGAACTTAGGCGCTTATTTGAAAGATTTTCAAGAGTGCGGCGCTTATTCTATAGAAAATACACAATAGAAGTCTTAAAAGCAAAATGAAAACGCCTTTCGATTGAAAGTTACTTTTACCATCTTTAACTTCAACATTGATGTTCTTTATCAATAAATAAGCGCCGCGGCGATTAATCGAATAATTACGTCACCTATCATTTGACCATTACAGTAACTTCAACTTTAAAATCTTATAGTAGAATACTACTTTATAGAAAGGTTCTTTATCAGATTTGACAAGGAAAGCTTTTCCCGTAGAAAGTGTCCGTTTTATGGCGCTTCTTCTACTTTTGCCAGATTCACTTAAACTGATTAATTTCATCACCACTTACAAGTCAAATCTTACAAGTCAAATCTTACAAGTCAAATCTTACAAGTCAAATCTTATAAGTCAAATCTTACAAGTCAAATCTTACTAACATCTTAATACCTTATCGGGGAAAACTTCGTCCGGGAAAACTTCGTCACCAAGCCAAAATTTCGTCAAATTTCCCCGACGACGTTTTCCCCGGTAAGGTATATTACAAGGTTACATAATCTCCTATTACCTTGCTCCTCATGGTACGAGAAAGTGTTTTCAAAGCTTCCATTAGATTGGTATTGTGCAGAGCATGATCAACAGAAGGTCCGTCAGCGAATGTATCGAAAGTTGCGTCTAATGTTTCGGCAATAACGACAAGATTTACGGTAGGTGAGCTGAGAAGATCAGTAAAGATGGTGCCAATTGCCTAAAACGATTGAGTTTAACGAATCATTGACAACCTTATGTTAAAGAAAAACATGTTTTAGTATATAAAAGTTAAAAAGGCATAAAGTCTGAAAAGTTCAAAGGATTTAGGGCATAATATCGATGCTTGTAAAGGTTCTTCGTACTGAAAAACCTATGGGGTGGGGGGACGGGGATAACTTTAGGCTGGGGATACATTTGGTCACAAATACTTAAATTTTCACTTTTAAAAACTTGGGTTTTAGAGAACAACTGTTGCTTCGGAAAATTCAGGAAAAACTGTAAGTCGGGAGAAAACTTGGTCACTTCCCTGCGAAATTGGTCACTTTCCCCCGTTTTTTTCCCTCGATAAGATAAAAGAAGGCTGTAACACTACCTGCAAAATACCACTACCGTCTTCTTCACTCGCAACAGTTTTGCCAACCATTCCAAGAATGCTTATGCAGTTAATTTGTGTGGAATGCAGCAAGTCTTGTGTGAAAATAACCTTATGAATCATTGTCACAGTATCAGTAGAAACCACCTACAAAATTCAAAAACGCTTCTTTACTGACACAAAAAAAATTCAATGCACTTCATGAAAATACAATTTTCTATTGCCGAAATTTCCATGGTCAAACTCTCACAAACATCTAAAGCCGTCCCTTTTAACACCAAGTCATGAAAATTAAGGCCATTATTATTATTCGTTTTATTTATTTATTTATCATTTTTCAGTTGGGTTTTACAATAGTTAAAAACTAATTCAGTCCAACTTATTGAAAGTAGGCATAAAAATGGGGCCAATAAGGTAGCCGGGGATGGAGGGCATTAGCGATGGACCAAAATGAGACTCTCAGTTCAATAAAGAAAACCTTCTTCTGAAAGACAGCATTATACTCTTCATTTCCCTTCGGCCTGAGTATGCCGAAAAAAAACTTTTTCCAGCCTCAAAATTTACGCTTAGGACATGCTTGCCATGGGAAGATACAAAGCTGACACATGAGCTTTATCTTGCAGTAAGTGATCACAGATCATTTTGTGACTTTTTGTAAAGTGATTGTACATAAACATCACTTTCAGAATGATTATGGAAACACAATCACGTCTGGACAATCTCAAATGATAGAGAGAAGTTTTCATTTTTAAACTTATATCTTAAACCATGATATATACTTATATCATGCTTAAGTTTTTTCAGGTTGTTTCAGCCTATGTATGCTTATAACGTTAATGAAGAGCGTACACACATTTTCATGAAGAAACAGTCTTACCTCAAGGTAACACAACTGTAACTGTTTCTCTACAATAGATCTCATTGCACTTGACACAGCATCCAAAACATCTTGTCGAGAACTTCGCAGGTCACCTAAATAAACAACAGACATTTCCAGTAAAATTGCAAGGACCTTAACTTTTTTCCACTTCAAAGCAAGCAAAAAGACGACCGATCAACAGACATTGTGCAGGATATTAACTATTTAATTATATGGTTGATTACAGAAGTGTGAAAAATTCCCAATAATCACTGGACAGGTTAATCCATAATCGTAATGTTATCAGCCCTCTCAGCTAATATCAGTCCTGATGTATTGCGAACACATAATAAAATTCTAAGATTCAAAAAATGCAATAGTTTTCAAAAATTTTAAAAACTGTCAAAAAGAAACTCGGGCTATTAAACCCCAAATTAGTCTCAAAGTCATGCTATTGCTACCACAACAAAATCAAGTCAAACTTATTGACTTGATGATAATGGTTTTGTTGATCTTCACTGGTTGATCCAAAACATTGTTGGACAATTAAGAACGAAGAGGTTACAGAAAAGGGATAACTTTGCTTCAAAAGCAAATACCATTTTCCAAAAGCAAAGACTGTTCTGCTAACCGCCATAAGTTCTGAAGTTCATCTTTATTACCAGACAACTCGTTCGGACTTGCAGAAAGTAAATTACTCAAACATTGCCATGATCGGTTTTGAACTTTGATGAAACTGAAAGACAAGAGTGTAGATGGAGTTGTAAGATACTTCTCATACTGTAGGTTTGCCTAACAAGATGCAATCATCACTAGTTTGCATTCAAAACATCGTTATTTCTCTCTTGGTTAACGATAGCATATTGCATAATGCCTCATTGTTTCAAACAAAAATAAGAGACTTTCAACTATAACGTTTTAACCCCATCTTGTAAGACAAGCACAATCCACAAGTGTTTTAATTAAATTTAAGTCCGAAGTTATGAAGTCTCTGTAAAGCCTGATTCACACTTATGAAGCAAGACACAACATTAACTGTGACTGTCCAAGGGAAAAAAACTAACACAGAATTTATAGATAATAAATTGTGAGAACAAAAGAATTACCTACAATAAATAAACTATAAATTATAGATAATAGACTATAGGTAATTGTTTACCTGATAAACCTATTATACTAGATAATATAGATGAAGTTATAGATAATTATAGGTAATATTTATCTATAACGTAGATTATAGGTAAAAAATTATAGGTAATAGAGGTATATCTATAAATCCATGTTAGTTTTTTCCCTTGGACAGTTACAACAAATACGCATACTCAAAAATCTATTGTTCTAAAGACGACAAAACCATTTGATATTCTAGGGTTATCTCTTGCTTCATGTAAAACAATAGATTTTTGACCTATGCATATTTGTGACCAAGGGAAAAAACTAACATGAATTTATAGAATTTATGTTGCGTCTTGCTCCAAAAATGTGAATCAGGCTTAAGAAGAGTACAAGAAGTCATGACTACTTCAAAAGACTCAGCTACCCCAACACGAAATAAATCACGTAAAACTTTCTTAAGATTCAAAGTTATACTTTTCTGTAACATCAGATGGAATGGTATTTGGCTCCAACACATTGCATTTCGACAAAACCTTGGAAATAAACAAACATAATTATCACTGATGATTTCACTGCAGTAGTTATTGACAGAACTGAATTTCCTTCAAAACAGTATAAACTGAAATTCCTTCGCAATTTTATCCATCGAAACAATACAAAACAAGATGATTAAACATTTTTATCAACCTAATTTGTGTTGGAAAATGATGAAAATTTAAGCTAAGGCATTCGGAAAGAGCATTAAATCCTCTACCTTTTTTGGTATATCCAAAGTGTGAATTTGTTGCACAAGTCTGTAGACAGATACATCATCATCACCATCTGGCTGATATAGTATTAATTCATAGAGATGAGAAATTCATATTTGACAATTTCAAGAGACCTTCTCTCATCATTCTGGCAAACAATACTGAGGAAGTCATATCAATTTTCAAACTACTAGCAACATCTATTTTGAAAGTAAAATCAACAAAATGGGCCTCATTGTTTACGATTCTCTGACAGTGATAACATAATATTTCCAGAGGTAATAATTAACAATAATTCAATAATAATTAAGGATACAGTAAACAGATTCTGATTTCATACATCTAAAAATTTGAAACATTTTTTTTCCAGCTATTTTTTAATTTTTTTTACTTGTTCAAAGGGGTTTATTTCCATACAAAAGTTTTTTTCATTATTTGATTGTGATTTTCTTAGATCCTCAACACTTTTTGAATAAAATATAATTTTAAATTTTAAAATAATTTTAAATAATTAATAATAGTATCATTATTTTTACTAATATAAAATTTCCAAATAAGTTTTATATCATCTCATAGCCAATAAAAAATACTTTCCAATGATAATAAGCTAATGTTCATTTACTGCTGTAAAAATATATATCAAAATTTAAAAAACAATGCTCCAAACCTATACTGTATCCTTTGTTAAAATCTCATTAAAATCCTATCCTTAGTGTCATAAAAATTTCTTTTTATGACAGAACCTTCAATTACATTTAGAAGGATACACACATGATTGCAGCGGACTGCCGAAGATCTAAAAACAAACAGCAAGGGGAACAAATGTTTGTGACCTTTTGAGACTCTAAAAATGAGAAACCTGAACACTTTCGAGGTCTTCATCACTGTTCACATCTTCATTTTCATTATCCACTTCTTCCCATTCTTCATCTTCGCCTAATCAGAAAAAAGAACAACACGAGTACAGAAAAGGTTAAAAGAAAACTTGAATACTGAGATACATACGACATAGACCAATGTTTTGGTGGTCAGTTTCGCTATAGTTTCGTTTATCAATCATTATCAAGTCATTGTTTAATTTTTTCTTTGACCATCTCAGAAACGTTCAAAAATATAAGATTCGAAACTTGTTCAATTTAATGTCTTCCCTTCCAAACATTTGAATATTTTGTTTCGGTTGATTTCACGCTGTTTGCAGTCAAAATTTTATTTCTGTCTGCATTCACGAGAACAATATTACATAATGCCTCATTGTTTCAACCAAAAATGAGAGACTTTCCACCAAAAAGTTTTATGATTTTTAGACAAACAGTCTGAAAGATGAGGTTTCGATTTCAGACGTACCTAAACAAAAACTTTAATGAAAAGAGAATAGACAAACCGTTATGGCAAATCATATTGGATAATATTTCCAAAGATATGCACTGAGCCTCGAGAATCCTTTTCAAAGTATCGAGTTGAGTCTATAATGTAATCACTCAAAACAATATATAGAAGAAAGTAAGGCTCTAAACGAGACTGAACATTATTTTATTTACGAAATTTTGTTTAAGAAATTGGAAAGAAATTTGATTGGTCTTTTCTATTAAATTTCATGAATAAATACCTCCAGATTCATAGCATCTAAGATGAAATTGTAAATGAAAACAGAATAGTAGAAAATGTATAATACTTTATCTTTATCTATGGATCTTGCTAGGACCACAACATCATAATCAAGACAATGTGCTATAAGTTTGATAACATCTTCTGATTTCCCGCCAGAATCTGTTGAATTATTCACCAAACCTTGTAGAGAAAGGCAAAAGGAAACGGTCATTAGGTTGCTGTTTGTTAATAGTTTGTTCATCCTCAAGGAAATATTACGGTACTTGCGTGCAGTTTATCTTTATTATTATTATCTTACTGTAACATGTTTTTCTACTCCCCCTTTTTAGAAAAGTGTATAGTTCAGTTTGATCTTGCTTATTAAACATGTTTTTCAAAACAATATAACAACCGTTGTTGTAAGTAACAGGTAATTCATTATTATTGGCATTTATCATACGTGCATTTGAGAATGAACAAAGTATTAACTAACAGTGTCATCAACATAATGACGTTGATGATCTCTATGTAAACAAAATCACATCAGAGACTTTCAGGAACTAGGACAGGAATATGACAGCGACTGAGGTATGGAAACAATATATTAATTTCAAAAATATGTAAGTGTGTTGGAAAAATGTTTTTTAAATGAATTGAATATAAACGAAAATGCTGTGAAATTCCTTTTGCAAAAACAAAATTTAGAATTTCCATCACATCTTCATTGTCAGTATGACTTAATAACATAAATTTTCAGGAACAAGAATGGCCAACAACGACCACTGCTAAATAACCTTAAATAAACTTAAAACCAGGCTAAAAAATGAATTGTCTTAATATGTTAAAACACTATTCTGGCAATTACTTTAGAATTTTTCCAAAATGTAAAATTTTGAACGAAGCATTTTTTTACAGAATTCTATAAAGGAAAACAACCTTTCCATTCCCTTCCTATATATACTTGCTTAATGTCCATTTCAAATTGTTTGATTATCTACCTGCCAACAAAATCGATAGAAGCATCAACTCAGTAGTCATGGTTTTCCTTGCTATATCGATGATTTCTTTCAACCCTTCAGGGTGGCTTTTGAACAGTTTTTTTAGATTTGCATTTTCTTCTGATACAGCATAGAGACAATATGCTAAAACAAAGAAAACATGAAGTAGATTTTGGTTGTAACAAAGGCATTAATATCCACAAACAAGTTATGTTTCGCAAACAGCTTCTTCATATTTCGTTAAGGTCCAACAATGACTCACCTTTCTCTAAACTTCAATAGCAATCTGACCTGCAAAACTCACCTGCTTTTATCCTTAGTGATGCGATAAAAGATTCACTCTTCAAAATCCCATGTAAAAATTCCAACATAAACTGTAAATTCAGCGATTCAACAGCAATGTTTGAATATTCACTGAAACAAAATTATGAAGCCCATTGTTAAAAAAAAAGGTAAACAAAAATTGCTTAGTCGTAGCCGCTTTTACACGAAGATAAATTAACACGAAACAAATTTTACCAAAGATTTATAAATAAATCCAGTGCTACGATTAGAAAGTTGCTTTCTTTTAATATTTGTTCCTGTGACAAAACACTATTTCCAATGCTTCGAACCAAAACATCATTTGCCTTAAGGAAGAAAGGCATTAACATGATTATACAATTTGACAACTGATTAGAATACTTCCATGTCATTAACATTTTTCATAATAGAAATTCATTCTTTTCTTCTACATTGACGTCAACTGATGAATGTTTGAGATAATTTAGGTAAGGTACATGATAAACTACTCCATAAACTAATCTATTTTTTAATTAAGTTTCTAGCATAGTTGACCTAATAATTTACTATCTAACAGGACTTGAATAAAATAAATTTTTGAACCTGTCTGAATAATGTCATGAAACTATCAACGACTCCATTGTTCAACAACAAGTCAGCAATTTGATCTCCACCTGTTAACAGCAGATTTCTAAAAATAAATGTTTATACTTTTGACCCCTACCAGCAGGTAATTACTGGATTTTAATTTGCACAGCAGTAGTTTTGCAGTTTGGGACAAACCCCTTAAATATTTTAGCTTGTTTTTCAATGTTCACAACAGTGCTTTAAACAGCTTTGCTTTTTACCTAAATGCTCATTTTCACAATTTTTATTCCTTATTGTAAATAAACTGTAAAATCTATTTTATCTATAAACAAAATCTTGGACTTTTTATTATATTTCTCAGTAGATATTTTTGGAGCGAAATGGGGTGGTTTTAATTAATGAGTGGTTGTGAGGAGAGCTTCCTCCCCCTCTCCTCTTCATACAAGCAACCACCTTGGTGACTTATATGTCTGTTAATCTTGTCACCCAACAGCAGTTACCTCTATGAAATTTGATCTGTCTTGCTCCTGCCACATCAAATGATTACAGGGTGTTAATGTATCATTTCCACACGTAAAGAACTTCTCTGATGAAAACTCTTATAAAACTGTTTGAAAGAATAAGGCATAGCCAGACCTCACTGACCCAAACACATTTTTACAAGGTTAAACCATGAAGTTTAGTACGTTTAGAAATGATACACCAAAACAACAACAACAACAACATTGCAACACTTACACTAAGCATCCAACAGCAGTAAGTCTGATTTCGGTATTTGTATGCAAGAGAAACGGTAATACTTTAGTGATGCCATTCTGCGCAAGAAACACTTTCACACCCTTTGCATCTTGAACGAATCCAGATATTGTTGCAAGAGCAGATATTATATCCTCATCGAAACCTTGTCCAAATAACTGCATTGTAGAAACAAAAAAACATGGATGTATTCCTTACCTTTTAGGCGTTCAAAGTTATTTTTCAGATAAAGGAAAGTAGCTATAACGGTGGTCTCTCAAGTTTAACATACACAAAAAACAGCAATATGATACATACAGTTGAATCTAGGTATCTCGAACACTCTACAAACTTTCTCTATCTCAAATAAATTCTTTGGTCCCTTGAACCTTTTTTTAGGACAAAATAGGTAGCCAAGAACGTATGATAAAGTTAGATTAGTTAAAAGTTGTTAAATATAACTTTATTAGTATGTAAAAGATGTAGATATAAAATAAGAGGTATGATCATATTTTTGCTTTGGTTTTTTAGGTTAGTCTCTATGATACAGAAGTAAAGAGAAGTAAACTACAGATGGTTTTTAATTCGTTTTCTATATAATGCCCAGGTGGACTGTAGCTAGGAAACCTGACTCTAACTCCTTCCCTTTCCTATTTTTATTACCTGATATGATTTGAGGGAAAGAGAGAGCCAGGTTTAACCCACAGTAACAGTTGATAACAGTTGAATTTGAATTCAAAAAAAAAAAAAGATCCAATCAGATTTAGTCTATTGTTTCTTAAATATTTGAATTAATTAATAATATAGAAATAAAGGTTCGTCTACCACAGTTGCCATTTTGTTAACTGATAATTTATCCTGAGTTCAAACAGTTTTGTTTACATATTTTTCACTCACCTAGATAAAACATTTTGTCTGTAAACGCGTAAAGTTTTGTGCTATGTGGATAGTACTAACAGAATAATTATTTCATGTAGAAAATTTTATTGACTGTCACGTGACCTGTTTCATCCAATCAACAACCGCGGCCATAATCTGGCCGTGGGGTTGAACCTGGCTATTTCTCACTCAAACATTTCTAGTTGAAAATTACCGGGGTTCAGAGAGAGAGAGAGAGAGAAATAGACAGGTTTCCTAGCTAGGGTGGACTGCAACGTACATAAAAAATATTTTACCCGGGCAGCTAGTACCTACTTAATATCAAACGTTGTTTCAATAGTTATGTATTTCTTTACAAGTGACAATCAACAAGCTAATTCAGATAGCAACACCCAGTGACAGCAACAACCAGAGAGGCAGTTAAAATAATTCTGAGAATTCAGATATGTGTATAACGTAAGAAAACTAATGCAGATAGAAAAGGTTAATTGCGTTTAAGTGAATCATGTGTATGCAGAACTACAAAAATGTTTCAGAGAAGCGATATAAAAACATTCTGTTACCTACAGTACAGGCTGTAAACTTTACCTGTCCATGTAAGATAGTGAGCTTTCACAAAGGATCAGTTGCCTTAAGAATTTAAGAGATGTTTGTTTATTTAACATGATGATGTGTATATGTGCCTGTAACATCTTTAGCCTACAGGCATGTGATTTTTCAAGCCCTAGCGTTAAAACTTCATGGTATAGAAACGAAGACATAAAAAACCACTACCTACCAATTTTAGCATTTCCTGCATACGGTCATGTTCAAGTGTACCACTTTCAATATCTGATGTAAGAGCAAATTCCAGTCTTTTATTGGAATTTTCAACAGGTTTATTTGATTTGGGCTTTCGTTTTTTCTTTTTATTTGTCTTTCCCATCTTCAAATATATAATCTAAAATCTATTATTATGCATCATGAATATTTGCAAGTATTAAGTTCAGGTTCAAACAATACTGCCATCTTAAAAACTGCAAAATCAGAATAAGTTCTTTTCACTAAAGTCAGATTCATAAACAATAGACGAGTTTTTAATGTTTTTATCACATATAAATAAAAATACACAAAATTGAAAGAAATTATATTTTGTTATCATGTCTCCCAGAGAACAAAATAGTCAGAATAGCGAGAATATGCGACAGGTCTAAAATCACAGCGACCTATCATAACTATTGAATGAAGTTTTGGTATTTATCATTTTGAACTTGTTATTACATTATAGCAAGTGGCCATTTATTCCAAAGACCATTCTTTGAACCACGAGGTTGGAATTCTGGAGTCACAAAGACGAACACCTTTTTCATAACGGTGGATGACTGCCTTGGAGAATATATTGAATAGTTTGAGGTCGATACCTAATGATTTGTATAGAGAAGGTGGAGCAACCTGTAAAAAAAGCATCAAAATAGTTCCCTCAAATTATATTAACCAGTTTGTTGTAGATGGTTAAAGCAGTTACCTGATCGATAGAAATGTTAAAAAATGGTTCACTAATCACATTGTTATGAAACTTGACTCTTTTAATATTGCCTCCATCATTTTTTAACTTTTCGTGGTCTGAATTTAAATAAGGCAATATTCTTTCTTCTGCTTTCCCACTTTCTATGTGGGATTTGTTGCATCTCAGCTGTTGTAAGGCAGAACAAGCAACAATGGCTACCTGAAAGTAAAAAATTAACGTTTATCCATTATTATCCGATTATTAATTCATTTATTTGTAAAAATTGAAAAATATTTTTAAATTTTCATTTATTAATGAATGTTTAGCCATATTTTATTTGAATAAACAAGGATTACCATTCCTTATGAAATATTTTAAGTATCACCAACCTCAAACAAGTATCAATATTATACTTTTTGAAATCTTGAAAGTTGCTTACATCCAAAATCGACTCTTCAATTCATCAACTTGAATTTTATACCGTGACAGAGCATTCAAGTTAACACGACTGTCTTTGGCTTCAAACATAGAGAATACAATGGTATTGTTTTTACTGTTGAGTTTCTCTTGGTTCACAATTTGATGGCTCATTTCGAAAAGCTTTTTCCATATTTTCCGCACTGATCCCTATTGAGCTGGTATTTGCCTCTTTGAGAATTTGCCATCAACCTTCTTCGTAAAAAGATCTTATTAGTGCTGATGTTTGACTTGATTGTGAAGTTTCATCTTTTGCAGTGATGTAAGCCAATTGATTTTTAAGAATTCATGCCCTTTTCCTTACAGTGTGATTGGATGCTGCACAGCTTTCCTTATTAGCTTTAGGAGCAGATCTTACGGACAGAGGATGAAATATAAAAATATATAGTATTTATTTTCAGTATTTTTATGACATGTTTCTGTCACTTACCTTAAGGAGAGAAATTTTTGTAATTTTTTTTACATTTCGCGATTTATTTTTGCGAATTTGTTCTCTGCAAATTTTTCGTGGGGGATTTATTTTTGCAAAATTCGGTCATTCAACCCATTTTGGCCAATTTCTTTGTTTTACCCTTTTCGCAAATAAATCCTCCAGGGATTTTTTGTGAGGATTTAATTTTGTGAATTTAGCCAAAATTCACGAAAATTGCTAAAATTTGTCCAGCAAATAATTTCTCTCCTTAAGGTATATATGACTTATATGAGGTATATATATACTTTGTATGTCTGACATTTTGCCACTTTATCTGCACTGTCAGTCATTTTATGTTTGAAGACATGTAATGTCATGTCTTCTGCTTTCCTTGGAAAGTTTGATGTCATCGACAATATTTCATTTATGGTGATTGGATTTTTTGAGGGTGCTGGTGGACCATTACAAGAGTTTTCTTGAGTGTTTTTTTCCTTTCCAGTGACATCACCTTATTACATTTTTTATAGCAAAATGGACATTTTGTCTCATCAATTTTCCCCTCAAATAATGGTGAAATGCAAAACCAGCAGAATGTATGTTGGCAGGTCAGTATGTATGTAAATGACAGGCTGTTTGAATAGACTACCACAAATCCAAATGAGGATTTAGATCTGGGTTGATATCTGGAAAAGATAACGAATTTTCATCATTAGGGTTGCCTGCTAATATCTTTTGTAATAGGGGCAGAGTCTATATTTTTACTGTTCGTATTGGCCTCCCACTTCTTGTTTTTTTTGTGGTCTACCACCTTTATTTGCACAAGGGCTGAAGCACATAATTTTGGTCGACAGACAGGCTCCACAAAAGTTCTTGTAACTTGCTCGAAAAAAATGGTATGAACTTGTGATTTTGAGACTTGAGTGAAAGGTTACTTTTATCAACAGTATAATTGGTTTCGTTGTAAAAACTTTCAAAAGGTGGAATTCAAATGCTATAAGTATATTGCAGTGTGAGTTACTGTTTATTCCTTGTTTAATTTAACAATAATAATGGCTTCAATGCTGCTAATAGATATATCAAAACATTCCTTGGACACATATGGTTACTTAAAAACATAGTTTAGGCGCATAGGCAAGGAATTAGGATTTCCTGCTGTTTTGTGAAGGGACATATGGCCACTTAGTTGCATAAAATCGAAACTGACAAGCTGCTGCGTTTATCTCCAATCTTTCTGGAAATTTGAAAAAAATCCACAATTTCTATCCCATATTCTCTCGTTAAAACAAAACTTGTTATTTAGCCTTTTCCATCAGGTTTTGTTTTTGTATTTTTCTAAAAACTTTTCAAATTTCTCTCTGAAATCCGACATCGTTAAAATTTGGACACATACAAAACTTCGAAACTTCTGCAGGCTATAAATTACGACACATATAAAAAAGGTTGGGGTCTTCCCATTTTGTTTGTTCTGATGTTTTTCTTTTGTTTTGAGTTACCTGTTCCCCGCTTTTATTCTATTTTATTTTACTTATTTTATTTTTATTTTATTCAGTTCTATTCATGATTAATACTTTTGTGTTTAATTATTATATAAAACATCTTTTCTGCAATACTGGAATCAGGATATAACATAGTGGATAGTAGATCGTGGATCATGTGCAACACAGACGATCCATGATGGACCACAATAGATTTCAATTTACATCGCGACTAATCACAATCTATCATGATCTAGCGTGACCGAAGTATCGTTGTTTCATGATATAGTATTGTGTAGTTCATAATAGCACATAGTATGTTTTAAATTGGATTTCTATTAAGCAAGTCACTTCTTATCCAAACCTAACGTGATTATAATACTGCTGCAACGCTGTTTGACATGCCCCACCTCATTTCAAAAATTTCTAGAAAAATGCTAGTGAACGATAATATTTATGGAAGTGATTTTCTAATAAACAACCCTTTCGATTGGTATAATGGTTTTAAAGTATTACTTAAGGATAAATTATAAAAATTCATTAATTATGTCATCATTTCAAAACTTTCCTTTCTAATATCTTTCAGGTCGAGATGATGATTTTTCTCACCTTAATTTTTCTGCAAATATAAATTCTTGCAATTTTGTCTGTCGTAACAACAATATTTATTTGGTTGGATTAAAAAGACAATGAACTTTATTTATATTTTAATAAATCAATTCCAGTCTTAAACTACTCTAACTCGTGTGTGTGTGTGTGTGTGTGTGTGTGTGTGTGTGTGTGTGTGTGTGTGTGTGTGTGTGTGTGTGTGTGTGTGTGTGTGTGTGTGAAATTCTAACAGTGTACATACACTGAAATTGTAAGAAACACAAACATTTTTAAAAACTTCTGAAGATACAGTAAAAGACCGAAAGAAATTGATAAACTAAAAATTATTTTTCAGTAATCTAATAATTTGGTTTTCTTATATCTTCCCCTTTTACACTTGATTTTTTTTATCCCAATTTTTGACTGATTTAGTTCTGCATGGGTTGAATTACAAGATTAGAGCATAAAAAGAACTGATAATTAACTGTGTATGTATTATTTAATAAACAACATCTCCAAACAAGTGCCTTCAAATTTTTTGATGATTTAATTGATACAATATATATGTAGTTTTACGTGAATCATTTCCTTATCAATATCCCGTTCACACTTCTCAAAATATATGGCAATATCGCAAAAATAAATTCCGCGAAATTCACAGTTTTTTACCTTCCTCCCCACTCCTCCCAAACCGCGAGAAAGTTTCTGACCTTAAGGGTACTTCGATTTTCATCAATTTTGACGCATTCTTAATTTTCGCTGGGGAACTAGGTGATTCACGCACCCACTCCGCAACCCTTATGTTAATATGAGGTCCATTTTATCAAATTAAATCTTAAAAAAGAAATTACCTATTAATATTATACTGCCCAGCTAAAACTGCATCCATTCGAAAAAACGTGGGGCTGGAGTTTCAGCTTACAGTATTTATCCATATTCAATATTTCACAGAACAAGTTAATGCATTTAAGTACAAAGTTTTAAAATTTCCTGATTTCATAATAATATACTGCCTTGAATTGATACCCAACTTATTTAAAAATACATATTAGCTTATAAACTTTAAATTATAGTTTAATAAGTGAAAATCACTAAATATATATATTTTTACTACTGTTTACATTTCACACCAGTCGGCTTTGATCTTGTGAACCATCACGCGAGCAGCTAGCTTCGTGTGAACGGTCATTCGCTACTTTACCAATGCAACCTTCTCTCACCCTTATCTCTCACCTTTATCATCGGATTTCAAGCAAAGTGTCTTTAATATTTTATGCCCGGCAGTTTTTCGTGTCCGACAGTGTATCATCATCATCCAAATGTTTTTGTCGTTCTTTTAAAGAAAAGTAAAAGAGTATAAACAAGTTACCACCTGCTGGACACTTAGGTTGAGAAAACAAAAGAATCTGTCTAGACACCTAGACATTAGATAAAAAAAGATAAAATGTGAAATCAGATACAAAGTTAACTGTGCTGAGGTAGTGAGGTTTTTAAGGGCCTTATTTAATAGAGTGGTAAACATTGTTTACGTTTTTACTGAAAAGAGACCCGATTCGTGTACACGTCAGTCTGAAGTAAGAAAAATTCTATTCTTTTGACTGCCAAAAGACGGTCATTCCGGGCTGCTTTTCAGTAAAAACGTAAACAATGTGTACCCGTCTATACAGCGTGATTTGAACATTTTGGGGACATTATTTTGGGCATTCAAATTAACAAATAGTTTCCTTACTAAATGCAATTGAGAAACTGAAGGTATTTATGAACTCGTATATCTCATATACCTTAATATCGACTGAGTGCATTGTGTAAAGTGTATTGCTAAGTGTTTGTGTAGGGGTCCTATCATGCTTTTTTACTAATTTAGACTTTATTCACACTGCTAGCTAACGATGGTCTAATAAATTTTCTGTATGATCTCCTGAACTTAGTGTTACTTAATTTGTATAATGAACATTTTATAGATATAGTTTTTTAAAAAGTTTCAATAATAGTGTATTTTGGTAACTGATTTCAAAATGGCTGGACACTTTTCTGGTTAGTAATATTTTTGTTTCTTACCCATATATTATGCTTATGGAATAGAACTGTTGCATAAGGTATTTGACTTGATAAGGCTGTGTAAAATTGAAAAGTGCATGAAGATAATTCCTAACAATTTGATGGTGTAGTTTTCCAATGCTGCAAAGTAATATCTAACTTGTATAGTGATTGTCTATTTTGTTTTCCAGAATTTGGTATGCTTCCAGAACTTGTAAAAGGTATTGAAGAGATGGAGTGGATGTAAGTATATTATTCATAGAATTAAATACTATATAATTATCTTACCTTCCACAAATATTGTATGACATTTGTTCGTATCAATTTGTTTCGTTATACGATTTGAAATGATCAACATACAATTGTGAAACAATTCAAATCATTTACAGAAACAAATGGAAGGACTATGAAATTGGTTTCAAATTGCTTGTAAATTGTATCAAATTGTTTCATTTTGTCTCGTTGTTTTGAAACGAAAATCGTATCAAATTGTTTCATTAAGTGTTGTTGTTTTGAAATGAAAATCGTATCAAATTGTTTCATTTTGTCTCGTTGTTTTTAAACGTAAATCATATTGAATTGTTTCATTTCGTCTCATTGTTTTCAAACAAAGATATTTTTAAAAATGTGTACAGTTTTATCTGTTACATGAAGTCTTTATTAACTAGGCCAAGCATCAACTTCCATTCTTTTTATATGAACATACCATTTCAGCTTCCTATGATTAATTTAACTGCATTCTGCTATTGTTCTTTCTGACCTTCTTATGTTTTCTATTACTGGTCAGGTCTCACTACTTCAACACTGCATACACAAGCCTGAAAAACCTTTCTTTTACTTATTAGAGGTAAATCTCTGCTAATTAACAAAGACAACAACTCCTTGAACCCATTCCAACTGTTTTAATCCTTCCTTTAGTCTTATGTTGACACGTGAAGCTTCATTCTGTCTTTTACTGTATCTTCAAAAGTTTTTAAAAGTGTTTGTATTTCTTATGATTTTGCTTGAGGGAGAATAAGTTGTATGAAGTAAATTTATTAAGGTGTACACGAGTTGGAATAGTTTGAATTTAAGACTGGAATTAAAAGTAAAAAAGTTGGGGAAAAATAACGTCACCAGAAAAAAATGCTGGATTTTCTACTTGTCAACTGCTGGATACCCTGCTTCAGAAAATGTTGTCACAAAAATTCATAATGAAAACTTTTAGAGAAAGCTTTATGTTAAAAACAAAAATTATTATTATAATACGAAAAATGAAATACCCTAGAAGAAGCTGTGCTGTACATATCCAGAGCTCTAGAATAGAGCACCATCACATGACGTCCATCTACACACAGAACTCTTTGCTAAGAAATACTTTTAAAATTTCTTAGTAAATACTAGGGAAATGAATTTTAGACAACAGTTATTTGAACTATACTTCTCCAAACCTTGTTGCAGGGATTCAAAAAGAAAATCTAAAATGTCTGGCTTTTGCCTTAGGTTTTTTACAATTCAAAGCCAGACCTAAATGTTCGAAAGACCATGTGTATCTTTATGGATTCATCATCTAAACAATGAAATCTGTTATACTGCTAGGTTGCCTACTGATATACAAGCAGAAGCGATTCCTCTCATACTAGGTGGTGGAGATGTGCTGATGGTAAGAGTAATTTTCAACTTAAGGTTAATTTCCATTAAAACAACAACAACAACAACAACAACAACAACAACAGTTTTGCAACAATGTTGTGGACATGCATTTTTGTATCTCTATTTTGTATTTTGTATCTCAAAAAAAAAAATGTTATTGTTGTGCAACAGTTGAGCGACTTTTGTTTACAGTTAACACCGTATCTGATGTGCAACTGTTATGTGAATGTTTTTGTTTTTGTTTTTGTTTTTTGTTTTTTAATTTTTTAGGCTGCTGAAACTGGGAGTGGAAAAACAGGGGTGAGAATCTTCTATTTGTACTCTGTAATAGGTAGAATTTAAACGTAAATTATGAATTATGAAAGTAATAAACAAAAATGCTGAATAGTAAGAAGTGTTTCTTTTGGCATCTCGAAATAAAACACAATAAGAAATGAGTATGATAGTGTAACAAGAGATAGTTAACATACTATTTTGCAATCACAAAACATTTTGGTTGAAAGTCTCTTATTTTGATTTGGAAGAATGAGGCAGTATGCAAGAATGTTCTCGTAAACCCAGACAGAAATAACAAAGTTTAGACTGCAAACTAGTGATGATTGCAATTTGGTTTGTTAACCCACTGACAAGGTGCTTATTGATAAAGCCACAATCACACTATACCAAAGCAGTCACTAGAATGAGAATGACAGCTGGAATATTGCAATGATAATTACCTACTGTCATTGGTTGGTTGCAGTTGTGCCTGCGTGTTCATTCATTTCTTGGCTTATAAAGAGAGCTACAGTACAGCCAAAAAGAAACTTCACATTTCCCCATAAGATAATTAGCTTTCACGTCTTTTGTTTATTTACATGTATTTTAATGTTTAATTCAATTTTGTGTCTAAACAAACTGTATTGAACACTGATGTGAAAGTCAACTGATTTGGGCTGCAGATAATTTCTTCACAAAATCTTCTTGTTTTTATTTTCAGGCATTTTCACTCCCTGTTATTCAAATTGTGTATGAAAATCTAGTTGGGTTTAAGACAGGGAAAAAGGTCTTGAACAGTAACAAAACTCCAGGTAGATATCGCAATTAATTTTTATTTTATTTATTTATTTTTTTGGATTTCTTTCTTTTTGCAGTACGTTTCTAAGTTATCAGAGGCAGATTCAGGGAGTAGGGGGAGCTGTGTGTGGGAGTTGAGGAGGTTGGGAGTCTTTTTGCCATGACTTGATTTTTAAGTTTTTATATTTCCTTTTTTTTCTGACACTTATCTGCTCATAATTAATTTTCCTAAAATATTAATGATTAAGAACGTTTATTCAGAGAACGGGTGTTTGATAAGGATTTTCGCCATCCTGCAACTTTTGGCACGTCCTGTTTTTGAGATTTCTGTATTCTCCATTGTGTTATATTGTTAAACAATAAATGACTATTCTTAAAACTAGGACATAAACACTTCACCTCCCAACTTCAAGATTTTTGGAAACCTCACCGTTTCCTTGTTTGTAGATTTTTCCCAGAATTAAATCTCCTTTCGCTTAAGATGTAATTTCAGATCAAACACGTTAATTTTGGAAATTTTTGCACCCCATTTATTTTGGGGCAGATTAACGGCACAAATCTGCACATCAGGGTGTCCGGAATATTAAACGACAATATTTCCGTAACGGTTGGTCGTCAACATGTGTCCTCGTGTTTTTTTTATCAGTTTTTGGGGCTTTATAATGCAGTACTCTATTCCTTGATTTCATTTTTTGCCACCTTTTGGAGGGGGTGGGGGCATGGCCACGACTGCAACGCATATAGAAAAATGAATCATTTATACACTATTCGAAGCATTTCAAAAAGTTAGTGAGTTGTTCATTATTATTGTGTTTCAATATCTTTTCTACTTGATAGAGAAATGGGAAATGAGCAAGTTTGACAGAGAACCATCATTTGGTACGAATAAGTCCTTTTTTGTAGTTATGCTTTTTTAAATGACTTGTAGAAATTAACTATTTTACTTATGTTACTACATGGTTCAATTATTTTTTATGCTCTTTCCATTGTCTATTTCTATTTTTACATTTGTTACTTCAGTGCTATGGCAACGTTATGAATAGTAGACAATAATGAATGCTTCCTTATAGTTTTTTTTCTTATTTTAGCAATATCTGAAAATGGACTTCTATGTCAATCAAGGGAGCAGAGGCAGTGGCAGGGAGCTCGTTCAACTCTTGGTGTAAATAGTGGTAAACAATTCCTTTAATATCTGGATCTTCTGTTTCGTATATATTTTATTAGTAACCATGCAATTGATCAAACTAAATATAAAAAGACATTCACAAGCATACTTTTCTACTGCTAAGTCTTCATCTCATCAATAATATTGCATGTCGTAATTTTTAGTAATTGTTAACAAATTTGCCAAATTAAAAATGGGTAAAAAAAGATGTTTTTAAAAATAAAAACCTTAAAGACACGTTAAAGGAAGGTTTACCTTAATCTTGTCATAATAGTGGAAAGAAATATAAGAAACTGTAGTAGCTAGAAAGTGCTTAGAAAATGCCTGATTGCTTAAAAAATAAATAACTATTGCACGAGGTCAGATAACGATTGTCTCCGGAAGTAGTTGTTGTTTTGCAATGCTGCAGGAAACTGATGGAGAAAATTGGGTTCTCATTTTTGTTATCGATGAACAACAAAATCTGACATCAATTGCTAAGAAACACCATCAAATGAGGAAGAAAGTTTTCTAATGATAACTTTAATGAAAAATAAATCTTGTTGAGTTGAATTTGCATTGTTTTTTTTTTAGGTTGTCACTACTACGAAGTGACTGTTACTGATGAGGGTTTATGCCGTGTTGGTTATTCAACAGATACTGCTACATATGATGTGGGTCAGTAAAGCATTTTGACTGCAGTTTATTGTGAATTCCTGCATATATTTTGCATCTTTTGCAATGTCTTTGTGTAGGATGTGATAATCAGAGTTTTGGTTTTGGTGGTACTGGGAAGAAGTCAACAAATAAGCAGTTTGAGTCATATGGAGAAGTATGAAATTCTCATCTATAACGGCTACTTTCTATGGTTCCTTACACGTTTTGTTTATTCTGTCATATGCCCACACCAAGCAGAAGGGATTGGCAACAACACAAACGGTTAAAATAAATAAATAAATATGTTTGACCATAGCAACTTCGCAGCGGTCTATTTTTTGGCTTATAGATCCCTAAAATTTCCATAATATGGCCTGTTTCTGTCATGATTTTCTGAGTATGTCATAGATGTCAAGGGGAAGTGTAATGTCATTGCTGTATGAATGAATAGAATGAATGGTGCATGTATAATCATTAGAATAATGATCCACAAAAATATCAACCTTTAAGGCAATCTTTAGAAAAGTTTGATGATGAAACTATAAAATGTACTCAAATATATCATTAGGGAGATTTTGAAAGTAATACAATGTGTAGTATTTGACTGCCTGGGTTGTTTACAACAGAGTGTCAGTAAATATCGTTGCGATTTGATGTTGCACATCGGCTGATTTCTTTCAGGCATTTGGAATTAATGATGTTATCGGTTGTTACGTGAATTTAGAATTTGGCACGATTAAGTTTAGTAAGAATGGTGAGTGATTTCCACTTTTGTTTTGTTGTAATGAATACTTGCATGCTTGTTAAAGCCATTCAGTTTGCAGACAAGGGGGCCGTCACTCATTGTGGGAAAACAGTTTTTTATCTTATTACGATTGCAGCAAATGCAAATACCATATTAAAACAACCTTGGACTCAAACTCCTGCTACTCCTCCGGCCGATATGGCAATTAGCCTGCACTTTAGAGTCTGCAAAACTCCCTTCACAAAACCATATAAATTGTAATGAATTAACACAGCCTAGGAATTTTTAAAGGCTTTACATCAAAATCAAAACAAACCATATGAAATATATAAAAAAGAGGATTTCAGTTACTTCTGACTAAAAATATCACTTGAACATTTGAAATTATTCCATGATTTTGCTGTTAGTATTGTCTTGTGCTTCGATGCCCATCAACTCTGATGAAATCTTTGTTGTGCTGCTGACGTTCGGTAAATTTTCTAAAACATTGGCGTTACAGAATGACTGGTGTGCATAGTATTATTTCAATTTTAAGTGATGTCAAGTATGTCTGCTGCTACCGTTTTGTGCCGCCTGGCTCTTGTTTACATTATTTTAATCCTTCCAATTCTCTGTTAAAGTTGTGTTTTGGAGACAATTCTACTGAGTATTATGAATTTTTTTTTAGGAAATGATTTTGGTCGTGCTTTTGAAATACCATCCAAACTAAGTGAACGAGCGCTCTTTGCATCTGCCACTCTAAAGGTGGTTGCATTCACAACTAATTTGACTAGAATTTCCATGCTTTTTAGTATCATAGTAAATAGCTATTATACGGTATCGTAATTATCAAAAATTCTAATTTCATTTCTTTACCATTTTAGAATGCGGAACTGAAATTTAATTTGGGCGACACTCCGTTTAAGTATCCCCCTTCTGGGGAATATAAAGCTTTATCGAAAGCAGAAAATCCAGTGAAAGCTCAACACAGTATGCAAAATCTCAACTTTTTTGTTTGTTATTTCTGTTATAAATTCAAAATGTGATTATGAATTATCATGCATACTGATAAACGGTGTTTTAATCTTTGTTTGATGTACCAGTATATGCCAGTACTTAAATCTGTTGTCGTTTCCTCTAGTATCTGCACCAAAAAACTTTACGAATATCAGTTCTCCAGCTGCTTTGATAATGGAGGTATACTGTCAATGATTTCACTAAAAAGCATAATATTGCTTTGTCATAACGCTTACTGTGGCAATTGAATTGTCTGTGCCCCTTACACAGTTATCTCCTTGATATATCTTACAGGTACTACAATGCAATGTAATTAATCACGGCCCTAAATGGCAGTGAGAATATCAGTTTTTGTTCATGAGAACCGTTTCCTTCCATTAAATGGCAGTGAGAATATCAGTTTTGTTCATGAGAACCGTTTCCTTCCATTAAATGGCAGTGAGAATATCAGTTTTGTTCATGAGAACTGTTTCCTTCCATTAAATGGCAGTGAGAATATCAGTTTTGTTCATGAGAACCGTTTCCTTCCATTAAATGGCAGTGAGAATATCAGTTTTGTTCATGAGAACCGTTTCCTTCCATTAAAACATTTATATTGATTTTTTTGCATTGCATTGTGGTGGTTGTATTGTGTATTGAAGAGATAGCTGGACAGCCAAATTTACATTGCTCCTAATTGCCGTACTTCTCAATTCATTTTGTATTCATTTTTAGCCATCCAGAGAATTGGCAGTACAGGTATTAAAAGATTATTTTCTCTCTTGTGAATTCTTAAAAATTTCTTTTGACAGAAATGTATAGTTTTTGTCTACAATGCTCTGACTAGTATTATCCAACTTACAACTTTATTTCAGACTCATGACCAACTAACTTTGTTTAAAAAATATATGCCTGGTCCCAAACTGAGGTAATGTATTATAATAACATTCTTCAGGACTGGCTTTGTTAAAGCTCTATTTGACATAATATTTACATGAATTTGCACTGTGATAGTGTTCTTTCATTTTCAGGAATGTCGTGTTAGTGGGGGGTCAAAACACAAGGGAACAAATCACTGAACTTTCAAATGGAGTATAGGATTTTTTTATTTTTTATTTGTTTCTTATATATTTGATTCTCCTTTTTTTGTCTTATTCTTTGAGAATACGTGAGAACAACGGTTTGGATGATAAATGTTTACACATTAGTAAGCATTTACCTTTCCATCCTCCATACTTCGTACCTACCGGATTTTTTTCTATTACCCTTTTTTTTATACCACCAGAGGCTCAAAGTCATTCAAAAGGTTAGCACCACTATGGGATATACCATGATAATAAAGCTAACTTTTTGTTCTTAGGTTGATATTGTTACTGGGACTCCTGGAAAAATTGACGATTTTGTTTCCAGTGGTAAATTGAAATTAGATCAGGTAGCTTGATCATTCAATTCAAGCCTTTATTTAACAAAATGCAGTGATTAAGATTTTTTAGTTTAGTTCGAAATGTTGTGTCAGCATGTGATAGATTTCTGGAAATTGGTGCTCATATGAAATTTATGTTTTTTGCATTACCAATGTGTATCATAAACGCGCACATACTTAAAGGAAATAAAATTCAAATAGAACTTTGTACACACAAAAATAAACTTTTTTTCTCTCTTTTAGATTCGCTTTCTTGTATTTGATGAAGCAGTGAGTTTTCATCTAAACAACAGGATATGTTGTGTCTTCTATGATAAAAGTAGAAAGTTACATTGAAAATGAAGAATCGTGGTAGCACAAGCATTTTAGAACATGCTTTATTTTATTTCAGGATGGATTGTTAGCACAAAATCAAGGCCGATTAATCGAACGTTTGTTCCAGTCTTGTCCAAAAATGGGATCAGATGGTAAAAGATTACAGGTATCTAAAATGAGTAAAATGAGTTTAAAAATGTGTCCAAAAATTTCATGCTGTTTTTAATTTTACTTTTGTTACAAGTTAATGTTTACATGATAAAATATGGATATTAAGAATCTCGACCATTGATGAGTGTAGATGTTTGCTCTTAAATAAATGTTTGCAGCGTTTGTAACTTGCACTTCATTGAGTGGCTTTGGCCAATGTCATTACATACACCCAACAAGTTCATCCTGAAAAGATAAGCTTCACTCGGTGAATATAATCAGAGATTGCACCTGTATAGGTGCATCATTTCAGTTTTCATATGTATTTTTTGGTTTTAGTTGATCATCTGCAGTGCCACTCTTCATAACATGGAGGTGAAGAGATTAGCTGTAAGTACATAAGTGCCGTACAGTTTTATAGAATCTTTATAAAGCAGACACCATTAGTGCATAAAAAAGATGTCTGCTTTATAGAGATGTACACTTTATAGAGACTTTACCTATGAAAATTTGACTGTATATCTATCCATCCGTACATGGTATATGTGCCTGTTATACGGAGCTGTCTGCTTTATAAGATGTCAACTTTATAGGGTGGTCTTCACACATTGCCTACTTCATTATCTTACTTCAATTTAAGAATATTATGGAACAAAGTTACTGTCTTTTTATTTTCAAAAGGGAAAAGTTTAACAACCTTCCAAGCAAGACTTGCTCAGTGTTCTGAAGAACTGAGAGAGATGAAACTCTTTCTTTTTAAATTGTTTTTTCTTTAGGAAAGACTTGCTCAGTGTTCTGAAGAACTGAGAGAGATGAAACTCTTTCTTTTTAAATTGTTTTTTCTTTAGGAAAGACTTGCTCAGTGTTCTGAAGAACTGAGAGAGATGAAACTCTTTCTTTTTAAATTGTTTTTTCTTTAGGAAAGACTTGCTCAGTGTTCTGAAGAACTGGGAGAGATGAAACTCTTTCTTTTTAAATTGTTTTTTCTTTAGGAAAGACTTGCTCAGTGTTCTGAAGAACTGAGAGAGATGAAACTCTTTCTTTTTAAATTGTTTTTTCTTTAGGAAAGGATAATGCACTTTCCAACTTGGATTGATTTGAAAGGACAGGACTCTGTGCCAGATACTGTTCACCACGTGGTACGCTCATTTATTCCCTTAATCTTGTGTATCTAATAGGCTTAACCTCCACTTGAGGGAAAAAATGTCATGGCAGGCGATTTTTGTTCTGCCTCCAAACCCAGGTAACAGCAGTAACAGTTAAAGGTTTTGAGTTCACAGCAGAAAATGTAGATGCAATAAAAAGAAGAAAGCATTTGGAGATTCGGTTTGTTTTCTCCCACATTGCTTTTCGTTGCAAAACGTTATCACGTGTATTTTTATGGAAACTTACATGTATTCTGTTTGTTGTCACAACACATACACGTCTAGGGCTTATTCTAAGAAAAAAGGGCATGTCTGTGGTAATACAATGCACATCTAATGCACTATTATGTCAAAAAAGGGTATTTTATCTCCTCACTACCCCAATTCAGAGTGTGTTTTTCACCGTTTTAGATCGACATATATATTTTGGTGATTTTTCATTGAGGGCACCCTATTATGGTCTAAACGTCTAAATTTGGGATGAGGCTTGATGGGCTTATATTTGTTGAAACCTTTTAAAGCTTTTTGAGACCAATTTGAGACCATCAAACTTGTTGGTGAAAAGTCTTACAAAAGCATTACGAGGCATCACGAACAAATTGAACTAGGTTTGCAACATGAAGTTTTGGTGGTTTCAAACTGGCAGATGAACTAATTAGTTCATAACTTCATTTCTGAACATTTGTGTCTGTGTTATTGTATGGTTGCTATTGGTAACGTGGTTGTAATATTCAAACAATATAACAGAAAAACTTAGCTCACCCTCAAATCAGTTCCTAATTTTTTCCCTTTTTTTCCTTTTTTAGGTATGTCATGTGGACCCAAAAGTGGATACATCGTGGCAAAATCTGCAAACTAAAATTTGTGTAAGAGGACAACCCTATTCTTCATATCGTAACTATTCTTCATATCGTAACTATTCTTCATATCGTAACTATTCTTCATATCGTAACTATTCGATCTAACGCACTGTGCGTTAAATTCAAAATGGAGTTTCTAAGTAGGGCGCAAATTCGAGAGTGCGGGCTAATATCTAAAGACATATAGATTGTTAGAGAACGGATTGGTTGTTGCATCTATATTTCATGCTCGGAATAAAAGTAAAAAATCTTTAAAGGTTTACCTTGAAGAACTCAAGAAACTTATTACATTGTGTGAGCACATGGATATAGAACTCTCATATACTGGCAGGTTTAACTTTAACTCTCTGACTTTCCGCTGTTTTCATACCTTTTCGCTGTTTACATACCTTTCCGCTGTTTACATACCTTTTCGCTGTTTTCATACCTTTTCGCTGTTTACATACCTTTTCGCTGTTTACATACCTTTCCGCTGTTTACATACCTTTTCGCTGTTTTCATACCTTTTCGCTGTTTACATACCTTTTCGCTGTTTACATACCTTTCCGCTGTTTACATACCTTTTCGCTGTTTTCATACCTTTTCGCTGTTTACATACCTTTCCGCTGTTTACATACCTTTTCGCTGTTTACATACCTTTTCGCTGTTTACATACCTTTTCGCGAATAAGCGCACACCCTAACGGGATATTGGTATGCACTTATTCGATCGTGTGCGCTAAAATAAAGATTATGTTAAAGGGTGTGCGCTTCTTGGAGGCGTGCGCTAATTAGAAGGTGTGCGCCAAATCGAATAATTACGGTAATCTATTGAATCCAAGATTATGAACCTGAAATGGATACACAGTCTATCGTCACTCTAGTGGCCACTTCGATACCCCTTTCTGTTTAAACGTCGCGTCTCGTTTTAGATGTCAAAATTACTTCTAATCATTCTACTAGGAGTTTTTCTAACAGATAATTCCTAAGTAATAAAGTTAAAAGATGTAAAACAATGAATTGCATAGAAACGAGGTTGGATGTACTGACTAGGCCCAAAACATGATGTTTAAACAGAAAATAGAGAAAGACGTATATAGGGGACACGATATTTTGCAAGGACTAATGCCTTTCCTCCTTGTAGTCCACAGAGTATTACAAAACGGACATAGCGGAGACCTTTTTTGGGCCTCAATGATTTTCCCTGTAAGGTTTGACTGTATTTCCACTTGTCGCGTTGATTAAGAATATTGTTGGACTTGATGTAAGGAGCACATTGAAATTGGATAGATATATAGATAGATGTAATATAAAGATAGAAGAATGGTAATATAATCAATTACATAAATATAAATATTGAATATTTCAGTAGAAATCAGCAATCTTGAGTCGAACATATCAGAAAGAATCCAGACTAACTGGCAAGCTAATTGAGTAGGCTTAAAAGTTGAGATAATGGATATTGTTACGACAACATGTTGTCTGGAAAAGGAAGTGTTTAAACACATACTGGTGTGGAAATTGCTATAAACATGAGAATGCCAGTGTTTGTATTCGTCACTGAAATCTAACATGATTTAATTTCTCGTGTTTAGACAGATGGCATTCATGGCAAAAATAAAGTCAACTCAGATGGTCAGCCGGCTGAAATGCTGTCTGAAGCCGTGAAAATCTTAAAAGGTGAATACGTGATAAAAGCCATACGCCAGCACAACATGGATCAGGGTATAATATTTTGCCGAACCAAACTAGACTGCGATAACTTAGAACGTTACATGAATAAACGGACTAATGATAATGGAGAACTTTCGTGTATGTGCTTACACGGAGATCGTGCGCCAAAGGAACGGACAAGCAACTTACAGATGTTCAAAGATAAAAAAGTGAAATTCCTAATTTGTACCGACGTAGCGGCACGTGGAATTGACGTCAAGAATGTGCCGTACGTCATCAACGTCACCCTGCCGGACGACAAAGCTAACTATGTGCATCGTATCGGAAGAGTTGGTCGTGCAGACAGGTAAGTTAGACAACTACTCTTGGTTCCAGTCTTAAGTAAATGACCACAGTTTGTCTTCACACATGGTTCATAGGACAACAACCTAAGTTAACCATGCAAACCTTGTAATGGTTATGTCTTGTTCTTCCAAACACTTTCATAAGACTTTTGACCGTAAGTAGTAGTAAAAAGGTTTATTTTTAGTGATTGTACAATAGTTTCAATAAAGACTAATTCAAGGAAACAAGTGAATGAAATATATATAAAAAATGATAAAAAGGGAAATAAAAACAATATATATAAGTTAATATTGAGGAGAATATGTCAGTAAAACTAACTTATGCAACTGCTCTTACAAGTTTCTGTCTTTCAGGATGGGTTTGGCATTATCGTTGGTTTCAAAATATAAAGAGAAGGTGCGTGGTTGGATTATTACTTATTTTCTCGTCTCATTCCCTCAATCCCTCGTGATTAATTATGATTCTACGAAAATAGGTCTGGTATCACAAATGCGAAAGCCGAGGTCGAGGTTGCTACAATTCTAATCTGCTCGAACACGGGGGTTGCGCTATTTGGTACAACGAAACGCAGGTAAGTGGCAGTACAGTACAGTAACTAGTCCCCAGTTAACTCCATAATTTCCCTAAAAGCTGAAATCAACATAATCTTCTGTTTTTATTTTACGTTGTGAGTTAACAAGTACTCGCGCTAACGATCACCCCTGTGTGTAGGCGTTGAACATCATCACCCCTGTGTATAGACGTTGAACAGTAAAGAATTGAACCCGAATTATTCCCATTTTTGCTAAAGACACTCGTCTCCTTTTCTCATTGGTTCTGCTTTTGGTTTAAGTATCACGCAGACATTGAAGAACATCTCGGTGAAACCATTTCAACAATCTCTCCCGACATGAAAGTACCGATCAACGAATTTGATGGGAAGGTGACGTATGGAGAAAAGAGGAAGAAGACAGGTACGTGAAATGTAATGTACACGCGCGTCCCCTTTAATTGGCCGTTCCCCTTATTCAGTTATCTCTTCAATACATAATACAACTACCACAATGCAATGCAAAAAGATCACTTAAAATGTCCCAATGAAATAATGAAAGGTTTTCATAAACAAAACTGATATTCTCACTGCCATTTAAGGACATGTCACTGCCATTTAAGGATATGCTTAAACAAACCCCAAAGCGAGTAATTAGAGCGTTGCGTTGTGGTAGTTGTATGTGCATTATGGTAGTTGTATGAAGTATCATAGAGATAACTGAATGAGGGGAACGGCCAATTGATAGTCAACTGTACAAAGGTCATACATACGAAGTCTTTGCAGCAGTAATCAACTGGCATCCGAGTATTTTATGGTGATAGTTTGTTTTTCTAATTTCCCAGTTCTTGTTTCTTGTTAGGAGGTACATTCAAATACCATACAGATGAACTCATGCCTGCAGTTAAAGAATTAGCTCAACTTGAGAAAGATGTACAGCTGTCCTACTTAAGGTTTGTCAACGATTGGATGACAGCTATCTGTTAGGATGGTGGTATTGAAAGGGAGTTTAGTATGAGTGGGTGGAATAAGATGATTGGAGGAATGAATATCGTGGCCTTGTCAAGTTGCAGTTTTTGGAATAGGCAACTGGAGGGATTATATTTTGTGGTGTTATCAAGTTGTAGTTTTTGGAATAGACGATTGGAGGGATTATATTTTGTGGCGTTATATCAAAATTGTAGTTAATTTATTTACGAATTCAAATTATTATGGAGTTTTTAATGTTGTCTTATTTGAAATAGGCGGGCGTTAAGGAAAGTGGTGAATACAATTTGGGCGCATATAAAATGGCAATTAATCTGACCTGAAATGAAATCAATTCCTTTGCTCAAGAGTATGTCTATTTAAAAAGCACTTTCCATTCACAGTCAAACGCTATAAAATAAAGTTTGAATGAACAAGACATCTCTCACAACTTACCTTCTTTAAAGTTAAGAGCCTTTCCTACTGAAGAAATATTGCTTTTAAAATTGTTAGTAGTTTATAATGAATCCACCATTTTGAAAACTGTTTGTTTTGAAGTCGACATCAAACCTTGTCAGCAACTTGTCTGCATGACGTCGTTATAATATAAGCCTTGGTATTTAGTATCTGTCCGATCTCAGACTATATTTATGTGTATTAGTTGTAGACTAAACAAATTCGATATATATAACACGTTTTTATCTTCACCGTACTAGTTTTGTAAGCCAATGAAATGTATCAAGGCAGGTATGTGGAAATGAGAGTGATGATATGCATAGATCAATGAAAGGTATGTGAAAGGTATTTATTTACAACCAAGTTAGTGTCTGTCCGTATTGTTAGCGACCACAGGGAGAATTGAAGGACTTCTCTTAAAATCACATTTTTGAATTCGGTTTGTATTGTACCTCATCAAACATTCGAAAGTTCATTCATTCGCGTATTCAAAATGGACATGAAATATTAGCCGGACGTGCAAGTCTCCGTTTCGATGTGTTATACGCGTTTTCCACTGAGAAAATAATATCATATAATAGTGATATTTTTTACCTCCGAAGCCCTACGACAGAGAGTGTCTATGGTTACTTGCTCATGAAGCGCGAGATATCGGAATGGTCATCACACGTGCTCACCAGTTTTCTGAAACAAAAATTGTGCACCCTGTCTATTTATTTTGTGTCGGGGGAGTCGGTTATAAAAAGATCTGCCATGAAAAAAAAAACTTTGACCTTCTGCCAGTTCGTGCAGTGTTTGGCTTGCAAAACAAAGCATTAAAGTTTAGCCCTCGGCACATTATCAAACAGAGTTTTCATTCTAGACTATAATTGCATACAAACTCTTCCTTGGGAAAAATTCTCATTTGCATTGATTCTTACTAATTTTTGAAAGTTTTATATATAAAACAACTTCAGCTATAGAAAAATAATTATTGAAACTCAATGAATGAGGCGTGTTATTTGTTTTTTATTTCAGTGTCGGTTACGTGATTTGGGTTAGATAAGATAAGAAATATCCACGCGACATTTTCAAAAGAGTGTGTCTTTTTCAGAACAGCTGATCGCTAATCGCCAATATTAAAAAGTTAACTGCATTAAACCTTTATGATTCGGCAAGTTGAAAGATTTTCGCGAGACAAATTTCTTTGAGTTGTTATATTTGCTAAAATTACACAAAATATTTACAAGAATTCATCATTAATTTACTAAATGTCTGAATTGAAGTTATATATACGATCCTGTTTAGGTGTACGTGGTCTTCACAATCCCATGAAAATGGGCCAAGCTAAATTCAGCAAGTTAATGTCATTGCTCTTCAGTTCGAAGAAGCTGTATTAATCCTGTATGTAAATGCACCTGTAGCCTAATCTTTACAACTTAAGTCTGCCTCAAATGTGACTACCCAAAATGTCTGTTATGTATCCAAGTTGGGTTTATAGCTTAGAAAATCATTTCTAAACATTCCTAATGAGTTTCTGGCATTATCTGATATTTGTGTTGGTATCCCACCTTTGATGATGATAAATGTCAACGTTTCATTAGTGGAGTAGTGAATGTTGAACTTTCATGGTGCGTTTGAGTAAAATTTGATGATTTTTATCATATACTTTAGTCGTACAAACTTTCGCGAGCCGAAACTTTCGCGATTTTCGCGAATTTTGGCCCAATTCGCGAAAGTTAATGTCTTCAAAAATTCTCGACTAAGCGATTCGCGAAAGTTTATGCTCGCGAAATAATTGTTTTTCCTTGATTCACGAAAGTTTATGCTCGCGAAAAAAAATTGAAAAAGCTCATTTTTTTCAAGGTTTGAGAAGAATTTTCAGATACTGTATGTATTCTTCAAAACGAAACGTCTCAATATAAACAAATTTACACTAATCTACTCTATTTGAATAACATCAGCAACTTTCTCTGTATCTTTCGCGCGATTTTGGTTTCGGGATCTTGGTAAAGCAGGACCAAACATAGTTCTGATATCCGTTTGTTTTGCACGTTTTTGGGGAGGAACCTTGTTCTTTGGAGGATTCTTGTTTTTTTGAGGATTCCTAATTTCTTCTTGCTCGATATCAAGAAAATCTTAAGAGTCAAGCCTCAAACATGCTTATATATTTAACTATTCAAATATCATTAACTACTCAACTATTTCGGTTGGTAAAATTTACTTCTTTATGCTAACTTCTTAGGCTCAAGATATCCTTAATATATGCTTAAGATATTCTGCCTCTGTATGCCTATAAAACACTGGTGTAACACGCAACTGTCGTATATACATTTTTTTATTCTGGAAAATCCATGCATTTAAAATTTCAGTTTGGTCTTGATTCGCGAAAGTTTATGCTCGCGAAATTTTCTAAAATGCTCGATTCGCGAAAATTTATGCTCGCGAAATAAATTTTTCTGACTCATTCGCGAAAGTTTATGCCAAAAATTTCGCGGGTTTTGACACTCGCGAAACTTTCTGCTCGTGAAAGTTTGTGCGACTTAAGTAGTCATGGGTAGAATGTTGTAATAGAATGCTGCACATTGATAACACAAAGAAAGATATGGTTGATGTCGCAGAGACAAGAAATGGTGCTGGGTCTATAAAATGATACTAACCGATGTCAACTGACCTAGCGAACAAGCCAGCAAAAAACTTGAATGATTTATTTCATTATATGTTATATTTTCTTTTAAATATATTAAAATACAGAATAAAATGGATCGAATGAAATTTTTTTATTTTTTTATTTCTTTATTCGACAAGATCTTGTAAAGTTCATGGTGTCTTTGGGTTAAGAAATCTTTTTCAAGGGTTAATATATTCTTTTGACCTGCAGCCTGACTGTTCTATAGCCTGTTCCACTCAGTCTATTGCGGGGGATTCATAGCGACACCTACTTGCTAGTTATTTTAATTATGTTGTTCGCTGGAGACAACTTTTAGTAATTATTATAAACACGGAAACGAGGTTTGTGCTGATAACACGTGATTCTTATTTGAAGGAAAATAGACAGTGGATCACGTGATAACGTTTTCTCAACAATCTTTACAAATAATCACTTAAGACTTAAAAAAGATGTTATATTAATAATTAGTGTGCCGACAAAAAATAACCACTACGCTCATATCGTCGTAACGTCGACAACAAAGGAGGAGTGCAAGGTGGTGAAATCTTTCTGTTGAAGTGAGTACATGTACTGATAAGGCCAATTAATTGGATAATTTCATCGATTACTCTCCTCCTTGTGTCTGACCATAGATAAACATTCGAAACCGGCTCTTTAAACGCCAAGGGGTTGTTAAGAACTGGCGTAAAAAAGGGCGATACACGGTATTTTGCTCACACGAATTAATCGATTGAAGAGGTAGTTAAAACTTAAAAAAATGAAAGGATTGAAATTCACAGAACAAGATCCTTTTCTATAAACTAGTACTTGTATCCGAGCATGCTTGAGAGACGCCTCCTATACTGCATCCTAAACACCTCGGACACAAGTCACAAGAGACATAAGAATACAAGGATGGACAGTATCGAAGAGCAGATCACAAAGTTGTACTTCGCTCAATAACACTCACTCGCTCTGCCATTCCTGAAACAAACGTATATCTCCACTATAAATTAGTGGCAAAAAAAATTTACAAGCACGAAGAATAGAATATCTTCTATAAGGGTAATAAAAGCTTGGATTTGTTCACACATTATACAGTATATATACATACTATTGGTTAATGTAACAAAATGCGATCATCACTAGTTTGCGGCGAAAACCTTGTTATTTCTGTCTGGGTTAAACGAGGTTATGCAATGCCTCGTTCTTTCAAACGAAAAAGGGAGTGACTTTCAACCAAAAAGTTAAATGATCGCATCTTGTAAGATTAACACACTCCATAGAAGAAAATAGCAACATCAACAAAACTCAATTTACAAATAAAGATGGAAAGTATTAAAAGCTATACATTAAAACGATGGATTGTAACATACACTTTTAAAATACAGTCTCCAGCGGCAGATCTAGGGTACGTAAAAAAATGTAGATGACTCGCACGTTTTTCTTTTATGGTTTGATAGCTAACATTCTCCACAAATTTCGACATACCCCCTAGATCCGCTTCTGGTCTCTCTTCTTGCCTTTTTAAGCAATAAAATACAATGTTGTCATATGCATCATGTCATATCTTTGAAGTAATGCCAAAAACCACATTGTCACTAATACAGGCAAAGTAAGGAGAATTTGGATAAATGAAACAAAATTGTCAGAAACCACTTTGCAAAACGTTTTATCAACATTATGAACAAAATTTTTCTTCACCTTGCATACTTGATGTGCAATTGTTGTTTTATACAGACGAAAATTACACAACTAAAAATCAGGTCATTAACTACGGAGACCGAAAGCTATAACAGATAATGATATCCTGCAAAACAGTTTCAGCTAACATCTACCATTATCTATCATAATATTATTATATTGTTTACTCAATAAACATTATAAAAAAAGAAACTTTCCAGTATACTTTAAAACTGCAACATGATTTCTCTTAAGCTTGTAACGGGTTCCTACAAAATGAAACACGCAGATGAAGAAATTCATGACAAAAAACAGTATACATTAATGTATAAACATTATTAAACATGAATGTGGTTTAGTTTCCACAGGATTCTACGAACACAACAACAAAGTAAAAGGTGTCTATCATGTACGTTGTCTTGGAATGGAATAGATCTCAAAAATAAACAAAAACCTAAGTAAAGTATGGAAATATGATGAAAAAATAAAGACCTTTTTAAGCACTTACCTAGGACAATCAAACTCCATGGAATCTGTATCCATACGAAATTGATTAAAATTGTCATCGTATTCATTTGATGTTTCTGCACTGAGGCTTAAAAACAAGCAAAATTATACAACTCATACATGGAGAGCAAGAAATATCCCTGGTCCAGCCTAAAACCTTAAGTTTTTTATTTTTATCTTAATATTCAATTATGTTTAGATGTCTTGGGGTGTGTGTGTCAGTGTCAGTTTTTATAAGTTATATATATAAAAGAAATGTAGGATTTACTTGTCTTACAATCTCATGTTACGTCACAGTTAAAAATGTACCAAGTAGTCAAACGTTAATGGTTTAGATATGCTGAAAATAAATTTTAAATTGAAACATTATAGTTTCAAAAACTTTCTATTTAAAAACTACTATTACAAAACTCTTTAAAAACTATAAAAAACTGTATATACATCATTTAGTTAGAACTGTGTATTTAAATTAACATCAAATTTTATTCTATGCAAATTTAAAAAAAGCACCACATACAACAGGACAGCCCAAAGGAAAATTTATGTCTTCGCGAAGGAATGAACTTTTACATGAACTTTTCGTATAGTTTTATCTACTATAACGAAATCACTATTAAAGTCTTTTGTGTTTACCTTGATTTCTTTGGACAAGCAATTGAACTGAACATAAAACCACATGTTAAATAAACAAAAGTCTGTTAACTTCTAAAAGCATTGTCTCTTCATGAAAGCTAATTATCTTATGCGGAAACATAAAGATTCTTTCTGGCTTTATCATACATAATCACTTTTAAAGAAATCAGTATTGACATTAAACCAAGGGGCTGTTATCACATACCTTGTGCCATTACACTTAAAGAATACAATTCTTTTCATTTGCTTGTTGAAAAATATGTAATTAAAAGACCATAAACTCCCTTCTTCACCAAAAGGGTCTGTGTCCATGTCTGGATTGTAACTGAAAAAAAGAATCAGCATATAATTAGTAAGGTTCTGCTTGTGACTACCCAAAATTAATAAATAGTTCTCACCATAATTAACAAACTTTTATTACTGTTTGAAATTAAACTAACTTTTTAGAAAGTTAGAACCTTTCTCTAAGGAAGAAGTAATCTGTCAGAAATACTATTTTATGACAAGAGTAATGGATATAGTATGAGCATTCAAAATTTATTGGCTCAAATTAATAGACTCAATCTTACCTATAAATTTGACAATCGTGCAGACAAATTTCATCATCAAGTGTTTTCCATAACTCTGCACTTAACTTTGCAAATTCCTCACCCATGGATGTGGATAAATTACTATTGACTGTGTTGACAACAAACGATAGGTTTTCTTCTCGACTGAATTCTTCCGATTTCACGTGACTGAAATCATAATCTGGAAATGATGCATTCAAAGTAGATATTAATGTGAACAACATCTTACGGCTCATCACAGACACAAAATTGGACGAATCATCCTCGTTACTGAATAATCGGCTTTGTGGTGCATACATAGAGTTTGGAGATATCCCATGTAAGCGCTGCAATTGAGATTCTGAAGGTGATAGTGCTTCTAGGTCAGTAGGACTGTGGCCATGCATGTTTAGCTCTTTGTACAATTTCTTGTCATTGCCGGTCATTTTGCAGGAGTAGCATTCTATGCTGAAAGTAACAAAAATATTCTCTTTATAATCTTTCTGCCAAAAATGCTAATCTACTCTTTGGCATATAATGGCATACTTTATGGTCAGAAACCTTTGCACATATGTTTATCAAGTAGGTAAATAAATTTGCGAAATATTTGTGTTTTGCAATCATAAATTTTACAAATCAACTACTGTATTATAAATAAGAATTTTCAGCAAACATAAACTTACATAATTACCAAAATATTAAATCATTTCATTATTCAAAATCAGAATGATTCCTTGTCACTGAGTGCGGGATATTTCAATAAAGGAAATTGCACAAAACCTCTCCAACCCCTCACAACACTTATTTCTTTGCTTGGTCTTACTATCAAATGGTAAGTTTTGGAAACAAAATATAGGTCTGGACACGCTTGTGGTGTATAATTCTATTTTCAACCAATGTTAAAAAATATGATGAAGTACA
This sequence comes from Turritopsis rubra, assembly GCA_039566895.2. Taxonomy (NCBI): domain Eukaryota; kingdom Metazoa; phylum Cnidaria; class Hydrozoa; order Anthoathecata; family Oceaniidae; genus Turritopsis; species Turritopsis rubra. Next base: position 12,312,501 of record CM077629.1, on the reverse strand, counting down.
AATGGAAGAAACAAATTATATTTACCTTCCCTGAATATTTATATTGTCTCCTTGCACTGATAAGGCTGAACTAAGTGACTCAAACGTAGTATTTTGCAAGAGTTTCATTTCAGACTCTTCTTTTTGTCTTCCACAACAATCGATATAGGTTATAGCAAATTCAAATATAATTTCCAATTCAATATCTTGACATAGAAACCAAAACTCGTATCATGAATGGTAAAATTGATGACCACATAAAAATAAATGAAGATTGCTGTTGCATTAGTGATAAAGGACGACTCTCCATTCAGCGATAAATGTTCTGTATTGTGCGAAAAACTTGATCATAGAATGTTGTTTTAAATAATGTTAAAAGCAATAAATATCTTTCACCTATATCCTAACTAAAAAAGGAACTAAGCGCCCAAAAAAAAATTTATCATTGAAAACAAAATGATGTCACACCATTGTTTACGAAAAATCGCAAAACATAATGGTAGCTTTACACAGCAACTCGTGACTGATCATTCAACATGTAGTAAGAAGCAACATCCTCTGCACACCACACACACTGTAGTAGCTATAGTTTTCTTTTGCTCGCTTGTGGATGATCATGAAAATTTCTCTGTTACCAAGAGCTTATGCAAAAGTTTTATTGCATGCTTGTAAATATCCTTATAAAGCAATAAACGGAGTCTTGCTTGCAGAAATAGCTGCAAATAATGACTCCATTCGCGTTGTTGATGCGATACCGTTGTTTCATCAATGCTTAGGGTTAGCTGCAATGCTAGAGATTGCATTAACTCAGGTAAGTGCAATTCCTTTTCTTCTGCGATTCTGTGTTTTACTTCATAGGAAGGTCCTATAGTGACTTTAATCAGCTAAGGGGTACAAAACAGAGCCAGCCAGTGCAGCAGAGTAAAAGAAAGCGCACAGAATGCACAGGCCAGTCAGGGACAACTTTTAATTAAGCTACGAAGCTTAATTTAGAAGAATGGTGTCTAATTAGCAGAAGTCAACAGTCTAACTAAGCTAATTACCGCTTAAATAGACGCAATGAAAAATAAAAGATGAAAAACACAGAAATATCCCGGGTCGCACCACGATCTTTGCGATTCTGAATTGTTCCCAGAAATGTTGAGAATGTTCAGAAAAAAGAAAAAAAAATTCTACTTAGCTGAAAGTTCAAAATACAGCTTTAATATTTACCGCTAAATTAAGCGGCATGTCTCCACCAAATTAGTGGATTATTCGCCTAATTTGGTGAATACAGAAAACTGCTAATACTAGTACATATTAGCTTACTGCTAACATGTTGTTGCATTGCTGAGTGGAAAATGGATGTTGTCACACTACCCTTCAAACCATCATGATGGGAATTGGCCGTTTAAACGGTAAAAAACATCGAAAAAACAAATATATATATTTAATAAAGCGACAAATAGCTTCATTAGACTCGTGTTGGTAGCCAAATTAGGGAAAACTGCAAATTAAGCTTTGTAGGGAATAACATAACATGTATGAAAATCTGGAAAATACATCGAATTGTTTTAACTGTAAATACTACACTCCATTTAAATTCAAATCTGATCAACCAAAATCTAAGGACTTCTCATTGTTCCATCTAAACTGTGTTTCTTTAAACTAACATTTTGACGAATATAATGAATAACTAGCCTCTGACCGAATTGGTCTGACCGTGGCTATTTGTCCTAATGTGTCAATTTGTATTTGTAAAAACAGATTTGATTTCAAAAAAAAATATTCATTCATAGGATAGCAATAGCTATGGCACATCGTTCTAAAACGGCAATATTTCCAGAGATAGTAAAGAATTACCAGATTAGGAAATAAAACCACCTGCTTTTAGTGAAACTTTTCACAATATATGTGAAACCTAGACATGGCGTTCCATTTTTGAACTCAAACAGTCAGGGACAACTCCTAATTAGGCTTCAAAACCAAATTAGACTTCACACCTAATTAAGCTTATTTTTATGCCAAGTTAGGCAACCTTCCTCCAAATTATATTTCTGTTGTTGTTTTTTAATTGCAAAAAGGCACACTTTAACTCTTATTTGCAAATTGGAAACACAACAGTTGACAAGGTAAGGAAAGGTAAGGCTATCTAACCGTCAAAAAAGAGAATCAGGTGTAAACCAGGAGAGATATTGACGTTTTACGCTCTCATGTAAATTTAAGACGCAATACGCTTAATTAGGATTTGTGTTACAGAAACACAAAACATCTTGAGCTGCTACTAAAAGCAGGTTTACAGTTCTCACAAATGGATCGCCGAATAAAGGAATTCACTATTGCGCATGTGCAGATCTTAAAAACAGAAATTTTTTTGTGGCTAACGGTGAAGAAATTAAAAAAATTCAATTTCCTCGCCCAGTTGCAACAAATTTTTGTTTTGTGACCAACAGAAAGTGACATTTTTATTGCTGAATTAACAAAAGTTTAGCAAAATTACCAAATTTTGTACATTCATGCGAATGAGTTGAAATTTGGAGTATGTGTTCCAAATTTGGATATATGAGACGACTACGTAGGCATAGTAAGCTTAATTTGGATTTTAAAAAATTTGAAGCCTAATTTGGAGTTGTCCCTGACTGTAAAACCGCCTGTGACATCCTTACCGCGTACATTTAAAGATGATCATTCTGGTAAACCTCTCAAGACTCAACTGCAAACATGGGTTTATATTCTCTGCGAGCTTGGTCTACCACTATGTGTCGTAAATTTGAACTTACTTCCTTATCCAGATATTCTGACCAAGAAACAGCCGTAACTTAAAATATCTTCTGTTGATTTTGTTAGACCTACGGATAAAACCTTCCTGTTCTCATAACCCGATTTCGGGTTTCCTTTTCTGGAAATTACTTCCTTTATCAATATCGGGTTTTTATTCCTGAATCTGGAAATTCTTACTATCTCTAGAAAATATTGCCATTTTAGAACAATGTGCTGTACTGATGAGGCCAATCTCAAAAATATGTTGTGTTAGCATCCTTTTGGCCATTAAAAGTCAGGCATAGAGAGTAAGCCATCAGTTTTCTTCCGTCAGTTGGCACGATCTTTGGCATGCATGAAGCAAAGTGTATATATAATTTTGTGCTCCGCAGAACGATGATAATCCTTGTTCCCTGCAGAGCCCTATGTGGAATGAACATTATTTATGTATTCATTAATATTTATTTTTGTATACTTTGACGACTCACCGACTTTTCAGCTTAAAAACAAGTCGGCCAGAGGACACTAACACAATATGAACATACCAGTTGTAGTTTCAATATTTGCCTATTTTTTATCAGTCGTTTTTTTAATATTTTTTTTCTATTTTTGTAGATAGACACTTATTGCAAAAGTCACAAACTTCAAGTTATTGGATATTACCAAGCTAACGAACACATCGATGATCAAAGGTCAGGCCTGAATTTATTTATTTTTCCAACTGAGATGTCCGGTAGAAGTGTAAACTGGACAGACAAAACATCATCACATCCAGACATTGATTTCTAAAAGGAGTATGCAGGACAATTTATCCTATGAGCCCCAAACACAGGAGATTGGTTACCTTTCTCTTAGCTTCACAACTCGAAGCTGTTAAGTAACCTTTAAGTGGCCTCTATGAAATACATTTCAATAACGTATAACATTAAAATTTTTTTAAAAAGGCATGTATACACTATTTTAAATTTTAATGAGTAAGTAGAAATAATGCGATAAACAGTATGTTTCATGAAATTTTATTTATGTTGTGCCAACACTTGATATTTCTCAAGTTTTCATTGCCACAAGATTTAAGTTTCATTAAAAAAAATCTCTCATAAACATTATCTTTCATAAATATTGATTTTGCATGAATGTTTCCTTCTTATTTGGAAACAAATATCTATTTATTCCTTTCAGTCCAGACCTGATAGCCTACAAAATTACAGAGAAGCTGAACGAAAACAACCCTGAAGCGTTTCTGATGATGGTAAGAGAGCTTCTATAAAAAAACCTCGTTGTTTTCTCTATAAAAACAATGTTAACAATAACAAGGTTTTACAGGGCAGGCTAAACGAGGGAAATGTTTTTGCTAATGCTAAGTTTATATTTCAATAGTCTTTTAAGTGAAGCAAAAATTTGCTTATAAAAAAGTCAATTTCTTCATAAACTACCTTCATTTCATATATATTAATTGCACTTTTCGCACGTTTTCCACGTATATACTAATTGTTCTAAGTTTTGTTTATTTTTTAGTCACTGGCTAAAATTTAGTACAGGAATTTAGTATGAATAAGGAATATATGCTTGGTTAAGGTTAGGTATAGTCCCGCGATCGCCTACAGCAACCGGTTTTAGAATTCTCCATCAGCTTTTCTGAATTACGCATGGTTTTTATGTCAACATTTTTATTTTTATTTTAATATGTATCCTGAAATTTACAACTAGGCAAAATTAAGTTAGCATGTTTGTGAGAGCTCTGAGGTGCATCATTTGAGTGGTGCTGTTTTAGTTCCAGATTAATGTGTACACATTCAGTCAAACCTCTCAATAGCGGGACCAAAAAACAGTATCCACTACAAGGAGGCTGTCCGTTTGCTTGGACTTAATGAAAAAAGGCAGTTTGTTCCAGTAAGAACTGGGTGTTCACTAGTACACCCATTTTGGGGTTTGATCACTTTATGTTTGTCTCTCTTCCTTGTTGAAAAGTCTTTCTATGATTTATATAAACAGTATAACATATGATTATCATTTAGGTAGACAATCAAAAATTGGACGACGAATGCAAAGAAACCGCTTTAAATGTGAGAATAGTGATGTTTTTTGTTGTTTGCATTTTTAAATAGCTTAGATGAGTTGTTCATGAAATGGTACGGACATGAACAAAACAGGAGTCTATAAGCTTATAGGCGCTGATTTTAGTTTTTGAGTTTTTGTTGTATTTAGTTGCATTTACTGGTGGATAACAAATGGAAAGAACAATATAAACAGTGGTATGTAGCAAGTCTGCCATTTGCTTTAATACTCTCCACCGTCGTTGTTTTATACGTCAAAAAGAGGTGATAAAAGAGTTTGATGAGAAGAAAGTTTTCTTTATTATCAAAACTTTCATCGCATACAATATAATACAATATGTATATTTCGTCCTATATTTTTTATCTAGCATCCATCGATTGAATACAAAATGTGTAAAGAAGAAGTTATCTTCTAAAAAAGAAGGAGTTAAAACTCGTCTTTTTTGTCGCCTAATACAGTCTTCAAAAAATGACGATGAACTTTCTTTTTTTTTTCTTTTTTTTTGTTTGACGAAACGGTACGCTATGATCACCCGACATGGGAACAAAAAAAAATGTTTCCAGTATTAACTAGACGGGGTTCATACAGGACCTGGAAAACCTGGAAAATTCAATTGATATTGGCTAAAGTCAGAGAAAACCTGGAAAAGTCAGGGGATTTATTTTAGATATCAGATATATTATTTATATGTTAGATTTGTAACATATGCAAGAATTTTGAATTGTTTACCATCTGTGTCATTTTTAAATGTCGTTAGTCACAAAGGTCCTTACTGACAATCAAACATTATACTAATAACTTTCCAGCCGGCGTTTTTCGTTGAAATGGTCAGGGAAAATCATCTAATTTGAAAGAAAAGTCACAGAATTTTATTTGGAGAATCTTGTATGAACCCTGCTAGAGTGGCACGGAACACGGCCTTGTATAGGCTGGCGATAAGGAAGCCATAATTCCATTCGCATGATTTATTTTCAGGGAACTGATTGGTGGAGAAACATCATTAGCTATTGTTTCTGATTTGATTACCGGTAAAACATATCAGAGCTTGGTGGACTTCGATAACCATTTAGATGATATCACGTTGGATTGGTTGAATGTTACTCTAAACAAAATGGTGGAAATGCTGCCGAGTTAACACTTTCTTCATCATCCAGAATTATATGACGTCAGTTATTGTTCTTTATGTTTGGTTGGAAAAGCCGATCGTAAAGTTGCGAATCAAAGATCTGGCTACAACGCTGAAATAATTAAAAACATTTTATTTTATAACTTTTTATTTAATATGATTTCCAGAATATACAACATACAACATACAACAATTTTTATTTTCTTATTTTTAAAACTAGGGTTTTTCTTGAAATCCGATCGGAACGGAAAACGGTTTCCCCCTGTTTCTCTCTCTCTCTCTCTATTTCTAACAAATAGTCTTGTATTCTTAAATAAATCGTCATGTTATAGAACGCGTGTCTCAGCTTTCTGCAGGATGTTTTGAATGCACACAGGAAAGGAAAGACTTAAAAGAAAGCACCATCCTACGCTCAAAAGCAAAGCGAAGAAGATAAAGTTGCTCATAAAGTTGTTTCACAAGTCTCGGTATCTTGTAATTCTTTATAAAATAATTATGTCAATATAGTAACAATTTTTTGAAAGGAAAGATGTGTTGTGATGGTCCCATTTTTGTAGCGTGTTAGGAAGTTATTTAAATCTAGAAGATTAATGCTTATCTACTGGAGGTATGCTTTAGAAAAGTGTGGACTTGAACAACAACAACAAAGGATAGTTATAAGCGAATCGACTATTGGTCTTACATTGCTGATATAAAGGATAACAGTGGAAGCAAGAAGTAACCTCTATTTATCTCATGAAAATTACTGTCCCCCTGAGAGAAGTTAGCTGTTTATTTGTGAGTTATCACCAGGCCACTAACTGACAACACGTCCTCACAACCCGTTGAGATGAGCCGGAGCCAGCGTGGTAGAGGCCGCACTTTATGATGTAGTTACATAGAACTATTTATAGTGCGAGAATCCAACGTTGAAAGCGGCCCAACAGTTAGTGTTCGGCAGCTAGACGCTATGGGACCCGAAATCAACTTCTACTCCTAACTCTGAGCAAGTCTGTAGAGTCTAGCATTAGTTGGCTAGTCACCAAACTAGTACAGATATATTTAATTTATGACCGCATATGTGTGCCACTAGAACTATTTAGAAGTACTGTGAAATGCACTACAGACTTTGTGAAACATCCCTCCAGTGGTTATAAACCCACAGCGTTCGGAAATTTAGACACTGAGAAGCAAGTTTCTAGGTGCACCCGCCCTTAATAAGTAAGGAGTAATGTAAGTATTTACTTGATGAGTAGGTTACAAAATATATCAGCCAGAGCTGATGTGGACCTACAACTAAAAATTTGTTATACAAAACAAAATTCGTTAAGTTAAAAGCCACTCCTGATCCTTACACTCACTTCATAAGAAAGAATGGATTTTTCACTGATAATAGATGCAGTGAGAGTAAAGATGAGGAAGTGAATGTTACAATTATTGTGTGTATATGCATGAGGATGTTGATAAGAACAAATTGGGGGGTATAGTACGCTCCGTAACACAGCCAGACGCTTGTAAATTCGTTAATAAGGTTGAAAGCGCAGATGTAGTTGACACAAAAGGATTCTTAATCTATTTCCAAAATTTTGCTAAACGAAATATACAACGCCGTAAAAACTGAACGCTCAACTACAAATACGGTTAAAAAGTGTCCAGATGATTCATTATGAGAGATTCCTTTGTTCCTCATAGGAGGACTGGATTGTACTTGGGTAAGCTCGAATTAACATATTGTGCTCCCGGAATCATCCGTGAAAGGAGGATTACGACCGTTCTTTGATGTTACCACGCATTATAACGCCCCACCCCTATCCACAAAAAAGAGGCATCTCTCCAACCATTGCGTATAAAAACACGCCACATTTAGGAAGAAATGTTAAGAAATGTTATGAATGGGGAAAATAAGAAGAATCGCGTCTTTAGGTTCGGTAAAAGATCATTCCAGAAATATTTCATTAATCATTATAAACAATCATATAAATGCTATTATTATATATCTTCGTCCAATATATTAAAAAATCAAGATTTGTAAAACTCTAATGCGTTTTTCTTTTTAATTTCTTGTTAATTAGGTCCTAAAAAGGTGTCGTGTACAGATGTCATGTGGGAATGCTTTTGCAACATTTTCTTGGAATTTTCCATTGCATTCTCAAATGTCACCATGACATGTCCCAGTGATGCAAAAACACGCCAAAAAATCACAGACCACGATATTAACAACTGCTGGGTTTTTTTCTGCCTTCTCTGGAGGAGGAGGAGTGGGTGGCAAGTTACAGAATACAGAATACAATAGAATCTTTCCCGAATTTCAGTTTAAACTCCAATATTTTGTCAAACTATCCTACCCCGCCTCGTTTTGATGCGCTGTATTGTTTCACGGTAATTACTCGATTATATATTTTGCTTAACTGCATAATTTTCATCAAATTATCCCATCAAAACGAGGCAGGGTAGGATAGTTTGGCAAAATATCGACGTTAAAAGAAAATTCGTCACAACACCATGTCATCCCGGTGCAATAAAAATAGAAAATAAAATACTTTGAATACAATAACAAGAAGAATAATAACAAATGTTACGAACAACATACTTTCAGAAAGAAAACGTATTGGAGTCTATACTCGCTTCTTCTTTTTATAAGCAAAACAAAATTTTGGCTGAGGCTCAATGTTGCTTAAGTTGTTCTCTTTTACAGGCTGATTTGTTGCTGATTTGATTTTGACTATCTACGTGAGAAGACAAAGTTTGAGTGTTTGTCTATTCACGTAGAACAGCGCATCTTTTTATTAAATAATTGGAACGTTTCTCGTCAGCAAGAATAAAAAAATAATTTCTCCCTTTTTGCTTTTTTTATATTAGTGTTAGGTTTTATTCTCAGTTTGTTTGGGTTTTTTCCTGGGAAAATCCAGTGAGCCTTGGCCGTGGTGCAGCAGTTGCTTCCCTGTTTTGACAGATTTGAGCCCCGTGTTGCTTATCAAGTGTTGCTTATACAAAAAATGCGCGTAATAAGGATTTCTATGACATTAAAGTAACTGTGTGAAATTTGAAGTAATTTTATATAAACAAAATTACAAAAAGACAACATTCCACAGAATAAAATGGCCAACGTTTGATTATTATATTCATACTTAAAAAGTTGACATTATGGTTTCTGGTTCGCGGCTAATCAATCAGATTGCGAAGGTCGTCCGAGTAGTACATAAACGGTGACGGGGGATAATCAAAGTTTTTAACATTCTCAAGTGTGTTAAACAGGCTTTTTTCATGAAGGTAAAAAGGTGATTGCAGGGCAGCCATTTCGAAAAGCAAACAACCAAGTGACCATATACCAGTCGTGCATAGCACTGAAGAAGGTATAATATACTGAAAAGCTTTTGCACATTATAAAACTTGTTATATATAATACGACTATAATACGATATACGACTTATCAAAATACGTAGCAAAGATATTATCATCATATACACAAACTAACCGATGCAAGAATTCAAAAGAGTTTTCCGACTTTGTTAGAACAAAAACTGTCAATATTGATGAAGAAATGGTATCATTCGATGTTACATCACTTTACACAAATGTACCGATAAATGACACGATCAATATAATTAGAGATTTAATCTCTAATGACTCAAACTTTTCATCCAAAACGAAAATTCCACCAACAGAATTTTTGGAATTGATAACGCTTGTATTAACAAAAACGTGGTTTCTATTCGATGAAACTTATTACACTCAAACAGATGGAGTTGCAATGGGAGGTCCGGCATCTTCTGTAGTTGCTGAAATCTTCATGCAAGCGTTTGAGTCCACAGCCACAACAACCGCTGACAAACCCCCAAAAGTATGGAAACGTTTTGTTGACGATGTTTACGCTATAGTGACACGAGATTCATTGAATAATTTTCATCAACATCTAAATGGATTGCACCCGAAAATAAAATTTACAATCGAGCAGGAATCGAATAATTGCATCCCATTCTTGGATACTCTTGTAAAAAGAAATCAAGACGGAAGCATTTCAGTGAACGTATATCGTAAACCAACACATACAGACCAATATCTAAACTGTAACTCAAACCATCAACAAAGTTGCAAAGAAAGTGTTGTTGCATCGTTAATAAATCGGGCGAAAGATATTGTTAGTAATGACGATGATCGTGTTGAAGAAATGAAACATATCAAATCGGTTCTCCAAGCAAATGGATATGACAGGACGATTGTTAGAAGAGTTGAAAATAGAATAAACAATACTCGAACTTCAAACACCGAAGAATCAACAGAACAAGAACCGGTGACCACTATTAGTATTCCTTATGTATCTGGTATCAGTAATGCTTTACAAAGAATATTCCGTGCACACAACATCAAATGCAGATTTCGATCAACGGAAACTCTTCGTAACATATTATCTCATCCGAAAGACAAGATCTCAATGAACGACACAAATAACGTGATATACCAAATTCCATGTAGTGATTGTGAATCAGTTTATATAGGAGAAACAAAAAGAACATTTGAGCAACGCATCAAAGAACATATGCGAGCCGTACGGAATGGCGATGTAACCAAAAACGAAATTGCTGACCACTGTTGGACTAATGACCACAAGTTTGATTGGGAGAATAGAAAGATCCTTGACAAGGAAAAAGGATGGACTGCTCGAAAAGTCAAAGAGACTATATACAGTGTCAAAAACAATTCCAGTATTAATAGTACATCGTATAATGTTCCTGCGATATGGTTTCCAGCTCTACGCAAAACAAATTATTGACATTGCTTCCTTCCAGGTCCGAAATATTGACATTGCTTCCTTCCAGGTCCGAAATAATTTCGATCCTAATTTCGATCCTACTGAAAACATATATAAACTTTACATCATTCATTTACAAACGCCCGATGATGACAGTAGTAACTGTCGAAACGTCGCAAACAAAAACAACCGGTCTATGACATGATAAACTCTAATTATATATTATGAATACTAGACTGACAAACAATATAAATATATTCAATTTGATAAAACTTGTTGTCTTTTTTTGAATTTTTATAAGGAAAAAAAATTTCGCGGAATTCATGAAATTTTCTTCTCAAGAAGATTTCTTATCATAATGATCTTCAATACAGTGTCATCTCAAGTTGCGTTTCGAAGTACATATTTGTTATTAGTTTCTCATTTTAGTTTCGCTCCCGTTTTATACCATTGTGAGCGTAGAAGTGCAATTAATGGCAGATGGTAACAGTGTCTTATCAACAATGCTTACCAATCAATGAACATGACAAACCTGTAGTTTTACAATTCCAGCAGCAGTTATAAATACATTTGCAGGCTTTTTGTCTCGATGCATGACCTCTCTTAAAGGCATGTGTGGTAGCGCGGCAGTGATTTGAACAAAGTATCCCCAAATTGTTTTCTCGGGTATTAAACGCTTTTGTGTTTTGGAATGGTTGATCATCTTTGATAAATCATCAACAAATACAAATTCAAGGGCTATGCATAATTCGTTATTTTCCACAAAATAAGCTAGATGTTTTATGACATTGGGATATCCTGAAGATTTTAATAATTCAATCTCACGTAGGCATTCATTTTCTGCTTTCAGACTCGTCACTTCAAATATCTGGACCTTCTTAAGTGCAACGATACTGTTGGCCATTAGACATTTTGCTCGATGGATTTCGGAGAACCTTTCCCTTCCTATAAGCTTTTGGATCTCAAAGTTGCTCAGACAATTGTACTTGCTTTCATCCACTTGAGCCTCGATCGCAGATGATTTCAGTGATGTTCTTCGAACAGCAAGATGAAAAGTTTGCCCTCTTCATCCCTCACCATTCTGTCATTATTTTATTAATTCCCTCAAAAGCAAATGGCTATAATTTAGAACTCCAAAAGTGTTACCCACTGGGGGATCTACTCAACCTCGTACCCAGGATTTCTTACTTTTTTATATACGTCCGTACATCAAAAAGGCAAGAAAACCTGGGTACGAGGTTGTACCATGCTGGATATTTTTAGGAGTAAAAAAACCCCTAATTTTAAACGAAAATTAATTCAAAATCCTCAATAAACAAAATTTCCTTTAATAAAACAGCCGTGACACTTCGTAGAAATGAAAACCACGAGGCTATCGTATATAATTATATAAATATAATTTTTCAGATTTAATTTTACTAACTTATCGAATTATTTGGGAATCTGATTTCAGTTATTTCAGAACTTCTAACAATAATAAACGCTATGAAAAAGTGCAACTAATGACAAACAAGGGCCTTATCGCTTGAAGCTCAGCGCTAACTTAGATCTTGTTCATGTATGAACACACACACCTATGTAAGCTATCTTACCTTTACTTAAGCATTCAAACTTATAAAATGCGCACAAAGAAGCCATCGTGAAACATGGAATATGACGAAAATTCGCTATAACGAGCGAATTTCTTGGTCGTCGCGGGTGTTCGTTATAGCGGAAATCAACTGTGGTATGTTCACAAATTCAATCATTAAAATCCATATGGCATATAACATATAAAACGTGGAGAGTGAGTACACAGAAATTGAGGACACGATCAAATCTCAAACAAAATGATTTCTATTTTCAAGACTTTAAAAAGGAGGAAACTCTAAGGAAGGATCAGTCGGTTTACAAACGTTCTCTGCAAATACATCTTCGTCGATACTTTCATCGTCACTCGGAAAATATGTTGGAAACGGCGGTGGTTCGTTGGGGAAATGTGGCCTGGGACTGTCCATTATTTTCAGTAGCCCACCCAGTGGTCCAGGTAAAGACCCTTTGATATATAATAAATCGTATTTTGTGTTCACACGCATCACCTAAACATTACGATAAACAACTAATTATTATACACTCTCAAAACAATAGGAAAAAAATCATTTTTAGAATCAACGACGGAGTTTATTATTAGAAGTGGTTATTATTACAAACCTTCAAAGGAGGAGTGCGTGAATTATCCCCACCAACATTGCCCGCCATTCTTTTACCTGGAAAAATTCTACCAGGATCCTGAAAACAAAAAAAATGAAACAGAAGTAGACAAAAAAATACGTAGACGAACTGTATACTTGATCTTTGGAAAAACAAAATTTCGAACCTGTCCACCACCAGTTGCACCCATTTTACGGTGTGTCTTTGACTGTCCATGAGAAGCCGGTTGACCTTTCATACCCCAACGTTTCATAACACCTTGTACACCTCTCTCTATCCTAAACATTTAAAACGATGAAATTACAAAAATCGACTAAAATTATTCTTAGCATCTTATAGCATTGCGCAGGTCTTCTTGAGTTAAACACCATGCATGGTCTAATGTGCCAAAACATTTTTTATGCAACTAAGTATCTGAATATTTTCCCAGTAAATATGATATCAAACCAACCTGAAGAATATCAGTCAGTTTGTTTTTTATTTTTGTTTCTGATATTATTTGTTGTATGGAGGTTTTTTTCTTTATAGCAATGAAAACAGAACATCTTACGTTTTCCCTTTGATGGTTACCCATTGTCCAGGTTGAAAGTGTCTGACAGGGATTGGTGTTCCTGCAATTTCAAGTATAATAAGCATTATAAAAAACATTATAATATTACCTAAGAAGAGAAATTTTCGCAAAGTTTTTTTGATGTTGTTAAATTTCAACTGGATTTATCTTCGCAATTCGTTCTCTGCGAATTTTTGGCGTGGATTTATTTTCGCGAATTTTACTTTTTATACATATCATTAAACTCATTTTTTTTCCAATTTCTTTATTTTGACCCTTTTTTAACAAGTTGACGGTTGGGTGTTCTACTAATGGTCTATGGGTCGCAGAACTCTGTCTGGTTAGGGTTACTCAAAAACTATTTTATTTCGCGAATCATTTTTTTGTGAGGATTTGATTTCGCAAAATTTGGGAAAAAATCACGAAAATCGGGAAAATTTGTCCAGAAATAATTTCTCGCCTTTCAGGAATCGATAATTTGAAGATTTTTTAAACAGTCAACAAATGATCTAATTTGTGTAGTAAAGAATATTAATCAATTGTTTGCCTAATCACTGCTCAATATACCTGGTAGAAGTAAGGAATTCTTTGTTACTGCGAATCCAGTCCAAAATCGCTTTGGAAAGACACCACGTCGATCATACCATTCAACTTTTTCTCTGGACATCTGAAATCACAAGTGGAAATAAAAAAACGCCACTAAAATTATTTTATGTCATTTTCAACCATTCTAAAAAATGGTAACCACCAAAGTTCATTATATTAAACAACTATATAATATATAGAGAGCAGGAAAGTATTTCAAATCAAAAAAATGATGTTTTAGTTCACACATAACTTTTCGCGCATTCGGCTGTGCAGTAATTAAATGTGCACGCAAAAATTAAATTGCACAAAACTGAAAAAAAGATTATAAAATGGCTTCGTAAAACTTATTTCTCACAAAAAAAACTTTAACCATCAATGAAGTCTTTCTACTCCTCTTTTTGTGTTTTATCATTTTATGATTTGAAATGATGATAGCTTCTGCAGCTTGCAAGAACAAATCAAATTTGGCTGCGCAAAAATTAAATATGTCTGAAATCAAGGCCTGCAAAAATTGAATAGTGAACATGATGTGTGAAATTTAAATTGAGCAAAAATTATAATTATAAGGTATATAAGATGTTGAAACAAAGCCATCTCTCAAAACCACTCTCATAAGAATTAAGGTATATGAAGGTTTCATGAATGCAAGAAAATACTACAGTTACCTGACAATAAACTAGGCACACAAAGTTAGAAAAAGCTTATTCAACATCTAATCGTTTTTTGTGTGATGTTCCTGCTATGTTACTAAACCAGTTATTTATTCTATGAACTTTGACTGAAGTGGAAATAAAACAAATATTTTTCACAGACAACATACTCCAGCTAAGTATTTCTCATCTGTAATATCATGTGCACCGAGTATCATTTGTGTCACTTCATCAATACCTCCATCTTCTCGAGAAACTTGTGTGTCCAATACATGACAATCCTTTATCTAATAGCAAAATAAAGTTGCATAAGATTCATCCAATTCATTATCAACCTGATAAAATTCTGATATGAAGCATATCAGAAATATATACGAACCTGGACGATTGTAACGAAATGCTTAAAACCTTCCTTGGTCCACAATATTGTGTACCCCATCTTCATGCCAACTGCGCCAACACGTTTAGATTCAGGTGTCCAAACAGCACTTTTAGGATCAATGAACTGTGGCAAATTAACAGATATTTGCTTTTGTTTCTCTTGTGATATTTTGTCATTTAACTCATGAAGAGAAAGTTTTTCAGAAACCACATGTTTTCGCTTATAGACTCCTAACCAGTGAGAATTTTTCTCGTAAACTTCAAACAGATTTCTTGGTGATGCTGCAACATCTGTGGAGTGATTTTGGAACAACTGAAAGGTACCACAAATTTCTTTTCTTGGTCCCAACCTTTTATAAACATTTGTCAATAAACATTTTTTTATAGCACAACTCATTTTCTATATTTTATTTTTATATTGCTGAAAAAGATATATATTATTACGATTATGTCCCTGTAGGTAGTGGAAGGCTGTGTGTGGGAATGGGGGTGGGGAGTTGGTAAACATTATTTCCGTATAGGATATTATCTCTGAGAGAAAAATCTGTTCTTGCTATAGGCAAAAACATACAAACTCAAATATACATTGCAAAAAAGTTCAAAAATGAGACTGCATATGTTTTTGCAACTCAATCCAAAAGAATATGGCAGGAAAATGATCCTGCAATATCAAATAGCGTGTTCAGAATTGTTAGCTTATTATTTTTTTCTATGAAAGCCATGGAAAATATATTCAGGTCAGTGTTCTGTTTTCTCACAAATGTGATGGCATCTTTCGACTTGAGAAATAAAGTAAAATGCCATCTGCTGTAGTAAAAAAGCCTATATACAATATATAATTATAAACACTGCATCTAAGAGGTGTCCGGTGCAGTTTCTTTTGTTTTCTTAACCTTAGCTAGGTGTCTGGCAGTTGACTTGTTTACATATCTAATTTTCTTTTTAAGAACGATAATAAAGACACTTTTTGTATTATTAATACATACTACAGTATAGCTACCATACATACCATCCATTATATAATACCGTCAATGTGTCCAATTACGAACGGCCTTCCCAATTCCGAATGCAAAAAAATACAGTCTGTACGTTTCGACACATATATTCAGAGATATCATAACAAAATGGTTTATATTATAACTCAAAACCTTGAGAGCGTGAAAGGATTCCAAAATGCTTAATTTTTGTACAGCAAATGCAAAGGATGCAAATTTTAAAAAATATAAGAAACTTTTAGATTCATCTGTAAGATAAAATAATCTGATAAATGAAATAATCTTTACACCATCACCAAATGTCTGTCTTTTGGAGGAATGGTTATGTCCAACAAAGTTCTCTCTTTTTTGAGAATTTTCCTGGAATTTCCCCTTCACACACTGTCTGAAGACATTAGCTGTTTTTATACTGAGAGGGAGATGAGAAAATTCGGGCTAGCACGGTAAACCAAGATCTCGCTATCATTAAAAAATTCTAATAAAATTAAATGTGTGACCACATGGGAAACAAGCCAGCCCGCTTTGCAGGGATCTCGCCTTGTCTAACCAAGATCTTTTTAGTGGCTTGACTATTTTCTTTTCTTTTCCTTTTGTGTTGCCCAAAATACAGCTTTCATAATGGACTTCATCAAGGTTTAGCTTAGATTCAATAAAAGAAATTATGGTCGTTGTCTTCACTGTCTTCTAATAAAAGTGTATATTCGATTTGTTTCAAAATAATTCAGAAATGTGATTGATTTTTTTTACAGAGTTAAATTTACATTATATTCAAAGTTATAAAAAATTTAAAAACGATAAAATTACAATAAAAAAATCAAAGTAAAAAGGAAAAATGTGTTTAAAATTCTGTTTCTTTATGAAAATTTAAATATAATATTTGAAGAAAATTCATTTGTTTGATGAAGGGTGGTTAAAATTATTACGGCAAAGATGTGAAGGGCGGCCAAAAGTGTTGCACTAAAGATAATATTTCAAAATGAAGGAAGGAGGATGTCTGCCAGACGAAAACTCATACAAGTGATTCTTCACGCTGATAATTGGTGTTCAACGTCTTTTCCACTTCATAAACATTTAGTATTTGTGGCAAGTTGTTGAGTATGGATGTATATTTTGTTAACCAGACAGGTTCGTATTCTAAATTCGCTCATTGTTTCATTTTAAACTTCAGCTTTAAAAAGAACATTAAAATATAAATTAAGTGCACTCCTCGTTGTATAAGCCTTTCATACAAAATAATGATAACTTTAAAATAATCGGACGATATGCTAGAGTTCAAGATTGAATGACAAAGAAAAAAAATTCCGTAGAATGTTTTGGCTTGTTTTTAACTACATTGTTATACATTAACATTTTGTTCAGAAGACGTGCTCTGTGTAATGAGTTGAAACAAAATGAGTTAAAGATATTTAATAGTGGGTCTTGCATTGTTAGTGTGAATCAATTTTTAATACACAGGGATTAAAGGGTTATTCCTTTTCAAAAACAAACACCTGTAAAATGTCTGTAAAATTTAAGCTACATTTCTGTTATAGAAATCTCAATTGAAATAGGAATTTTGATCAGAATCCTATTCTACCAAAAAAAGATTTATGATTTCATAAAAAAAGTAAAATTGTTTGAAATTCTTCTTCTTTTTCATTAATGTAAGAGCAGCTATATCTGTGTATTAAAAATTGATTCACACTAACAATGCAAGACCCACTATTAAATATCTTTAACTCATTTTGTGTGTGTAAATGGGACTTAATAAAAAATTATCATTGTAAACAAAACTATATCTTCTTGAACAACCATTTTTAGAAAGTTCTGTTTTGTTTAAAATTTTTGTTTTTAAAATTACTAAAAGTTGTGCTTATCATCATAAGATACGAACTTTGCAATATCCCAATGTGAATTTATCATCATATGGCGATTAGTTTTTTCTAAACAACGCAAATTTCCAAAATAATAAAGAAAAATTCTGAAGATGTATATATTTGAATTCAATACAAGACATCATCCTTGAATTCGCTCTTAATTCGTCCTAGAATTTGTCCTTAATTCCTCTAAGATTCGCTTCTTTATTATTCTTAAATAAAATTTGTCTTCTCACTAATTCGTCCTTTTGAATTTTATTTTTTATAGAAAATCAGGAAAATATTTGTCCAAATTCGTCTTTTTACAGGACCAACTTTTTGAGACGATCCCTTATCGCAGTTAGATTGATGCAATTTTAGTGAGATTGAAATAAAATTTTGAGCCTAAATATCTTAATTAAGCCATCTACCTTCAAATAAAAAAAAAAGGTAATAAACATAATAGCATAATTAAGAAGCTGTTATAACTACTTAAATTAAGGGTTGTGTAACAACTGATAAAAATTCTGACAAGCTGGATAATATCATCATGGGTCAGTTCTATATTAGAAAAATAACTAATTACAAAATAAAATTAAGCTAAAAATAAGCTGGGAAGAGTAAAAAGACACATATTGATGGGATTCAAAAACACACACAAAATTTTTTTCTCCCTCCACCAAAAACATCACCACCACACCACCAACCAACCAGCCAGACGACCAGACTAAAAAGATGATGCAGACAAAGAAATGCCAGCTATGCCAAAAAAAGATTAATTAAAATGTCGAATCGTTCCCGAAACATTTTTAAAACTAATATATTTTTGAAAAAGCATTTCAAATTGTCTCTTGTACATTGTAGTTATCAGAATTTGGTGTGAGCTATAAACTAATATTACGGACGAACACGGACAGACGTGTTTTCAATGTATGGATAGTTAAGAATAAAAGCAACTACGATTAAATCTATGAAACAACCAGCAAAAATATATAAAATTTATTAGTGTTGCTGCATGTGTTTTTACCATTCAAAAATTATTAAGCTTTTGTTGCTTACGGAATCTAACAATTATTATAACATAAAACATATTTACACACATTGTTTTCTCAAAGTAAGAATTGTTTTAAATAGTTCTGTATTTTAATGCTTCAGCGTGACTATAAACAAACCAGCGTGGTTGTCAGGAAATGAAGAATAATAGTTTTTCGATCGCAGAAAATGGATATTCCAAAGTTTTCCAGTTATCATCCAATTATTCCAAAGAGCTACACTCCTGCTTGGAAATTAGATATGAAAAATCGTGAACGAATTCTGGAGAATGCAAAGGCTGGAAATCTTGCTTGCGACGGTACGGAATCTACGCTTTATTTCAATAAAAGGGAACGATTAAGCAAAAGTGAGACGAGAGAGTTCATAAATGAAAAAAGTCAAGAAGTTTCAGTGAATCGCTTGGTCCAACCTTGGTTTCATTCACCATTCTCAAAATATCAAAGTACCTTGATGTTCCGAATGCGTCCTTCATACGATGGTAATGCAACTAATCATCCCCACCACAAGAAGGAGAAGAAGAGAACGGTAAAGAGGTGAAGTTATGATGCAAAATAGCTAACAACAGTTTTTGAGATCGTGAAACGTAAAGCTTGTATTAACGTATATTTAGTATTAACGTATTAACGTATATTTAGTTTTGCAACAGTTTGCAGGAAGAAAATCCCATAATAGCTAAAAAAAAATAGAAATTTCCCCTAAATTAAAGTTTTTACGAAAAGACACACTGAACAGCGTTTGAAAGTTGTTCGAATTTGTTATTATGTATAACACAACAAGCATGTTTCTATATAAAAATTCTGCAACAACTTACTTGCACAACATATTATAGCTGTGGAACAGTTTGTTTGTTGCACTATTTTCTCTTTTTTTGCAATTGTTGTGATTGTTAGTCAGATGGGAACCAAGCTTTAAATTAGATATAATGCGTGGAAAATAATAGATAATATATATAAATATGGTTTTGTGAAAATATTTTTTAATGACATTTACTTTATTATGTTTTGCCGTGTGAAATGACGAATTTTAAAGAAATGACGAATTTTAAAGAAATTTCAATTAGTTTGATACTTATGAGTGTGTTAAAAGATTGACCTTTGTTAGGTGCAAATAGTTTTTTTATGTTTTATTTTATTTTATTTCTTATTTTATATTATACTATTTTGGTCAGTAAATAATTAATTTTTTATGAAATAATTTATTTGTTAGTTTTATTAATTCCAGTAGTTTTCATAATGTGATTAGAAACAGTTTTTTTCTGAACCTCACAATTCTTAAGAATAAGCTCAATATTGAGCTTAAAATATAAAGTATCATGAATGAAACTATTGTAAACCTACTATACGAAAAATAGACGTTTCCTGGGTTCGTGTTTAACGCCTTACTCAAGCTCAATTCTCTTACTGGCCTCGTTTTCAAACATTCGTTTTAGTAAATATGAATGTACTTTGATCCTCGGGAGATTTAGAATTTAAATTTGTTCTTTGCTTTATTATATTAGGCTGTTAAATCTTCAAACATCGAAAGGAGGGGAATAACAGAAATCGGTGTACAAATACAATCATAGGAAAGGTTAATTAAGTAGATGATTTGAGTAATTGCTTGTTTGAAAGATTTTCCGTAAAAGAGTTGAGTTTCATAATGCTTATAAAAATGTGTTTTTATAAAAAGTACGTATTTCTGATGTGACAAAAACTTAATTTATGATATTATGCCGTTTGTTTTTTGTTTACTGTAATTTAATATTTCGAGATTTTAGGGAGACATGTATTACGGGGAAGCGTTTATAAAAAAACTCAGGATTTTCATTTTAAAGTATTTTTTGTTCGTCTAAAATGATCCCATACAATTTGTTTTGACTTTATATAATATAACTATACATATAAATATACCAAATTCGTTATTTTTAATTTCCTCCATTAAACCTTTTGTGACGATTAATTCCCGCAAATTTCATTTTGTTTTGTCAAATCGCGAAATAATTTTAGCTAGACCTCATGTATCATCTGTGAATATTCATTAATAAACTTGCTGTTGTTGAAAGCTTGAATGTTCTATAACCTGATGTATTGGTTCATTCTTTCGGTTTTGATTCTCAAGACGGCAATTAAACACACACTTCGACCTATCGAGATGTTCGAGTTTTCGAGTGTTCGAGTTTTCGAGATTTTTTTTGCCTCAAAAGGGCTTGTAAACTCAAGGGACCTTGAAAAAAGTTCGACCTACCGAGTTGTTCGAGTTTTCGAGTGTTCGAGTTATCGAGAGTCGACTGTATGTAACAATTTTTTGCTGATTTCGTGTTGTATCCATGCAAAATTTCGGATTTCGGACCGTTTGTTTAAAAACACTAGACTCAAAAACTGTGTTCCATATAGTATTTACGAAAACTGGTTCTTAAAGAATATTTAAACAAAAAATTAAAATATTTAGTTTTTTGTATTTTGTTAACTTAAGTGGTTTTCTTTTGAATATTATTCTTTTAAAACATTAAGTGAGTAAAATATGACCAAACTCTATCCCAGGGGGGGGAAATCTTTAAAAAGTCTCTGCGGAAGAGTGTTTTTTTATTGAAGCACCAGGCAATATTGCTCGCCATTCCTATAGAAAACTTCCCTCCACAGAGACTTTTTGAAGATTTTGCCCACTGGAATGTGAAAAATCTCCCAATCCGATTTTTTGTCTGGTGAACTAGACTCTAATCTCAGTTGATGCAGTTTCACTCGAGGATAGTTCACCTATCTTTTGCGTATTCAGTTATGTATTTCATACCAACGCAGTTATGGTGAAAGTAAATTGAGGTTAAACGATAGTTACTAAGTTCTAAGTTGTTACCTTTTGTTTCAACCCGAAGAGTTTTCAATGGGAAAGCGTAGGTTCTAGGTTGTGCTTTCTAACACACATTCACACACACGCATAGTTCACGTGTTTATTTTAATTGGCTTAATAAATGATTGAATATTCTTATTGGCTACAGGAATACAATATTATTAAAGAAACAGACTATGCAGCACGCCTGGCCTAATTCGAATTTCAAAGGTCATTATTTTTCATTTTATTTAATTCCTCTCGTTTGAGCTAATATATTACTGGTAACACACGTGAAATACCGATCGAATAAGCTCCCGGGGGCTTATTTGTGGAAATCAGTTTTAAGGGTAGGGGCTTATTCGGGAGTGGGAGCTCATTAATTGGTGTAACATTTTTGTGTTTAAAAAAAGAAACAAGACACTTTTAATAACACAAAATATCTTTCAAAATGTAAGATATGAAATGATTTTAATAGCATAATGTTCTAATCAATAATCAAGCAAAGCCAATGTCAATATCACTGTCACCACCCTTGTCTTCATCCACCACCATTTCACGCAGTGCCGCATCTGCTATCTCCTCGTTATCAGGCACGAAAGGGTCGTAAAAGTTGGGAAAAACAAGAATG
Source organism: Turritopsis rubra (assembly GCA_039566895.2). Lineage (NCBI taxonomy): Eukaryota > Metazoa > Cnidaria > Hydrozoa > Anthoathecata > Oceaniidae > Turritopsis > Turritopsis rubra. Next base: position 12,290,198 of record CM077629.1, on the reverse strand, counting down.
TCAACGTTGATAAATCGATTCAACGAGTTATACGTGGATTTATGGCTGAAAGAATAGAGCACGGAGAACTTTATTCGAAGATATTTTTGTAAATTTTAGGAATGACAGACTACCCGATTTTGTTGTTCAAATTCGATCAGGAATATTTTAGAAGAGAAATAAAATCGGCAATATTCAACGCCAGGCAATGTCTGCCCTTAAAAGAGCCTTCCTTTGCAATTAACTAGTGTTTCCCATTTCACAATTATAGCTGAATTTTAGGTATTGTGTACATTTGTTCGTTTTCACGAGGATATAAACAATGCAGTTCACCAGACCCATAACCGCCCGGTTTTCTTGTTCTTTATATAACTATGCCAACATAACATTTTTCGCGGAATTTGTATCCACATTTCTGATCCTAAAGTAGTGTGCGGAAATTACGAAAACATCTACAAATATCCGATGAAAGATTAAATGCCGGTGAAAGATTATGTGTTACTTTGAGGTACTTATATGAAATGTTTGGTTTTATTTATAACATAATTCCAAATCAGAAACTGATTCCATGATCTTCTGAATTTCAGGTACTTAGTTACAGATGCTAGTTAAATTTTTAATAATTATTTCTTTTTGCCTTTTCGATATACGGACGGCGGCCAAGAAGACCCTGGTCTCAGATATACAGATATACTGTTGATTATAATTTATGCAATATTGGGCTCGATAACTCCTACATTTTCAAAATTGCCTTTTGAAATAAGCAAGTCTCACATGTATTATGCGAGAAATATAGCCATTATAAGTAATTTTGTAAGTTCTTAAGTAAGTAATAAAGAATTAAATTAATTTCTACCATGCATGTCGATCTCAAATAGTGGGTGAGCATGAATATATCATACAAGATATTAAGCAGAGACGGATCCAGAGGGTATGTCGAAATTTGTGGAGGAGAATGTTAGCTTTTAAACCATAAAAGAAAAACGTGCAAGTAATCCCATTGTTGATACAGACTGAAAACAGAAAATAGGTTTATGTGCTCCTCCACTATTTTTGACATACCCTAGATCCACCGCTGTTAAGAGATCTTTAACAATTACTCTACATCTTTTTTTTCACTTTAGAGGAAAAAGACCTCTCCATTTTCCCAATGAATCTACAGTAGGTCTCTGTCTATCTCGAACTCGTAAGGAACCTAGCAATTTGTTCGAGATAGAGAAAGAGAGTTCGAGATAGAGAACAGCTAATCGTGATTTTTGGTTGTTGTTGTTTTTCGGGAAATGTTCAAACTTCAGCGACGTTTCCTAAATTTTTGATCAGAAATTTAGATTTAGGACCAGTGCATTTCAATCCACTAAAGAAACATTCGTCTTTTAAACCGCTGCTGCGACCAACCTCTAACCCAGGGTCTCTTGTCTTTTTTATATTCGGACCCCGGCGAATAAGACCCTGGTTCCGGCTGCTCAAAATCAACAAACTTACTGTTCATTTTATTCAATTTTTGGCTTTCTGTCCTACATTTACGAATTGTCTTTAGAAATAAGCAAGTCACGCATCTATTATGCGAGAAATATAGCCGTAGCCAAATTAGCAAGTTATAAAGAATTCAAAATAGAAAAAACTCCTTCAGTCTTCAGGGTCTTCAGAAAAGATTGCATTGTTTAAGTAAAAGCTTTTAAAATGTAAACTGAGATAAATCTATTTCACAGCGAGGTGTAAAATTATTTTCAATTCCTTTAGTGGCTTAATCTATATTTATCTATGATTAATTTCTTCTAAATATCGAAATACCAGATAACATAGAGGATGCGGATGCGTATCTCATACAAGGATGCGGACGCGTATCTCGCGTACTGTAAATGTAGAAATCAAGTACGTAGAATGACACGCAAAGCGAAAAGAGATTTTGAGAAAGAAATTGCTAGATCTACAAAGAAAAATAGTAAAGCTTTTTGGGCATACGTGAATACAAAAACGAAGATTAAATCATCAATTCCAGACCTACTTGTGAATTAAAATTCCGAAAAGATGGCAGAAACCGACCAAGAGAAGGCAAATATTCTAGGTGCATTCTTTTCGAGCGTTTTTGTAGATGAACCAACGTTACCTGTTGCACTTGACGGCCTGAAGAAACAAATAATTGAAAGCGACTTTCAACTGGAGATGACGCAAGAAATGGTTTTGAAGAAATTAGAGGAATTGAATCCTAGCAAAAGTCCTGGTCCAGACGGCCTACATCCACGTGTTTTGAAAGAACTAGCGGCCGTAATTGCTGAACCACTCCACATGATATTTGAAAAGTCTTACACCCTGGGAAAAGTCCCATCCGCTTGGAAGAGAGCTAACATCACAGACATCTATAAGAATAAAGGTGACAAACATTCTGCTGGAAATTACAGACCAATTAGCCTGACTAGCATTGCATCAAAAATTTTCGAATCGATAATGCGTAATTCTTTACTATCATATCTCAAAGCAAATAAACTTTTGTCAAATCGCCAGTTCGGTTTCCTTGGTGGAAGATCAACCATTCTGCAACTGCTCCAAATAATCGATAAATGGACGGAAATTCTTGAAAATGGAGGTGTGATTGATATCATATATTGTGGTTTTAAAAAAGCGTTTGACACTGTTCCCCACCGTCGATTAATTGAAGTTTTGCGCCACTATGGTCTACAAGGTCCAGCTCTCTCCTGGGTCAGAGATTTTCTGTCTGATCGATATCAACAAGTTTGTGTAAATCGAAACAAATCCGATGTATTTCCCGTGACGTCAGGAGTGTCCCAAGGATCGGTCCTAGGTCCACTGCTTTTTGTCATCTTCATAAACACTCTAGTTGAAATTGTTGATGAGTCAGAACTTTTCCTGTATGCCGATGACTTGAAAATATTCAGAGAAATTGAAACCACGATTGACGCTTCTAACCTACAAAGCGATCTAAACAAATTATTGCAATGGACAGATACCTTCTTATTGAAATCCCATCCGGACAAATGTGAGCACATGAAAATAAAATCAAGGTTGAAGTCTCCCGATGCAACACAGTATGTAATCGATGGCACTGTCCTCAAGCAAAAATCAGATGTGGAAGACCTAGGCATAAATTTCGACGAGCACCTTTCATTCGAAAAACACATTAACGAAAAAGTGAACAAAGCTAATGCTCTTGTTGGTATGTTACGGCGAACATTTGTCTACCTAGATAAGGATTGTTTCAAGCTGCTGTTCACAAGCATTGTACGCCCCCATCTCGAATATGGTGGTCCTGTGTGGAACCCTCACCTGCAACGACAGATCTCCCTCCTCGAAGATGTACAACGACGCGCAACAAAATTGATACCTGGAATGAAAAACTTAAGCTACAAAGAAAGATTGGAAATCATGAACCTTCCGCCCCTGCAATATCGTCGATATAGGGGCGATATGATCGAGATGTATAAGATCACCCATGAACTTTATGATAAAGAAGCTGTTGGAAATTTTCTTCGCTTTCGATCGCAGGATGGTCAAGAACACAACCTACGTCGTCACGGATTTACGGTCACCCGACAAAAATGTCTTAAAGACATAAAAAAGTATTCGTTTAAAAATCGAGTTGCGGAACAATGGAACAACCTGCCATCGGACCTTGTGCAACACCATCTCTTAATTCCTTTAAAAGTCGACTCGATAAGTTATGGAAAAGTGCTGGTATTATGTTCGATATCGATCTGAATCTCGTCGAAACAACAGCCTGTCGACAAACGCGATATCGACAGGTCGTTAAAGATTGAACCTGGTGTTAAAGGCACCATGTGCCTACTTCCAGAAACTTGTATAATAATAATAATAATAATAATAATAATAATAATAATAATAATAATAATAATAATAATAATAATAATAATAATCTTCTTATACTAATACTAAATCTTGCTTTTTTCTTACCTAACTTTGAAAGAAAGAACTTTAGGAAAATTTTCTCGGGAAGTTCGTCAATGGATGTTTGTTTATGTTTTTTCCGTATTAGTATAAGGCACTCCGGTTTAGTGCTTATAATTGTTTTATGATATGAAATACGTTCGGGAAGACATGATATAGCATCTCAGGCGGAGACTTCGAATTGCAATCGAACGTAGCAGCTATTGACAACGAATGATAAATAGTCGTTTGAAGAAAAAAGAAGCGTTTGTTTACATTTTTTAAGACAAAGTAATAATAAGAAACATGCATAAAAACGACAATTTTTTTTACGAAGAATATAAGTTGAAGGCATAAGACATAACAAACGGCATTTTATCCCGTTTCGGTTTGTTTTTTTAGATTTCCAGAGAAAAGAAAGAAAATTTAGTAAAAACTGTGTTGAGCATGGTATTTTTTAGTACAATGTTAGAAAGAAGAAAGTCAAGAAGGAATAAAAGATTAGAGATTTGATTAATCTGTTGGTTTCGGCCGTGAGTAAAATTAGTTAATACCGATGGCGTTTTTCTAATTGGAGATCTCTCTGTTCCTGGAATTTATAAAGAAAGAACTTTGAAGAAACTTCAGCTTTGAAGAAAGAAACATTATTTGGAGGTATGATTCTTTTTAGGATTTAGTTAATACCTTATATCGTATATATGTAAATCTGTATACACTCCAAAAGTTAATTTTGCGTGGGTAGTTTAGTGTGTGAGTGAGATATTTCACAATTTGTGAATAATTTTTCTGAGATTTAGCATTGATAATTATGAACAAGTTTACCACAAAGACTGAAAGAATTAAAGTTAGAAAGTGGAAAGAATTAAGAATTGGTTAGGATTCAAAAGTCGAAAAAATACAGCCTTTTATTTAAATTTTCTTATTTTCTTAATATTTTTGTAGCAAGTTGTTTGAGGGACTTGGAACTATGACGTCATTATCATGACGTTAAAATATATTGCCGACTACATGTCGGTCACAATTGAATTTGTGTGCAATTTTTCGCTGGGCTTAATATATATGACATTAAACGTATAATTATTGCGTTAACTGTTGCCGTTTGGGGCCCATATTGGCTTTGAGTTATGGCTCAAATTGATTTCTTCAGTAAAACTTTACATTAAATATGATTCGACGTAAACATGTAATAACATTTTTAACAAACAAACTTCTTCCGTGTTCTGTGAATTCTATTTTTGGCGACAAAGAAAGGAGAAATCAATAGTTTTACTTCAATACACGGTGTTATCAATGCTTAGTATGGCGGGTAAAAAATTCATGAATCGATGAAAGATTTTAGGGCGGCGTTTTGGACTGCGTTTTTGTATTTCATAGAGGTATTATCAAATGGTTAGTATAGCGTGTAAAAACATCTTATTGGGAAAGATGTAAAAAATTTTTACACGGTATACTAGTCTATATACTAATAGCGACTGTGCATAACAAATTTAGTTCGGTCAGTGTGAATAAAAGGACTGGGAACGAAATGTTCGTATGGAAAATGTTATGATTAAATTTTAGATCGTGCGTAACTGAGTTGTCGAGATATAGGCGATATTAGTATTATAGGAGTACCGCGACGTCAGTGGGCACATTGCATTGCACCCTAAATAGAACGCGATATTTAAGGGCAAATATCTCGGGAACCAATGGGAATAACTGACGTCACTTTGGGCGTGTGATATTGGCGATGGAGTGTCGAAAGATTTGGGTCTAAACTTTTTGGGGACGGGTGTGACGTCATCAGAATCTTTGATCGGCGATATCTCCGTAACGGTAAGTCGTACGCAGACGATCCCATACATTTTTTTGATCAGGTTTTCGAGCTCTACAACTTAGTGATACTTATTCTTAGCAATTATGTGATCTTACTTTTCGCCACCGCCATGTTGTAAGAGAAAGGGTAAACACTGGGGATGGGGTCAGTAACTCTTGGGGAAAGTGAACCGGTAAAATGTTTTTACCCGGGATACTAGTAATAATAATAATAATAATAATAATAATAATAATAATAATAATAATAATAATAATAATAATAATAATAATAATAATAATAATAATAATATAATGTATAATATAATATAGAAAAATTCGAATCACAATTTCACTCGAAAATATCTACCTCGAACCCAATCTGCCTCGAACCCAATCTTACTCCACAATATGTAGATGAATGTTTGCTTTTAGCAGCTCACCATAGTAATGCTTACACTGAAGTATCGTGGGCTGGTATAATTTTAGTGTAAAATTTGGAATTAATAAACTATCGTTATAAAGGCCTACGTGTAGAGTAGGCCTACGTGTAAGGTAAAGATTTGCAGGGTGGGGGTTGAAAATAAATGTAGTTTACAGACCACAAAATTGTCCCCTTTTTGATCAAAAACTTAAGACAAGCACGTCCTCAACAACAAACAAACGCGTAGTTTCATATTTGTTCTGTTCTTTGTTCTGTGCTTTGCTTACTCAGATGTTAGAGCTTGTTTACACGAGGTAAACACGCCCCCTAAATAATAGAGATTATATAAGAACCAGCATCTGTTGTGCGGTTGTTCATTACAAACGTATATCCACCACGTGTCATAGAAATGTTGTATCTTTTGACAATTGGCATACTTTCTTTCATCCGATCTGATGTGACGGCGACGACGACGACTGGAAATTGCACCGTTCTCCAACATATAAACGGGTGCAGTACGCCATTTTATTTGAATCTTCCATATACGGCGCTGTTCACAACAGCTTGCAATAAACACGACGTATGCTACAGATGTGTAAGTCTTTTTAGGCAATAATTTGCTTCTCTCTCAGTTAAATGTTCACCTACTTATATCTATTGTTTTCTATCTATTTTATTGTAATATATACCATTGTATTTCCGATAACACTCGATAAAACTCGATAACACTGGATAACACTCGAAACTCCAATGGACCGATGAAGTGGAATCTTTGAAGGTTAAGATTAAGATCCGGCTGAACGAATGTCAAACGAGCTTATAAGCTAAGAGAAGGCAAAGGGATCCGATAGTGGGTCCGACTTATTGAAAGTCCGGATTATCCAATGCACGACTCAATACATATTTCCCGGATTCATGATTATATGTCGCATCCTGACTCAGTTGTCCATACAAGCCTCGATTCTGTGTTGAAAATTAACGAAAATGGTCCCACTTCAATTTGCTAATGAGGAAAATATATAGCTAAATAATTACCGTGAAACAGTGTAAAGCATCAAAACGAGGCCCGTATGGACAACTGAGTAAGGAACTGTATCGGTACCCTTTCAAAAGAGACTACTAGTTCCAGGGAAATGATAAAACTGATCGAGTTACTGTTTTATCCTTTTGATAAGTCCATACATCACGGTTACGTCATCTTTAGGGACCGAAATACAAGTGGACGCAATTAGAATGTGATAACGCATTCAAAGGAGATATGAAACTCATCTGCAAACAAGACAACCAGCATCCGGCTCAACTGTTTAATTCTTTGTGGAAAAGCTTTCGAGATATCTACAAGGACGTACTCTTTTACTGGAAGTTCATCGCGAAAACGAGCACAAAAGACATGACCGAAAAGATATTGAAGACCTCGAAAGAGATCTTTGAAATATCGTTGAAATTTGGGGCTGAGAGTAATTCTTTGGAGCGTTGCAAATATGCCGCTGATATGTATCACGTCGCCGTCAAGCATTTTGGGGAATTTGTATTTCGAAAGCGATCGAAACCCTTCTGTGACGAAGACTGCGCAAAAACTCTTGGCGATCCACACTAAACACAACCAGAAGATAATCACTTAAAAAATTCCAGCAAGCCAGATATAAAAAAACATTAGCTCTAAATTTATGGAGAGGGGTGTAATTACCTAAAAGGTCAGAAATGTTTGCGTGGACTTAATTTTGTGAGCCCGATTTTCGAAGATTTTCAAAAGAAATAAATGGATTTATTTTTTGCGAACTGACCACTCTTTATGTTCTACACTGTCTCTTTTCAAAATTACAAGATTGATAAGTTGACTCTCGATAAGTGGAACATTCAAGGGGCCGAAGAAAATGCTTCCACTTAGCGAAAGTTCCACTTATCCGGGATTCCAACTGTATTCCTTCCTTTTTTTTATGAACCTTTAAGAAAATATTGTACCAGGCATTTTTAACAGATACAAAACAATATTTCAAAACTTAACAACATTTTTGAATTTTTCCCTTTATTTCATATAAACGTCCATCACGAGTGGTTATTAATTTTCAAGGACTTTACCCTGGGTGTTTATTTGAGCATGGGCGTTTATTTGAGCATGGGCGTTTATTTGGGAGTGGGGACGTTTAATCAGTTATTTACGATACACTACAATACATTCTTGATTATCCGAACAGGTTATCTTCGTTAAAACAGCAGTCATATGCGGCGAAAATTTGGTTAATCGAGGAAGAGGGAAGAAAATATTGTTCATACCTAACCAAGTTTGTGCTGTTTATTTTATCTCACAACCTCGTCCGGCAAGGCAAAAAGTCCCGAGGACAAGTTTTCTTTCCCCGCATAAAAATAGAAATGTTTTGAAGAACAATATCGTAAGTTTAGGTGACCGAGGCCCCTATACTGATCAAGTTATCTGGAACGCGAGAGTTGACCGTACTTTTTCGTTTATGAAACTTAACACGTTCACTTCCAACCTCGAACCCAGGTTCTCTTGCCTTTTTAATATACGGACGGCGCCGTCGTCGCAGCGATTTTCATGAAAAACTCTTCAAATTTGTAGATTTTGAAAATTTCCGCGTTAAGATGTGTTAAAATGTCGTTGAATGATCGGTGAAAAACATTCCCAGATTTTGCCAATCTTCCAAAGTCTCTGTTGAGGAGTGTTTTTTTATTGAAACAGCAGGCGATATTGATTGCCATTCCTACAGAAAACACTCCTCCACAGAGACTTTGTTAGATTTTGCTCACTGGGTTGGGAGCCTCAGTCACACCCGATAAATTTGTATTACTTAGGGGGGGTTTACACGTACGTGAGATGAAATCTCATCCCGGGACGAGTTTCATCCCGGGATGAAATGGAAAACGTTTACATGTGTGTTTCATCCCGGGATGAAATCATGTTAATTTCTTCCCGGGATGAGTAGTTTCATCCCGGGATGAAATGTGCTTTTACTCGCTTTGCGTATGATAAATCGAAACTGAACTTTGTTTGAAAAGAGCCGTGTCGAATACTCAAAATCATGTTCAAAATGCGCACCTTCTGCATCTTTGAAAATTAATATGTGTTTACACGTGCTTTTACTTTAGTTTCATCCCGGGAGGAAGTGTTTACATGTCTTTTTTTAGCGAATTTCATCCCGGGATGAAATCTCGTCCCTGTCCTAGAGACAGGGATGAACTCATCCCGGGATGAAATCTTACGTGTAAACCCCCTCTTACTTCTGGATTTTGTGTAAAAATTTCACACCAGTCTGTCGTCGCAGTCTCGTCAAAAAACTCTAGCTGTGTGATTAACTATCTAAGGAAATAGTAGTCCAAATTAATTTGCAAAAAAGGAAAATGTTTCTGTATGATGTGGATATTATTTCCACAGCTGTTAGAATCTTGGAGCTTCGGAAGTAATAGTGAGAGTATTTGTTATTGCTTATTGAAAAGGAGCGTATTCGTTTCAAACCAGGTCTTAAACCTGCTCATGTGAAAAGTCAGAATATACACATCTGATGTTGATCTCTGATGAGTCTTAATAACTCATTTCAGCCTCAATTTCATGGTAAACATGCAGTTAATGTATCATTTTCAGGCCACCAAAGTTCGTGGTGTAAACTTTGTAAAATATGTTTGGACCAGTGAGGCTCAGGGTCAGGCTATGCTTCATTTATTCAAATACTTTTATAAGACTTTTCGACGGAGAAGTTAGTTGGTCTTGAAATGATACAGAAAACGGCCTTCGTATTTTAATGTAAATCTATCGTTTTTAATTTTCTTTGTAAAAAGTAAGTTGTACATTCTTATGTTAATAAATAATTTTATAGTTAAAAAATGGCCTCTAAGGTATCCTCATGAGAAAAGTGAGAAGTTTTTTTGCTATCCATTCTGCGTCCATTTTTTTTTTTCATTAAAAGATAGATACCCTTTAATGGCGTTAGTTTTCATGACTTCGCGTTTAAAGGGCCGGCGTTAGATATTTGTCTGTTAGAGTTTGACCGTGAACTTTTCAAAAATAACGCCAATTAAGGCCGGTGTTAAATTTAGGCCGGTGTAAACAAGCCAATAGGTAGTTTGTTACACGAAACTTAAAAATTGATATGAGAAATAGGAGAAAATATCTACTTAAGGTATTAAGTAGACGCTACGACGCTAGTAGCCGAACAGGGTAATGTTCAACTATTGGACGAGAGATGATTTTAAAAGTAATTCTTAAAGGAAAAACCTGTAAGATGGTCTGTTAATTGATACTCCTTTCAACAACCTTGTTGCCGGACTATACGCAGTTCAAGTACACAATTCAGTTCTGTCAAAATACGGAAAATAACCTGGGAATGAAGTAGCCCTTTCAATGGATGTTGAAATTGCAGGCGGGCGTAAAAGACACGATTTTCTGCAATGGTCGTCCAAAGTGTGCAGTTTTGCTTTATTTACAACATATTTACAAATCCTACTTTATACTACGCGATGTTGTTTCCCGAATCCAACCTAGTTCCCATTCTCGTTGACATCTGAACTGTCGCCGTTTGATTCTGTCGTGACTGTGTACGCGTAACTTCTCGTATCTAGCAAAGCGTGATTCGTCTCCGATCGATTTCTAGTAATGTTACGCGAGTCGTAGTAAACTTTCATGAAATAAACACATGGATTGATGAATGAATTCAACGTTATCATTATGTTCGAAAACGGGTGATACAGTGCCGGGTTTAGATACGCCAGAGTTATCGGCATTGTGCATATAACAAAACTAATACCAAGAAATAGACACAAGACGGTTAGTCTCTTTAAACGCCCTTCTTGTACACCACAGTCCGGACTGAAGTCTTGTATAATTGATTTTCTCTGCTTGACAAGCAAGTACGCGATAATCATGTAGGTGAGTAAAACCACAAAACATGCAGACAAGAACACGGAAGCACGGATGAAAACGCCAATCTTTCGGTCGTAAGAGAACACAGATAACACGGAGAATGTGGGCGTAAGAATAAGGGCGGAAGACCAAATGATCGATACGGTGATGCACTTGCATTTCAAAGTTGTGAAAATATAATACTTGCGCGGAAATCGTATTGCGTATAGTCTTTCAATGGCAACAGCGATGACGTGGAATATCGATGCAAATACGCTAAACAAAAACACAGAATCGAATATTTTCGATACCATAGGGTGATACTCCGATAATGATTCATTGATATGGCCATTTTCGCGGGCTAGAAACCATGAGTCTATACCAAGTGTCGCTAAGCCACTAACAAGATCAGAAATTGATAGACTAAATAACAAATGGTCAATTCGATCTAGATATTGCCACTTCTTCATGATCAATACTTGTTCGATAATGTTGGATATAATCACAGCGACGTCTAACGCCACACAGCCAATTAACCAACCTAAAGCCATGGTAATACGCGCGCCCTATCACATTCCAGTGATATCAACAGCAAACCTGGACTGGTTCTCTCAGTAGGCTATTTAAATATTTTTATATAATCTTGATAATCCTTTTCGCTGAAGAAACAGTAAAAAAAAAAAGAGAAAGTGTTTGTTCTTCGAAATATAGATATGGAAAGGAAAGAAACAACTTTTTGCTATCTCGATGTGATCATTGGTAATGATAAAAATGACTTTGTTATTGCGTTTTCCTTTCCTTTACATTTTTTCTTTTATATTGTTATTATGATTCTAAAAATAAAACATTAAACAATGTTAATATCACAACAAGAAGATGTATATATTATGTTTCAGACAAGTTCGTGTATACACTTATATGAGCAGAGAACCAACCACGCGTAGAAAGAAAAAGAAATACCAGCGGTTAAATTGTGTCACGGAACTTCGTATATAAACACACAGACTCTGAATTGAATTAATTTTGCTAATTCAGATTCATAATTGATTTGATTAACAAAGGAAAAAGAATTCGAATGCGAATTCATCGCAACCAATCAAATTTGAAAGAGTTTTTGAAAGTTAGCAATCACATATTCGTGTCTTGTTACTTTCAACAAGAGAAATCCAATATTGACAATGAAAAACCTACGCTATTTGTATTTCATTTCCACAACTTTATCAAAACAAAAGTCAAGACGAGTTGAAATATATAGAGAATAAAAAACAAACAATACCCAGATTTTTTACACCAAATTAAAATTTTCAAAACAGAATAAGATAAAAAGAAAGCTTTAATTCAAACTAATGTGTTATCAATTACACATACATAAATAAAAATGGCGGGCTCTGTGTGAAACGAAGAACGAAACATAAAATTTGTTAAAAAAAAAAGAAGGAAATTGTTGGAAAGAAACTGTGATATAGCCAATAAGCAGCCTTGTTCTCAGTCCAGAGAAATGGATTTACTTCCTGCTGAATAGGATTATGTTATTTTAAAGCTTTTATTAGAATTCTTTTTTTGGTTTGCCATGAATTCTGATTAAATTTGTCATTGCTTTTAAATTTTATTTGAACCAGGATGCTTAAACAGAATCAGAATCTAGAGGCTAGTTAGATCGCGGAAAAAAGGAAATCAGGAATGTAAGTAAAATTAACGTCACGTTTATAGGTGAAGAAATAGGCGTCAACTGAAGTGTACACATTCTTATTACCCGCTCAGCAGGGCTGTATTCGAATCAAAAAATTCGCGCAATCCTATTGGTCAATTTAGCTTAAAGGTGGCGTCACTCCGGTCTATACTCATGGTACTGCGCGCTGAAGTGTCATGGCAACAATATTGTTATAAAATAAGAGGCAAGAATGTAAACAAACACAGAAAAAACATAGATAGATAGATAGATAGAAAAAACATTGTTAGGACAAAATAATAAGTGAAACACTTAGGGGAACTCATTGCATTGCATTTTTTCAATTTTTAATAAAAAATCGAATGTCACACAAAAATGAGAAAAAATGTTTATTTACAATTCTTTTAAAATACGCAGCGAAGTAATTCCGAAGAATCAAACTCAAACGCGGGTAATAAACCATATACTAACTGTTTATTTCGGGCATTACGTTCGAATAATGACTTCCGTCCGTACTGACCTCGCAAGCTCGGGCTTTACTATGACGTCAGTCAACATTCTCCGGTAATGTCCTCATAACCATTAGTAAGGGTTACTAATAATTGCCACAATAATATTCTGCCACGCTTTGAAATAACTTACCTGATAAATTTTCAATAAATAGATAAATAAATAAATAAATAAATAATTCCAATTTCCAATAAGCAACTTTTTAGCGAACCTCATACTTTGATGTCTCCGGTAAATCAACTTTCCTTAGAATTAACGAACTCATTAGAGTTGATTCTGAAAGATTCTTCTATTTTTAGAACTTTTACCTAAATGCATAAAGTACTTAAGAGATATTATTTAGAAGTCGAAATTATCTGACCAGATATAAAATTTGATAAAATTACTAGCCTACTCACCCAATTTCGTCGTAAACGCAGACTATTTTTCATTTTTGGACCGTTACGGTGAAATTTTATAAAATAATCTCAAATAACAAATCAACATTCTATTCTTTAGTCTACATGCCAAATTTCATACCAAAAGAGGCATTTTTCATGCATTTTGGTCAAAGTTTAAAAAAATATAAACTGCTCCGAACTGCTCCGCAAGGTTTTTCAGATGTTTGCTATTTTTATATTCGTAAACAAAAAACAAAAAAAAAACAATTCGGTTTCAGAACGTGTGAAAATGCAAATGTTTGCAGATGTTCTATTAAAACAAAAAAAGTTGCATAATAGTGAGTCCTTGCGTGCCCAACGTGCCTTTATAACACAAAAAATGTGGAGGAGAACAACGTTACAAAATTTCTTTTTATAGTAAAGTGTTGATTAGGTTACTTGCACGATTTTTTTTTCTATTGTAAATGACTGAACTCTCCTCCATAAATTTTTCCTAAGAGATTCCCCTCTGAAAGACATCAAGTAAACGCGTTTCCAGCAACAGAAACATTTAGAAGCTGATCGGTCCTCCTTTTATTTTCAAGGAGCATAAACATTTCACAATTTACCAAGAGCGCTTCGAATTGAGATAGATTTTTCAAAATTTAAGATTTTACTAAATAAACTTTAACTAGGGAAATCATATAAGCCTATGATCTTTACGAGCTCGTGTGACTTCCTAAGTATATATTTTTTAACTTTTATATATTTATAAATAAACCTTACTTTTAACTTATTTTACACATAATTACATTTATCCTTTTATTAAACTTGAAAACAGTGTAAATATATTTATGTATTATACGACTGAATGAACCATCCTGTATAAACATTTGACAATAATAATAATAATAATAATAATAATAATAATAATAATAATAATAATAATAATAATAATAATAATAATAATAATAATAATAATAATAATAATAATAATAATAATAATAATAATAATAGCAACAGAAACATTGAGGAAAATTTTGTTTTTAAGAAGTTCTTCCACAAACATCTCTCCAATCTTGTAGAAAAGGAAAGGGAAAAGGAAAAAGTTTATGTGCATGATTGTTTTACACCAACTGCCGATGTCATCTATGGGTGTGGTAATTTTTTTGCAATCAAATTTATTTAAGTTTCATAAACTTTGTATTGAGAAATAACTGCAAACTGAAGTAGCGGCTGAAGTAGCTGCATGATTCCAACAAAAATCAAAACAAATCTTAAAGTTCCTGCTAGTAGACAAAAAAAAAATGTTAACCAAAATGTCGGTTAGGCGATTAAACGGTAACGACATGTTTTTTTTTCTTCAGGGCTGTCACAGTTTCTTCCACGTTTACCTTGTAACATATACAAAAACAAAAAACACATTATCTCATGAAAAAAATGTTCCTAAAGATTTATAATGTCATAAAAATTGTATGATGGTTTCACGAAAATCATATTATATTACATAACACTATGTGTTACGTACCACACAAGGATCAGAGGCGTACATAGAGCTCAGTCAAAATTTGTGGAGGAGAGTTTAGTCATTTAAAGTAGAAAAGGAAAACGTGCAAGTAACCTAATCGACATTTAAGACTGAAAAGAAATGTCATAACGTTGCACTCTTCCACTTTTTTTGATTGATCCTGAATACGCCTATGAGGATGGCCTTCTTTTAATAGATCATCCGCTAACATATAGTCGGCAACCTTTCTGCTTTGTGAGATAGTTACGAAATACAAGAAGGTAACATTATCTACTTCATTGATCGATTTTTTGTTAACTTGACCTGGTGTTTAATCTGGTGATTGACAAAAACAAAAAATAAACATACAAAAAATAACAACAACAACTTAATCAAATTTAATATAAGTACACTCTCTGTAATCTGAACATCCAAAGGGTCGAAAAAATGGGTCGAAATATGGAAGAGTTTGAATTACAAATAATAATAATAATAATAATAATAATAATAATAATAATAATAATAATAATAATAATAATAATAATAATAATGATAATAATAATAATAATAATAATAATAATAATAATAATAATAATAATAATAATAATAATAATAATAATAATAATAATAATAATAATAACGAATTTATTTCTAGCTTTTCCAAAATTTACAATTTGGCTCTTCGTCTAGATAATATGAAAGAACAAAACAGTATATATGTGTTCGTTATCAATTTGTAAAACACGTAGAATAGTATAGCACATAGAATAGCAACAGACAAGAGAAGTGTGAAATGGCAAAAAAACCCTTATAAATAACCTGAAGGGAATAAAGATTACAAACTGGCTCAGTAGTTGTATCTGATGTTTTATATGATAAAGGTAGAGTGTATTAGAAAAACCAAATGATGTAGTAGGGATCAGGAAAGTAGTACGAGTAGATACTGCAGAATATTGAAACCAGATAAAGGCTAAATCATAGGTGAAGGGACCGTCGAATTACAGTTCGAATTATGGAGGTTCGAACTCCAGAGATTTATAGGAGATATGATAATAAAGAGCAATCTCTAAATAAAATTAAATAAAAACTCGCTATAAAAAAACGGTTCTCACTCACCTCCATTTAACAAACCTTCCATTGATTTATCGAACTGTCGATAGAACTTGCTAAAAACAATTTACCTGGGTAAAAGCGATTAGCTTTACTTCTTGGTAAATGAATTTCTACTCAAAACAACCACATGCACAGGCTCTCTGAAACGTGATTTTCATGAAAAGGTGATTTTTTAATTTCAACCTCCTAGATTCTAGCGTAACCTGTTTCCTTGCAGAGTTTTTTAAAAAATATACTCAGTTTCTTTCAGATAAATACGTTGAGCTTGAATATATTTTATTTTCCACCATCTGTTACCATTCTACCAATTCGTGTTTATATAAACAAACAAACAAAAACAAACAAACAAACAAACAAACAGAAAACCAAACAAATAAACACCGTAAGCAACGTAGACAAGTACCATTGAACAACATTGTACACATGAATAATATTTTGTGATGTCGTGACGAAGAAGAATTTCAACGATGTATCGCGATACATTAAGATGACATGGTCGAGCTTCAGAAACTACATAATGAGGTGGGTAAAACAATGAAAGCTGTCATATGAAAAATGGCTGACTTTCTATGACTTTGTCACATAACAAAGCATACCATTTGTCGAGTACTTGTTATACACGTTACAAACACGATGCATGTAATAAAAGCAGGTGTATGGAAAAAAATCTTTTTTTTTTTACTAGTTAAAATAACAAAACTCGTTACCAGGACTATTAAGGTAAGAAAATTTCGCGAGAAGAAAATTTCGCAAATTTGTCTCGATTTCGCAAAATCAAATTCCCGCCAAAATTTCTTACCTTAAGTTAACAGTATTTTTACAGATTTGAGATTGGGCAATATAAGGGTAATGAAAAAACATTTTTCGAAATGCTAAGACTTTTCCCATATTCTTTGGTAATTTGATTCCTACAGCATACGGTAACTTTGAGTTTTCTTGCTTTTAAGACCTTCTTTGTGGTGATATAATGAAAGATGTGTGTTCGAAATCTTGTGAAAAACCCATTCATTGTCCCAGTGATCTCCCACTAATTTTCTATTTCAAATTATGAGGTTACGGAAAATTTCCAAAGAATGGTTTTTAAACAATAATAATGAAATAAACATAATTTTTCCTTTTTACCAATAGAGACAACAAGTAATTGAGAGTGAATTAAAACAAAATATTTTTGAAATCTCTAAAAGTAATTTACATATGTAATCATATGTAATCTTGCTTCCAATAGATCCATCAGACACGTCTTGTTGGCAAAATGTTCAAAATCATCAAAATCATCAAAATGAAAAACACCTTTCCCGAATTCACGTTTATATGTCGGAAGTCACTAATTCTCCTCGCCTTCACGATCGTTTGTTTTCCCGACCTGTTTTTATTCTTTGCAAAAATTATTTTTTCAAGATTTTTTTTCCACATGCGGCTGGAGAAACGAAGAAAGAAAAAACAAAAACCGATGCCCCAAAATCATTTTTTTCACAATGAACATTATCTACTTGAACACCTCTACAAAGGACAGAAAAAATCTAAAAATTTGGGTTTGTCACACAAAAAAATGAAATTGTGTGAAATATTTTCATAGGTGAAAGTAGTTTTGTTCGATTATTCTCCTGAATTTTTTTTGAAAAATGTGTTATCACTGACGGGACTCGAACCATCACGATAATGTAGCAGAAGCACATGTTTGCACACCTTAATTCACTGAGCCATTGCACGCAAGTAATGAGGGTTTATGAATTTAGAGAGTTTATAAATATATATTATTAAAGGTTTCCATCCCTTCCCTAGATATATATGAATATTATATTATTTTTTAATATGTTTTTTTGCTGTTTAGTTTTATCCTTATACACGGACAATAAAAAGTAACGCATCGGTAATCAACGTGTGGCATGTGGCATCAACGAGTGGCATGTGGCATGGACACATCTAGAATGTTGGAAAAAGTTAAAAACTCACACCCATTATAAATGCGCTATATTGAGCTATATAGTACCTAAAACGTTTGTACACGCGTGCGATTTTGTTTTTTTTCTTTACTCCCGTCAAAATGATATATGCCTCGTGTAAATTTAACACCAATTTCAATTTCGACTCACGGACCCTTTCCGAATGAAGGCATGGAGAATTAGTACTACCTGATAAGGTCGCTTCCTGACTCAGTTTAGATACTTTTCATTGTTTCAGGGTAATTATTGAGCTACATATTTTCCTCATTAGCAAATTGAAGTGGGACAATTTTCGTTAATTTTCAACACAGAATCGAGGCCTGTATGGACAACTGAGTCGGGATGCGACATATAAACATGATTTCGGGAAAGGTGTGTTATAGAGATGTCATGTACGACCATCAATTTCAGACGAAATCTTTGCTGTTCAAACTCATTATTAACATCCCATTTTTATATTCGGGCTAAACTTCACCTGTGACTCTTAATGAGCCAATCGCTTTCCTTCCTATGCAATGAACGAATCTCCCATAAGACGTTTATGTTGCATCAGAAAATTTGAAACAATATTTATTTATTTTTAATAAAGTCAAGACTTAACACTTAATATACTTCAAAGATTAACTGTGCTTCTAACACTATTTACAAATATTTTAGTTAATCCTTAGCTAATCTTTCACAAAGTGTCTCGAAGTAAAACTACTAGTTTATGGTCAGCGTGGATGCCTGCTGGACATGAATCTATGGGAAGTCTGATCGTTCCCGACCGAGTTAATGTTTATATGTCGTATCTAGGCATGGTTCTCAGTACAAACCTCGTTTCTGTGTTGATAATTACTTGAAATAATGATTTTCAGTTCAAGAAATATATGACAAAAAGTTACCATGAAACAAAGTAACGCACGGTGGCCTTGTGGTACAGTATTTGCCTCCAAACTGGGAGAGGGTTCAAATTCTGGCCGAGCCAAGCCAGTAGATAAAACGGTGTGAATCGATCCACTCAGCTTAAGAGTGGGATTGATGTCTAAGGGGGTTGTCTAGTTGGGCGGTTGAAGCAGACACGCAGGTTCCGTAGCACAAAAGCGATTCTATCAAAACTGGAAGAGGCCATCTTGGGTAAATAAAAATAAATAAATAATTCAAAATCAAAACCAGGTCATAATACGATAGAAACGAAATGAAATGATCACGTAATTAATTCATGAAGATGAGAAGCAAAGGATCACGTGTGGAAACTGAGTAGCCTGCGAAGACTGTTGGTGTTTAGTTGAAACTCTAAAATATAATGCTATGCTTCATTCACAGTTGAAGGTTTCGTCTGATGAAAACCTGTTGGCGATTTCCTTGCATTATCTGCGCGGCCAATCTTTCTCTGATTTTCCCACAGACAACAAACCTTTGGCTGAGACTAATAATCATGTACTTGTTAAGAGTGTTTCCCATACCTACCATTCAAATAATATGAAATAAAACAACGGTCGTTTAATCAGTGGCAAAAAGATTGAACTTGACTTTTGATATCATAAATAGTAAAGGCTCTCCAAGTCCATTTTAAAGAGAGTCTATGATGTAATGAAACTATTCTTTCCGCGAACGTTTCTGTTGACTTCTGAAAAGTCCATTAGTATTAAGTTTCATTAAAGAATATACTTTCTTTATTACAGTAAATTAATCAAACCCAAAAAACATTAAATTTTCGTGTACGAAAAGTGTACGAAAAAAACCCCGTCTATTTTAATACTCATCGTGCTAAAGCAACTGGGTATTACGTAATAAAAGAAATGTTGGTAACAGTTGAAATTTTTTTAAAAAAGAAAGACTATTAAAAATGTCTCTGTGGAGGAGTGTTTATTTATTGAAACAGCAGGCGAAGATCTTGCCCACTGGTGACTATAGTGTATAACATTATATTATAGCTTTGCAATCGTGAACGCCGTTTAACAGCTCATCTGCAAGCCTTAACACATTCTCACAACAAAACGTTCATTGAAAAACCGAAACGCAGAGAATTCCATAATGAATCGCACATTAAGTCGTGTTAACAGTTCTCCTGGATAGATCGCACGAAAAAATGAATTCACTATTGCGCATGTGCAGAGTTAAGGAAATGGAAATTTTATGTGGCCGTTGGCGAACGGCGAAGAAGTTAAAAAAATTCACCTTCTTCGTCCAGTCGCAATGAATTTTTGTTTTCTGACCAACAGATAGTGGCAATTTTTGCTGAAAGAACAAAATGTTAGCAAAATTACATTGAGTCGCTCGAACTGTAAGCTGTTGTTCCAACATTTGCGCAATCGAGTCGCTCGATCCATTCGCGAGAACTGAAAACCCGTCTTTATACGCAAAAAAGAACGCGCCAAATCTCTCGATAACCAATGGCAATAACTGGACATCACCAAATTGGTCATTCCCTTCATTCCCTTATCTCTTTGATACTTCATACAACTACCACAATGCAACGCTCTAATTACTCGATTTGGGGTTTGTTTAAGCATGTCCTTAAATGGAAGTGACATGTCCTTAAATGGCAGTGAGAATATCAGTTTTGTTTTTGAAAACCTTTCATTATTTCATTGAGACATTTTTAGTGATTTCTTTGCATTGCGTCATGATAGTTGCATTATGTTTTAAGGAGATAACTGGATAAGAGGGACTGCTAATTGGCCGCGAATTATCAGGAAAAATCTTTTAGGACGGTTACCTGAGACGTCGAGTAATGACGTCAGTAAAATCCTTGGTCAACGACATCAATGGGTGACTCATTATTCATTGAAAAGTATTTTCGTTAGCTTGGCAACTAGGAACTAACTCTTTCCTTGCTTATGCAAACCTCAATATGGTGATTTTTATCAAATATTTAATGTTTCATTATTAACGTGTCCTATTATCGACGTGTCCTATTATCAAGGCAATGACCATAACGAACCTCGACCATAACGAACGATAGTCATCAAAAAAATGTTCGGGATCCTCGTTACAAAACCGTGTAATGTCACAACCGATGTGATCAATTAACGCCAACGGTAACAAACGTAAACAAGAAATTTCTCTATTCGAATGCCCGAAACAAACAAATTCTCAACATACGTATTCCCAATATATAAATATAGACCGTCGCTATGGTCTATAAAAATTGGTCGAATTTTTCATATGACCGTGCTATAAGAGATTGGGAACCATTACAAACGAATTGATAATAACGAATGATCAACCAAATGTGTTATCAGATCCTGTCACAAATCAATATGAGAAAATCGACCAAAGTGTATAGACCATAGCGAGTAAGCGACGGTCCATAGTTATAGGTTAACGTATTCCATATTTCGAATAATTCTTCATAAAGCGGACATTTCCGTGTAAAGGAGACATATCGATGGATTTACCAGAGGCGTAGCTAGAGCTCAGTTAAAATTTGTGAAGGAGAGTTCAGCCATTTAAAGTAGAAAAGGAAAACGTGCAGGTATCCTAATCGACACTTAAGACTGAAAAGAAATATCATAACGTTGGACTCCTCCACTTTTTTTGACTGATCCTGAATACGCCTATGTTTACAGTCAAATTCTCACATGTCTAAAGCGGACATCTTTTTGATGCAGCAATAGTGTTCGCTTTATAGACATTCTATTGTATTACCTTTCGTTTATAATCTTGAGAAGGATTCGACATCCTTGTAATATAAGAATTTAAGAAATTCTGTCTCCTCGATTCCAATTTCAATCTTGCTATAACTCAAAAGTAGAGGTCTCTAGTAAAAAGTATCCATGATTAAAACTAACGAAATACAAAACCACAATTTGTTAATAACTTATTCAATAACAACAACAATAAAACAAAACAAAAAATTAAACAATAAAACAACCAAAATTGAACAGAAATAACACACCAGTCGTTTCTTTTTTAACAAATCATCAATATAAAATACATAAAAAAAATTAAGCTATTTTTCAGTGAGATTAGGAAACCCAATAGATTATTAAAACAACTGTGGTTTACAGAAAGAACATTGTTCCTTCTTCACGCAAAAGGTGTAAAGTTATTCGTTTCAATACTTTCATTACAAATCGATCGAATCACGATCGAACACACGAAAAAGCTGACAATTAATTATAGTTTAATGTCTTACGTGGTGCATTAATTGATGTGAAAAGTAGGAGGGATTCAAATAAATAAAGTAATTAATAAATAAATAAATACCAATTATAATAAGCAAACATTAATTCCGCCTCCTTTTATTCTGCAAGGTAGTAACCCCCTAAAATGGCCACAATTTTTTTTTATTTCATCGGTACGGCGTAACAAATTGTGACTACACTTGATGAAAGAAATTGTTTTCGGCATCTTATGAATAATTAATGTCTCCAAACTATGCCTTTTTTACCAAAAAGTCTTTCTCGCGCTGACCATTTTCTGGAACAGAGGCGTTTTTTGAAGGGCGTTGTGTCGCAAGAATTAAATTTCTGTAAATTTCCATCAATATTTTATGAGATACCTTTCCTAGGGATTCAGAAATAAAACTTCTGAGAAATTTAAGTTTTAAAAAAATAACAGATATTTCGATAGCTTATCGGGTTTCCAAGCCCGTCCACGACTTCTGAAACGTATTACACCCAAAGACGCCCATACGCCAACTTGAAGGGCAATAGGCGCCGATCAACACCTAAGATAGTAGGTTGGCCTTCAGAAATTTCTAAAAATCTGGAACAGAAACTTTATTTCACAACGATTTGAAATGAAGAATGTACCTTCTCCATAATTATAAAGTAATGCACGTTAAAGTTCTTGAAAGATTAGGCTGGTAAGAAAAAAATAAAAAAACTGCTTTTGCGGATATGAAAATAATTGTAATAAGAACGATTATAAAATAAGTGACGAGCGTTGTGTTGAATGCTTTTTCAATGGATTGACCCGAGTTGTCCGTCTGTCTTCATTCTATGATAGCATGATTTCCCGATTCTCTCGGCAGCCGGCTAAACAAAATCATGCTCAACTCACCAACTCACGACTCACCAACTCACAACTCACCGATTACTTTGACTCGATAACAATTTGTTGGGTAATCGTGTTTCATGATTATTCCTATCAAATAGGAAACAATATTTATATGACTCGAAGGTCCCTTAATACAAAATCAGATTAAATATGTGAAATGACTAGGTAATATTCAAACTTAATTCACGTATAGTGACGTCAAGAAAGCAATATTTTGAAGTTTAAGAGAAAACAAAAAAATTATAATCTCTTGCTCTGATGTTTCTTCTTCTTGTGTTTCAACTTCGTCAATTCTAAGGCATAATCATACTGTTCGTTCTCTTCACATTTCTTCAGAGCCAGTTCACTTAAACCTTTCATTAATAAATTCTGCCCTATCAATGTCGAGATTTGCATTTTAACATCAGACTGCAGAATCTCAATTTTTGAATCCTGATTCTTGAGTATATCTTGCATTCCCTCCTGTACAGAACATTGTACTTTATCCTTTAGTGGTTCCACAAAACTTACTAAGTTCTACCACAGTCATTAGAAAATTCCCTGGAAGCCTATTGTTAAGTTCTATTGTCGGTATATTAAACTTGAACTTCTAACTGTAGTTTGTTTTGCATTCACTTTGATCACATGATAGAAAATAATTACTGTGCATTGGTTGTAATTATGTCATGTGATCAAAGTGAGTGCATGATAAAATTTGCCTATTAAAAAGATCAAAGATAAATGAACAATAAGTTGTTATAGTAGGTTCTCAGACCATAGAATTTTCTAATGATTTATGGTTCTACCAACCGTTCATCCTTTCTTGTTCTCACCATCTTCAACATACAGTATTTTTCAAGGGTAACAAAGTTTCAGATATATAAACATAGGCCCTTTAAAAGCTTAAATTCTTAGAAGTCATCAACCAAATCAAACCAAATACAAATACCATTTCACTCGAGCCAGTTTCGCAAAGTTAAAACTTACATACGTCAGTCGCGTTCATCCGCCATGGTTTAATAGAATGAAAACACCTGCGCATAAATAACGAAACTAAAGACAGAAGAACAACAGGAGCAGCAGGGTGTTAACCAGGACGTTTTGAACGAAACCCTAGGTTGATTGAGAAATCGGCGGTTTGACAGGACGAAAAGGATTTTACACTTTTGAGGTGCTAACAAATGTTCAAAATAATAAAGTGTCCATCAAATAAATAAACCATCGAAGATAGTGTCCGCTTGTTTGACCTGTGATAGTGTTAAGCTAGAACCCACTGTAACACGTGCTGCATTGCACACGCACATGAGAAATTTGCATAGTGGGTCATAAATCAATTTCTTGTAATGCAACAAAAAAACTTCAAAGTTCATTGCATGCAACAAGAAAAAATATCAAATTCATTTGATTGCATAGTCGGTCATAATTTGTAGCATGTTGGGAGCAATGTTTTTCGTTTCCACTAATCAAAACGATTTGAAAAGCCTTTCATCAACTATATTATTTTCAAGATGGCAGCGGAAAAAAACATGTTTTGGCGTCAAATTATCACGTAATTATTTTTTTAATTTTTGGCGGCGCTTAAAACAGGAGGTTTCTTATAAAAATTATTTTGAGAATAATTAAATGACACACATGTGTATTTTCTTTAAAATACCACCCTGGCGCTTGTTAGAATGGCGCTTATCAGAGAGGGCGCCAAAAGGGGCGTTAAATAGAGGGATACGGTCAAATTTAATACTCTATGTAACACGTTCAAAATCCTCAGAAGCATTGTCATGAGCGAAGTATAGGAAACGATAGCTACAGTAAAGGTCCTTCCTTCTGGTATTATATAGCAAGCAGACTTTCTTTTTGAGAAAAACTGTTCATACCTGAGTCCTGAGTGGTGGTGAGGAGCATTGTACGATAATATGCCACACTGGTAAACCAGAGATAAAATATTCATGTCCCATTCATAAGCCATTGGATGATCAAATTCACAAGAACTTGGTTGGCCATGGTTAAATCATTACAATACCAACACGTGAGGCTGACTGCTGAGGTCATTTTTCAACACGACGTGAGTGCGAGTTTCTTATTGGAATCGTAAAAAAGGATAAAAAGTATACAACAACAAACAGCTACTCAAAAGCAAATCTTCTATATTTCTCTGGTGATCTTCTTTTTTTAATGATTGAGAAATCCAATTTCATTTATAACACGTGCGTCTGTGTTGCACGTAATCAACAATGTCCAACATTCGAATTGTTTTTTCAATTGAATTCGAAAAGATGTTCGCGCACCCAATGAGAAATGTTTGGAACGATGCTATCAATCTATCTATGCGATCACAGAAAAATACTACACGTTATGAGACACCAGTTCCTGAGGTTTAAAAAACTGTGCTTCCTTATGAAGTTTTATTACCCATACATTCTAACATTCTAACCAAAAATCATAGAAACTAAATCGCTAGAAAAGGTGTGTAAAGCAACATAAGTCCTGAAATTTTTCCACAACGAATATTAAGCAGCAACTCAGACTTCCTGATCAAATCCTTAACTGCGCACTACCTTCAAACCTTTTTTCTACGCAAGATTCTTTTTACTCTTTTTTTTATAAGAATGCCTGAATTTTCGCTGAGAGGCTGCGGGGATGTGCTAATTTTCTGAAGAAATTGATGTTAAAAATTGTTATTTGAGTTTTTGCAAAACCTTTAAAAAGGACAGAAAATGATGTTTACTGTATTTTTTCTAGTAAACGCCCTGGCCATTTGTTAAATTTTGAGAATTGTGTATAGGGAGGTTAATTGGAGAGGAGAGATGGGTGGTTATTTGAAATAGTGAAAATTTTGTTTGTATGGGATAAAACGTTTCTCTACAGGACAAAAGTAAAGTACATAAAATCATAGAAACTAAGTTTGATTTTTAACCCCTTTAAGAAATACTTCAAACTGTGTTAAATGGGTTCTTTTCATGGTTCTTGAAGCGCCACACAGCAGGCGATTAGAAGGCGTTGTTCATTAGAACAGGTGCGTTTTAATTGTATTAAGTTTATAGGATGTTTTGGGGCTTTTATTGGAGAGGGGCGTTTATTTAAAAAAACCCGAAGGCGTTTGATCCAAAAAAGTCACTTAACGCTCCAACCTAATTTTTATTTCTAGATTTACTTCAGACTTTTTATTTCTTTAAATCTTCTGTTTTCGTAATAAACCTAAAGAACAAAAATGTAAGCAACTGTGTTTCCAAAAAAATCTAAAACTTGAAAACATTATTACAGGGCTGCTCGTAATTTTTAGGCAAATCTCTCAGTTAAACGTTAACTAATGTTCTATTAAAAAACGTGTTACCACGTCAAACGTCCGAGTAATGTTCTCTTTTACAGAACTATCCAATTTAAAGGTGATAGAGATTCCAATCCAACTCCCAGTGTGCAAAATCTTAAAAAAATCTATGAGGAGGAGTGTTTTCTATAGGAATGGCATGCAATATCGCCTGCTTTTTCAATAAAACACTCCTCCACAGAAACCTTTTGAAGATTTTACCAACTGTACTGGGGAAAGTATTCTCATCAATAAAAAAGTGTGGAGGGGGTGATTAGTATTTAACAAGAACAAGTACAGTCAAAACCTCTTGCGGAATCGATTTAGTTTAAAAAAAATCAATCTAAACAAAAAAATAATATAATATTCCTGTTTTCACTCTGTAACACCAATGTTTTTTTTATGCTTAAATAGCTCACATTTCTTTTCCATAAATTCCGACATACCTTATTCCAGGAAATTAACGAGGCACAAAATTAACGATCACGAAATTAGTGCGAAGGAAATTAACGCGAATGCTCACAACAACTTTTATTTGATATAATGAAAGTTACAATAAGAACGCATTCATTCGTACACAGCCAGTCTCTCTTGTTCTCTTCAAAACGTCTATGATACCAGCTGCCTTCCAGCCTGCCATAATGACATCACGGCCTTTTTCCGACAGAAGAAACTCGCAGACGTTTCTCATCACCTTTACATGTTCTGGTTTCAAAGTTGAAATACGAAGATCAACTTCAATCGTAGGTACGTCATGTTTTGGGTCACGCAGGATTTCCTTTGTTATTACATTTGTGAAGTATTCACTGAAGCATTTCTTTTCCATTTTCTTCACTGATGCGTTGGTCGTTAAGTCAAGGGGTTGAAGAAGGTGAGTCATATTCTTAGGCACTATGACTTGAACAATATTTGAACGCTCGAGCTCTTTGGTGATTTTCTCATTAGACTGGGCTATAAATGTATCCCAAAGTATGAGTGCTTTCTGATCATTTGGTGAATGAAGCTTTTCCCTTACTTGACAAAATTACGGATCGACTACTTTCTCCAACAAGCGAATTGTCTCGTATTCGTTGCTCCAATGTTTTGGACTATAGCTTAAACAAAATCCATTTGGGAATTCAACTGATGGAAGTGAGCGTGCAGTTTTTCCGGTGTAATTCAATTGAAAAGGCAAAATATTTCCAGTCATTGTTTGCGATACTCGGTAATACCGCCTTTGTCATTTCCACCTTTTCTTGAAACATGCTTCGATCCAGTTTCAGCCATCGTAACATTTCCTGTTGGCACATATTTTGACGGTGTTTGTGCTATGATGATGTTCACTATTAACTTACTTGGTATATTGTACTTTAACACAGCTGACGCAATATCATTATGAAATTGTGTTCGAACTTCTTCCCAAAACGAAGATGTTACTATAGGACGTGACGTCGTTACCATACGTCGAGAAATGTTCATTCTGATGTAACCAGCCTTTGGTTAAAGCGAAATCTAAATAACCACCATACCTTGTCATGTCAGCCTTGATAAGACCCATTAAAATTCCGTAAATAAAATGTTGGTTGATCATCCCGCCTGCTGCTCTCATTCTGTTGGAAATAGAATCTCCCTCTTCTCTCTGATATGATTGCACACTCTACTGACTTTTTCTTGATTTCTTCTTCTGTATTTGCTGACCCATCATGGACGCACAGTGCTTTCAGTCAAATTAGGGAACTCTTTTTTGAAAAACCTGATCGCATTTGTTACATCATGAGAGCAAGCATATTTAACAATTTTCGTCTTTTCTTCTTCTTTGTACGTTACCCTCCTCTTCTTTGTTTCAGGGTGTGCTTCAAGTGTTTCTTTGATGCTCGTCGAAATTTTGCAAACAGCTCACAAAAAGTCAACAAGCGCGAGAATAATTTTTCGTTCTCTGGCTCAAATTCGAATTGAGATTGATTCGAACATCACTGCAAGGACTTCCTTATTCCTTTACGAACAAAAACAAATCGCAAATAGAAGTTGTTTTCTTGCAATGGCTTCAAACATGGGGGACGTAAAACCCGTCGCTCCGTAAACTTTGACGTTAAAAAAACGCAGATGAAGGTTATATTGTATCTTTTCAACGCAACAAATTGCTGAAAAAACCCAAAAGAGAACAAAACCTGAATTGACAGTTTGAACAACAGAAAAGAAGAAATGAGCACATCAACAAGAACAGATGATGGAGTAAAAATTGCTGAAGTTCCGTGCTTTAAATGTGGTAAACGATTCCGCACTCCACGGGGTGCACTCCAGCCATCAACTAATCCAAGTATTGCGATCGGAAATGAAGATAACCCAGAACCAGAACGTTATTACTGGGCCGAAGTTAAAGGTAGCGACTTTATCGAAATGATAAACGAAAGTTATGAAAAAATCGTTTATTGGCGACGAAACCTATTCAACCTACCAAGTGGAGGTGCCGGTAAAGATTTTATCAGAGAAGTGACAAGATTACTGAATCCTTGGACGGAGAAGAGCCCTCTCCGAACTATTTCAATGAAGGCAGTACATATCATGCCTGCTCTGCTCCTCCAGAAACCAAGCAAAAATTCAAAGGCGAAAGACCATGCAAGAGCGTTGGAAAGAAGATTGAAGCTGTGGCACCAAGGTCACATTGCCGAGCTGGTTGATGAAGCAGAAACCATACAGTCAAGGTTATCGAGACCAACTGAGAGAAGAAACATCGAAACTATCTCAAAAATGTTTAAAGATAAAATGCAGAAAGGCGATGTTAACGGTGCCATCAAAATCCTAACAAATAATATGCGTGGTGGAATACTACCTATAAATGACGAAACAATTGCATTGTTAAGAGAAAAACATCCCGATGCGAGAGAAGTCGACGA
Organism: Turritopsis rubra; assembly: GCA_039566895.2. NCBI lineage: Eukaryota > Metazoa > Cnidaria > Hydrozoa > Anthoathecata > Oceaniidae > Turritopsis > Turritopsis rubra. Next base: position 12,261,009 of record CM077629.1, on the reverse strand, counting down.
AAACAACAAACTTGAAGGTCCTTGTGAAAGAATAAATCCGGTAGTGTACGAAGCAATTGACGAATCACTGGTTATGAAGGCAGCACTCGAAACTAAGGGTGGTTCTGGACTGTCTGGTCAAGACTCTGATGGGAGAAAAATCTTAACATCGAGAATGTATGGTGACTGTGGAAGAGATCTTAGGCTTGCGATAGCAAATATAACCAAAAGCTTATGCACAGAGAGTGTAGACGACAAATCGTTCGAAGGGTTTCTGGCGTGTAGACCTGTCCCACTAGACAAACAACCCGGTGTTCGACCTATCGGCGTTGGTGAAGTCTTACGCAGAATCTGTGGGAAAACCGTTATGTCAGTGATTAAGAAGGATATAATCACATCAAGTAGCAGAGTTCAAACGTGTGCCGGGCAAAAAGCAGGCGGAGAAGCTGCAATCCACGCAATGAGGAGGGTTTTCGAAACTGAAGAAGCAGAGGCAGTACTCTTGATAGATGCAGCAAACGCGTTCAACAACATAAATCGTCAAGCTTTTCTGCACAACGTAAAATGATATGCCCAGTATTCGCAAATTATGTCATCAATTGCTACCGAACACCTGCTAGACTGTTTGTCATCAGAGGAATCGAGTTGAGTTCAAAAGAAGGAACTACACAAGGTGATCCAATCGGCATGGCAGTGTATGCGACAGGAACAACGCCTTTCCTTGACGAATTGATATCAGCCATTGCAGATCATGACGAGATGGCTGCATTTGCGGATGATATAACAGCTACGGGGAAATGTGAGTCACTACGAGAATGGTGGGATAGCATTACAACTGTAGGTCCCCATTTCGGATACTATCCTCAACCCCCAAAAATGGTTGGGGTTAGGGTTGATTGTTAAAGAACATCATTTAGCGAAAACCACAGAAGTCTTTCAAGATACAGACATAAAAATAACAACTGAAGGTGAATGACATCTTGGTGCTGTGATTGGAAGTCAAGAATACCAAGAAAAATATTGCAAAAGCTTGGTGGAAAAATGGTCGAAAGAGTTGTCCCTTCTTTCTAGAATAGCAGTGACACAACCACAAGCTGCTTACTCATGTTATGTCAGCGGTTATCAACATAAATTTTCCTACTTCATCAGGACAATACCGGGTTTTGAGAGGTACCTCCTACTGATTGAAGAAATCATTCGGCATCAGTTCATACCAGCAATCACGGGAGGTAAAACCATCAACAACAACGAGCGTGACCTGTTAGCATTGCCTCCACGTTTGGGAGGCCTTGGGCTCAAAAATCTATGCGAAATTGCCCCAATTGAGCACGACAACTCTAAAGCTGTGACACGGCAGTTACAAAACAAGATACTAGGAATGAATGATGAAGAAATTGGGAAAAGTGTAGCTAGAGTGACGATCAGAAGAGAACGAACGAAGCCAACTCAATGGTCGGAGCGTCAAATTGGCTAACAAACTTGCCAATTAAAGATTTGGGTTACGAACTCAACAAAGAGCAATTTCAAGACTCCATACGCAACAGATACAACTGGTCACTACCTCGACTACCTAGCGAATGCGTATGCGGAAGCCGATTCGACATCACACATGCGCTGTCATGCAAGAAAGGAGGCTTCGTTACATTAAGGCATAATGAGATCCGTGATCTGACATCCGTTATGCTAGACGAAGTATGCCCGAATGTTCGAAAAGAACCAAGAATGCTGGAAATGGACGGTGAACATCTCTCACAGCGTAGCGCTAACAGAAGCCAAGAAGCACGACTGGACATCAGCGTAACGGGATTCTGGACTCCTGGACAAAGAGCATTTTTTGATATAAGGGTCTTTGACCTAAACGCTCGGAGGTACAGGGGTCTGGATCCTGAAAAATGCTTCAAAAGAAACGAGGGTGAAAAGAAGAGGCACTACAACGAACGGGTGACAAATGTAGAGAATGGCACATTCACACCCCTGGTATTTTCAACAAGTGGCGGCATGGGACGCGAATGTAAAACATTTTATAAACGGCTTTCAGAAATGATAGCAGAGCCAACGCGATTTCAAAGGTTAGAAGCACCGATTAAAGATAATGTTTAAATAAGAGTTTACCTGAACTGTGAAAAGAAAAGCTGTTTATATATCTAATGGAATGGAAAGAAATAACTTGTAAAATCTTTGAAAAAAAAATAAAAAATAGAAGTTGCAAGGATGGTGTTATCCAAGATGCTTCGCTGACTTTCTTCACTAAATAAAGAGACTGACATTCTTCACTGGATTAAGAGGCTTTCACGTCTATCGTTCATGTTGGAAGCCTTACGTGGACCAGCAAATCGAGTTTAGAAATGAAAGGAACAATAAACGCGACAAATATGCTGTTGCTGGAGGATACACACTAAACTTCCTGGGAAATTGGTTTATGGGTAGTCGGACACATGCCTAGAGAATTAAACCGATACATATGGTTTGCGATTCAAGGTGGTACAAATATTACAGCTCGAGTTGTTTCGCAGACTGTCAAGCAGTCCCCCTTAACGCAAGGCGGGCTGGAAATCGAAATTAAAGTTTCGGTTGTTTGGCAAAACACAAAGATAATCTGAAGATATTGGCTAATAAAGTGAATTCGGCGCAATTTACTTTAGATGAATCACATCCAGATGACACCAAAAAGATTTTGGCTCAAATCAAAGAGAAGGAGAACCCAGTATGTGTTTCTTCAGACGAAGATTGTAGATTTTAAAGTCATATTAGAAAAATATAATTTAACACTTTAATAATGGGTTTTAAATTATCAAGTAACTTTTTTAACGTCCTGGATATTTACATCCCATTTAATTAAGGGGTTTTTAATTAACGGGAATTTTAAAAATTAGTGTCAATTTTGTGCCTCGTTAATTTCCTGGAATAGGTAACTCTCTCTCTATGTAAGAGGCCCGTATATGGTGTCTTCTTGTGGAGAGAGAAGGGATTTTTTTTCGTGTTTCTTTAACATGGACTCAATATTCTAGATTTATACGAGATTTCCGAATTCATTTCACCGGGAACATATAAGATTTTAATAGCGAAATTGAAAGTTGTTGATTTGGGGATCGTAACTTTGTTCGATTATCATTGTTAGAATCTTTAAACCCTGTCACGACTCTTTGTATTACTAAGCTTTATGAATAGTTAATTATTTTTGTATTAGTTTTTTACATTTTGGATTTAAGGAGAAAAATATATAGCTACGACACGGCGACGGGGAGGAGAGAGAAAACAGGGACGAACGGACGGAAACACCAACGGAAACGATGATAATTATGTTGATGGAGAAATTATAGATATTAAGCGATCGTGACTTGCAAGAAAACTACTGAATTGACTGGCGGAAAAATTAAAGCAGCATGTTCAAATCACAAAACAAACAATCTTTAGCACAACACATTAAAAGCAAGGTGAGTAATTAAAATTGGATTCGGTAAAAAACAAAATTATTACAGTACCAATAATAAAATAAAGCCAGAAGATAAATGATGCAGGATCATCATTGTCTCATTTAATTCTGTATGTTAATTTTGCATTAGATATATTATTGGTATAAGGATAGTTGTTTCATTTATGTTCGACAAAGCTACTTTGGAATCCAATAAATGAAAAAGGAAACCTAATTTACGTTCAAAAGGATGTATGATATGAAATACAGTATCCAAACAACATTAATAAAAAGATAAAGACATTTCTTTCCTTTGAAGATTAAATAAACAGAGGAGAAAAGGAACGGGAGAAACGTCCGTGTCCAACCATATATTCTTTTCTCGACAAAACAATTTTCAAAACAATTTAGAGATAAAACACGGAATAGTGGAATAACAAAGTAGATACTGTGCCATAATAATCCCAAAGGAAACACTAGAGGTGATATTTCTATTCTTTACTACTAATTACCCCTGAAGCTACTCGTAACATTTTCATAACTATTACATCACGATGCAAACAAACTCTGATAATCAGCATGTCGAAATCAGCAGGTTATTAAGCATGTCGAAAACAAAATATCGCACCAGGGAAGGGAAAACCCCCCTATATGGAAATCTGCTTTCAAACGGGGATTTAAAAGTCATGATTTGAAGTCCCGATTTGAAGTCCCATGGCCAATCTTTCCGTTCCAGTAGTAAACAAGATGTGGCGATAACAGCATGCATGAATATCAACAACTTCATTTTGGTTGTGTTTTTTGTGTTTGGATTTGTTTAAAGAGGTTTCAGACTCATCTTGAATTTACCCCCAATTATTAAGCAATATTTCAAATTCAAACTATTGGGTCAAAAGTACTTCCTATAAGCTTCCTTTTTAAATGTTTTTCATTTTTTTTCCGTTGATTAATCACTTCAATATAAACGTTTGTCGAGAATAGAAGCATGTCGAGAATAAATGAAGCTACCTAATTATGAATATCATATTTACATTCGCTTTTAAACCCCTTTTGCACTATCAAATTCTTGTTTATGTTTCCTTTTGGAGATTCTCCTGTTTTGAATTCTTTATTAAAAAGCTAATGACCCTATTGTTGTTACTAATATGACAAGGGTTGTCTTATTTCTTTTAATCTGCCGCTTGGATAAAAAAAATCAAGTTTTTTTATAACCAACCACCTGCCTGTCCCTAGGGTGTATATTGATCCGAACCATACATATTTCTGATCCTGGCTTCACAGTGAATAATAAATAAAAAATGAAACAAAATGCATGAAAATCACAATAAAGCCCTAATGTATATTAATATTTCTTAATTGTCAGTAAAACCCCTCTAAGAGCCATTAAACGGAAATATTTTTAAGGTGTGTGCACATGTTTGAGGGTAATCGACTTGATCATTAACATTTTATGTTAAAACACTCAGCAATTATCAAGCAGAGAATATTTTTGTAAACTATACATCACTTGGAAAGTCATCTATACCGTATTTTCTGTGCTCCGATGTTTCGTTTTAATAAGTGGATGCTATCCATAGTTAAGGGGATGTGCACTTAGAATGCTTTGATCTATATATCTGCCTAAAAGTTGTGTGGTTATTGGGTGAGAATGCCATTATTCAAGCATGTTTGCTGAATCTAGTAAATAAGTATAATGAGTGTCTGCTTATGATGCATTAGTTATATTTCATTCTATAAAATCCATTTCACTCATGTTTGACTTGGGGGTGAGGTGGTTATGTTCAAATATCTTTTTATTTTTGTTAATATTCATGTATTTTTGTAGCATACTGGGTGGACAGGAAGGATAGACATTGCTCCTACGTTTAACATGCCTGCTTCTATTATGTTCTAAATTCGATCAGGGTTATTCACACTATATTCCCATCTGCTATCTTATTACATCATAATCATGCACTGCATAAATTATATGTAAGATTTTAAAAACGAAATATCTCAAAAACTAAAAAGAATAGAGAGACTTTATAAACAACTTTTTGAGCTCTATCATATTTCGAAAAATATCATTTTGGATGCAGGAATCCGTAGTATCCAAAGCTGGACAATAGCATTTTATGTTGACTTTTGTTTTACATATTCTATAAAATGTCTAGGTTGACAAATTTTGTTCATGAAACTAAAACATGAAGAATGACTATCAGGTTAATCGTTAGGAATATGGAAATCCCACAATAATTGTTTTTACGCTGTGATAAATTTGTTTAATAACTTATCGAAAACATACAATGAAGCTGATAAAAGATTGACCAAAACTTAAAAAACCTGAATCCTGTCTGTTTATAAATTATCCAAATGTTTGTATTACATTTACAGAGGAAATTAAAACGCTTTGAAAAATTAATGATTTAAATAGTGCATTATGAAATTAGCGCAATGAAATATAAAAGGGAACACTTAAGCCAATTAACTTTAACGCCATTCATCAACTTCAAGAGTAAACACCGATATATATAATTAATACAATCTTCATTTTTTGATGAAATTCAGTGTTTCTGTTTCCAGTATTTTTCATTGTAAAGTCTGCTTGACATGTGAATTTGGTAATGATCTTTCTTTCTTTCCTTTTAATATGAAATTGAAACTAATATGAAAAGTTGTTTCAATACGCTAATAGTGAAAGGAAAAACATAAAACTTAAAATTTTTCTTAGAAATGATTATTAAATTAAATTAATGTAGGTTAATTTAATGGCTGGAGGAAATTAATGTTAATTTAATTAACAAATAAAAAAATTTGCATAAAAATTGCGTTTCTCTTTATAATAAAGTATTCAGTTTTTAATCAAATTATAGACATAACTTTGGTAGAACTTCGAAAGCATTCATTGTTCAGTTCTACTGCAATTTTATTTTATTTTGTAGTTCTCGTTTTCAACTCCCCTTGGTCGCGATGGTGTGAAACCCAAACATAGTGGTGAAAGACGCATGCCACAGATCCCAACGGCAGAAGAAGAAAGTCTGATGAAGCAGTCCTTGAAAGAGAAAATGTCTCCAATTAGAAACGAATACATTAACAGCTATGGACCACTGTTTCTAGAACATTCTATCGCAGCAGAATTGTAAGCCATTGTTCTGTATTGTATCTGAAAAAAACGCTATTTTGTGACGATAGAGAAATATTACCTATTTAAAATTCTTCAACAACAATACATAAGGTTTTAAAATTTTTTACCATATAAATATTGTTGGTCCTGTCGGTGGTCTTATTTAATGTTGATGATATTTAGATTTTATGACTTCATTTATTGCTAAGCCAATTTGCCTGGATGAGCAAGTTTGATGTGCTCTTCTTGAGCATTCTCAAACACAGCTGGCCAAAATAATATAACTAGTCGTCTGTGTTAAGTTACATCTTGGAAAGGAAGTCATTTAATAATGCAGATTTGTTATTGAATTTACTAGAAATTTGTATGCAGAACACATGTCTTATTTATAGTTTCCTATTACGATTTTCAAAATGTTAACACTTGTTAGTAATACTAGTAAATCTCTTCTAGCAACCACCTAAAAAAGACTCGTCTTCCTGGTGTATATGTAATCCCGTCGTTTCATGACCCACTGGGTAGGAGTTTTCTTGTTTTCTTCAAAACCATAAGCGTATTCAAGGTCAGTCAAACAAATGTGGAGGAGTCCAATGTTATGATATTTCTTTTCAGTCATAAGTGTCGATAAGGTCACTTGCACGTTTTTCTTTTCTACTTTAAATGACTAAAGTCTCCTCCACAAATTTTGACTGAGCTCTGGCTATGCCACTGAAAACAATTTCATTTTCAACGCTTTAACGCTGTTTGAATATAAGTAATGTTATGATCAAAGTCATTAAAGGAGAATTAACATCAAAATTAAGATGCTGTTTTTTTATCTTTCCATTCCAAAGTATAGCTAATGAAGAGCTTGCATACCAGAGTTCAACTACATAGGCTTATGAAGTGCATAAAAGAAGATGTACTTTTATTTTTTACTTCGTTATAATAAAAATATCATAAAAGTATATAAAGGTGACAGGATAATTCCTCCCTGGATAATTGCCCCCTGGAAAATTCCCACCTAGGAAAATAGCCCCCCCGGAAGATTGCCCCCAAGATAATTGCCCCCCGGACAACTATCCCCCTGAAAATTCCCACCCAATTTGCTTTCTAAATTCCTTGGTTTCCTCAGCACTTATGTTGATTAACTTTGTAAAAGTATATTATTTCGTTGGACTATAGTAATTAATCAAAAAATCATGTGAATAATTGTTATTTAGGGACCTATCATAGGTGAACTTATATTTTGTTTGTTTGTATAAAGATGGTGGTTTGTATGTAGATAGCGTGGACGTGTAATTAGGGCATAATAATATAGCAAGTATGTACTTAATACTTAAAAGTGTTGTGTTAATGTTCACTTTGAATTAGGACCCAATAATTTAAACCTATAACTAACTGCAGATCGATTAGCTAGTAACTTTGAATTACCCTGCATAATAATTGCAATGCAGTCTTAAATAAATCGTTAATTTCTTCATTTGTCACGGGAAAGCTTTGATGTTCGTTCCTACAAGGACTCGTTAAGTACACTTCATTTTATTTTGGTTTTATATGTAGTTTTTATTTTAAGTTTTTGCGCCTAACACGACAGGTGTGGTGCACTTTCCAAATAGGTTTCTTTAGAAAAACATTCGTTTACTTGTTTCCCCTGGCTGCTTTACCTTATAAGACCCTCCTGAAACGATAATTGTCCAGGGGAAATTTTCTCGGGGGCAATTGTCTGGGGGGCGATTATCTAGGGGGGAGTTTTCCTAGAACCGTATATAAAAGCTCGTATAAATGCTCATATGTATCATAAGAGTATATAAATGCTCATATCACATTGCAAGAATAAAGCTTTCATTCTGTTTGTCCATATTTTGTCCGTTATTTGTTTCGAATGAATGATGTCACAATTACTTTCATAGCAGTTACTTTATGGAGCGTAACTTAGAAGGAATTTAAGTGAGAAAGAAGGAGTTTTAAAATATTCAGATAAAGTCATTTTATTTTAAATCATGTACACTTTTATTTCAGCCATAGTTGCTATTTGAAGTTCGTTCTCCTTTAATGATACTAAATAATTGTGTTACCCAGTTTTTAACGAGGCCAAAATTCATGACATCATAAATCTTGTACGTTTCTAATGAAACTGAAAGTTTTTATCAGACACAGAAAATGAATGAATTGACAGTAAATTAATCAATTTAATTAAATATAAAAAATCTTTTTCAAATATAAGTTGAAAAAGAAGGATTTGGATTGGCAACAAGCAACACGGATGAAGTTAGTGATAATGGGTCAACCAAAACATTGACACAACAATTATAGTATCAGATGGGTATTATTTAAAATGGTGTTTTCTCTTTGATACCGCACAGGACTTTCCAACATTGAAATTTTTGACGTGATGTTGTATAGTACAATTACATCTGAAAATATTGCCATTTGATGGAATTCTCCACGGAACTTTGGTGGGAAAAACATATTTTCTAACGGTGTTTTCTTCATGAGTTAGTGATGTTTGGCATGCTTCATGAAGATGACCCGTGATATTTCATTTTTGATTCCAGAGAACATTATTATGTATATAATTTCCTTGTTTTTTTTTAAAAAATTCTGCCGAATTGGGAGTTGCTCTGAAATGGATATTGTTTGAATATTTCCTCTGTTTACCTTTCTAGTTTGTATTTTTAGTGTGGTTTGGTGTTGTTTTTATAAGGCAAGGCATCTATCAAGATGGTGTATTTCGTTTCATTATGAAAATACCACCAAATTACCCTGATGGTGATTGTCCTGTAAGTTAATAGCAATGCTTTTTTTTTTTATCAAAATCATTATAAAAATTGTTTAAAAAATGTCACCTCGAAGCCTTGTGTCTACTGAAGGCGGTATAACCCATTGCTTTTTTCTATCGCTAAAAACTTTAGTCAACACTGATTTTTTAAATTCTATCTTTCTTTTTTTATTCTATTTTTTAAAGTGATAGAAATAAAAATGTTTCATTTCTATCACTTTTTTCATTACTATGAACAAAAGAATCTTTTCATATGCTGCTCGTACATACAGGACAACATTTAAAGCATTAGAACTGGCCACCTTTTTAAAGAGATAGAACTTATCGCTTTTTGGTGGACACTGGGCTTAAACATTTTTCAGGGGGAGTCAAAACTTACGATTTACGGAAGATTTTGCGTCAGGCCATTTTTTCTTAGAAACAATGGAAGTTGCGACGGATAATGTACATTGAACGAAAAGTAGAAACCATTTCTACTTTTTGTTGCAGTGATAAAAATCGCCTGCCGCGACATTTTCCGCCTAGTGGAGATTCGCCTTGTGTGAATCGTAAATTCTGACTCCCCCTAAGAATGACTCCCAAGTCATTATAAACTAGCGTAAAGTAACTCCCAGTCATTTTTAACTGGTGAATTTTGACTGGTGAATTTTGAGTTACTATTTCTTAGAAAAAACTAACTCCCCTAGTGGATTTTGACTCCCCTTTCGGATCAAAAAAGGAAAAATATAATTTTCTATGAATCAAGTCGTACTTTTTGAATCTTTGAAGAGTGAACATGAAATTATGAAAAAATTGTACAATGATATTTTTCGTGGTCTTAAATGTTTTAAAAGCTTGAAAATAAATTAAAGATTAAAAACACGCCAAACATGTCAAGGGGCAATTATTTGGCGGTAAAAGATTCAATTCTTTATTTAAATTATCTTGTTAACACTCCAAAAATGGACATGCTAGGGTTTTCGAAGCAAATAAAAGAATTCCAAAGAATATTTTCTATGGTTTTTAAATGTTTGAAAGTTTGAAAATAAAATAAAGATTTCAAAAAGGTAAACAAGTTAAAGGGAAATTATTTGGTTGTAAAAAGTTGCAGTTTTTTAGAAACGCTTCTCGATACATAAACAAAATTTGAACTTAGTTAGGAATACATTATGATTACAAGGCTAATTGCTATAATTAATAACGAAATTTTCCGAGAAATCAAAGTCGTTCAAAAGTTGTTTTTTTAAAGAAGAATAGCACTGAATAAAGTCTAAAGGATTTGACAAGTTTTTTAATTCCCTTGTATTTTTGGAAATGGTGATAGATTATTTTGTTGAAGACAGCGTACTAAGTGTTGTCACATTGTTTGACGTCAAAGATAGCCTGGAGGTGAACACGGGGGACTAAGTAATGACTTTTTCTTTGGAGGAGTGCATCGAATCTGGAACATCTTAGAGACAGCTGGTTGAAAGTCGATACAGGTTCACCTGAAGTTTGTACAGCCTTTAGAAGAATGTTTTCAGCGATTTCATCCGGAAATTTAATCCATTTATTTGAATCTATCTCAACTTATAACGCAGAAATGTTACCACGATGGTCAAAGTTTATTAAATAAAACACCTTCGAAAACGTATGGCCATTCAGATGGCTTTGCATTTAACACTTTTACAAGAGAATCCTTTATTGTTTGGTTTTGGTGTTCGCAAAGACCGTCTGCTTGCGGATAAAAAGCAGAGGTAACACGTTGATTCGCGCCAGTCATTTCATGGAGTTTTGTGATGACTTAGTTAACAAATTCTCTTCCTTGGCCGTTGATTTGTATTTTTATACAGTGGTGTCTGCATATGATTTCGTACAAAAAAAATGATACTGATTCAGCTTACTTATCTTTGAGTGGTTTAGCCTGCGACCATTTTGAGAAGAAGTCAATGCAAACAACTAAATGTTTGTACCCATCTACTTCTGGTAGATTGCAGATATCTATCCCAATCTACTTCATTACCTCTGATGGAAAAGGAACACTTTGCAACTCAGGAGAAATTAACTTTTGCATTTTACCATGTTTTTGGCACATTTCACATCGTTTACAAATTCACTTATATCCTCAAGCATGTTGTGCCAAAAAAAATCTTTCTGAACCTTTTTGGCAAGTAGAATCTCATCCCCGGTGTGATACCATTGCTTTGACTTTACAATTATCTCCTATACCTTGGATATTACTGATTATCTGCTGCCTTTCCTTTGCGGATTTGACGATAAGCCTAGACCCTTTATACATAAGATTTTCACCAAATATGGCAAAAGTTCTTGTAAGCCCTCCTAAGAAAGTTCGAAGGTTCGAGAGGAACAGAACGGAATAGAACAAAAGAAATTTTCAAGTTTTGAAAGTCGAAATTATAGAAAAATGTAGTAGCTAATGAAATATGAAATTCTTGCAAAATTTGAAAACTTTCGAGTTTCAGCGTGAAAACAAATTTTGGAAAAGTCTGTATGAATTGCTCTAATACACCCTTTACCTAGGCCCTGAGATAAGTTATTTTATAAATCCGAGTTATTTTACCTTCCATCACATAAAGACACTCTACGGTGGAGCATGCTTCAGTTTCAACAGATTCTGAGACTGGTAACATGTGTTGTACAAATTTGGAGGGATTCTGGATAACGAAGGAGATATACAGCTAATCTCAAACACAACTGCTCTTCTAGAATATCAAACGTAACTAACTAGAGGGTTTTCCCCCTAATAAAATATACATGACAAAATAGTCACGTGATTTATTTAACACGTGTATTCTCGTATAATTTTAATCAATAAATTAGTAAATATCATGTTGACTGGCATATGTAAACTTTATAGAAAGTTCTGTCTGTATATACCATATAACGAAACAAACCTTCATTAGGATAAGATTTTGTCCTTACAAATTTTTCTATCAGTTCTATTTCCACGTGGTGCGCCATCTTTCATCGCTAATTCTACCCAGCTTCTCTAACAAGAGATGTTGTCTTTCTCGCAATTCAAAACTACAATCGAATGTTTCGAATAAAACTGCAATATCCACTAGTTTATAATACCCCCCTCTCTGATTTTTTAAGACCGATTAGGGGAGTCTTTTTTTAACTAGGAGGAGTCACTATTTTCTAGTTCATTATGACTCTAGGGAGTTAGCTCTCTATGGTTTGTAATGACTGGGGGAGTCGCTATTTTCAGGGTGTCATAATAATCTGCTAAACCGGATCTCCATTTAGGGATTTTTGAGCGCCCGAGCTGTAGCCCTCACTTCTGGGCAAGCACAATGTCATTATGGCGTAATAAACTTTGGTCGTTCTGGTCGCTGAGAAAGTAGAAAACAGTTGTACTTTTTTCTGTTGGCTGGCGACCGATTACTTCAATCATCATTTTCAGGCAATCAAATTTGTCGTATGGAGATCCGGCTTTAGGGAAATAATTTCTTCCTGTGAAACGTTTGTTTCTTTTTTTATAGACTGTCACATTTACACCAGCAGTTTTTCATCCTTTCATAAATTCTACCAATGGAAATCTAGATTTGGAAAGGGCCTTTAGTTCCTGGAGGTTGTTTTTCCCCTCTGTGTCTGTCTGTGTCTATGTTTTCTTTTCCAATTTTCAATGCAAATTTGTAATACGTCATCGTGAAATCATTTATATTACAAGGTTTTTTATATAAGAACACTTATATAAGAACCTTCAAATGTTCTTAACTTTTCGACTTTGTAGCCTAAAAATGTTCTTAATATGTTCTTATATCATGGACTATGGAATATCTAAAATTCGCAATTCAACGGTTGACATTTCCTATTTTAATCGAGTTGAGTTAATACTGTTGTAAGCAACATGATTGTAGTATTTCTTGTGTTTGACTATTATAAGTTTTTCTTAAGAACAAAGCTTCGATTGTTCTTAGCATGTTCTTGGCTGAATTACACGATCCTTTTAAGGAAGTTTTAAAAGGAAGTGATTTTGTTGTCGTTTAAAAAGGACGGATGTCTCGGGTCACGTGGCGGATTAAAATGATAAAAAACATAGCATTTTGTTCTTTTTAATCTCGGACAACGACGTGGAGAGTGTGGCTGCTGTTGCTTTCAAAAAAGAAAGACGAAAAAAACCACCGAAAAACCATGGCTTCTTAAAAGGCAGGATCGTGGGATTTTTTCAAACTTGCTAAGTGAATTAAGGCAAGAAGATCTTTTCGGGTATGGAAAATTTCTTTGAATAACACCCGATACCTTTCACGGGCTCCTTAGCTTGATTGAAGGTTCGATCACTAAGCAAATGGTGAAAGATGCCTTGGCACCCAAGATGGCCGCTGCAATTGGATATTTGACTACAGGAGCTAATTATTCCGACTTCTTTTTGAACCAACACAGTTTTAAAACCATTCATTCGAGAGAAAGTAAAATATTGACGTAATTAAAATCGAAACAAAAGAACTCTCCTGTACATAAAGAAAACAAAAGCAAAGATTGATGAAATAGAGGGATGGAAGATGAACACGAAGAAGGATAGAACGAAAAGATGTGGCGAAAATTAATCCTTTTTTTTTCTTCATAGGTTTAAATGTTCCATTTAAAAGGGCCGTGTAATTCATCCTTACCTTCGAAACCTTCTGTTCTTATTACTTTGTTCTGATAAAACAAAAACAGTGGGCAGGACAGAATTTATAAAGATAATGAACTGTTATATATAGAACTGAGGAGGTTTGCAGAGTGCTAATGCCAGCTGCTCCTTTCAGACCCATTTCTTATTGTTCAAATGAGGGATTCCATCTGCTGACGTCAGCACACTGTAAACGTCCTCAGTTCTACGTATAACATTTCATTATCTTCAATTATTGATGTCCTGCTTGCTCTTTAAAACCCTTTAAATGTTGTTGTTCTCAATAGACCAAACGTGAATCACATATGGCAGATCTTGTTGTACATGAGGAGAATTTTTTATAAATTTGATTCAAAAGAGCCAATCAATTCTCAAGCAGCTCTTTTGTAAGTGTTTTAAATTCTTTATTCGACTTCAAATGAAACAAAAATCTACAAGGATAACATGTCGCCTGCCCATGAATATTGATTGTTATTAAATCCAGCAGGAATGTACAGTGGACTCTCTCTATCTCAAACTCATAAGGGACCAAGGAATTTGTTCGAGAGAGTTCGAGATAGAGAACACCTTGAGGACTACGGAAATGTCCAAGGGACCGAGAAAATTGTTCGAGATAGAGGGTGTTCGAGACAGAGAGAACTGCTGCATATTGTATTTTTAATAACCTTATGGGAAATTAAGAAGAAAATTCTTTAAAGTTTCAAAAAGGTAATAGCAATCAGGTCGAATCAAAAGTTACTTATAAAAATTAAAATTGTTAAATAATGGACATATTTTTAAGATGCTACAAAAGGTGAAGATTTGCGATTTTCCAGTGTGATATCGTAGTCATCGTGTATGGTTTGAGGAGTTTCGTAGATGACCAGAGGTCTTTTCCTTTCTTTACCTCTCTTTACCTCGAAGCTGAAAATTTAAAAACATCGACTAGTATATAAAATTAAGCTCAATTTGGACAAATTTTTCGTCGGACAAATTTTTCGTCACCTCCACAAAATTTCGTCGCCCCCGTCCGATGAAGTTTTGTCCGAAAAGGTATAATGATTTAATATTTTGTTACGAAGATACGATTCTGATCTTGAAGCATTCAAAACGAAAGTGAAAGATGACATCGCTGAAATAAATAACAAGTTGCATGAAGACATTGACGTTGATGATCCGCATGCATTTCGGTATAGAACACATCTTTTGAGACGTCCTATATTAACACCCAAAGCTTGAATTGTTCTAAATGTCGAGGACTGCATATTTTTTTTGTAGGACAATGTTATAGAACATATAATTAAATAAACGTTTTTCTATTAGGTTTCGTGAATGGAACCCAGAAGTACACGAAGAAATCCGCGAGAAACTCATTACTTCACATGTAAGTTCAGGTCTCTCATTTTCCCGGTATCAAAGGATCGGTGGAGTTCAACTCTCTCGGTATCGGAGGTTCGGTCGGTTTAAAAAAATACTGGTTCACTTGGAATTTTCAATTTCATTCATTTTCCTCTAGAGTGGAGAAGTGACCATCCCCAATGAAGACTTTGAAAAACCCAAACTCTCCGGATTATCATTCGTTGAACCGGGCACAACGCTGATTTTCAGCAAGGAAAGTTGATCACAAGTTTCTCTAGCCTGTAAATAAAACAAAATTGACAAAACCAGCAAAAGAGAATAACCAAACCTTCTCAGATTGTCCCTGTGAACGTTAGGAATCATTCGATTAGGATGAAGTGAACATAGATACGAGGTTATTGTGAATTTCTGTGTTTCAACTACAAATTTATTATTATTATTATTATTATTATTATTATTATTATTATTATTATTATTATTATTATTATTATTATTATTATTATTATTATTATTATTATTATTATTATTATTATTATTATTATTATTATTATTTGCTCGTGACACCAACTGTTTTAGGTGCTCGTGACGTCATAATTAAGTTATGTATATATTAACGGGCTAATTTTCATTTTGTAAAAAATGTGAATAATGTTTTTGCAGCTGTTGTTTTGAATTAAACAAAAAAAAATTGTAAAATTTTGATTTTGATATTTCGTTTAATTGTTTGTTTTCCTGTTGTTGTTATTATAAGTTTTGTTGCTTTTTGTTTTTTATCTGAAATTGCATTCTGTGAGAGAAAAACAACAGTAGGTGGTGGTGGCGGTTGGAGGTAGCAGTGCGGTTGGGGCGACGATTAATACCACGAGTCTTACTGTATATGGAGCTGCTTTTCTCCAATTTCTAGACTTGGAATCCCTTTCATTGGACATATCTTCTGCGTCTAAGTTAACTTCTTTGCTCGTTCGCACTCCTCCACATCGCCTCTCCTTCTCCTCCACACAATTTCCTTTTCTTTTACAAATTCCGATATCTTTTGCTTCTGTTTTGAAGTTCTACTTCGGAAACTGTTAGGTTCCTGTAGTTCTTGTTCGTGTCTCGAAATATGGTGTTTCCGATTATTTGAAAATATTTTACATATACAGTACACTCACTGTAATTCCAACTCCTATAATTCGATTTCTTTGTAAATAAACCTTCGTTATTCCAACTCCCACGTTATTTCATAATTCGAACCTTTTTTTCGGCCTGTTGGATGTTCAAATTACAGAGAGTGTTCTGTATTTTGAATAGAAATTAATATCTTGTTGGTCCTTCTTTACGGTCCTGATTGGCGCATTCTTCTTCTTAAAGTCCATCGTTAAACCTTCACAGACAAACATCTAACCACCCCGTTTAACGCCAACTTCTATTAATGAACGCCATTTAAGCGTAACGAGGGCTGATACGGTAGCAGGAATTAGATCCAGTCACTACTGCTAAGACAATCCTTTGTCAAGAAGTATTAAAGGGCGGGGAGTGGGCGGGGTGTTTCTATTTTGATGGTTTTCATTGTTGTGAACTGTCTTTTTTCAGGTTCATATATAAAAAAGGCCCGGGCAACATGCCAAACCGACTTTTGGATTCTTTTGCTCGAAGACATAGACGGAAAAGTAGTGAAAATGAAACGAATAATGAGCTTGAGAGTACTGAAGAACAGACGACCTCAAATGATCGACTGACGGGTATAAAAACTTCAGATGTCGGCAGTCTTGCCGTCAAACGATTAATGAAAGAGTATCAAAATTGTCATAATATTTCCCAGATGGCGGATGCACCGTTTACCGTCGAATTAGTGGAGAACTCTTTAGCAGAATGGATTGTGCAGTTGTTTCATTTTGATCCGGAAAGCAAATTTGCCGAAGATATGAAACGGTATAGTATCCCTTACGTCTTGTTAAACATCCGGTTCCCGAAAGATTTCCCGTTTGAACCCCCTTTCATGAGGGTAGTGCGGCCACACATCACTAAAGGTTATGTTCTAACCGGCGGTGCTATTTGTATGGAATTACTGACTGCAGATGGTTGGAGTAGCGTGTACACGGTTGAGGCAGTAATTATTCAATTCGCCTCGCAACTCGTCAAAGGCCATGGGCGTATCCTTTCCGCCATGTCGACTTCATACACCGCCAAAGCAGCTAAGGCTGCATTTAAACGTCTCAGTAACTTACACGAGGAGAACGGTTGGATGAAACAACCTAAGCATGAAGGATAATGACAGCTGCGTGCAGTGTTGTGAGATGTTAATGATGTTTTTTACACCCGACATCGCGAGGCGAAAGAACAAGATCAAACGAAATTGTGTTTCTTCAGGACTGTACATAGTTATTAATCAACCGACCATCGCCGTTTTTCGACGACTTATTGGTTTCGACTATAGTACGAAGCGTCGTGTGTTTGTTGTGTTATTCGTCGTTCTTTGTGTTTGGATTTCCAGATGAATATTCTATGGCTTATTAGTTAAGTATGTATGTATGTATGTATGGAGTACAATTTCAAGGTTGTGTGCTATATATTTCATCTACATGTCAAGTTAGATATGGAAAGAAAAAGATTATACTAATGATGAGACAGATTCTGAAAAGTTGTTTCTTCTCTTCTCTGATAGCAGTCGGTAACACCGACTGTTAGCCTAGTGGTAGGGTGCTCGCCTCCAGTGCGGAGGTCAGGGTTCAAATCCTGGTCGAGTCATGCCAGCGACTATAACAGTGTCAAACCACTCAGCTTAACACTCAGCTTGAGAGCGGGATTGACACCTAAGGGGGTGTCTGGTTCAAGGTTAAAACATACGCGGCTTCCATAACCCAAATGAGGGCTTTAAATGCTCTAGGATCTCCTACGCAGGACCCTCATTGATAAAGAGGCTATCCTGGGTAAACATTAATAATAATATTAATAATAACTTATCGGCTCCTTACTTTAATTAACAATATAAGGGCGGCCTTTGTGGAGGAGTGGGGTTTTATTGAAACAGCAGGCGGTATTGCCTGCCATTCCTATAGAAAACACTCCTCATAGACTTTTTGAAAATTTTGCCTGAGAATTGGTAGGAAAAGAGTTGAACTGCGTCATTCGGTAATACTGAAATCTCAGCCCGGCCTGAGTTCAGTATGGCTTTCATGTAAACAGACTCTTCTTAGAGATGGACCCGGGGTACACTACACGGTAGTACATGTTATAGCTTCAACTCGAGACTAAACCATTTGTTATTAAATCCCTGACAGACGATATGAAGAGTATTGTACTGGATATCTTACCTACCTTAATTGAGAAGCGGAATTTTGTCTGTATTCGCGAAAATTAATGCTCGCAAACTTTTTGGAAAAGCGGAAACTGATTTTCTCAGCCGTGTTTTTTCTGGTTTTTATTTTCCTTCCTTTTTTCACTCGCGAAATTATAAATACTCATCGGAGTTCGTGAAATATTTTATTATTAGACAAATTATCAAAGAAGTTAGTCTGCCGGCGCCGAGAGAAGAAAACGGGAAAAAACGGGAAAAAACGGGAGGCTTTTTCTTCTTTACCGCCAATAAGCAGGCATGACAGTTTAAGACATGTATTTGTCAGTTTTATTTCCAAATCTCCTGCGTTAGCTTAGTGTAGATGAGGTCCGCCATCGGTTCCGTAAAATCCTCTTCGCCAAAGTTTTTCGAGAAATCTGAAGAAGAAGAAGCACGGAAAGGGAAGAAAAAACAACTTAAAACTTTTAGTTAAGTATCTTAACTTATCTTTTCCATCTTTTACTTAGATAAGATGGAGGTCACGGAAAACACCACCACACAAAAGGTTAAGTCTGATGTTGAATGTATTATTGAAACTGAAAGTAATGCTGATTCAGCTCCTTTCATAACATCCTCTTTAAAAGAGACCTTGGACATCGTGGGTAAACAGCTGCATAACAGTGTAGCTGGCTTGCAAGAGCTCGTTAACCACGAACAAATACACAATCCCAATAATTTGGTTGGGCCTACAAATCCCAATAATTTGGGTGATCCTGTTAATGATACTGAAACAACGTAAGCAGGACTACTTACAGTTAATGCTCACCTGTTTCTTGACCCGAAAAATGATTTGGAAAATAGAGCCAATTAAGAAAAGGCTTCTTAAATTATACTCTGGGTTCCTTTCCTTTGGCAATTCTTATACCCTCGATGAAACTGGCTGCTGACATAGTAATGGCAGTCACAGTAGCCTATCAAGAAAAAACTACGGAAGAAACTGTGAAACGCTTTATAAATAAAACCTAAAAAATCCCAAACAATTTGAAGTTCATTCAAGCAAAAAAGGTTAACACAGAAATCTTAAGTGCTGTTGCACCTTCTGTTCGTAACACAGACATTTAACTACAGGAATTACAGCGCTTGGAAAGTCAAAGCTTGCAGATACTCTTTTATCCCTACAAACAAAACTGCCAAAACATTTTCAATCGAAAACAGCCAATACAGATGAGCAAAAGGAGGTCATTAATATTATACTCAATGGGCTGGACAAAATAACCAAACATCAACGAGTTGCGGAAAATGACCTTTATATAGCCCAGAGTACAAGATTGGCCAAATTTGCGCTAGACTCGGATGAAAACCCTTTTGGAGAAGAACTGGATTAGGCATTGAAAAAAGCAAAGGGTAGGCATTACAGCTCCAACGGGTTATAAAAAACCCTATTCATCAATTGGCACTAATTCAAAAAACGATAGGCCATTCAAAAAACCGAGATGAGCCAAAATTATGGGTACAAGAAACAACGCAGCCATTTCCCACAACAAAAACAGCCATACATCAAAGAGAGAAATTCAAGACAATAGGAAACCAAATTCACAACATGGTCCAAGATCATTAGACTATGGTTTAGAGTTAGTTGAAGAAGGTTGTTATTTTGCTTCTGTAGACTTCGATATTTCATGAGATATGTTGGCCTTGGATTCAGAAATACAACTTCTGAGAAATGTAAGTTTAAAAAAAAATTAACAGAAATTTCGTGAGCTTTTTGGGTTTTCAAGCCTGTCCACGACTTCTGAAACATATTGCACCCAAAGACGCCGCTACGCTATCTCAAAGGAAAAAGGGCGCCGATCAACGCGCGTGATCAACGCTTAGGCTTTATGCTTATTCGCTTCTGGAACGCTTGTGGGCTAGCAAAACATAAAAATCATGTGGAAACTTTTTTAAAACTTTGTCAGACAACATCAGCACATTAATGCACTAGGAATTCATGCTGCTTTTCTTTGTTTAAACGCTTTTTGTGAAGAAAAGAATATGTGATGCTAAAATTTGACAACATAACAGCAGTAGCATATGTGAATCACGAAGGTGGAACACATTCACAAGGCATGTAACAACTTACCCAAGGAGATGCGGTTTTGGGCAATCAATAGAACGTCACATATAGCAGGAATTCAAAACGATATTGCAGACCATATTTCACGAAAATGTTCGGACGACAAAGAATGGTCTCTTAATACTATAATGTTTGAAAAAATTATGCAAAGTTCTTGATAAGCCAAACATTGACTTATTTGATAGTAGACTAAATAACAATTGTGAAAACTTTCTGCTTTCTCTATTGATTTTTCTACCCATTTTGGCTACATATTTTGTCCTCTTAGCATTGTAAAATCATTATAAAGCTCAAGGACTAATGGTTGTTCCATGTTGGCAAACACAACCTTTGGTTTCCACAGTTAGTGACCATGGTTCATCTACATACAAAGCCAATACTGTTGAAAGCCCACACACAGCTATTTTACTTGACAGGAACGAACCGAAATCACCCACTTTCAAGGAAGCTAGATCTGGCAGTGGCTCTTTTTCCAACACCATCAACATCAAAGGCCTCTCCACAATAAGTTGCCAACACCATCAAAGCATCATGGAGACCTGGGACACAGAAGGAATAAAATGCCTGGACTATTCAGAAAGGCGAGGGTTTAACCCCTATGCACCAAGTTATGTAATGGAATTTTTATATTCCTTGTTTGATAAAGGATTCGGATATAGCTACATAGGTACTCATCACAGTGTCATAAGTGCAATAGCAATGGGGAGTCATTAGGGGCTCACAAACTGATATGCCGTTTTATGAAAGGAGTCTTCAACCTCAGAACTCCTCAACCAAGATATAATAGTACTTGGGATGTCAAAAAACTGTTAACTTACATAAAAGGGCTCGGGACAGATGATACAATGTCCCTCAAAAGTTTAACTCTAAAAACTGCATCACTGCTAACTATACTAGCTGGTAGGAGATGACACATCCTTCGTCAAAATGTCTCTGACGCATATGGTTTTTGAGGAAGGAAGGGGGAGGGTAAAATGCTATATATCAGGACTCGCCAAAACATCAACCCTATCGCATCTAGATAAACCCATTGTATTCAGAGAGTTTACATAAGATCCAATTCTTTGTCCAGTGAGAACCATAAAAACTTATTTAAAACCGGAAAATGTCAGTCCTGATGCATTCTTTGTAACATATGGTAAAATATATAAACCAGCCTCAAAACACACTATAGCCAGAGATGGGACAAAGCTGCTATGTCTGAAACTGGAATTTATACTGAAATACATAAGCCTTGTAGTACAAGAGGGGCATCTAGTAGTAAAAATTTGAAACAAGGTTTAGAACAAATTTTGAGACGAGGAAATTGGAGAAGCTCGAAAACATTTTTTCGTCATTATTTTAGGGAAATAGAAGATTGGATCGGAGAAGACGGTTTTATTTTTGTATACCGTAATGCATCGAATAAACGCCCGGGGCGTTTATTAAATTTTTGAAAAATTTGAGGGGGCGTTTATTCGAGGGGGCGTTAAAAAGAGGGAGGCGTTTATTAAATTTGTTGTCACTGGTAAAAGACACAGAGAAGTTGGTTTAGTCGTTCCTGCGAAACTCAGTTTCGAAACTCAACAAGAGTCCTGTGCAGAAGTGCTTGAAAAGGAACTCCTCAAGCGGAAAAAACTTTTTCAACATTAACTCTAAAATTTAAAAAGAAAGGATTGTACAGAAAATTTCCTGTATTTAAAAAATGAAGAAATATACGTTATAACTTGTCTCAAATAAACGCCTCTTTTCATTATTAATGTTTCAAATAAACGCCTCCTTTTAGTAGGAGCGTTCATTCGAGGGGGCGTTTAATAGAAGGGAGCGTTTATTAAATAATTTCAGTTTTTTAGGGGGCGTTTATTCGAGGGGGCATTTAAAAGAAGGGGGCGTTTATTCGATGCATTACGGTATACATCGTTACTAGAACAATTAGATATTAGATGTATATAGATTATGTTAAGAGTTATATATCCATAAGATGTAAATAATGTTTTCCTTACTTATTAAAATTACTTACTTATAAAGATCCGAGCCGTTCTAAGATATATGCAGTTGTTTTTAATTGAGGAATCACACCTCGAATTTTGCCGGGTGTTTCAAATGAAGGCTTTGAAATCTCAAACACTATGCTAACGCAGGAGATTAGGAAATAAAATTCCTAAATTAAGCGAGACTTAACAGTAAGTTGATACTTGATTTAGGTTTTATTGTTGTCATTTCTTTGAAAAATGTTTTTGGAACAAAATCGGAAAAATTCGGTGATATCTCGCTCATCATCAAAACACAATGGAGCAAGAAATGGTAGCGCGATTACTATGCAATGTTGCTGTAAATAAATGGTAGCACGTGTAGTGTGTCTCTCGGACGAACCAAACCATCAAATTGAAAGAATGCCCAAATCTAAGGGGAAAAAAGGAAGGTTTGTTTTTATATTACAATTGGCAATTTAATTCAATTGTTTTGTACAACTGCTTTAAATCAACTTAATTATAAAGATGATCGTGTCAAAAAAATTGACTTTTAGTAATCACACAGAGTTTAGCAGCTATATAAAAATAAAGGATGCTACAACTACAACTATGGGCCAAAATAAATAGAACTTCTAAAACACTCTATGAGTGAAGCAATAACAAATAAAATAACCATGAAATAACAAGGACGATTATCACCCTAATTCTTCAAGAAGTTTTATATCATTTAAATTCGCTGTAAATATAATATAGGGTGTGCCCTGCTCCCCTTATCGCTAACTTTAATTTTAATGCTGAAAAATTCTTTGTTGCAAACGAGAAAACACAACTAATTGGATTTAGCAGAACAATTGGTCATTCTAGGTTTTAAATCAACAGGAATAAACAAACAGAATAAGATTGGTAATAAAAAATACTGCTATCGCAAACATCATCAGGGCGATGTTCCTCATTCCGCTAACTTGTTCCTCTTTCAAAAGTGATGTTAATAACGAAATTTTATATAGAATATGATGTTCATACTAAAAGTTTAATCCCTTTTCTCTCAATGTAACTGCTTGTCCCCTTTGATTCTGCAGATAAGCGACAACCACAGGCTTATAAAAAATACATGCCTTTAATTGTTTACAAATTGAAGGCAGCCATATTTTTATAAATATAGTTTTTTTAGAAACAATAGTGCAGTCTCAACAAGTCAACTTTTAATCGAAAAACAGACACATGATAGGGATTGTGCTAATTGTGAGCCTGCATAGGGGACTAATGAAAAACGTATCGTCACTACACATTATTATAATGATAATGTGTGTTTATTTTTCGCATCAGTGCGTCACACTCTAATCATTCACGTGTAATAAAATTCCAAATAGTAAAGTATGGCGTATTTGTTAATGACTAAAGGCACTTTGTGTGGCAAGTTTTATAAAATAAGTTTCACGTTTTCTTGAATGGTGAATCTATGAGTGATTATCACCGCGGGATTTGGAGCTAATAGAACGTATGTGAGAAAGATTTAACTGTAAATCAAGCTGAAATCAATGCTAACAAGAATTTTTGTTGCTATAGCAGAGAAAGGCATGTGGTTACGGAATTACCTTACTGTATACTTTTGTTGATTTACTCGCGTACACGATAAATACTGGAAAACTGTTTGTGTGGATAAAATCTCATATGTTGGCAATATTCAAAGCAACATAGTAATATCAAGGAATCAATCTGTTACATTATTTATGACACTGTATTTTGAAGCATTTGTTTTTCGAAGTTGCCATTTTTAAATATTTTTTTTCATGATGATTGCGACTCGATGTTAGAGTTTACCCTATAAATCAGTAAGTATTAGTTGATTCACTCTGAAACTTTCCATAATGATAGCTGAATGTCTATACTTTCAGATAACATTAAGTTTTGTTTGATTTGTTATCTTTAAATGAATGAAAGGAATGATCAAAGTTGCAGTTAGCTGCAAGTGGCACATAGCGGTAAGGGGAGCAGGCACTCTACCTGACACAGAAAGTTTTAGTGTAATAAAGAGATGTTTGAGTCTAGTATAATTCAATAGCATCCTGCAGTTTTCTTCTCTACTAGTTGGAGTAGGAGTGATAGGCACACCTGAAATTGAAATTCCTGAGAAATTATTTTTGAACTCTAGCTAATAACATAAAATATAATCAGAAAATGTTTTGCATTGGAGGAAGAGCGGGTGAGAGAGTGTCACACGAGGAGGAGATACAAACATAAACATGGCTTTTGGGGGAACACTCACCTGACTGAGTTTTTTTTTCAATGACTTGCATAGAAAAAAGGTTTTAGGAAGATGTTTGATCATGCTGTTTGTTTTGTTTTCCCCTAACGATACACCAATTCTTGCTTCTGGGTTTACAAATCGGTTGTTACATAGTAGCTGCAGTGAAAACAAACTTAAAAATGGTAGACAATCCAGCCAGAACATGTGTAGGTATGTGTTTCAGTTTGTAGTCAGGGAGATCTGGTTTTGTTGTTGCAGTGGTTGACCAATTTGCCCAAAAATTTTGATTGTCATAGAAGCCCGGAATCACTGTAGCGAAAATAAGTTTGGTGATGGAGTTGCTTGATTTCCCTCATAGTGGGATGATAACAAAAGCAATGCTAAAACATATATTATATATATTAATAGTGTGATTCTAACCCACACCTCTCCTTCTTAGTTAACAAACTTTAGGTCTGTCTCTTGGATAATTTTTTTTCTGTGCACCTTAACGTTTTCTGTGCACCTTAGAAGTTCACTTGATTTTAATTTGCCAACCTCTTTGTAAACAGTAGCTTATAATTCCATTAATTTCTTTCTTCAGTAAAAAGAAGGGCAAGAAAAAAATAGCAGTCAGTGAAAAGGTATGTTTGTATGTGTTTTTACCTCTCAACAGAAGTATTAGACAACCTGTCTCCACCAGTTTTTTTTATTAAATCTTAATAAGATGAATCTCATACTTACATTTTACTATTAAGCCACTTTTTTGGCATCAAATCATTGCTAAAGACCCTTTGGGAGATTTTGCTAAAGGCCCCAAGTTATTAATGGTAAAGACATGTGTACAATAGTGTACAATAGTGTACTAGCGTAGCGTGTAAAAATATTTTACAGTTTTACTCCATAAATGTTTTTACACACTATACTCCCGTTATCTGGATCTTGGGTATCTTGAACTCCACTATTTCAAACCATTATACCGGGATTGATTTTATAAATGTCTGGGTTGTTAAGACTTGTGACTTGTGAGTCTGGTAAGTATGGTTGGTCAGTAAAAAAACCCAAATAAATAAACAGACAAAAAGTTATATATATATAGCAACAAATGATTGTTGTGCCATGGTTGATCAGTGATAAAAGTCATTGTGCCTGATATTCCATAGAGTCAATCAAAATGGCTGAAAAGGAAAGCACTAAGTGTATTGAAAGAAATGTCATTTTAAATTGTCTTTATAAATTATCGAAATATTTAACACTAGCTATTTCACACTAGTTGGGTGTGCTCGTCTTTGTTACAAGAATAGTAAGTAAGTAAGAATTTTGAGTTATTTGGGCTTCCATCCATATCACTTGGTTCTTCCCGCTTCCTACTAGCAACTGGAAAGTTGAGACGATACATATAGTATTGCTCTAACTTCCAAGAAGGCCTGTATAGGTAATTATAACCACGTAATAAAGTGGAACAATTTTTTAATTTATTAATTTATATTTTTTAATTTATAATTTATTTTTTGATTTATAATATGTTGAAACATCCAGCAATAATTAATGTAAACCATACAATAATTGGCTATATATGATTTTGTGGTTTCCTTTTACTGAACCTTTCCTATACCATCTATTTTTTGTAAAATGGTTCTTTGATAAAAACATGTTTTTAGCAGATAATTCCACTGGGATTCCTTTTAAAATTCAACAGGGTAGCTGCTGCAGCATTTTAAATCCATTTTACACAAATTTCCACTTTTATTTTCCAACTAAATTGCTACCAAGAAACAGATTTTTTAGTTAAACTGTAACTTGAATCTGTTCTAGGAGAAACTAGAAGAAAACGCTAATCAGTTTCTGAAAGATTCTGAACTCCATCAGTTGTTCATCAATCGAATAAGCAAATGGATGGTTGAAAACTGTAGCCGAGTCATAGATATCTTCAAGAAATTTGACCAAAATGGGGATAATTTCCTAACGTTTGATGAATTCTACGCTGGTATGCGAGATTTAGAGGCACCATGTTCTTCTCTTGAATTAGTTGTCCTGGCCAAAACTGTCGATCAAGATCATAATAACCTAATTGATTATACTGAGTTTGCAGAAGGTATACGGTATCGACATCCCACAAAACAACACATTGATGATGGCCGACCTGTCTTGAGTATAATCCGGGAAAGTTTGGAGAAGTGTCCGAACTGTAAAATTCTTAGACAGAAAAGTGAAAAAGATCAAAGTGTTAGGTATGTGTTTTAATCACATTACAAAAGTCTATAATGAATATTTTGTTTGTCTTTTTTTGATTTCATTGCTAGTTTGTCCCACAGGATGCAGATATGACAAATGTTGGTCAATTTAACTGAATTTTTTGGAGAACTAAAACCCTCCCAAGAAAATATTGTAAATGTAACAAAGAAAACATGTTTTTTAAAATATACTATTTATATATCTCAGGATATCTTGCAAGTTGGTATAGACTTTCTTTAAGGACTTCTTAAATGTTTGGCAAATGGCTGTTCAAAAACTGTAAAGGTTCCTGACGTCTCAGGTTCTTTAAGGGTAAGGTTACCAATGGCTGAATAATTGACTGAATAATTGCATTTCTGATCTTTCCATTGAGTCCGCCAGGAGCTCTTGAGGTTTGTCCCATTTATTAAATATGTTAAAACTGTGAATCATTTTAAACTCTCTGAAAGTAAATACATATTTCAAAAATATTGTCCCACCTCACCACATTGGCGAAACAAATATCACCAATGTCTTTCAGCAAATGGCTTGTGTCAACGAGTACATTACCAGAGCAAAACCAAAAAGCATTTTCATGCATGGATTGATTAAAAAGAACTTTGCAACAAACAATATTTCATTGTTCGTTAAAACAACTTCACACCATTTTGCCACATCTTCCTTGTTATTATGAGGCTTAATGGTTTCCATACTTTATGAAGCTTACCTTGACTTGACACAACACTCTTTTCCAAGCTTCATCAACCAAATCTTTAAAAAATCTTTGTGGAGGAGTATTTTTTTTATTGAAACAGCAGTTCAAACAGCAGGCGATATTGCTTGGCATTCCTATAGAAAAAACGAGGAGTGTTTTCATAGACGAAGATTTTGCCCACTGGGATGAGCATGAGTAACTTTGTGCATTTTGGGAATTTGAACCTTTTGGTTTAATTTGCTTATAACTTTTCTTTTAGGGAAGAAAATAGGCCAGATGCAACAAACAGCCTTTGTAGTTATTTTCAATACAATATTGAGTGGCTTGCCTCTCACTCTTCTACAGGGTGGTTAATCATTTTCAATAATCATTGGAGCTTTCCAGATTTTTATTTTTTCATTTTCCAGGAATGAACTGGTTAAAAAAAGAAGGACTTGAATAAGTGCAAATAGTTCAAAAACCTCCAAATGGAAAAGAAACAAAAGCATAAATTTCAAATAACTGCAAGTTCA
The DNA here is from genome assembly GCA_039566895.2 of Turritopsis rubra. Lineage (NCBI taxonomy): Eukaryota > Metazoa > Cnidaria > Hydrozoa > Anthoathecata > Oceaniidae > Turritopsis > Turritopsis rubra. The sequence continues at coordinate 12,232,830 of CM077629.1, read as the reverse complement.
AATAAGTGAGAGTCAAGGCATAGTACAGAAAGATGGTAACACATGGTGTTAAAGCTACTACATCAGAGAACGTAGTTTTACTTTCACGCTACTTATTCATAATGAACTAAAAATAATTATCTAATTATCCAAATTACTAAGGTTGACTCTACAATCTTCCCCCAAAGCTTATTTTTCAATTGTCTAACCAGATTTTCATCATTTGCATTCTATGGGCCACAAACTTGCGGTACATTACCCTATTAACACATTGATATTCATATTAATGCTGGCATGGTAAAAACACATAAAAAAAGTCATTGACTTCTTTAGTTCTATAAATCTCATACAGTTCATCTACGGATTTGTAACCAGCTAAGTTGGGCAAGTGAGCGTAAGGGTCAGGCTATGCCTCATTCTTTCAGACGATTTTAAGAAGGTTTTAACAAAGAGGTTTAGTTGCTTTGAAATCGGTGGATGTATAGACTCGTTTAACTAGGAAACCATGTCTGTATTCTGTGAACCATCCTGAATTTTAGGCAATCTCGAGAGCATGCTACTGATGTGGTGCTGCAATATCTACTGTACTATTACCATTGTTCATTACCATTGTCCGTAAACTAATAATAATTCCATTTTGTAAAGAAACACCCGCATTTTGTAACCTATATGTATGCTCTGATTGTCTTAAAATTTTACTTTATGTAAGTCAGTGGCAGATTCAGAGGTATGTCAAAATTTATGGGGGAGAGCACATTAACATAATTTGTGTTTTCAGTCTATATTACCCCGTTACCATGAGCTTATTTGAACGTTTTTCTTTGTTTTTCATAATAAAAGTTGTTCAAATTTCTGATATTTCCAGGAGAAGTTTTATTTTTTCCACTTTTTCCACATAATATTCTCATACTATTATCTTTTCTGAAAACTTTGTATAACGCATTATAATCGTATCTGATTAAGCTTAAAATGCTGTGTGAGGGCTGAAAAAGTTTTAGTCGTCACACTGACCACCACATCGCCTGTTACATTCTCCTGGAGCCCTAATAGATTGTTTCTCATCCCAGTGGGCAAAATGTTCAAAAGTCTCTGTGGAGGAGTGTTTTCTATAGGAATGGCAAGCAACATCGCCTGCTGTTTCAATAAAAAAACACTCCTCCCCTGTTTGATCATTTTGCCCACTGGGATTACTTAAATTGTTTCAATTTTTCCATTTTATTTGTGAGGACTCTTTAATGTTTTTCTATATCATGTTGCAGCTTGACTTTGTCAGGCGCATTGAAGCTGCAAATAACAGGACTGACAACCCCACTGGTTGATGCACATTCGTCTAAATTCAATAGCTGTGGCTACACTACAAATTTACAAGGGAAAATTTGGGTTTTTCTTTCAGATATGTCAATTTGGAAGTGAAACTGTCTATGATGGCAAAAGTTCCACATGCTCCATGTCACCTCACCACCATTGTTCATTCACATATTTCTATCGAGGGGATTGCTGAAATGCTCCGTCATACATACCAACACGCCATCAAGAACGTCACGTTGTACGCAATGAATGATAACATCAAGTTTGATTTAGAAATGGACAGAACGTTAGAAGACCACGGTTATGTGGGAGGCTCTGAAAATGATCCTCAACGCGTGGTGATTTATTATGATGTCAGTGACAATCAACTCGAATGTCCTATACTTCAGTGTGATCACTATTTTGAAAGAAGTTCATCCAAAAAATGAGATCAGATGCGACATCGCTCTCGTGCACGTAGGTCAGAATGGATTTCCACTACAAGACAGCAGAAAGAGAATGGAGCTGATAGGGAATTGGTTCTTTTGGAAGGGAAGTCATTTGTTGGAAGTTATTTGCCTAAGATCCTGATAAACTCATCTTTTCTAACAGACTATCCTTAAATATTTTGGAATGGCATCAGAATAATTCAATTATATACATGGTCTTGGTTTTAACGTGGATTAAATACTAACAAGTATTGTGCTTAATGGAAGGTTTAATGGAATATGTGATATACCTTCACAATGGCAGGAGCAAATTTTCTTTTGTCAGATTTTATCGATTCGGTTTTTCCTTTCTAATCAAAATTAGAAGTGACGATTACGATGTTGAAAGGGGAGCATTTGCAGTGGAATCTATATATAAGGGGACACCATTGCTGCATAAAAAAGGTATCCACTTCATAGAGATGTCCATTTTCTAGGGACTTTACTTGTGAGATTTTGACTGTAAATACATCCATCTGTACATGGATTCGACTCCCGCTATCTGGATCTCCGGTATCTCTGACTCCGCTATTTAAAACTATTATTTAGGTCCCTAGAGTGCATTTCATTGGCTATCTTGAACTTTTTCAGGACATTTCGTGCCAATATCTTTATAATCTTCATATACAGTCAACTCTCGCTGTCTCGAAATCTGTTATCTCCAACAAAAGTCCCTTGAGCAGTTCGTTGACTTAGAACACCTCTCGCTATCTTGAACTTTTTTAATCGATCCCCTGAGAGTTCAAGATAGCAGGAGTCGACTGTAATTAACAGAAGCGGAACATTATAATTTGTATTCCGCATAAATTACCCAGTTGGCAAACTTTTTAAAAATGTCTGAGGAGTGTTTTCTATAGAAATGGTAAGCAATATCACCTGCTGTTTCAGTAAAAAACACTCCTCCATAGAGAATTTTTGAATATTTTGGCGGATGGGTAACTACACTCGCTTATTTTACTTATGGTATGAGGAGAATGTAAATATAAATAGTCTTAGAAAATTCCCTGGTCTGGCAGTCTATTATACCAACTCATTATTAATTTTTTCTTTGATCTCTTCAATAGGCAAACTTTGTTAAGCATACTTTTTGATCACATGACAAAATTCCAACCAATTGACTGTAATTATTTAACATCATGTGATCGCAAAACAAACTACAGTCAGGCAGTTCCAGTACAGCTTCACAATGGACTTCCGGAGCAGGGAATTTTCTAAGGATTATGAAATAAGCTATTTTATGACCACAAAACATTTCGGTTAAAACTCTCCTTTCTTCTATTTGCTAACGGAAGGAAGCCAGGCTGCGTTAACCTGGTATTACAGATGCCAGACTACGTTAACCTAGGCACAAATAACAAAGTTTTCACTGCAAACTAGCGAAGTTGTTGTTGTTGTTGTTGTTGTTGTTGTTGTTGTTGTGTTGTTGTTGTGGTTGTTATTGCTATTTCCTAACCAGTTGTTTATTCTATGAACTTCGGTTTAACTAACCGTAAATAACTTTTCCTAAAATTGTAACGCATGCTAACTTTAAAATGACACACACTTGTGCTTTGTAAAATCTGTTGCATTGGACCCTTCCCTATTTGCATTGGACCTTTCCCTATTTGCATTGGACCTTTCCCTATTTGCATAGGACCCTTCCCTATTTGCATTGGACCCTTTCCTACTTGCATTGGACCTTTCCCTACTTGCATTGGACCTTTCCCTATTTGCATTGGACCCTTCCCTATTTGCATTGGACCCTTCCCTATCTGCATTGGATCCTTTGCTATTTGCATTGGACCCTTCCCTATTTGCATTGGACCCTTCCCTATCTGCATTGGATCCTTTGCTATCTGCATTGGACCCTTCCCTATTTGCATTGGATCCTTCCCTATTTGCATTGGATCCTTTGCTATTTGCATTGAGAGAAATAAGTAAGTAGGAAAGAACCTTGTTTTTTTTTTTATAGGAAATCAAGTAAGTTATCATTTATTTAGTTTATAACTCTCATACTTACAATTATAGTGAAAGAAAGAATAACTAGGAGACCACTCCATATAGAAAATTCTAGTCAAAGGGAGTGGCCACCTAAAAAAAACAAAAGTGATCAACTTAACTTTCATAACACGTTTCATCAGCACCCTGTGGGCAAAATCTTCAAAAAGTCTATGAGGAGGTGTGTTTTCTATAGGAATGGCAAACAATGTCGCCCGCTGTTTCAATAAAAGCAATCCTCCACAGAGAATTTTTGAAGATTTTGCCCACTGGAAAAGAGAAAGAAAAAAAAAGAAAAATATTTTTCCTTTTTTTTTACAATTTTTAGTTTTTATAACAAATAACAAACATTATTGTGCTGTTTCAGAAGAAAATTTACATTTTTCTTGCTTAAATTTTGAATTTCAGGAGACCCACTACATTAAAAAGAACGTTCTAGCATGGGATACATAAAACGAATCATTTGAATGTAGAGAGGATACAAGCAGGACCTTATAAAAAGCAACAACACAAAATTACGAGATGGGAATACATTTAGAATTTCGAAAAACTGTTACTAAAATTGAAAATGTCATTACGAGTATACAATTTAATAATGAAAAGTATCACCAGAAGCTTAAACATTTTTTTTGTTTTTAGAAAACAAAGATAACGAATATGTTTTTCTAAAAAATTCTGTATATTCGACCAGACCTTCCACTGGTCATTATCAAAGTAAAAAATTTATTACAAGTAAAGCGAATAAAATTAAAAAAAAAAAAAAAAAAAAAAAAAAAAAAAAAAAAAACCCTGCAGAAATCTAAAATTCGAAGTGTTGCTATGGATACTATATATAGATAAAAAATTAATTAAAACGTTTTAATGGAACCGATGTCTCTTGAGTATTTAATGAAGGCTTGTAATTTTTGATGTATAATGCTTCAGAAACTTTTCTATTATAGGAATGCTTATGTCCTTTTGATAAAATTACTATGTCCTTATTATTGATGACCTCATGGGACGATTCTATTGAATGTTTGTAAAGATGCGAATTTTTGTCTCTGCCTTGGTGATCTTTTATCCTTTCTACAATTCTTCTGGCTGTCTCTCCTACGTACGTTTTTTTCACAGTTAATAGCTGGACATTTTGCTTTGTATACTAAGTTGTGTTCATTTTCAAATTTAGATTTGTCTTTTATATTAAAATTTGAGCCTAATTTTGTACCGGTGTATATCATCTTTAGTTTTTCATCTTGTGGTGTATATCTTTTTATTGTATTCTTCAATGATTTGATTATCGTTTCACCTTGTTTACCTTGATAAGGGAGGATAAGTAACGGCAACTTCCTATCAGTATTGGATACCTCTAATGGAGGATGTTTGACAGCAGTGTCTGTACTAACGTCTTCCATCTGTTTTATAACTTCATTTATTAGCCAATTGGGATAATTGTTGATATTTCGAAATACGTTCTTAATATGTTTTGTTTCTTCGTTTCTCAAATTATCATTAGAACAAATAGTATAGGCTCTTTGGATAAGTGTCCTTAGTGTACCTCGTTTCCAAGATATTGGTGCAAATGACTCCCAATGGAGATAAACATTATTATTCGTAGGCTTTCTGTAAACTGTTTTTTACTTTGATAATGACCAGTGGAAGGTCTGGTCGAATATACAGAATTTTTTAGAAAAACATATTCATTATCTTTGTTTTCTAAAAACAAAAAAATGTTTAAGCTTCTGGTGATACTTTTCATTGTTACTAAAATTATATTACTAAAATACAACAGAGGTGTATCTATGGTGATCGCTTGTGTTAGACAAGTTAAACAAACTTGGCATTTGTTGATTTGCTATCACTTAAGAAACGGTAAGTATGTTTATATGAAGCAATTAAAAATACGCTTAATGACCGTATAGAGCTTTCTTAATTTTTCCCTAATTAATAAATTTTGAGCCTGTATTCCCACTTTAGCCTGGGCTTGTTGCTTAGATGTTGTTTCCTGTTTTGGCAAATTTGAGCCTTGCGTGCTTACAAAGTAGAGTTGCTTGTAAAAAGAATGCGAAGACCAGAATGCTGTTAGACGGTAAACTATTAGATAAACTATCCTCAAAACTTACTCGAAATAGATTATAGTTTACGGAATAGTTTATCGAGTCTATTATTTAAATGTATCCAAAAGAAATCTTCTTTACATACGATAATTACATCACATGCAATGAGGGAGAGCGTAAGACAAAAGGAGGAGAGTGAAAAAGAAACTATCCCCGTCAGTTGTGCTTCCTTTTAATTTTTTTCCCTGTATATAAAAAAAATTTCCGTGCAAATGAACCGCAGTACATTAAAGTGTTCTGAAGGCAATAGGCCATAGGTACTGAGGTCTATATTAACACTTACATTCTACAACAAAATGTGCATACACACAAATTAAAAACTTTGCTGTGATCTATGTTTCTAAGTAACAACAAGCAAGCAAGCGTGGAGGAGTTCCAATGCTCATCATTTTCTTTGTTTTCCCATAGTTGTAACTCTCCTACGCGGAGATAATGTCCTTTCTTCCGGTGGAAACATTTGTTTCCGAAAAAAAAAATTAAACTGAATAAACAAGTGAACAGGTAGAAAATCTCAATAGAATCTGAGTATTTTATTTGGCTGGAAAACGTCAAGAGAAAATAGTGGAGATTGCAAGTCAACAATCCATCACAAGTTTATACGCTACTTCACCTCAAAACGTTTTGTTATTTTGGCCTGTTGAATCCATAATCATTAGAAAATTCCCTGGTCTGGACACTTGGCTTTATTTTGTTCTCGTTTTGATCACGGGATAGCAAATAATTACTTTGCATTGGTTGTAATAAGTCATGTGATCAAAGTGAGTGCATAAATAAACTTTAGGTATCTAGACCAGGGAATTTTCTAATGAGTAAGCTACCATGCAAAAACACAAAATAAAAACATTTCAGATCGTAATCGCTGTAGATAAAAAAACCCTCGAATATTGTTCCATGTCTCGTTGTCCCAACAACCAAGTTTATAGAAAATAACCAAACACCATAATTTCATCAAAGACAAGTACTTCCGTTATGGTTTTCTTCACTCTTACTCTAGTCGTGATCGAGTGCGACTTTGGACAGGTGATCTCCGTATACGGAATCTGTGCACTCGAGATGAATTGACACGGCAACCAGTTTGATGAAGGCATTGTTTCAATTTGAACGTCTTCCGATTGTGACTTGTAATCCGTTCGGGGATAGTATCGAATGAAATGTATGATGACGGTTCTTTGCATATTAACTGTCCAATAAGGTCTGCCTGTATAAATGGTGTGAAACATATTTCCACTATAAAATTTCTTCACAACGTCACCATCATTAGCGTAACGCGAGTAACCGGCAAGGTCTACCTTAGTTGATTCAGTAGGTCTTCCCTGCGATAAGTTTATCATCCCTAAAGTGAAAACAAGTATTGCGCATCAGAAGTGCGTCATAACGGAACATCGCAACTTTGTCTCCAGGGCTTGCTGCCTTTTCGATATACTGGACGACGGCGTAAAATATATAGCTATCTTTATAGAAGTAGAATGAAAAATGAAAAAGTCTCCATACAAATCACTATGACATGCCTGATGTAGATTTTTCCACGTTAAAAAATTCTTAGGAGAGTCAGTCGACCAAAAACAACAACAAATATCTTGGAAAATCTTCTCTCTTTTACAGGTTCAGCTATTTTGTTATTAGAAAACTTCCTGGTCTGGACTTATTACAACCAATACAAAGTATTTATTTGCTATCATGTGATCAAAGTAAGTGCAAAATAAAGTGTAAGTTTCCAGACCAGAGAATTTTCTAATGACTACCGGTTTTTAGTGGACCAGAAAATATAGAAAGGTTTACTCACTTCTGCGTAGTTTGATGATTGCACGTTTAATCTGTTGATTTTGCCATGTGTTCCCTGAGGAGAAGGTTCCCATAAATTCACCAGTGGGATAACCAGTTGTGTGGCAATTGTGGAACCACCAACCGCCATTTCCGTTCGATTGGGAGCAACTCCCTCCCGTGTCTGCATCGTTATCCGTGTCCTTTGTCGAAAATTTCATTCCATCGAATTCGGTCATTCCGTCTGCTGCTGTGCTGGTACTAATGTACTTCTTCACACTCAATTGGTAATCAGTGTTTTCAGCGCCAACTTGAAACTCCTCATACCGAGCATAACTTGCACTCTCATCCAACGTAACCAAGTCAACTTTTACTTCGTGTACACAAGAGCTCGTGAGCTTGTTAATGTTTTCATTTCCCAGCCAATATGAAGCCATTTTGTCACCAAAGCCTAGTTTATACGCTTCCCAGTCCTTGTCAAACGACTCTGCACTGTCTTCTCTTTTCAAGATCACTGTCCATCCACCGTTTTCGTCAATCATGTCGCAATAAACTTGAGTTTTTGTCAACCCATCGATCGAAACTTCGTACACACCGTTTCTTGTAACACCGGCATTTGCTAAAGTTAAACAGTCTTCTCGTTTGACATAAAAAACTTTGGCTCCTTCGGTGTTTACAAACGAAAGATGATTGAGATCTGCGACCTGACACTCGTCCCTGCTAAATATCTCGCACTGGTAACCTTCCAGGAGTTCTTCTATATTTACTATATCACAAGGCTGACTGTACAAGCATAAGGCTAAGCATTGTTGCTCCGTCTTTTTTATTTCCGTTGCAGTGGGAATTGCATTATATTTCACGCCTGTCTTGTACAGCTGAAATTTCTTTTCATACAAACAGTGAACTCCTTGAAAAGCAATTTGTAACAGAATGAATATCTGTTCGTGTATTCTCATCTTGGTGGCTCGTGTCGATTACAAGTAAGAGTCGATGTCACAAGTCAATTTCATTTATGAAGTTTCGAACCACCGAAATGAATATTTCTTGTTCGCTTTGCAGAGGAGATTAATTATTTAAAAGTCAATTTCATTTTGCTATTTATCTTTTTCAATATACATATTGGATTTAAAGTTTTGTTGTTTATATTCTATTCACTATCTGAGAGTTGACCAGAAATGATCGAGGTTACATAATGCAGAATAGGTCTAGGGGTCATTGACTATTAAGACGGGGGTTTAGTGAGGCGGGCAAAAATATATTAGTTGTGGTAAAATTTGGTCATAAATATTTAAAACAGTCATTTTTCCCTCTAGTAAATTTGGGTTTTAGACATAAAAAAACGACAACTGTTTAATGGGTATTTCTTTGTTTATCTTAGGAAATCAAAACTATATTTGCTTCCTCTCCTGTAAAAATCTTAAATTATTTTCTATTGCACAAAATTAGTTTCGAAACGGGCTTCGGAAGAAGATTAGCAAATTTATAGAAACAAGTATAATGGAAAATTTGGGAAAATAATCATTCAGGGCCATTTTGAGACAATTTGGTCACCCCACTCTGAAATTGGCCACTTTCCCCCGTTTTATTATCCTTGATAATAAAAGATATTTTAAGATTTAAATGTACAATTGAGAGACCTCATTTGAATAAGTTTGTTTGTTTAAATATTCATTGTAGGCGTGTTCGTATGAATGTTTTATTTGCCAGCGGCGGGACAACTAGCTAGGAAAACTGTCTATTTCTCTCTCTCTATCTGAACCATAGTGATTTTCAACTAGAAATTTTTTAGTGAGAAATAGCCAGGTTCGTTGATTGGATGAGACAGGTCACGTGACAGTCAATAAAATATTCAACATGAAATAATTATTCTGTTAGTGTTGTCCTTATGGCACAAAACTTTACGCGTTTACATACAAAATGTTTTATCTAGGTGAGTGAAAAATATGTAAACAAAACTGTTTGAACTCGCGATAAATGATCAGTTAACAAAATGGCAACTGTGGTAGACGAACCTTATTTCTATATTATTAATTAATTCGCATATTTAAGAAACAATAGACTAAATCTGATTGGATCTTTTTTTTTGAATTCAAATTCAACTGTTATCAGCTGTCACTGTGGGTTGAACCTCTTTTCCTCAAATCATATCAGCCAATTAAAATAGGGAAAGAGAAAGAGTTAGAGTAAGTTTCCTAGCTACGGGACAACCTGCTATCGTATCTCTTGACTTTCTTTAAGTGTGTTTCCACTCACAAGTTTGAACGATAAATAAATTTCAAGCAAAAATATTTCACCATCGTAAGTAAATAAACTGAATGACAATGTTCCAGGAAGCGCAAAGCGGTTTTTCTTTGAAAGGGGAGAGAGGGAGGAGGGAAGATATTGCGATAATAAAATTTTTTTTTTAGGGGTTCGGCTCAGTAGAATTCATATAATCCATAATGTTCTGTTATTCCCAATAAGAATAAGCGCCCACTTTTACAGATGGGCGCTAATTCGATGAGGGAGCACTTAATATTCGAGAGTGGCGCTTAGTAAAATTTCTTCTCCTAAGGTTGGCGCTTATTCGAGGAGGACGATGCATTATGGGTAATTCTTACTTTTTAATCATTCATGGTGCTCATAACCAGAAGTGTTATCACTTCACAGACTAAATCAATCTTAATTAGATACAGGCTAGGATAAATTTTGTGGAAAGTCGGGTTATCGTCCAGTAGGGTGTTTGTCCGATCGGGAAACTGTTTATATACTACTATTATATACTGATACGATTGAACTCGTGTCGCCCAGTCGATATGAATCGATATTTTGATTTTGCTATAGATCTAACTTCATATTTAAAACAGCCTTAAACTAAATCTGTTCCACCAAAGTTGCTATTACCAAATTGCGTCAATGAAAAACAATTCTGTTTAATTGATAATCCTTTAACAACACTGACAAATGGTAACTACGTAGGTGTTTTGGAAACAATAGGTAATAAACTATACTGCGACTTTAATAACTTTAATTACTCATTTTTCAATAATGTTTTTGTGTTATAATTCTTACATACAAATTTGAATTATCATCGTTTTTTATTTCGAAAATCCTTTGGAATCCATGTCGCAATCCATGTCGCCATTTGCCACCAATAGAACTGTTTAGAAATATTTTTCTTTACTTTGTACTTATGAAGATTGCCGCTGAGTAAGAGGAAAGCATATCATGTCGATTACTAATCATCTTTAACGACAATAGTCGAAATGTGTATAAGAAGAAATCATATAAGAACACAATGCTTCGAAGGCCTAAAAGTTAAGAACATGCTAACAACATTAGAGGCTGAGGAGCGTTTGCTCTTAAAATATATTTTTACATTTTACAAGAGGAAACGTCATTATAATACTCAAACACGAGAATATTATCATTATGTTGATTACATCAGTATCAACTGAACTCGCAAAAAATGTCAACTCCGTTGAATAGTGTATAATAGTGTAGAACTTAAGAACATATTAAGAACATTTTTAAGATTCAAAGTGAAGGAGTTATGAACGTTCTAAGGCTTCATCAGAGTTGAGTGTTCTTATATATAAATAAAAACGTGTATATCATATATTTCACTTTTTTCATAGATTTTGATATATATATCTTTATTGGATGACTTTTGGATGAAAAATGAAGATTTTTCAATTTATTATGCTGGTGATGTCGAGGTTACACAAAGGACAATCATGGTATGAGACACCTGCTTTCGAAGAATTCGGTAAGTTTGAGATAACTTGGTAAATACACAAATTCAGGCTACTCTTATCTATCATTATATTTTGTACACAAAGTTGCATCCAGATCCTCGTAACGTATTCTACCAAGGTGACCATGATGATGGGAGGATCTGCGTTTATAACTTGGAATTATAACTCCTAACATCTTTGAAAAAACCTGGAACCAACTTAGGGGCTGATTAGACGATCACTTTTTATCGCGGGTACCTGGGTTATCTTGGGGATCATGTAATATCGCATCCACCGAGCCAGGCCGGTAACCGATATGAAAATTGACGTTTGCACATGGGTAGTAAGCATATTTTTATTTGTAAACATTGGCGTCTTTTGTTTTTAAAGCCTTTTTTCATCTCGAACTGCAATGTTTTTTAACATTATAATACCGGGCCGAAAAATATTTCTCGAACTGAGATGTACTTTTCAACCAGGCATCCGAGATGAAAAGTAAGCATGTAACCACCCCCTTTAGAGAGGCGAAAAGGATGGTAAGATCGAAGGGTATAGTATACAACACTCAATCGGTGCATCCGTTACTCTAACCCAAACTTTGACAGCTCTCCTCAAAGTTCTTCTCAAAGTCTAAATAGTAGGATAGTCTAATATGCACGTCATCGTCGGTTTATCTAATTGTCAAAACAAAAATGGCGGAAGTTTGGGCCGATAGTTTAGTCTTTGTATTACTATAGCCGACAAATGTATACGTGAATTGAAAGAAAACATAAATTGGGCATCGCACAGCCTTTAAAGTGAACTTTCTTGGAATATTTTGTTTTTGCACGGCTTACCGAAATCGTTTATTTTCTCAAGAATTGATTTTGCTTCCCTTGAAAGTATGGAAAGCCTTACACTTCCTTCCTTCGATCTCGATTTGCTTCGTTTTCAGTGTGGACAGGGTCTGTTTGTTATAAACATGTTCTGCCTACGAATGGGTTGATTTTTACGTACTTCAAAAGATGAGGTAGACAGAAAAACGTCATCGAAAAAATATTTTGACCTATAGGTGATACCATGGCTGATTGCGTGAGGATTAAGGATGTTTCTTCAACGGATTGCACTACAACAGTGGGTGAAACAGAATGGCGGACATTGGATGGAACTTGCAATAATCTAGCCAATCCAAGACAAGGAGCAGCTAATACGCCATTGAGGCGCATCATTGGTAAGTCATGCATAATTTTAGCCCCGAAAAAATTCCGTCCTCACTTAAAACTGAACTTAACGTCTGAAATTTCAATATAATGATAATAATAATAATAATAATAATAATAATAATAATAATAATAATAATAATAATAATAATAATAATAATCATCATCATCATATATTCGGGAGCCATTATTTACCAATGGTTATTTCACCCTAAAACTTTGATGTAATAATTAAAAAAAATATAGGATAAACAATTAGCAATAAAAACAAGAAAAATTTGATATTGAAATACATTCTGTAAAAAAAATGGAAAATAAAAACACCAATAAAACAACTCAGCGGCAAAAAGAGTAAAAAAGTCTTGGGTAGTAGAGACCCTCCAAGATCATCATAGAGAGTCATCATAATTAAATCAATATACTCTTTCCGCAAATGTTTCAAAAGCGAAAAAAGTGTACGAAAAAAAACCCCGTCTATTTTAATACTCATCGTGCTAAAGCCGTGAGTAATTAGTAGATTAAGACAATAGATTGTTGGTTTTTTTTTCGTTTCTTTCTTTAACGTTGACAAAACATATTATACAATACACGGTGAAACAAAATACGCTAATTAAAGTCAACAGAATATATAAATTGTTGATGATGTAGAAACAGAAATAAGGAGTACACATTGTCGCTAAGTATATTGTCCTAATTCTCGATAAATCCTACACTCTCCAAGTACTTTTTGAATAAGCTGCACTGGTTTCCATAGCTTTATTGTTTGTTTAAATACCAAGAGATTTTCTGCATTTTTGACGTGGGTAGGAAGAGATTGCCAGAATTTTGTTCCAATATAGGATATAGTCTCTGTGCCATATGATAGAGTTTTGGGTGCCTTTTGAATAAAATCACAGTTATGCCTATGCCTCAGATTAATATAAGGTACTGAAACTTTGAATACATCAGACATTATGTCCGGATTTAGTACACTTTTAGTTTTATAAATTTCTTAAGAGAGCTCTGATATTTTGATATTTTGACAGTGACTAAGCACAAAATTGCCCAACTGGCGGGAAGTCAATATGGATTAGTATATGTAATACGGTTATTGACTGAAAAATATCAAAACTAAACTAATCTAATCTAATATATAATCGCATTGGCTAGTGCGATTAACAACAAATTTGTATGAGTAATTTCTGGACACTTTCTACAAACTTCGCCATATTTCATCTATCTTATATATTTTAAACAGCTGCAAATTACCCAAAAGGTAATATCCCGCTTGGTCATCCTTCTGCGGGTTTAAGCAAGGTTGTGCCGACACCGCAAGAAATCTCATATCGGTTATTTGAAAGTGCAGCCGACCCCGGGAATGTTAAACATGTATCTGGTCTTCATATGGCGTTTGGGCAGTTCCTGGATCACGATTTATCATTGACGCCAACAGATAAATCCGTGAATTGTGCCAAACCAAGGTAAATGGGAATCTGTTTTTCAGTCGATTGTTACAGGAAAATTGAGGTATTTTGGGCGTTTCTAGGTTGCTTCGCGAATACCTATTATGTTAATATCGAGGGTTTGGCTATCAATGGACACATTCCCAGGGTGGTTGTGAGGAAAATTCTCTCGGAAAATTCTCTCGGAAAATTCTCATCGGGTTATTCGTTACGTAGCTGCTGCAGTAAAAGTAAATTTAGAAATGGTAGACATTTCGTCCTGAACCACACTGAACATGCGTGTTTCACGTTGAAGTCAGGGAGATCTGGTTTGTTTTCACTGCAGTGGAAGATGTGTCCGAAAATTCCGATAAAAATTCCTGGTAAAAACGACGACTTTCTTTCCTCGTAGATGTGATAAAAACGACGACTTCATCTACCCGTGTTTGCCGATTCGTCAGTCTAGATGGTTAATTAGTAGTAAATGCTCCAAGTTCACTCGATCAAAAGCCATTTGCAATGAAAATTTGGGTGAAACAAGAGAACAAGTAAATGTACTGTCTTCGTACATTGATGGCTCGATGATATACAGCGTCAGTGAGGAAAAATTGATGGCTTTACGAACAAACGCAGGTATTTAACACATCCTTTCTTAAGATAGGGTAATTGCCTAAATGTTCTGGCCTAGCATTATCTACCTGTTAGACGGTATACTATCAGATACACAATACTTAAAACTAAAATAGACCAGTTTACGGAATAGTTTATCATGTATTTGTTAGTGTAAATAACCTGTATAAATGTATTTGATAATTATTCAAAACGTTAACGGGAGGATTTTTGCGTCAGAGAAAAGAAGTAAGCCCTCATAAAATAAACTTGAATATTTCTTGTTTTTGTCTTGAAGTTCCCACAAAATCCCACCTCCCAAGTACATAAATGTATATCCCACCTCCCACATTATATGGGCTAATAACTGGATAGACCTTCCCTTTCTCTTTAAAAACACAATTGTCTCCGAGTCCTTTAATTAAGTCTCGCTCCCACCTGTTTAATTGTTTATTATTCACAATTTCTTTACTTTATAATCTGATTGCCATATTACAATGTCTCACATGATCGATGAAATCCAGTTTACATACTTAAACGAGATAAAGCTCGGAAATTCAGTCGAAACGTGTGTGCAATTATGTTTCATTCGGTTCTATAAAGTACATGTTTTTGACTTTTCAGGTGATGGGAAACTGCGAGTGACAGTCGACAATCTTCTGCCATTCGATCCTCATGCAACAAATGATTGTTTAACGAGAGGAGGTTGTTTTCTAGCTGGCGATTCACGTGTTGACGAGCATATTGGCTTAGCTAGCTTCCATACCTTGTTCGTTCGTGAGCATAACCGTATTGCGGGTCAGCTTGCAGAACTACATCCTGATTGGACAGGCGAACATATATTCAACACAGCAAGAAGTATTATTGGTGCAATATTGCAACACGTTACTTACAATGAGTATTTACCGACACTGGCTGATCTTGATCCCTACGCAGGTTATAAAGACACTGTTGACAGCAGTATTTTCAATTCTTTCAGCACCGCTGCCTTTCGGTTCGGTCATAGTCAAATAAGGGGTGCTTGGGGGCAGTTAAACGCCAACTTTGACCCAGTGGAACCAGATATCCCTTTAAGAAGGACTTTTTTTAATAATACTAAGCTCTTAGATAACGGCATAGAGCCAACGTTTTTTGGACTATTAGCCAACGAATCTGCAGATGTAGATTTGAATTTTCCACTAAGTGTGATTGAACATTTATTTGTTCCAATGGAGGTACGAAAAGGCCTTGAAAATCTGGCTGCCATCAATATACAGAGGGGACGCGATCATGGAATTTCTGATTACAACTCGTGGAGAGAAGAATGCGGCTTGTCAAAAAGATGGGTTTATATCAAAGAATTCAAGGAGATATCTTGGAATAATCGATTTAAGCTCACGTGGGCATATGGTGACCGAAATATAGAATATATAGATTTATTCTCAGCTGGATTATCCGAAAACCACTTAGAGGGGAAAATTATTGGTCCAACATTTAGTTGCATTATCAAGAGGCAGTTTGAAAACATACGTGACGGAGATCGCTTTTGGTTTGAAAACGAAGACTCGGGCTCCTTCACAAGAGAGCAGATTTCCGAAATTAAACGGGTTACGTTAGCTCGAGTACTATGCGACAATTTGCAAGGCATTGTATCTATACAACGAAATGTCTTCAAAGCATTCACAGAGAATAATAGACGCCATGTTTGTGAAGATCTACCTAGAATGGATCTATCGAAATGGTGACAAAGTTGCTATTACAAACAGAGCAAATAATACAGAAATCAGTAAAAGAGTTGAGAATAAAACTGAAAGAAGGGAGTCTATCAACCTCGTACCCGGGTTCCTTGCCTTTTTGATATTCTTCCCCTCCGTCCGTTCTTTACAAAAACGTTTGTTATGTATAACTGCATAGTGAACTACCTAGAAACGAATTGGTAGAAACTGCTTTCGATCATTAAATAAATATTTATCAAGTTTCAGTCATCTTTCAGGAGCAGGTCAGCTTGAGAAAAACCCACTAATTATGGGACAGGTCCAGATATTTTATAACTTGAAGTCTTTTTTGAAACGCCAATGAACTAAAGTTTATTTCAAGTTTATTTCGACCAAACGTTGTCAAATAAACTTGGATGTGTCGATGTCTTTTTCATAGTTGAAATATCTTCGAAAAAGGCATTTAACTTGCTGATATAATAAATATATTACTTTCTCACAAATTGAATTTATTAGTGTAACTCGGCCCTTCCCAATAGGCAAGTCACGTGTTCTTATAGTATAAGAGCCAATTTGGCGCGAAAATAGTCACATGTCATTTAGCTTTCAAACCATGAGTTGAATTGACTAAGAGGAAATATGCGTTGGAGTAGGCGTATTCATCAGTTCAGTTTACTGAGCTCTAGCTATGCCTCTGAAAATGGTAAGCATAAAAATGAGGGTAGCCATTATAACTCCTTCATATTACAGTGTTTTTCTGTTTTGCGAAATGGCCTATTTATAAATAAATGGCCTATTGATCAGTTAATTAACTATCTAGGTCTTTAATTATGGATGAGATTAGATTTAGATTAGATTTTTTTCTAGTCGATACGAACATAATCATTTGTCATAATCAATCATAATCAATTATAATATTTTGTCATAGATTTTATTGTCTATCAACTTAAGGAGTAAATAATATATCTAAAAAAAATAAGAAATAGTAATAAATAGTATTAAAACCAACATCGTTCCCAGGGCTTGTTGCCTTTTTGATAAAATCCATATATCGAAAAGGCAAGAAGCCCTGGGGACAAGGTTGGTTTTCACATATTTTAATGACTAGGGGAGGCTAAGGAAAGATTGTTAGATTTCATTTGACCAAAAATTGTTCGGTAGTTTACTATGCTCTCTCTCCTTAATATTTAATTTTTATTCTATTATTGATTTCTTTTATAAATATATATTTGCAAGAAATGACGTCACGACCACGACGTGTCGTCTAGACGCTGATGTCGATGCGATATGTCGAACAAACGTTCCATCTATATCTAGAAGAAGAATAATATAAAATAAATATAAAATAAAGAAGAATATAAAATAGTGTAAATAAACATGCGAGTGAAAAACACACAATTTCACGGTAAATAGCTCATGTCGTCTGTCATATAATACGCGAATAACGTTTTCTTTGGAGTATAACTTTATATTAGTAACTTTAGATAAAGAAAACGTTATTCGCGTATTTATGACAGACGACATGAGCTATTTACCAATTTAACTAACCACAGGAGTTACGGAGATTTCCTGGACAGAAACAATTTTATGCATTCTGTAGATGCTTATTCAGTTAAAAACTGATAGATAGATTTACTTTACCAAAAAATGATTCTCAATACTTTATCCGCGCCTTTTGCGCCCGTATTTATTGGCGTTATTTTTGAAAATCCACACGGTCAAAAAATCCACAAAAAACCACACCGTCCTTTAGTTTTTGAATGAAATTAACGCGGTTGCAACAAATAGATTTCAAAATGTATGAAATTAACGAGAATTTGAGGTAGTGGTGAATTTTGTAAGGCAAAAAAACCTACTATGAGCATACTATGAGTTTGGCAATATTCGACAACGTCATTTGAGTATGTCAAAGTTGAATGGATCTTTCCCGAATTTCAGTTTAAACACCAATATTAATTATATCAAACTATGTTGTTGTTTTGATGCGTTTTATTGTTTCTTGGTAATTACTTGATTATATATTTTGCTTAGAGCGATTCAAAACAAATGGGTGAGTCTGGCTGATTCTGGCTGATTTCTGATTCTGATTCTGATTTCTGATTGGCTGATTCTGGCTAGTTCCATAGTTAAGTAATACCGTTGAATTTCACAAATTTGATGTGTGAGAAAATCATTAGTACATACAACAGTAGTCAATCTATCATCGAAGCCATGGAATCCTTATTAAATATCAGATCTTTGTCGATCGGTGTGTTATCACTCACTGCAGTGTAAGAGTCCATCGAAGGAGGCAAACAGATATCCACTTCTATCTTACAAATCACACATCATCTACCTACAATTCTTGGCATGAACGTTCATGAGTTCGCTCACAATCATTTAATAATAATAATTTACTTTATGAACACATTAAAAATGATTGGAGAATAATTTCAAACATCCAACTTTGTTTCTGATAAACACAGCTCTTCTAGCCATTGCTCTTTCCCGAAGTTTTGGTTGCCTCAATCATCCATACGCATATACAAATAAAATGTTGTGTTGTGGAATTGGTGTCCTCAGAAATATGGACGTGTCTAAAAACAATAATGCGAAAAATGGGTACATTGAAAAAAAAGAAAGAGAGAGAGCCGAATGACCGTTGAAGATGGCGGACGCAAAATATAAACAAAGAAGCAAAAGTGATATTGAATTCAGCAATTATGTTCAACAAGTGTTTCAACGCATATATCCGGTTGGAGAATTTCTTTCATTTATTTCAAATCGACTTTCTTGGAATATTTTTGGTTCTTAATAGTTCGAAAAGTAACAACTTTGATATTGTAAGTGAAAGACGGAGTAGAAGTGAATTGGATTCTACCTGATCTTACATAGCTAAGGCAACTGGCATACCATGACAGACGACATATGTGCGAATGGACGGAACCTTATATGTTTGGCTTGTAAAAGATTGTTCAAAAGTTCATCTGGGTTGAAAAACCAACAGCGTGCATGTTAAGTGTATCTTTACTGTCAACAAAAACCTAATTAAGTCAAGCGAAAATCATGAATGGAACTAATTAATAATGTAACAGCGGTGAAGTTTTCTGCAAAGAAATACATGATGCGTACACCAAGATGAGCGTGTGGAGGAAGAATATCTTCCAGCTACCGAAAGGCAGTATTGGGAAAAGCTTTGTCGAGGAGCTGACAAAAGCAATAGAAATGTTGAATAATAACGGATCATACAGAACCGTTGCTTTGAAGATGTTTATGTTTTTACCTAACTGTTACTACAGCGCACAAATCCAAAAAGTTTCTGTTGCAGATAACAGAAAGATATTGAAAGACGGCTGAAATTTGGCAACAGAGAGAAATTTCGGTACTGGTTGCTGAATGTCTGGTTATTTAGAGTAGACTTAGCAGTATCACAGGGAGAAAGAAGGAGAGAATTTTCGGTGAGGAGTTTCAAAAGCAAATAAACAAAGGGAATATCAACGGAGCACTACGTCTTCTCTCAACAATGCAATGGAATCCTACCGTTAAATGACGTCACCATGGAAGAACTCACTTTGAAACCATCTTGAAGCAAGCCCCGTCAATCAAGATCTTTTGTTACAAGGGCCAATAGCAACCATAAATGAAGTCATGTATGAAGATATTGATGATATGCTTATACTTAAGGCATGCTCAAAATCCAAGAGTGCTGTTGAAGTTTCTGAATGGGATGATGCGGATGAATATAGGCATGGGAAGCAGTGTATCTGCAATGGCAAGAACGGATCTACGAAAAGCAGTAGATATTAACAAGAATACTATGCTCGAAAATTGTATATGATCCTGTCAAATCCTGTGAGAACGTTGTTTTTGCGTCGAAGAACTGCAAATCTACCACACGTCACAAGACAACTTTTGGTTTTTAAAAATTTGATTGTGTGGTGGCAAACTTTATTTGCGTTTTTTTGAATTACAGTTAAAATTTAGAAAAAAGACTTTTAAATCGCTTGTTTGTGAACTTAAATCTTTCATTTGAGCCGTTAAAGTTATTTAAGTGGAGAACGGAACCTTTACATTATGTACATGGCTTTCAGAGGTTTATCACTGTAGTCTAAGTTTGCTTTTTATCCTGTGGAAAATTAAAAACAATTCAATATTTACTTTATAAAATGAAACAAAAAATCTTAAAGCTAAATCTAAATCAACAAAAAGTATTTTGAAGTGTAGAAGAGACAATTAAGTGGTAGAAATAAATACAATAATAATTAATCTATATTTTTAACAATAAAATCGGTCATCTTGGTTAACTTTTACACGTGTTTTGTGATAGTACTGTTCACCAGAAAAGAAGAAAAAATACCGCACCCCATGATCACGTCTCTTCAAGCATGGTTCAAAATTACAAAGTTTTATATAAAATTCAGGTCTAAATGGTGGGACGACTTTTAGTCGGTTTGTGTACCTTGGGAAGTCCATTAAGTACTCCCGGCTTAGAACCTGACAGGACTCAGTTTCTTGTATGTAGTATCGTTAAAAATATTATTTCTTAGTATAGATTTATAAGAATTTTTCAACTCTTTTTCAACAGCAATAATATACTTCAGTTCATTTCCTACAGGAATGTCTAAACGAAGAAATTTAGAAGCGTCTTGGAGAAGGGACTCGACAGATTTAAAATATGAAGTTTTATCAACAACTACAACGGTATTCCCTTTATCAGCCTTTTGAATAATTATACTATCGTTATTTAAAAGGCTAACAAGAGCTTCAGATTCCTCCTTGGTGAGATTAGAAGAAGCTGGGCACTCGTTGTAAAATTGTATAAAATTTTGAACCATGCTTGTAGAGACGTGATCATGGGGTGCGGTATGCCCCCGAAAGCTTGTCAATAAATTACACATGGATTTGTCGAAAACGTTTTTTCTTCTTTTCTGATATGAATGACATAGCTTCCATCATATGTTAGTACTGTTTACATTTTTTACATATGAACCTTCTCACTCTCAACCGTAAAATTGCACTTCTCGCAAATACCAGTGAATTCGAATTCATTTCTAAAATTTTTCTTGTAATTTTTTGCAATGTGTGTTTTCGAAATTTTGTTTCATCAAACATCTCTTCTAAGAGTCTGTTATTTTGTTACCTGAATATTCTTTATTTTGTGTGCTTTTTCTTTTCATTTTGTTTTTCAAAATTGTTTTAGAAGTTTGTTCTTCCATGTTTCCTGAAAGAAAGGTTAACGAATGTAAGAAGTTTTTCAGGATTAGCTAAACATTTGAGAATCTATTTTTTATGCAATTTGAGTCTTTTTAGAAATCGAATATGTAATTATCTATTCTTTAATAAAGTGATATGCCTGTGAACTGCTTTCAGCTTTCAGCTTTTCCAATGTGCTTTCTTTGGTCTTTTATAAGGAGGTAGGTCTCTAAGATTTTCTTTAACATGAAGTATTTTCCTTTTCTTTGTTGACTTTTGACTCAACCCGGGAAGGCAATCTGGTGTGTTATTAGACAATGGCAAACGGTCATTTTTATCTGCACCTTCAGTTAATTTCTATGTGATCAGATGGCAAATATTGGAGCACTCTTTCAATTTAGTTTCACTTTTACAATTGTAGGTTAAATCAATAGCTTCCTTTAACATAATTCTGCATCGTTCCTGTTCTTTATGTAGGGTGTTGTGCTTATATCAAGGTGGTAAATCTTTAAGTCGGCTGCTAACATTCTGAGTACAAGTGACATCACAATGTTCCAATTTTTTTTCAATTTGCTCTGTCTTCATTTTTGTTGAAACTACATCTTTGTTCATGGTTATAAATGGCCTCTCAATGTAGTATTTCAGGAGACGCTTCCATGACCAATTCTCAAAATGATAAAAGATGGCAAAGATATGTTTACAAGGCCAGAATGTATGACGTAAGTCATAGCAGCTTCACGAATAGACGGATAGATCAGCGTAATACAAAACTTTGCTTCCTGGTGTTTGTGATTGAAATTCAAAAATGCCTTTCAGTTCATCTTCACATGTAATTGCTTCCTTTGGTATAGATTTAGCAACATCTCACCTTTTCAGAACATGTTAAACAAAATTGTGCAGTCTTTCATGTAGATAAATAGGTATGTTACAGTAACCGTTCTATCGCAATAGTATTTCAAATACATATGCTTTAAAATTTTGTTTAAAGATTCGACTCCGTTGTTTGTTGTGACAGAGCGGTTGGCAAGTGGTATGCAAAAGAGCAAACCAATATTGATTCACGTAGTGAATACCTTCTTTTAAATTTTCTTAACCTCTCACAAAAGTCCTCCCACGTATAACTCAATTAAATGCTCCTCAAGTACAATAAAAAATGTTCCTGTTCTTGGAATGAGAATTTATTTTCCCTTTTCCTAGCCCATCGAGTCCACGCTTGCTCTCTGTGAAAGTCGCAGATATACACTGTCATTCCATCAAAGACTTCCTGTAGGGCCGATATTTCAGCTTCACTGCAGTCAGTCATCCCATTCAGTATTTTCCAGCTTACACTCCAACTTTTTATGATTTCCAATGCCTCTTTAATTCGTTTCTTTGTTTCTAAGCAATGAATTCTGCCACTGGAAAGGACCCCACGTCAGTTTGAACTGCCACGATAAAAAGCAGAAGAGCATATTTGTTCGTTCTGTACGTAGCATCTTAAAAATTATATCACGACAGTATTTATGTAACATTTCCTTCTGCCACTATTCTTGATAGACGTATAGAAAGTCAGCCTCTTTTCCGTCTTCACTTATTGACTGAGGTCGAAAGAAGAAAGAACGTTAGGTATTATTTTTCTTCCACTCCTCCATTTTAGATTGCAATGATACTTGGTCTAACTTGTTGCATCGATATGCTCGAAGTGATAATCTTACGTGGTTTGGAATTGTATTCAAATCGGGATAATACGATGAATTTGATGGGTCAATCGCACAAGTGGCATCTTTTTGTAAAATATTTTTTACGAAGTCACTTACGTTGAAGTTTTATTTTTTTTATATTTTTTTGTCAAATATGATAAATTACAAGACAAATAATAATAGACGATTTCGTCGGAGATAAAACTGTGAAGAAAATTAATGCGTAAAAAAATAACAAAAAAACATATGATCATGAATAACAACGCAAAAAATACAGTTCTGAGTTTAGGGAGGAAGCATCAATTGAAAAGAGAACCTTTAATTCTGCCACTAGCGATAATATATTTAATTACATCACAAATGATAGCACAGTTGTTTGTGTCTGTCAACTGTGAACTTCCATACAACAGTGTCTGAAAAAGTGTATCACTTTGATACGGTAGGACTGAAAAAGAATGGTTGCGATTAAATAGCAATGAACTTTCTAGAAAGTAGTTAGGCCAATGCAATAGGTAATGTTTAATGTTTTCATTTGCATAAGATAGTTGTTTGTCCATGATAGAGAACAAAGAGGTATCATCAGCAAAGATTTTCACTATTGATCTGAGGTTATTAGGTAAGTCATTTATATATATAAGGAAAAGAAGTGGGCCAAGAATCGAGTCCTGGGGAACACCCGCTAGTATTTGCGCTTAAGACGAGGCCTGTCCATTCAGAACTAGCCTGTGAAGTCTATCTTTAAGGAAATCACGGAGCAACGATAGAAGAGGAGCAGTTATACCATGCATTTGTAATTTAAAGACCAGACCATCATGCCACACTTTGTCAAACGCTTTTGAGATTTCAAGAAAAACTTTTTGCGTATCCTTGTTGGATTGGCATTAAAACCCTTATAAATGTCATGCGTAATGGACAACAATTGAGCGATGCACGAGTCATTCTTGCGAAATCCCGATTGGCAAGTTGAGAAAAGTGTTTTATCCTCAAAATAGCTATAGACTGCGTCATAAGCATTTTTCAAATATCTTCCCTAGAACCGGTAAAAGAGACAAGGGTTTATAATGGTCAATTATGTATTTCTCAGATCTTTTATGACAAGGAGTTATGTTCACCCTTCTCCAGTAGGCGGGGTATTCTGAATTATCCATAGAATATGAGAAGATTTTAGTGAGAGGTGTAACTAGTGACTCGTCACTAATACAAAGCATTCGTACATACAGATTATCCCAACCATGCGCCTCACATTAAGAGAACGTATAATTGATAGAATTATAGTTGCAACAAAATTTACTTTGCTTAAACGATGTTCCGTCACAACAACAGAGCATGGGAGTCTGCAGGTTTTCCACACAATTTCCATGAGTAACAATAAGGCCATTAAATTTGTAACAAAGAATTCAAAACAGAAAACGTTCCTTTTCGGTGCTAAAAAAAGTGAGAGAGCATTGCGCATACGTGATTACCAACGAGGAAGTGCTGATAACCTGCTCCTAATTCATTAATTCACTGAGATTCTGAAACGTACACGTGTGGTAAACTTTCACCACCAATGTTGAGCCGATTAGGTCCAAATTACCTTGAAAACTGAGTTTTTTCAAAGTTTTGGTATTTTGAATTATATTTTGTTTGAAAATCTATCTCACGCGCGCTTCTTACAAGATGGGTTATAGAAACCATGTTATCAACAAAAAATTGTTGAAATTTGTTTTGTTGGCAATTATTATATCGTTGTTAATTGATTTTCACACTTGCAAAATTAATGAAACTAATGACACAGCCATTAAACCATTGTCAGTACGAAAAGCGAGAAACATTAAATGGGCAAAAGGAAAAGTTTGTTATTATAGTAACCATTGCTCAACGTTTAGTCTAATTCTGAGAGATGATGATGTTGAATTAAATCCAGGCCCTGGTTCATACGCACCATAGTGTCACGCTAAATGTACAAATCTTAATAATCAAAATATGACATTAAGAGAACCAACTTCGTGGACCTGTACAAGTTGTATGCATCTTGAGCTACCTTTTACTAACGTGAATGATCTAGATAACACATCGGATTTTGAAAACAACGCTACAATTCTGAACTACAGTTACACTGAAACCTTAAATCAACATCGAAACCATACATCAATTGCTCACCTCAACACACAAAGTCTACTTTCTACGTTTACTGAATTTAAAATGATGCTTTCTCTGTACAAATAAGACATACAGTAACCGAAACATGGTTAAAGAACGATACCACCCAAATAAATTATGTCTAAATCCCTGGCTATGATTTTGTATACAACAATCGCATCACGTCCAAAGGTGGAGGTGTTGGCATATATATATCCGAAACGTACACGTACAAAACACGAAATGACATGACGAACTTCGATACGTCAATTGTACATCAGTGGGTGGAGATCAAAGGGAAAAATAAAAACTCTTCCTTTCTTGTTGGCTGTTTATACCAACCTAGCTCAAATGAAAACGAAAAACGACAATGGTGTGAAAAAATTGACAAGTTGATGACCCAGGTGCACTCTAAGTGGGATAGCATCATAGTAATTGCTGGTGACTTAAACATTAATATTAACTCGAACACCAAATCTCACGAACTCTATTCTGACACTCTTAAAACTTTCAATTTATCACAACATATTGATAAACCCACAAGGAACAATCTGACTCTTATCGATCATATCTCATCCAATATTCCAGAGAAACTCGTTCATCATGACGTCATTCCAGCTGATGACTAAGTGATCATGACCTTCCTTATGTGATCTTGAATATTAGAAAACAGCGATTTGAACCTTTATTTAAATACATCCGTAATGAGAAGCAACTTGATATGAATGCCTACCTCAAAGATATAAGTTTATTACCCTTCAGTGTTTTATATTGAATAGATGTCCCAAACGAAAAACTTTCAATCTTTAATGAATTAGTATGGAACTGTATCAACGATCGTGCTTCTGTCAGACGTACGAAATTTACTCGACCTCCTGCGCCATAAATGCGTGATATTGACGTTGTTTCAAAAAGAAACGAATTGAATCAACTTCGTCAAGCTCGCGATCCTGAAAGAGACACATACAGGAAAGCTCGTAACGCATACAAGAAGACACTACGAAAAGCAAAATCCAGTTTCGTGAAAAAGTCTTTATCATCGCGAAAATCGAGAGTAATATGGCAAACTGTACGAAACATTCTTAAACCCCAACAACGGCGACTTCATCAAGATTCTGACGAATTAAACGAAAACTATGCAAATCTAGCAGCGATGGTCACCAATAAGACAAATAAACCTCTTGATCCAAAGATAATTCGGGATCTTTTGCCAAATTCAGAAGAAGAGAACGTCTTTCGCATTCAACACACAAATTATCAGGAAGTAAGTAAAATACTTACTGGACTTCGAAACGATTGCTCAAGTGGTTTTGACCAAATTCCAGTAAAGTTTGTTAAATCTGCTATAGATTACATCACATCACCTTTGGTTCATATCATCAATTCTTCCTTTGATCACGAACTGTTCCCTGACAACTGGAAGATTGCACGCATTTGCCCAGTTCCGAAAGTCGATAATCCTTCGAGAACGAAAGATTACAGACCGATCTCCATATTACCTGTGCTATCGAAGGTGTATGAAAACGTTATTTTAAGTCAAATGCTTGATTATATTAAAACTCAATATATATATACATATATATATATGTGATACTTAAATCTGGCTTTAGAAAGGGTCACTCCACCACCACCATGCTTCTGAAATTCAGAAATGATATACGTTCTGCAGTGAACAGTCACGAAATAACGCTTTCTGTCTTGATCGATTTTTCAAAGGCGTTTGACAAGATCGAACACGAACTATTACTGAAAAAACTCATTAAGTTCAACTTTAGCAACAACAGCATTAAGATACTAATGAGTTACTTAACAAACCGTAGCCAGTTTGTCCAGATCGACGACAAATCATCAAAAAGTGTACCAGTTCACTTTGGAGCACCTCAAGGAAGTATTCTGGGTCCCATTGTTGCTGAACTGCCCAATTGCATCAAAAATAAGACAATACAATATGCTGATGATACGACACTATATGGCTCGTCGAAAGAAGCAAGAATTCCGACTCTTATTACAGACGACATCAACTCGCTGTCACGACTGTTTGACACGGCTGGCACGACACGGCTGTTTGAGCACGACATCAACTCGCTGTCCTCGTGGTCCAACGATAATACTCTGGTATTCAATAATGACAAACTGCAATTCGTATCCTTTTCAAAAACCAGCAATATGGGAAGAAGTTATTTGATCCGATCCAACAACAAATCAATCCAGCACACAAGATCGGCCAAGTTGCTTGGACTAACATTTGATGAAAAATTAAGTTGGTCCGAGCATATCAATAGCATCTTGAAATGTTCCTATGGAACTCTTAGAACACTTAAAAACTTCAAGCATTTTACACCCTTCAAAGTTCGGAAATCATTGGCTGAAGCACTCATCTTGTCGAAGCTGAACTATTGTAACGTTGTATACGGTCAGCTTCCGCAATATATGATTAATCGTCTCCAACGTATGCAAATATGTGCAGCTGGTTACGTGTTCAACAAATATGTGGCAATCAACGAGGTATTGTCACTGAACTGGTTGCCTATATTGGAGTATATTGATTTCTGTACGGTGAAACTTTTTCATCAGGCCCTACATTCTCAACGCTGTACTCTGTATCTGAAGCTCGAAACTGTTCAGTATAACAGAAATACGCGATTTAGTCAAGATGGACTTAGAATCAAACATGGAGAAAGATTTACTTTTCAAGATCAAGCAAAAAATTTTAATCTATTACCCAAACCAATTCGTAAAGAAAAGTGTTACAGCAAGTTTGTATCAGAGACAGGGAAATTTTATCGGTACAAGGCCCAGGCACGCTTGTCACTATAGGATTGTGCTGTCTCTGGTTCTTAGATCTAAGTTGTGAGCACCTTATTTCATCAATTTTTTTGTTTCTGTGTTAATTTCTTGTTCTATTTTAGTCTCACAGAACTCTGGTGCATTTAATTTTAATTTTAGGTTTGGCTCTCAATTCCATATCTCAATCTTTTATCGAATCAACTTTCTCTGAGTTTATATTTTAACACAACACCTTCAAGTTTTTTTAAACTTTTATACGAAATGCTTTTATTTTTTATTTTATTTCATTTATTCTTAGGGAGAAGAACCATTCTATTTATGGAACCCTTTTAAAACGTAAATAATAATAATAATAACAATAATAATAATAATAATAATAATAACAACAATAACAATAATAATAATAACAATAATAATAATAATAATAATAATAATAATAATAATAATAATTACAATAACAATAATAACAATAATAATAATAATAATAACAACAATAACAATAATAATAATAATAATAATAATAATAACAATAATAATAATAATAATAATAATAATAATAATAATTACAATAACAATAATAACAATAACAATAATAATAATAATAATAATAATAATAACAATAATAATAATAACAATAATAATAATAATAATAACAACAATAACAATAATAATAATAATAACAATAACAATAATAATAACAACAATAACAATAATAATAATAATAATAATAACAATAATAATAATAATAATTACAATAACAATAATAACAATAACAATAATAATAATAATAATAATAACAATAATAATAATAACAATAATAATAATAATAATAACAACAATAACAATAATAATAATAACAATAACAATAATAATAATAATAATAATAATAATAATAATAATAATAACAATAATAATAATAATAACAACAATAACAATAATAATAACAATAATAATAATAACAATAATAATAATAATAATAATAATAACAATAATAATAATAATAACAACAATAATAATAATAATAATAATAATAATAATAATAATAATAATTAAATGTCAATTATAACTGTAACGACAAATAACACCGATAGCAAGTATTTTACTGTTTTCCTCCAGAGAGTCTAAAGGCAGTGTTTTTTTCTTTTTTGTGGGGATGTCTAACAAAAATATTTGCTATTTCTTTACAAAATGCAAATGTGAGTCCTGATATCACTGTAATATGTTTCATTAGCTTTTCACGAGAAAACGAAATATGAACGAAACATGAAATTAGTAAAAATACGCAATTCAACATCAGTTTAGGAAGTAAATCAATTTTCTTCCGTCAAAAAACTCCAGATGCTACATAATTAGTAACAACTCCTCGGCTTTTTCTGGTGAGCAAAAGTACATAGCGCTTAAAATCAGTAAATATCGGCACTACTTTTTAAACGTTTTTATTTATTCGCATTACGCTTAGTTTCCGATATACGGGGTTTGAAACAGCCGTGCATAATAAATCTGCCCATGTAAAACAAAAATCGTGAAATGCGCTTTATATCAAAGAAATGCCGACATAAAAAATTTAAATGATAGATTGACAGTTGGTTAATTGTGAGTTGTAAGTTGTTATGTACCAATCGATTTTACTTGCTCCAAACAACCTGGGCGCTTTATTTCAAAATATTTTTTAGAAATAAGCACTGATAGTTTAAAAATAATATTATTTTGAAAACATTTCGAAACAAGATACACTTATTTCTACGTAAAATCCCCCCTACCAAGCAAATTGTGTTCATTTGAGAAAAATGTTCATATACTCTCAATTTTTTTCTCATATGAACGTAATTTTTATAACATTTCTTAAGAGAGGCGAGATCTCGCTAAGAGTAGAGCGTAGACAAGTTATCCGGCTTACTGAGGTAATTTTTATCAATATGAACAGCAGCCCCTTATAGTGAAATCCATCTTTAATCTATACAATAATGAATCCCCTAAAAGTGTGTATAGGAAAGCTGAAATGACCTATAAGCATTAGCAAATATGATATGTTTTTTTGCTGATGAAATGTTTCAACATTTCATTTTATTTTATTTTTAGTTTTGGAATTTAAGATAAATTCACAATAATAACAATAAATTCACTCTGATGATGACCTTTGGAATGTGGTTTTAAACAACCATGAAGCTTCTTATTATCCTTTTTCTCAAGAATGTTTTTGTAACAAAATTGAAATTAACAATAACTTAGAAAGCCCTTGAAGAATTTCCAAAAATTCCAAACAAGATCATTGAAAAATTAAGCAAGTCATGTTTTCCTGACTTTTTTTACTTAAAAGGCAGCTTAAAATGCACGGAAGATGAAAGACTAAAGAGACAAGTTTTAACATTTTATTCTTCAAAGTATGGGTCGTTCCAGGTTATCGTGAAGTAAAGAACGTGTACAAATACAAATAAAACCTATTTGTTTAAGCAACGACGCGGATTGACCATTTTCAAACATCACTGGTAAAACAGTTTACGTGGTAGTAGACACTATAATTCTCTTCTTTGGCACTTTGTGTTGACCGAGCGTGCCAAACACTCTCTTCCTGCGCGAAGAATCATAAGATTCTGCAGCCGCCATGCCATCGCGCATGGCTGATAGCAGATAGGTATCCAATCTTTTCAAGGCTGTGTCTTACATAAAGACCGCAGCACAGTTAAGTTAAGGAAAATTTTCTCTCAGTTTGGCAGGATAAATAAGAAATGGTTTTTGGAAAAGAAATATGTATTCAATGTTACCTTGATTTTTTTTTTTTTTTTATCAACTTTTAAGTAGAGTGATTTGGTTACTTTCATTGCTTAAAAGTCACGTTCATCAAGAATCATTTGAATGAAGGAAGGAATTTTGAACACAGATAAAGAAAAAAGAAGAGCGCTTTAGAAAAGCGACCCGATGTAAAAGCACCAGATTCCTCCTCGTAACTTCATATGGTAGCTCACTTATCGATTGCGGTGATTTTTCAGGTTCATATTAAAAACCTATTGTTTCCCATGATTTATTGGCCGAAGACATTAGTTATTAAACAAACTAGAATGAAAATACGTTAATCTTTCTACTCATAAAATAGTTTTTATATAGACAGAACTTTTTTACGTAAAATTACGAGAAATAGACGAAGAGAATCAGGGACATTTCTATGTATTTTTATCAAGTTTAAATTTTCTAACCAAGTTTGTACGACATATGCATAATTGTGCAAGTTTTCAACATGAATATTTGATTCGAAAGAAGAAGAAAAATTACACACTTCTAATTAAAAAATATACACAACACCATCACAAATATTAGATAAAATTTGTTATCAAAACTATAAGAATCCTTTTGTGCTACTTCCAGACAATATTTTATATATATTTATATTTTTAAAAACTTATAGTATATTATGATTACTACATATTTACGAAAAAAAAAATTTGCGAAAAAAAAGTTGAATTAAAAGGTTACCCTATCCTTAAGTGTGAATAAGGTTTAATAAAGAAACACCAGAAACTTATTGTTTAAAACAAAAGAACTATACATCTGTGACCTTAACCATAGATTTTAAATCGAAAAAAAAAAAATGATTTCATGAACGAAAACTCCATCCGAAATACCACTTTTTACTTTTTACTTAATTTTTACTAGATCTTTGTACAACTACAAGTAGGAGGATAACGCTAATAATAAGAATGTTTAAAAGAGTTAAGTTGAGAACTGATGAAATGTTTACTGTGGCAGATTTGGACATCCTGTCGTGAGTTTGAAAACAAGATGTCTGGCCGGATATCTCAGACATCTTAGGCCGTGAGTTTGAGATGTCCAACCAGGAGTTTTGGAACTAGTCTTGAAACACCCGGTCGGACATATCCGTTCAAAACGTCTGTTTGTAAAAATTTTTCCTGAAAATTGCTAGAAATAAATCTCGAGGATTTAAGATAACTCAAAGAGATTTCCCGAGGTTTTTAACAAAATTCTGAAATCAACCCCGACCCAAACCCGAGCAAAGCGGCCTTATATCGAGAGTTCGTTAAATGGAGAAATTTTAAGAGGGTTTTTCTTTAGGAGGGGGGGGGGGGGGGGGTGGGGGGGGGGCAGAGAGAGAGAACCAGGTTCGTTATAAGGAGATTTCGTTATATCGAGGTTCGTAATATCGAGATTTACCTTAGCAATATTACTGAATTTTACAATTGTTTGTCAAGTCATACAACTTCTATTGTGCCCAAATAACTCTATCGATTTGAAAATTTAGTTTATGACGAAATCTAATAAATATATCGTATCATGCGAATTCAATACTTATTCAAATCCCCGTATACCCGATAACCCGATTTAGTGTAAATCTACCCGGTGCATGTCCAGACCCGTCGTGCTATGGGTCTATGAAATTGAAAAACAATTATGAATTATTAACGAGACGTGTTTCTTCTCTTGTCGTTCATACATTTTGGTTCAACAGATGGAATGTGTAATGATACGAAAAATATCAAACAACATTTCCTCCTATATAAACATTCATATCTGTTTCAGCACAACAAAAGCAAATACATTTCAATGCAAAAAAGACACGATTTTCCGAGGAAAGTCTTATCATCTTACTAAAGTCGTTTAACAGATTCAATATCAGACGATTGTGAAGACGAACTTCTATCACATTTCTCGTTTATCGGCACCGACACCGATTCATCGCAATACGGCTTTAACAGCGGCAACACGATGAAAAATGAAATAACAAGTGTAAAATCAAATCCCTCAAACAGAGTTAAAAACTTTTTCCTGAATAGCATTCTGAAGCAATCCACTGTAACATTTAATCACAATGACAACTTTACCAACAGCAATGTAAATAAAACCAACCCAAACATTCCAAGTACAAGCATCATTTATCCAGCAACTTACATCAAAATGCTGGAATCGGAATTGCAGGATATATTACAATATGCAAAGGATATCACACACCCAGATCCAACTGCAAAACTAACATATTGTTCCCAACCAGCAAAAGTCGTTCATGGTTCCTTTCGACATTTGTTGTCAGTTAAAGAACTTGCCTCAAAGACCGGAGCTTTTAAGTATAGAACTGTTGAGGTACCTCGAGATTGTGACATCGACTATCTAGGATTTAATATACGACAAGGTGACGGTTGGGGTAAAAATGGCGGTACTTACATATCCCGTGTTGCACTTGGAAGTGATTTTGATCAATACGAGATTTTGAATGTTGGCGATGAACTTGTTCAAGTAAACAAAGTGGACATTAAGAATATGGATGTTAATGACGTCATACGATTATTGCGTTTTCCCAATAAGTTATCGGTAACCGTGAAGATATTGACACCATTTTCAAAAAAACGTGTTGAAAAAAGTGAAATGAACAAGAAAGGATTTGGCCAGAAGATATTTGTAGCGCTACAATCAACAGACAACATATCCAAAGTTGCCCAGCTGAAAATAGGTCCTAATGAGAATCAGCGATGTCCCCAACCAAAAAGAACAATTTTAATAAAAGACAAAAAAAAACGGATTTCAAATATGCAAGACAGGTGCCAAAACAGTGCCATTCAAAAAAAATAGGCGTCCTCCAATATGTGAGACTGCTGACATCAAAATAAACACCGTACGTCACATGGTCTAATCAAAGAATGTTCAATGGTAACATATTTTAAATGTACAATCAAACTGATCTCGTAATCATGTAACATCATTTATTTATTTATTTATTTATTTTATTTATTTATTTATTTATTTATTTATTTATTTATTTATTTATTTATTTATTTATTTATTTATTTATTTATTTATTTATTTATTTATTTATTTATTTATTTATTTATTTATTTATTTATTTATTTATTTATTTATTTATTTATTTATTTATTTAAAACGAATATTTCGACATGATGTCCATTCAAAAACTAGATACATACATACATATATACAAAGTTTATGTTCTTCCATGGGTCCTGTTTGTCGCCTGACTGAAAACCAAATTCAAAGGAGGAATACGTAAGGAAATTTATGAAAGAAAGAACGGTCGAAAAGAAATACAGAAGTGATTAATAAGTGAAATTGAAATTAGGTTGAAAAATTCAGAACACACGTATAAAAATTGCATAATTACCTAAACATTAAAAAGTTCTTTATAAAAGCTTAAAAATTCCTTATTTGATTGCGCAGACCGTAAGGTAACTTGTTAAATTCTATTGCGCCGTTAAAATAGAAACCTTTTCTGCCAGATTCGAGTTTTATACTTGGAAGTCGTAGGATGTGTTTTTTGTTTCTCGTCTTGTTGTCCATGATCCCAAAGTAGTTTACAAAATTTTCGCATGGTTTTCCCTTGATGCAGTTGAATACTTGTAAGCAAATACGCTTTTTGTTCAGTTCTCCGATGGTTACAAAATTCAATCTTTTTGGTACATTTCCTTTGTACACGATACGCTTTGCTCGATTTTCCAGGTTGTGAATCTTTGTCTGGAATGTTTTTGAAGGATTTCCATTGAGGATCGAACAATATGTAAACAATGGAATCAACATGGTTTTGTATATTGTTAGGGCTGCATCAACTGTTAGTTGAGATCGACCGTGTTTCAGTAGGTACAATCTTCCTGACGCCATTTTGTATACTGATTCCATGTGTTCCCGAAGAGACAGTGTTTGGTCCAGTTGTACACCAAGGTATTTGTAGGTGGTTACAAACGACAAAATATGGTAGCGATAATTGACCTCTAATGATTTATTTTTGACGCGTTGAGCCGTTCCAAATAACATACACTTAGTTTTCTTTCTTTAACTTGATAACGAGGTCATTCATTTCCAGCCAATCAGCTAACGCTTTGAAATCTTCCTGTAGTGATTTGACTACATCCTCCTTCGATTTTCCATAGGTGTAAATCACTGTATCATCGGCGTATGTGATGATCCTTGTGGGACACCGCAGGTGACTGGTTCGGGTGCAGATGTTTCTTTTCCGATGCACACAGTTTGTTTTCGGTCAAACAAGTAGTTAACAAACAATCTTTCTCAGTTCCTTCTATTCCATAACTAGAGAGGCTTTCAATAATTTGGGCGTGACTTAAGTTGTCAAAAGCCTTGCTGAGGTCTATAAATATACACCCTGTCAATTCGCCCTTATCCATATTTCTTCTAGTGTCATCTAGCAGAAGAGTTGCTGCAAGTTCTGTGTTTCTGTTTTTAAGGTAACCGAACTGAGTGCATGACAACAATTTACGTTCCTCTAAAAATGTGATAAGTTGGTTATGAATACATTTTTCCAAAATTTTGGAGCAAACAGGCAAAACTGTTATCGGTCGAAAGTTGTCCATTTCTTGTTTCGATCCTGACTTGAATACTGGGGTAATTATACCAAGTTTGAAATCAGTTGGTATGATGTCTTTCTTTAACGACATGTTTATGATATGGCATAGGGTTTTGGCAATTATGATTGCGGTGTCCTTTAACATGCCCGGTGGAAGCTTTCTTAAGGTGTTTGAAAACTTCAGAAACAGTCACTTCTTTAAAACGAAAGGTGCTGTACGTTTTTCGTTGATCTTGGGAAGGTTTAGACCATACAACCATACAACCATACAGCTACACCATAGAACCATAGAACTACCTACTTTGTTTTAAGTTTCAAAGCAATATTGGAGAAAAAGAACACAAACTTGTAGCAATCGTTTTTGTGATATTTATTATCACATTATCTACCAGGAATGCCTTCGCACACGATACTTTTTCTTTTACTGGGAATATCCTTATTATAGCCTTCCAAAATCGATCAGACTTGTTGGCTGAATTGGTCAAGAGTGACTGGTTGTATTGTTTTTTTTTTGCCTTTCTGACAAGGACATTGACTTTGTTTCTTTGGGTTTTAAATGCATCAAAGTCTGTTGTTAGTTTAGACTTAAGAAACTTTCGGTGGAGAGTGTCACGATGGTTCATTTCCGCTTTGAGTTCTTGCGTATCCATGGAGATCATTTACCCAAACACGTTACGTAATGAGAGGGGCACTGTGCTCTATATTTCTCTTCAGTATTTCTTTCATACCCGAATACATATACATATCAAGTTCAGCCTCGAAACCCTAACCCTAACAGGTGGAGGATAAGTTATGATTTTTGTTTGTTTTGATCTGGAAATGCCGTTTTGTGTACAATATTTCCAGTTTGCTTATCAGGATCACAATATCATCCCCCTTAAAAAATTCCTGATATATAATATACCATTTCAAAATTTAGTGTATATATAATCTGTTTACATTGCATAAAAGTGTATAATACATATTTCTTCCATTGCAAATAAAGTCTCATATCCGGTGGTCCAAGTCCAGAAAATTCTGTTGTCATGTTTCCATATAGACACGTTCGTATACTTTTCAGTAATGTGCAAATGATATACATTTTTCCAATAGAACTTAAACCAATTTTCAGATTTTTCTTGAAATCTATGGACTTAAACCAGTTTGCCACATCACCAAAAAGCCATTCCGCAGAAGAACGAACTTTGCTCATAGACTGATTAAATTTGGTCCAAATTTGGCTTGAATTGTCCTTTTGTGCCAAAAATACGAGAAATGCTTCCCAAATTTGAAATCAGCATGATTAAATTGTTCTACGTGCAAATTTTTATCAGTTGGCACAAGTCAGTAGAATAGAGATTCATTTCACTTATAGTTTTGATTGGAAATCGCTCACGCTTGAAGCACATCCATAAGTCACCATTGATCCATCTTGAATTGTTGTCAACATCAAACAATCACCACGTCGTGCTGCTACGTCCGCTAGCAAGTGTTTTGAGTTGATGTAGTGCCAGTCTTCCGGTGAAGTGAATCTTTTGATTTTGACGATTCTGTTGGGTACAAATTGTTTAAGCGTCAATTCGTTGTTGCTGATCCAATGAAGAACTATCGTGCTGTCTGAATTGATGGCAAGTTTGACAACTTCTCTAGTGTGAGCGTTTAGAACAGCTGCTGCAAGCTCTCCACGTGATTGAGATAAAGATGGGAGAATATTTGAACGAGAAAAAATGAGTTGTGAGTACTCACCATTCTTGCTCAGTATTCTTGCGTAAATTGCAACTGCAGCCATTGATTTCCCTGAAGTCAATTGTGCTGATTTTCAAGTTTGCTGCATCTTCAGGTATGACAGTTCGATTGTACTTGATATGTTTGATTTCTTGCATCATCATAAAGTTTGATTCCCAAATTAATCGTAAGTTGTCAGGTATTGCATCGCTCCAATCTAGGCCACGTTCTACCAGATTGTGAAGGTCAAGTTTCAATGCAGCTGTGATGAGCATCACCTTCCAAGTGATGTCCAATAGTTCACTAACCTTTGAAACACAATGTCGCCTGGTTAGTTTAGTAGGTATTGTATTAACTGCTATGACTGGCATCTTCCCTCTTTGCTTCTTCGCAAAGTTCAGTTCGGAAACATCAAGAGTTAACAGATCGTCTTTTGAAAGTGATTCTGAAGGATTCATATTGCTGAACGTGAATGCTTTCGAACAAAGTGCACCTTTTTCTAAGTACGACTTCTATCTGGTCGGCTTTTTCCATTGCAATGGTGATGTCCTTCCCTCCTGTGATGCAATCATCTACGTAAACGTCGTTGTAGATGATTTTGTCAACATCTGGGTACACGTATTTGGAGATGGCTGAAGTTTGACGAAGACCTCGTTCAGATTGATTGCCGCTTGATTCTACTCCGTATATAAATGTTTTTATCACCTTTTCTTCAGGATGTTGCTCTGGATCAAGCATATTGCTCCATAGGTAGCGTTGAAAGCACCATTGATCTTCGTGAAGTTAAGTAGAGTTGTACATTTTTGTTATATCGGTATGAAACCCAACTTTATGGCAGTATCCACTATCTGTAAGTTGAGAAGCGTCGATGGTGTTGAAAGTGAGTTGAGTTTCCATACAGCTCGCCATGGGATGTAGTTTTGTATCGGATTTAATGAAAATAGGTTTTGTAGGTGATTAGGTAAGTTCTTAACAAATTCCACGTGACCAAGCGTCTGGACCTTTCTTTCTGAGTTGATGACGTCATTCTTGTTGACTTGTTTAATTTTGACACTTGTTGTTGGTAACTCTCATCGCTTTATGACCATTTGGTGCAAGCCTAGTATGAGGGTCATGGATAAATGGTAAAGTTGTCATCGTTACTTGTTGAGTTGTGTTGACGACGGCAGATTTGTTAATCAGATCTTGTTCAATTTCTTCACGGATGCTTGTTGCTTCGTTTGCTTCATTGGTTTTGCAGTCAATACACGATCGACATTTTGAATAACGATAGTTAATTTCACTCCAAGTTAATGCGGGAACCCTTATATCGTTATTATCTGAAAGAGCGCCACAAAGATAGAACAAAAGCGAAACTCAAAGCTCACAAACAATTTCAAAATTGTTCTTCTAAAACAACATAATAATGTTTACACTATACAATAATGTCTGTTATGACTTAACAATTAGCTGAAAAATATGATTTTTAAGAGAAATTCGGGTAAAAGTTTACCGGAGTGTCTGCGAGGATTGCTCAAAGAAAAGTAAATAGAACCAAGAGAAGTTCTGTAGAATTGCATATAACATAACTAGAAATACTAAATAATACATTTTTATTATCTTCGATGCACTAAACTGTGTCAGTGCATCGAATATTGCCAACAACATTTGATCGTAATTCTTCTTTTTCTCTCCATGTTGTTTTGCTTTGAAAACGAAGAAGAATTATCGGAATTAAATACAGACCAGCTAACTTTCCACGGTCAGCAAATTAATGGAGGCGCTATTAATAAATATAAGTTCAAAATAATTTAAAAAAAAATTATTTCTGGTCCGCATAATTCAAAAGCATATAACACGCGGTGATATGCCTCTAGTCTTGTAACTCAAAAAAGTGATAGTTCGGGTAGTTCGGTATGCCTTAAAGGAGAGAAATTTTCGTGTGCATTTATTTTGGCGAGTAGCTTTGTTTAACATTTCGCGAATTTGTTCTCCGAAGAGTTTTTTTGCGAGGATTTATTAGCCTATTTCTACCAATTTCTTCACTTTTTGGACAGGTTTACCCTGAGATGCTGGGAGGTTAATTAATGGTCTATATGTCGTGAAAGTCTTAGATGTTTACTTAGGGTTATTCAAAAAAGATTGTATATATTTTGAGCATTTCAAAACTTCACTCCGATGCGCTTTAAAAGCAGCTTATTAGCCCATTTGGAGCCATCGACTGACTACACACTGGCCTTCGTGCAAGTTAGAGCAATGCTATACGTATCTCTGGCGGTAAGTCAACTTTCTAGTTGCAATTTGGCGGGCAGAATAGCCACCCACTACGGATGGAAGCTCGAAAACTTTAAACTCTCCGTTACTTACTTAGTTACTCACTTTCTAAGCGTGTATTTGCAATCTTTTTTATACATTTTTAAAGATTACGTTTAACGTCATGTATTTACTCCAAGCCTTGCTCAAAACATAAAAAATTTAAGATTGGACTCAGACCACATCGAATAGGATCAACTTGTTTCCCAGAACACCAGCCACTCCACTTTTTGTAATGCGCTCTAGTAGGCCCCCGTCTTGCTCTCGTGAGAAACTCCCTACCTCTCTCTCTCTCTCTGAAAGTTCTCCACTAAGTGAACGTCGCCGAAACTGTCCAAGCTGCTAATTAGAGATCGCTGTTTAGTAACATTGGATGAGAGTTTCCTTTGGGATTTGTTAGCAAATTCTGAGCTACTGGCAGGAGAATTGGGTTCTTAACTGACAACTGAAGTAGTTTGGGGAACCATGGTTGTCCTTGCCCAACCGGAGTGATTAGAATCATTGTTGCACAATCTAGCTGAACTTTCTTTAAGACTTTTCCTATAAGAGAAAATGGAGTGAAGGCTTACCCTTTTAGATGAGTCCATGGTGCCTGAAATGCATTCCTGCCTAGACTATGTGGGTCCAGTTTCCGTGAAAAATAACCTGGCACTTGATGGGATATTCTTGACCCAAACAAATTTATTTTTGGTGTTCCGATCCTGTTTCAAATTTTGCGAAAATCTACCGGATTCAGTTTCCATTCGCTGGAATCCTCTATTGATCGTGACTGAAAGTCTGCCTCTATATTCAGTTTACTTGGCAGGTATTCTGCTGTAATAGTGATCCTGTTGGATAAAAGGGAGTCCCATATTTGCTTGCTTAATTGACAAAGGTTCTGAGTTCGGGTACCCTCCATTTTTCCAAGTAATACAGTGCCACAATGTTGTCCATTTGAATGTGAATAGATTTGTGAATAGATTTGGAGGGAATGTTTTGCAAAAGGTCTTTATTGCTTGCATTGCTGCCTTCGATTCCAGAATGTTTATGTAGCTCTGTCTTTCTTAGGGAGACAAAAGTCTCCCTGTTCTCTGGCCCCGACAAGCTGCTCTCCATCCCTGATTGGAGGCATCTGAGGCTATTACCAAGTCTTGGTAAGGAACAATTAAACTTTTTCCACTGTTCAGATAGAGGTTCTCTATCCACCAACATAACTCCTCCCTTATTGTTTTCCACTGCAAGTTTCTCTATCTGACACTTTTGTAAAACACGTGTATGTAACGGTGCAGGCAAAACAGCAACCGCTGCTGACGACAGACGACTTAAAACTTGAGGAATTTCTCTCACAGTAACTCTCTTGGCTTGACTTAAGGTCGTGCATTGCCGAATCCCTTTTTCCCCTCTGGAAGCAACAACAACATTTCCTCAGAGTCTACTATTACCCCTAAAAACTATATTACCTTTCGAGGTTTCGAAACCGACTTTGTGAGGTTTATTGTGAATCTGAGACCTTGAAGAATGGACATTAGAGTATCCCTGACTATTTTTAATTCTTCCAAAGAGTTCCCTATTAACAAAATGTTGTCTAGATAGATAACCAGTCTTATGTTTAATCTCCTTAAGACAACTGTCAACTGGGAATTTTAATTTGGAGAAGACCCTTGGAGCTGGAACAAGACCAAAGCACAGGCAAAGGAACTGAAAACGGCTTCCTTTCCACCGAAGTCTTACATATTTCTGAGACTTTTGATCCAGAGGTATCGAAAAATATGCATCCTTCAGATCCACTTTGCACAGCAGATCTCCCGGTTACAAGAGTTCCTTCAGAAGAGGTTTCCATCATTCCATTTTGAAATTGGTAGTATGGAAAGTGCTGATTCAGACATTGATAATATTGATAACCGGCCTGAATCCAGAATTCTCTTTTTCCACAAGAAAAACCGAGCTCAAGAACTGACCTTCACATTCCATTACTTCCTGAATTGCTCCCTACCGAAGCATCTCTTTACCTCTCTTTAGTTCTGCAAATTTCTCCTCTTCCTTGCATGATGAGCAGTTTACCTTTGCACTGGGTTCTCGATAAAGAGTATGTCATACCCTTTGTCAGTTCTCGATACACAATGGTCTTGTGTCAGTACCTCCAATTCTTTAGAAAGTATCTGACCTTCCCCGTTGGTTTTATATGCAACTGTGGCTTCAAAGGAAAAGTGCCTTGATAGATCCCTTATTTCTAAAATTGGTATATTGTTTTGCGGAGAAACAAGTAAAGTTTTTCTTACCTCTTCCTTGCGTTTGGTCAGATCTCGGAAACATTTGCCCTCTTCCTCTTGAACTGCTGCCATAGGTTCCACGAGAGTGAAGGCCCTCTCGAAAGGGCGGGCGTTGATATGTTTCAAGTGAAGAGGTAACATTTATTCTTTATTCTTGCTATGGAATCTTTTGCCAACTTTTCGTCGAAAGAAGGTCCAAAAAGATAAGTATCGAAACGTTTTTAAAATTTAATAAATATACTTTAAAAAAAATATTAAAAAACTTAAATAAATTAAGGAATTTTGAATTCTAAGCTGCTTTTAGTTGCAAAATTCTGGTTTTGAATTTCAAACTTGATTTGATTTATTGGTTTTACTTTTACTTTTGTTTATCTTAATTCAGTCAAGACTCGTTTGGAAAGCAGTAGCTTTGACATTGTAAAATGTATATACTGAAACGATTATCCTGTATAAATATTTTAGAAATAAAATAAAATAAAATAAAATAAAAATAAAAAAATGAAGCTTTTTTCATACATTTTTATAATCAAATTGATTGCCCAAAGCAACATATTTGTGAAGT
Source organism: Turritopsis rubra (assembly GCA_039566895.2). Taxonomy (NCBI): domain Eukaryota; kingdom Metazoa; phylum Cnidaria; class Hydrozoa; order Anthoathecata; family Oceaniidae; genus Turritopsis; species Turritopsis rubra. The sequence goes on along the minus strand of CM077629.1, from coordinate 12,190,725 downwards.
ATCGAATTACATTCTTATAATGTCCTAAAATGTCACTGTGTTTTGATTTTTTATCATTTTGGATAAAATTTAATGTCGTCTCTGGTAAGAGATTTCATTGAATCTGTGAGCGACCAAAAGAAGACATTTGTCAAGCAGCAAAGAAGTTTCTTGCGTAGAATCCGCTTCGCCAGCTTCACTGACACTGGATCTTTCCTCTTCCATCATGTACCAAAGAGTACAAAGAGGCCCCAGGACCATTGAAGTGTGTTCTTAAATTTCCTTTAAGATTTTATCTGTATGTAGAGCGTCAACTTTGGAATGATCCTGCAAAAGCTCCTTTATGTGATAGTCCATAACTGGGACTTTCTTCAAGTTGGACGGAATAGAAACATGTTTGTCACTTTTTCCTTGATTTCTCAGTTGGAAACATGTTTGGCAAAGTAATTGTTTACATATGAAGCTAGGTCTTCGTGTAGCTCCCAATCATTGTCCTGGTCTGCTTCTGACATTTCAAATCTGGTCAACGTCACAGTTAGACCTTCACTCCTCCATCCTCGTGGGGACGTATATGCGATAGTGATATTTCTTGCGTTTGAATCAGAGTTACCGAATTATCCAGATCACCCTCTTGGTTGTCTAGAACTACATCACTCTCCTGGTTGTTTACAGTTTGGTTCTCAATTCTACGAAAGATACGAGAAAACATGTCATAAATATATACCTCTAGCCACGTAATAACTACAAGGATATTCAAAATTCTGAGCCAACCTTCAATCATGTGATAATTTTAAGGATGTCTACTTTCCTAATTATTTTCAGGTTCGCCTCCAACACGTAATGATTGCACCGCTTGTCTAGAAAACCTCAATCACGTAATGAAAGCAGGGATATCTCTCAAGTGTATCCTTTCAATGACGTGCATGATTGAAGAGGAATGTTTTTTGTTTTCTCGAAATCTAACAACACCCAACAACGTCGTATAAGAGACTTTATTTTATCAGAATTCTTTCTCCCGCATAATGAAAGACAGGAATTTGATTCTTAATCATTTGAAAATTAATTGGATATTAATTGACTAAAACCACAAATTAAATTTTTCTACTTACTGTGATGCAATCTTGAACTGCGAGAAAGCGAAATGAGGTCGTTGTGGGTTGGAGCTATGGCTTTTATTCTATAAAAAGTCATAGCGGATATCCAGTATTAGATAAGCGGAGATTATATTGTAATAAAATTCTGTTTAATCTTGGTTAAACATGCTTTTCAAAAAAAAGATAACAAGCGTTTGTGTTATTAACTGGGATAATTAACATTTTTATATTTTTGGGGAAAAATTCTGATAATAAACTTTCATGCACTATTGTTAGCACTTATCGAGACGTTGTGCGTGCGTTTGAGGATGAACGAACCATTAACTAACAGCGGCCTTAACGTGAGATGAAATTCATCTTGGCTAAGCGAGCTAGCTCACCTCGATATAAACACCTATAACAAGGACTTTTTATTTTGACTGACCTGATAAATATGTTTAAGACAAAGGATGAATGGGTGGTCAAATCTGTCCAAAATTGACCAATTTCAACAAATTCTAAATTTAATAGTCATAATTTTCTTAAAATGGATGTTTGCGCAAATTTTCGTCACTCATTCCACGCTCCGGCATCTTATGCTTCATTTACGTCCGACACAACACCCTTCATATAACATCCCTCTTCCAGCAGATTGCCAGCGCGAGTGCGACTTTTTGGTAAGCCAGGCATGGTTTGGAGACATTAATTATTCATGAGATGCTGAAAACAATTATTTTCATCAGATGTGATCACAATTTATATCGTCGTACCAATTAAATGAAAGAAAAACCTTTGTGACAATTTTAAAATTTTAGGGGCTAACCCCTTAAACCGGTCCTCATTCAATCAAAAGTTTATGTAGCATCATGGTTTTTCCCCGAGACCTCTCATTTGGCTATATCGGGATCCAGGTTTTTTAGCCCAGATTCCATCAGTTACCTTTGTTTGATGAGGTGTTGACATGTTAGTTCAATAGGGCGATGGAATTCTCTTTTCGACGCACGTTATGTTGTAAGAGGAATATACTCCGAAATACAAGACACATAAAGTTACGAGTTGACTTTTCTTTGTTATTGGGTTTTTTCAACTTTTCTGACATAATATGCGTTATGTGATCATTGCTGCAGTGGGAACCGAGCTTTACTTGAGCTGAAAGGTCTCTGAATGAGAACTGGTTCATGGCGGTTCGGTCATTAAAGCCTGATTCACACTTATGAAGCGAGGCGCAACGTTAAGTATGTATATATAACTCTGTAATCTATATTGTTTTACGTGAAGCAAGAGACACACAAGAATATCAAATCAAGTTTTGCGTTGTCTCTATCAAAATTGTGAATAGGGTTTAATCAGTCCTTAATAATATTCAAGGTCTTAAGAAATTTTTCAGGTTCCTAGAGCCATCATCATTTTGATGATCTGGTTTATTTCTGTGTAAATGTGGCGTGCTGTTTGTGCGATTTAACAATTAATAATCTTATGTTATTTCTAAAAACTTGATGGATAAAAACGCTGGTTTACGGGGGTCAGTAAGTGAGATTTATTTCAACTTTATTGCAACTTTTTTCCCCTCCCCCTCTATTTAATTTTTCTGTATCCGCCCCTGGAAATAATCATCAACAGAGTTAAGAAGACAAAAAACTTAGTATCTCGTTCTTTACGATCCAGTTTAGAAAGACATGACGTCAGGACACAGCATGTCGTGTAATCAACACTTTCCTTTTCTCCTTTGATCTCAATTACTGCCAAGCGCTTCGGCGAGCTCATAATCTTTTGGGATTAAGTATATACTCTGTTTGTCCTTAGCTTTACCAAACGGAGCCGGTATCCACATGTTGGCTATCCATTTCTCCCCTTTTATGACGTCACAACCACCGTGAAGACTGAATTCGTCTAACTCTCCCATCCATCCGTCAGTTTCGTTACGTAAATGATTATACCATAATACAGCCTGGCGTTTCTTTGGTTTTACTAAAACATTTGCGCGATGACAGCCGTGCGATAAATTGTACTTGTCGGCAGTTGCGTTACCATGAGAACGGATTATCTATAAAAAACACACAAAACCATTTTTAGTAAGAGTTTGGTTAAGTTGTTGTTTTTGCCTACTTTTTGATTCCATGACAACATTCCAACCAATCCACAACAGTATTTTGTAGTATATCATGTGATCAAAAAGTGCGCAAAACAAACTACAGTTAGGTGGTCCAAGTTAATAATACTGACAGTAGAACTTCACAATAGACTTCCAAACCAGGGAAGTTCTAATGACTATTTGAAAAGCAAAGCATCACTGATTTTTTAATGCTCATAAAACAAACACAGCTAACCAATTACAAACTGGCATTACCGGAGAATATTGATTGACGTAAAGGCTGAGCTTGTCAATATTCAGAGTTAGTATAGTACCATAAATAATGAATGTATAATGGAGCCAGTATGTAAACACTGCGTATTCACCAATCCTATCGTTATCGCAGTCGGTAGGTAGAGCAATCACCCTTTGCAGTGGTTGGAAATTGTATTGCGGGTATAATGATTTCAATAAATAAAATGTTAAGAAAATGGAAGAAAATCTTACGTCAGGATCATAAGATTCATCTCCAGCTACTGGAAAGGCCGTCTCTCCGCCTTCCTCCACATCGTTGAGATACATCACAAAGGTGATATACCTAGAAAAACCGCACAAAGTATGTCTGAGGGAGAGCTAAGTTAGGAGATCACTGTCAACATAAACGAATTGACTGTATATATAATTAAACATATCGAGTTCCATGGACGTATTCAGATAGCTAATCCTTTTTAGTCTCAAGTGTCGATTAGGTTACTTGCACGTTTTCCTTTTCCACTTTAAATGACAAAACTCTCCTCCTCCAATTTTGAGCTCTAGCTACGCCTCTGAGATCAGGGGGTGAAAGTTGTTGGCTTGATAGCTATATATTTGAACTACTGGCCAAAAATATGTGATAGAAAGAGCTTTCAACGGTTGTTTTGATTCAATTTATTGAATACATTTAGGTTTTCATATTTTTATGTTAAACACAGTAGAAAATTGATAAGCGAATTGTACTTCCGACGCCATTGCAATGCAGTTATTATTTATCTAAACCCTACACTGAATATATTTATATTTGACCATGTAGATGTTTAATTTACAATAACTGGGTCACCCTACTATAACAATTTGAAAAAGTTTAATAGTTTTAGAAAACTTTATATTTGACACATTTGATCAACCCATTTCGCAATAGACCCTGTATACGAAGACGACGACGGTTTGATAGACGTCAATCGTGACCCCTGACACCTTACCTACACAGCTTACACACTCCGACACTTTCCAACGTATCTCCGTCGAATTGATGACAACAGGGTACTTCATTTCTCTTGTGAGTTTCACTATCATGGTGAGCGTGGTAATGACCCCCTGGTTGATAATGTACCACCTTAAAGTAAAGAAAAGAAAGCAGCATTCAATGTGGTGATGGTCAATCAATTTTTCTCAAGTGTGTGTTGAAAACTAGAAATTTAAAGGAATTAGCCCCAAGTCACACCTGTGATTATTTCAGATGAGTTAAGGTTATTCATAGGGCTTTTTTCAATTTTGGGTAAAATATTATACGCATAAATACTTTTTGGAGAGAGTAAAAACACTCTTCTATATTTACGAATAAAAAAAAATCTGAAATAAAATCGACTTGGGCTATTATAGTGGTTCCAGAGAAAAGTATTAATTTTTCTTCACTGTTGAAGATCAAGGTATAACGAATCTTATATTAACCAGAAGCGGATCTAGAACCTAGGCGAAATTTATAAGGCTAGCACCATAAACCTTTAAGGTCAAGAGAAATTGTCAGATCAACTATATATAAGTTGCATGACAGAGGCGAAGCTAGAGCTCAGGTCAAAAATTGTGGAGGAGAGTTAAGTAATTAAAAGTAGAAATGGAAAATGTGCAAGTAACCTAATCGACACTTAAGACTGAAAAGAAAGATCATAACGTTAGACTCTTCTCCTTTTTTGACTGACACTAAATACGCCTATGCATGAACTCGTATTTTGTTTTCAATTACTTTCATGATGGGTCATTTTAAACAATGACCATCTGTGTAATTAATAAGGGAATTGAGACAATCTGCCTGTTCATTTTCCCTGTCTCTTTTAATTCTCAAAATACATATTAGTCATTTTATGATGATTACTTTTTACGATGTAATTTGAAAATTATATGGTGTGATGGTCTTGATAAATATCACTCTAGAAAGTGTAGTGTATATGGAGTCTAAACACCATGTCAACATTTGCAAGTCATGGATACACTGTTTCGTAGATTTCATCTCCGCCACCGCCGCCTGCTCCCCCTGTACCCACCACCACCCAACCGAAAAAAAAAACACAGTTGACTAGCTGTTGGTTTTACCTGTAGTTGCTCTCCACCATAAATGATATCACGTGTCAAACCAGATAATTTGACTAATCTACAAAATAAAAAAGTAGGTTATGGTGAAACCGGAAACCGGAAATGATTCAAAAGGACGCACATGCAAATTTTTTGGACACTTTATCGAAATCATCAAATTATCAAATCAGCCAATAGAAGGAAGAATCTCAAGATGTTGGGCCATAAAAAGCAGGACAGCCTGGGTTCAAGGTTGGTTGCAACACAATCCTGGTGGGTAAAATCTTCAAAAGGTCTCTTTGGAGGAGTGTTTTTTATTGTAACAGCAGGTGAAAGTGCTTGCCATTCCTATAAAAAAAACTCCTCCTCATACAAACTCATACAAACCTTTCCCTGATCTCATGTACCATAGGATCGATCCATTGCTCCATATGTAGCCAGGCTTGCTGTGAGAACCTCTCCTTAAATCGGGGATTGTCTAACCATAGACCGTGCAAGTAATCTTCCATACCAAGTGAATTTAAGCCTTCAAACTCTTCCTTGTCCAACACGTCTGGAAAAAAAAACCCTGTCGATTGTCAAAAATAATAATGAATGAAATAAAAATAAAACAAATCGGTAAAAAAAACAAATTAAAAAAGGTAGTTTAAAATCAACAAACCATCGTTATCAAAAACACTTTCATTTAAACTTTTAAACCTAAAATAAATAACAACAACAACAATTAAAACAGCAACAACAACATCAAAAGGGATTAATATTTCATCCAGAATGCATTTCGGGGTCTAAATTTTCGGTTTGATTAGGAATCCGGAAAAGCTATAATACCGCCTACCAAAATAAGGCTTAGCATAGGCACCTTTCCCGAATAAATATATAATTAAATAGTTACCGTAAAACGATAAAACACATCAAAACGAGGCAAGCGGACATCAAAATGAGGCTGATGGAAGAAAGGTGTACAGGGATACTTGGAACACAAAACTATATTTAAAAGACACGACACAAATGAAACCAATAAACAAACAGCCTTATAAATAATAGCCAGAAATGAAACTCACATCTCGCGAACATCTTTCTCGGTCATGGTCAGAACTCTTCGTTTATGTACCATACTTATAACCTATATTGTGAGTAGTAGAAAATTACTGTCATTATGCTTAGACAACATCCATTCCATTGCTCCAATGTTATTGTTAATATGCCTTCAAGCAATGTGATTGGCAGACCGTACCTTCAATGCACATGTGAAATTAACACTTTTATATAGACCATGAGGTAGCAAAACATATCTTCGGGAAATCGTGAGTAAGGTTGCTATGCATCAAGATCACACAAGTTTAATGTGGATTCAGAAACTCCAGAAAAAGCTTGTCAGAAGTTATCATACTTGTTCTGTATTTTACACACTTTATTTGGTATACTGGGAAATTTCTTTAAGTAAGACTAAATTCTGTGCATTACAGCATATTTTGCTGCAATTATGAAAACCAAATATACAACAGCATAAATTACGTCAATATTTTACAGACCAGGGTTTTCCTCTCACCTCTTTAATATCTATTACGTCATCTTTGTTCGTATCCCATTCTGCAAAATGATTGTAAAAACCGCCAGCACTACCTTTCTCTAAAATTTAATATGTTTCCTGGATTATATCAACTACCTGATTGGACGTTTTTCCTCCGGCCCTCAATGGCTTTAATTTCCAGGACTTAACGCTAAAAGAGTCGGCGTTAGTTATTAGTCTGTGCATGGAATGTTTATGTTCTGTCTCCTTCTGTTTTATACCTCCATGGTCTGTAAGAGTTTGACCGTGGACTTTTCAAAAAGAACGCCATTAAAGACCGCCGTAATAGGGGATGTGTTTTCAACGATGAAATAAAATAAATGACAAAAATTAAGCTCAAGATGAGGAGGAATGATCGCAGAAATGGGTTTTGTTACTTAAGGTTCCTGTTTTATGGAAGTGAATTAAAAACAGAAGATGCGCAGAATTTTTTCATCTGCACTCTATCGTTCGGTTTTTGGTAATGATAAAGAAAGATATTGTAAACTTTTACGCAATATCTTTTAGTTGACATATACCTCTACCTACCATATTTTTAGGCGTTTCCAAAAAAAAAAAAGTTTTTCCGTAGTGAGATTTTTGTTGTTAAGTTATCAAAACGTAAAAAAACATACATAAACAATCGCAGATAATCGCTTATTTTAATCAAACTTATGAAAGCGTCATAGCTTTTGAGGGAATGGAGATTGCATTCCATAAGTAAGTACTCACTCACTCATTAGTTACAACTTAATATACGTACAACACACTTTTCCAAAATTTCTGTTTAAACGTCGTGTTTTGGTCTAGTCAGCAAATCCAACCTCGTTTTCAATGTCATAATTACCTGTTATCATTCTACTGGGTGTTTGGTAAAAAAGATAAGTAATAAAATTTAAAACAATGTTGAAACAATAAATTTTGTAGAAACGAGGCTGGATGAAATGACTAGGTCAAAACACGGTGTTTAAACAGAATTCGAGAAAGGCGTAAGGGCGAAACACAACATTTACTTACTTCCAGATATTTTAAATGGGGACGGTTCTGTCAAACCACCCTTTGCTTTACTCTGAAACATACCGCCCTCGGCGGGATCCCGCGCCCTTTTTATGATGTGGTCGCATTCCTGATCTGTCAGAAAATCTGATATTTCTAAAAATCACATATCGAAATAACTTGGTTTAAGAATGTACAATATTTTTTCATTTATAAGCATAACCTTTATAAGGATAAGCATTTATAAGCATACATAAGCATACATAGGCTGAAAAAAACTGAAAACTTAACCTTAAAGTAAGCATGATGTTAGCCCGGCATTGAATTTGAAGCATACCTGAAGGGAAGTTCAAAAAAGAAAACTTCTTTTTGTCATTCCTGAAATGTTGTGTTGCAATAATCATGTCTATGTACTTTCCCCTTACAAAAGCAGTCACAAAAGGATCCGTTATAATCATTTTCTGCATAATAAAGCTCATATGTTCCAACTTTGTTTCGATGCGATTCGCATGTAATCGTATGTGGACCGCTATGTAGTTTTAGATCTGGCCTTGCAAGCATATCCTAACCATATTTTTAAAGCATCATACTGAGGCTGAACCGAAAAAAACACTATCCTTATATAAAAAAAATAGACTGGACTTTAAGCATCTCTCCATTTAGCTAAATCTACACTAGCCGGAAAATGTCGTGTCGTAGCAACTAATCTCTTCAAAATCGTGGCATATATCTGGTTCTTAATGCGTCAATCAAATAAAAAGTTCCTCCTTCAGAGAGTTTAAAGGTTATTTCTTGCGAGCTATCTTCAAAAACTTTACATTTAATCTTCCCACATAAAAAGTCAACAGGCAACAAATCAGCAACAAATCAGCCTGTAAAAGAGAGAAACTAAAGCAACATGGAGCCTCAGCCTAAAGTTTTTGTTCCTTATAAAAACAAATATGTATAATGAAACTTCTATTCCAACGGTTCCAATAACTGCGAAACAAAACAACTTACCGAACAGTAATGGTCTCATAGACTTGGTGGTTACTTTAACAATCTTGCCTTGCCCCAAATCAACCTCCTCTACGTGACCTATCTGATGAAAAAAGATGGAGAGAAAAGTCAAGAAAATAAAGCTTTTCAACTCTGAAATCCTATCTTTCGTTGTAGTTAATAATACATTATCCAGCGAACAGTAATACCTTCACACCATCTCTTCTTGCTAACCCGTTTTTTGATTTTTTCTTGATAACAAACTCTGTTTCTTCCTTTGCCGTCTCATCTAGCAGCAAATTTTCTTCTTTGCCAACTTCATTTTCTGATGGAGTTTGTTTCTCTTCAGTGTATTTGTGTTTGTCCATCTCTTCACCACAATTTTGGTTTCCATCTTTATTGACAACACAAACATCCAGAGAAGAAGATCTTGTGATGGAAACCACTGCAATACATTGCAGTATCATGTATACTAAGCTACGGTGCATTCTTCTGTTTCTTTTGTGGTTGTTGTTTTTCACTATGTTCTATTTTCTAAAGCTAGGGCAGATTACGATCAAAAATGTCTTTATAAAAATCTACATAAAGGACTATACCAAACATCCTGGGTGATGTAGATACAGATTTTTACACCGAGTTAAGGTTCAGCTTCCACGAGTCTAGGTTCTGTTTACAGGAGACCCGACATAAACTCGTAGTATTTATGCGTGCTTACAAGTAGGGAGATTCCAACTGGAACACCAATTCCATGCGAATCATCATTCAGGTACGAATATCATAATACAATAACTCAAAATCCTCGATAACTCGAACTGTCAGTAACTCGAACTGTTTTACTATTCCCCTTGACCTAATACTCTCTCGTGAAAGATTCTCAAAAACTCGCTGTAGCTCGAACATAATTCGTCGGTGTGTTGCAGGTTCAAGTTATCGGGAGTATTCTGATTTACAACTTTAGCTTGTCAGCGTCGTTTGAACGCTACACAAATTCTTAATTGAGTTCTGCTCAAACTAGCACCAATCTGAATTCGTATCAGTCCCCCTGCAAAATACTGGGCAAGTGACACACGCTGCACTTTCCACCTAAGTGTTACACACAGAGTATTGTGTCCTCTTTCCTCGTTACATAATTTATTTGTAAAACAATTTGACAGCAATATTTGCTATGTTCATCACCAAAACTACAATATTCATAGTCTTCTTTCTATACTCAACTCAGAATAATAATTTACGATCGAACCAGTACGATTTGCGGTACATCTGATCGCAAGATTTATCATGCCGAAAGTCAACTTCGCTCTCAGTTCATCTGACTGAAGAATCTTTAATAGTTTTAACAGAAGGTCTGTAAACTAAATGCACTAAATGAAATTTACAAGAATTCTATTGACAAAAACCCTTTTGTTAAAATCGTTGAAGATGGAAGTTTGCTGTGAAATAATAGCGAGTCAGCAATTTTATGGTTGATGCCATGTTCATTCAATGATGGCATAACTAAATGCCGAAGGTTTTCTTATTTCTTTTTTTTCTTCATTTTGGACGTGATATGCGGCATGCATTTCACGAAACGGAATACATTTTCAGTGCCAATATGAATAAATGGTTTCCAAATAATCCTTCCTTTAAAGGCATACCGAACAACGTGGGTCCCACGAATTTAAAATTTAAGCCAGAGAATATACAAACAGAAAGTACTAACCTGTTTTCACCAAAAATTTAGTATTTAAGTGTAAATTTTCTTCTAAAACAGCACAATAACGCTTATATTATACAATAATGGCTGTTATGGCTAACCATTTGGCAGAAAAATATGTCTTTGAGTATTGCGCAAAAAAAGATAAATAGAACCAAGAGAAGTTCTGTAGAATTGCACAGAACATAACTCGAAATATTAAAGAAAACATTTTGATTATCATCGTTGCACTAAACTGTGTCTGTGCATTGAATGTTGGCACCAAAAATTGATCGTGATTCTTTTTTTAATTTCTCTCCATATTGTTTTGATTTGAAAACGATTGTTGAAATAATACAGACCAGCTAATTTTCCACGGTCAACAAATTAATGAAAGGCGCCATTAATAAAAATAAAACAGCTATAAATGGCCGTCAGTCAGCAGCAATGGTTCGATGTGCACGTAATTTTTGTATAATGATTTTATGATATAAATGGTAGCTCAAGAACCTTTACATGGTCTCCAAAAGGCAGAAACAGAAAATAAAATCAGAAGGGGAGAATTGAGATTACTCAATACTAACCAAAAACATCTGGCTAAGGTCGGTCATAAAATGAAAAAAGCCATCTGATCTTACTGAAATTCAAATAAAAGAATAAAAATAAATAAATAACTGCTGCAAAAATTTTGAAGAGTGCTTTTAAGGCCAGGCAGAAAATGTAGCAGCGAGCGATTTTTATGGTTGTAGCGAAAAGTAAGGGTTTGTACTTTACATTCAATCTACATCACCCGCCGCCACATTTTCAGCCTAGTGGAGATTGGGCTTTACATGATAGGTGGGATTCAATTAAAACGATATATGAAATGGTGTTCTGTTTACATTTTCATTTCACTTCTGCACTCATGATGGGGTTGTTGAGATGTTTTCTTGAGTTTTTTTTGGGTTAGCGAATGTCTGAGTTATCCGAGGTAAGACTAAACGGGATTCTACTGTACATGTAAACCGGCCTCAAAAGATAAAAATCGAATTTCATAACATTTCGAACGTTTATTCGAATGTTGGAAAATTAAAAATAAACATGTACATTACAGCCCGAAAGAAACTTTGCGAATCAAGCGTAATATTAGCTTTCACGTACAGACAGTGCCTTTAGAATTTAAGCCTTCAATCGCATGTATATATAAGGAAATTTCGTTGAAAACAAAAACAAAAACAAGAGTCCCTGGTGCCTGAAGGTCAGCGCTGTTGGGCATACCAGAAAGTAGTACATATTACGAAGGAAAACTAGAACACTTCAGATAACATTCCGCATGTATTTACTAACTTTCACAGCCTTTCTCCTGCGGCAGCAAGAACTACATTTTAGAAAGAAAATTTGGGCCAAACAAAGTATTCTATTCCGAATCTGATATCCTTTATAACTGTCGATTTTCAACCTGAAGTCCTTATACTGGAGTATTGAATACAATTTTTCTTCATGTACTATGAACTCAATCTATTATAAAAAATGTTTAGTACAATGTAACAAAATATGTGCCAAACTAAAAACTGAAAAATATATACTTCTCACGTGACAAAGATAGCTATGCAAAATTGAGCAATGGAAATCATTTTTTTGGAAATATCTGGAAGTAAAAATTCTGGTCAAGTTCAGATAAGGCCGACAAGTTCAAAGACTTCGGACACGTCCAGGTAATTCTGACAAGGTCAAGTTTTGAGGAGGCGTTCTGGCACCAGAAAATAAATTATATAAATGTTATACAATCTTAGATCCCCTAGTGATGATTTTCTAACTAATTTTCACAAGTATTTTTAGAAATTTTAGTGGGAAGAATTAATGTGATTTTGTTTTCATTTTAACCTGAAAAAACAAGATAAATTGATTAATATAAAAAGCAATTCTGCAATATCCCATATTTTGATAATCTCCCAAAAGTTAATGGGCAAAAATTCACAAATTTGAGGTCAAAAGGAAGTGTCTTAGGAATATTCGGCTTAATTGCAGTTCACTCCTGGAACGATTATCTTGCCCTGCAAAAATGAGTCATAATGAATCATTCTTTGGAACCATTACAGGTCGATAGTCTGATCCATGGTAGCAGTTTTCGTGCAAATTTAATTTCGCGAATTGAGATAAAATTAACTTTTCCCAGGAATTTAATTTCATTAATTTCGCGAATAATAAGTCTTCATATTTTTTAAAAATTAAATATTACCATGTATATGTTGACAGACATTGAGGCAAATAGTATCCTTTCCTTTCGCAAGAATTTAATTTTGGGAATACGTGAAATCCATTTTTTTTCCAGTGAAATTTTCTTACCACCTTGAAGTACATATTTGGTATATATACAGTAAAGCCTGAAAGAAATTGACGCACCTGTGAAGGAATGAATTTTTACATAAAAATGCAAAAGATTTGTAAAATCTGTTACATGAAGTCTTCAACACAATTTGATAGGGAAACCTAACAGTCTGAAGTAGAAATGTAAAGTTTCTTTCTTTCTTTTGGATCATTTTTATCCAAATAAAATGATAAAAAGTCTTTTATTCTCGGATTTGCTCTGACAAGTTCAATAGAAACTCCATCACAGTGTCATATTTTTGTGGGTGAAATTTATAAGAGCGTAGGAAAAAATGGAATTTTTAGTGCATAAACGAATCAGTTAATACATTGATATAGTCAAAACAACAAAAACCTTCAAAGAAAAAAAAAGAACAGATTGGCGGCTTACGCTCCTTCACGGGAAAGAGATTACCCAATATCAAGTTTCATATCAATATCAATTATTTTCTTTGATTTATTTGACTGTAAATATTAGTCCAAATTGTGTGTAGGGGTGCTGCTGTTTAAGTTTAATTTTTGTTTTCTCCCAACAACCATCATTATCCACTATGTAAATTTTCATTAAAAGTTTTTTTTGAGTAAACAAGTCTTAACACAAGACAGGACACCACCCAATAATTTTTAAAAGTACAGAAACTGCCACCACAACCAGGGGCGGGCACCGTTACTCTCTACTCCATATTATGTGTGTGATGTGGGTGTGAAGTGAATTTATATAGCTAAGAGAACTTAAAGGGAACTTAAAAGGCCACAAAAAAGAGGAGAGGAGGGACAGAAAAGGAGGGGATAAAAATCGAATATGGGATCGAACAGTTTCTCACAAAATCAATGTCATTATAAAAAATAGCAGTAAGAATTTTCTAACCTTGAGTGCTGCACAGTGTTGTTCTCTGGAACACAAATTAAGATTGCACGTTTTCTGTATTTTAGGCCGCAATCACAATAATTAAATTACTTTATATAAGTTGTAGTTTACCATTTATACATTAACCACGGTTTGTAGACAGCCTCTATTCCAATGTTTTGCGGAATCAGCATACAACTGTGGACAAAAAAAATTGGAATTACGTACGTACCTAGGTACGTATGGACGAACGTACAAACGCTAATGAAAGATCAGCTGCTTTCCCCACTGACCAACAAAAACAAATCAATGAAAATGCATTTTCCATTATACCATATTTCCTCGTGTAAGCTGGTCATCCGTAAAAGTCAATGTAGGTCATATAGTAGGTCAACATCATTGTTTACCATTGCCTGTAAAACTGACCTTCTTTACCAAATTAATAAATTAACGAAAAAATAAATTAATTAATTAATGGCAAATTATGCTTTAAAACGAGAGAGAAAGTGAATATGTAACAGCAGTATTTATTTTTCATCATTGTGTAAGACTACCCTTTGACACGACTTTACGTTGCTTTAATTAAGTAGGTAAATAACTCTTTTAACCCACTTTATAAAACTGTTATTAGTTATAAACATAAGTTAAAAATAATTAAAAAAAAAATCATCATCATCATCATCATCATCATCATCATTATCATCATCATCATCAAAATAGAATCCATCCAAAAATATTTACTTACCAACTTTAAGGCAAGAAATTTTCATGGCATGGAATTTTCATAATTTGATGGAGATCTATAATCCGCAAAATTAAAATGCTACAAAATTCATATGAGAAAAAAAAAGTTTGAAAAATTTTTGAAAAATCTTGATTCGCAAAAATTAATGTCACAAAAATTATCAGGAAAATGGAAACAAATACAGTTTGTAGTTTTGGACTCACCAAAATAAATGTTCACAAAAATTAATGATTTTAAGGTATTTTAGTCTTCTTTTTTCATGGAAATCTTTAAACTTACTGCAAACTTACTGTGTACTGCACATTTAGAATCTTGAAATGATCATATTTCAGTCAAAATGTAAAATGAAAGGTTTCAAAACAAAAATATCCACAAATTAAAATGATGCTATAATTTCCAGTGGTTCAGGCACAGTAGAATGAATTTAAAAATGGAAATTTCCCTCTACTAATTTAAATAAACTAAATTATGTTGAAATGAACATAAAACACACATTAACACATCAAAGCAAACAATTATATATACCCTGTTCTTCTCTTCTAGTGGCGAAGCTGTGCTCCTTTCACGTTTTTATTTATAGACAGTCCATCATTATCACAAAGTTTACACAAAATCTATCAGAATACTTGCAAATAAATTAAATCAAAGGATTTTATTACCTTGAAGTAATATTCTATCTTCTTCACTTCACTTCCACTCCACGTTAAAACGTTATCCAAAAAACGGAACTTTCACGCCATTTTTAAAACCCGTTTTCTTGAGCAAACCAATTACAGATCGAATTTATGGGAAGGCGTTGAGGAAACGGCAAAGAAAGAATCGATATTTAGAACCGATATTTAGAAGGGTGTTACGAACGGGCGCAGAGAACTGCAGCATTACAGACACGCGGAACCACACGGGGAAATGAAAGGTCGGATGCCTAACGGCGCTGACCAATTATAATGACTTCAGATAAATGTGTAACATCCAAATCTTTTTTTTCTCGCAAACGCGTATATAAAGTTTCTGTCGGGATGTTCTGTATTTATATATACCGTTGGATATACTTATATTATTATACGGGTTATATTATACTTTTTGAAGAAACTTTTAGAATTAAATTCACTATACATAAAATTAAGAAATAAGGAACTAAAATTCTAAAAAAAACATTACAAAACCCTTACCCTGGCCCACAACTGTGAATGAAAAGAGTACATTCCACATTTAAAAGATGCCGTTCGAAATAGCGTATATTTGTTTACGACAGCCTGTGTCGTTCATCCTTCAATATAATAGCTGGATGGATGTTTCAAAATGAAATCCAAACACTGTCAATAAATATCTGAAAGCAGAAAATAAGGAAATCTCCTTTTTCTTTAATTGAAAGTGTGGAAGAAATGTCTAATTAAATGGCAACTGGCTGGAGGAAGAGGCTGCGCTGAGCGACCAATAACACCAACACCAGGGGTAGAGGGAATACACAGAGAAGACACCAGGTCATAGGGTAACCCTAACCCTTAGCTACACATCTTTAACAAAACTCAAGTGTTATTTTCATAATACATAAATCTTCCAAACATTATCTTTTTAATTTAAGTTCAATAAGTAAGAAAGAACTTCTCTTTTTTTACCCTGTTTCAATGGTTATTTCCAATCTTCTTCCCACATGTGAACAAACAAAACTTCTACACCATTTTTAGAAGTGCTTATACACAAGTAGCTTAACCTTAAAGGAGAACGTTGCAAAAATATATACGCACAAACTTAAATGAAACATACACTGGGAATGAAGCGGCTAGAGATTATGGAGGTAATCGTTATTAGGTTCAACCTATCCGAAAAAAAATAACAAGGGCGATTTTAATACTCAGCGTGCTAAAGCCGCTGGCTAATTATTGTAAGTTCAAAATAAAAAAAGATTATTTTCTGGTCTGCATAGTCCATGAGCATGAAGCATGCTGTGACTTACCACGAGTGTTCGAACTCAAAATGCATGATACCCTGGGTAGTTCGGTAGGCCCTTAAGCGAGGTACTTAATTCTAAATCATTTCAATAAACGCACGGGCGCTAATTATAACCAGGTCAGTATGCGACACTGGTGCAACCGCTTTCCATCAATTAAAACCAACGTTTACAAATTAATTAATAATTAATTAATAAATAATAATAAATAAATTAAGCATTGTCTTTTCATTATTACAAATTTACATATTAACAACGCATTGCGCATATTAAATTTTCTTTATTAAACCTCCATAGTACTGACCTCCGTGGTAAAAAAAACCCCTTAAAGATGGTAGTGGAGTTACAATGCGAGATTTGACATCGCTAGACCTTCGATAAGGAAATCGGTTTTGCAGATGATACTATTCATACTCGATAAAATTCAATAATAGCTTTCGAAAGGAAGTATACGTATACCTTGAAAACATATAAACCTTGGAAATATATCCGAACATTTTTAAGGCTTCGCCGTCTCATCAGTACACATAAGAATAATGTCAGAAAAGTCACAGATACAATGTCTGTGAGTACGAAATTAAATTTGGAAACTATCTAAAATTAAAAGTTGAAAAAGTTTCGTGTAAAATTTCAAAGCACAAAAACAGATATATCAGCATCCATTATTTTTTTAAGTTGACCGTGATCATCAGTATCTCAAAATGTTGGATTAGGAGGGCTCATTTAATAAACATAACAAGAGTCGTCTGAAGGTGACTCAAGATTACTCCTTTCCCAGTGGGCAAAATCTTCAAAAAGTCTATGAGGAGGAGTGTTTTCTATAGGAATGGCAAGCAATATCGCCTCTGTTTGCCCGCTGGGTTGGGAGAAATATAACAGATATTTCAAGTACCCATCTAGGAAATATACGGCATTACAAATAAGAAACTAGAAGCCCAGAGGCTTTAACAATTTCCGCATCAGTCCTTCAGGAAACCAACTAAGTTGAATCTTTTTTGAGATCAGAAACTTTTGTTCATACGAAGGGTACGGCAAACCCGTGTCAATTAAGACGATATAGTGCCACCCTCTTTTTAACACCCTTTTTAGTGTTTTAGTTTCTTTTATTTCATTTTTAGTATCTAATCGGTGATTTACAAGAACAGACTAATATATAAATCATAAACCATAATAAAGAAAAATACAATTACCTTTAATATCTAAAGTAACAAAAACTCTTATAATCATTAATAATGTACACTGACAGAACTAGGAGAATGGAAGAAGATCATGGAGATCTTACGACCAGAACCTCTGAACTTAGAATTGAGTTAATACGACAAAGAATAAAATAGAAATAAATTAAGAAATTCTTAAGACATAGTTAAATGGAAGCCACCTTTAAATATTAGAAAAGAGGTCACAAATAAAGTCTAAGAAGAAGCTATAGATATTGTCAAAAGAGAATAATATGAAGTGCCTTCTTATATTTATATTTATATATATTTATATTCTTATATTTATATTACTATGAGTTGATATATTCCATATATATGTGGTCCTCGGTAGTTAATGCAGAATTGTGAAAAATTAGATTTGAAATTGGTCCTTGGTCTCGAAGGATGTATTTATCTTCTAAGGTTTAAGTGTATACGTTACGAATTATAGGTGGACATTGAAGCATTTTTAAAATTTAAATATACATTAGATTACACATTAGATTGAATAAGTTATGTTTAGTTTATAAATGCACACGATTTTGTTGTCTTTAGAAAGGGGATCTGTATGAGTCTCTCAAGTTTGCTTTTGTCAGTACTTTCCCAAGCGATGTTTTCATAATTCAAGTAACTGTGAATAAATGCAAAATATAGCTGTTTCGTACATTTTTTATCCAAGAATTAACAAGCTTTGTAGAAGATACCGATATTTCTTGATTTTTTTTTTTATGATTTTTTTTATTTCGTTAATGTGGTATTCCATGTTGTTTTCATCGATATATATACCAAGGAATTTTGAAACTGCGTCACGATTTATAAACATGAATTCGGGAAATGTGTATTGTCTCAGATATAGGTGTAAAACATTGACTTGATCATTACATGTTGCAACATTCATGATCCATTAAGAAGGACATGTGTGAACAATACTTGAGCGGCGTTTGTCTCTGTGAAACGTTTGCTTTTTAAATAAATCAGCTAAGTCAGCGAAATAATGATGAATAAATGACCATCATATGAAATAATCGCCAATCTTGGTTTTTCGTCCTAAGTTAAAAAAAAGAGTTAACAATAAAATCTTTTTTTGGAACTTGCGGTTTGTTTTCCGCGATGACCTGCGTCAAACGCACTAAACAACTTTCGGGAAAATTGTCAATTACTTTTTTAAGATGGGACAATCACGGCGAAGTATGTTTGGAAGTTCTAGAAGGCATTGCGGCCAACCAGATGTGTGAACGAAGATTTTTCGGAAAGAATCTCAGACATATCGCAGGATCTACCTTAAATAAGCATCGTTTGCACTCTTGGACAGTTTATGAATGATTTTCATGCATTATTTTCCTGTTTAAGATGGGTGTTGCGGAATTATTTTGTCGTTGTGTTGGTATAGTAGTGTTTAGTTCTGTTTATCGAAAACTTCCTTCTATCTGTCTGTTGGTTATGCAATGTGCTACTAACTTATTTGATTATATTTTTCAGATTAAAAACAAACAATTATTAAGTAGTGTATAAAAGAACTGGTGTTTGGAATTTTTTTAAATGTTGTGGTTTTGAGATCACAGTAGTTTGCATAATGGTGACTGCGAACAACAAGATATGAATACAATACATTAATGAAATGGTTTGCCACACAGTCCATCATAATTAAGATTTCCCCGTAAAGGGAGAAATCTTATTTATTTAGGCTTTCTGTCTTTCGACTAAGAGTTGCGCTGCAACCGTTTTTCTGCCCATTTCGAAGGGTTCTGGTAACCGGTTCAGAAAAACGGTTTTTAAATGGCGGAAGTCCGTGTAGTGTCGAGAAGCGTATTTTTTTCCAATAATGTTTTTTTTATATCCATGGTTTCGATGATGATGTGTAAAATTACGTTAACTTTTAAAAAAGCTTTCCGAAAAGAAGTATTTTCTTGTATTGCATTATTTGAACCACTATTGATACAATGACATGTTTTCACAATACCTTATATTGGCCCTTATTAGGCCAAGGCAAAAATCGTGATTTGGACATTTAGGACCGTATTTGAAAAAACATTAGTGAAACAACACCCAGGCTATATGAAGCTTCTATTGATACATTGATAAAACGAGTATTCTGGGACACACTGTCTACGGAAATCTTTTTAATCAACAATGTTGATCTTGTTGTGAGATGAGAAGGAAAGCAGATTATTGCATTTTGAGGTGAAATTTGTGTAAAGTAAAGATTAGCATTCGTATGTATATATCCGCTTTTCTTTATCATATGCTTGCATTGTTTAGGCGGTTTCCTAAAAAATTATTGGTTCGCGTCCTCAGACCGACTGCTGTAAATCTAAAAAACATTAAAAATTTTCATTCGGCGATTCGGTAAAATCCTCACTACCTTAGCTTAGTTAACGTGATTTCACATTGCACCTGTCAACGAAAACACATATGTGCAACCAATAACTAACATAAACTCTTAACTTGATCTCTGTTGAGTTGGAAAGAAAAAAATGGCCATTTCCGATACCAACCGGCTGACCAACTCAATTTAAAGGAGCAGAAAAGGACGCGAACTAAGGAGTTTTCAGGGAACAGCCTTAGTTTCAATATATTTATGATTTGGTTTCCTATCCTATTGAGTAATTTGTCTGTATATTTGCTTTACCTTATATGAGCTACCTTAAGTGTTTTAACATTCACGTGTTTTTATTTTTGTGAGCTTATTTTTGAGAACACTTTGCGGGAATATATAAATTTTCGCGAGTCTACAAAATGCAAGAAATTTTGTGAATATAATTTTTCGCGATTGGTCTAAAAGGGAAAAAAATTCCCCGGTTTTACTTTCGATAAATAGTCAAATTCAGTGTGTTCAAATAAACCAAATTTAAGACTGTTGTTTATCTTTTATTTACCAATTATAAATTCACAAATGCATCAAATTTATTATTCATATCATCTCTGTCACCATCAACACCGGATGCAAAAAATTGCAATCGATCAGTTCTCACAAAAACCGAAATAACCCAAAATTTGTCTGTATTATATTTGCGCAAAGCATGGATAAGCATTATCGCGTATATTTATATTTTTTACTTACAGTATAACCCCGTTAAGTCGGACACGGTTTAAGTCAGACTTTTCTTTAAGTCGGACTAAAACCTTGTCCCCCTTGGATTTGAATAAGTAGAGTCTGACTTAAGACAAAGTTCGGATAGGTCGGACTCCCGATAAGTCAGACCGATTACTTCGGTCCCCTGAGAGTCCGACTTAACGGGGTTATACTGTATTAATTCGCAAAATTAGTACGCTTAAGGTAAATGTTATGGAACAAGAGGTTACAAGTTTGCGAATGGAACCTCCGAAAAAGCAAGAATGACCGAATTAAAAATTGTGAATGAGCAGACTATTATTGAAATTGTGGAATTACAGAATGAGAAATAATAATTGAATTTCGGCCAAAGGGAAGAAACCCTTTGAATCCTTTTCGTAGTTTCGGTGTGATTACTGAGTGTCCACAAAGTTGCTGTGCGTGAAGTGATTTCTATTGTTTTGAAAACTTTATAAGCAACTTGATAGGCTAAAAAATCGTTTCACTTGAAATTGCAGGATTTGAAGTTGCGAATCTAATAAATTTAGGTTTTTCTTCCATCCTATAGTTTTCACAATGGAAGGATTCCAAAAGTTCCAAATAACCTCTTAGTGAGAGTGAAACAAAATGATAAGAATGCAAATCGTTAGCGTAAAATCTGAATTTGAATATTGCCAAAGCCTGTCGTGGCTTAAAAATTGTGTAAGCTAAGTCGGAATTTCCATTATCCACCGAATGAAAATATGTGGAGCGCGAAGTTCAAAACGTTGGCAACACAAACAAATATGACTGCTAAGTCAGCAATTTCTATAAATTCTCTAAATTGATTGGCTTATAATTTTGAGCACAAAAGTTTCTTGAGGGTTGATTTGTCAGCTCGGTTTGGAATGTTTTGGTTAAGTCCGCATGCGCATGAAATCAATTTTTCATTTATGAATTTTCTTTTCGTGAATTCCCAAAAAATGAATCCAACGCAATTTTTTTTTTACTTTTTCACCAAATTTGATCAATTTCATGAACACAGCAAATTGGCAATTTTTAAATAAAGTACATTATAAGGTTGATGTTTGGTAATATTTTTAAGAAATTATTTTTTGTTTGAATGAGCTTTTGTAAATACCTTTCTGTTGGTTGAGAATTGGGTTTCTTATGTTTCGTATTCAGATAGGGAATCATATTTCGTAATTGTACAGAAGCCGGGAAGGCACAATCTCGAAGAAAAAAAATGAAATCCTTAAAATTTTAAAAAAATTGTTAAAATATGTCAAATCCTTAAATATTTTTTAAATACAGAATAAAATTTTTCTTATCTTCATTTCAAATCCGGAAATATTTAAATCCGCATTTCAAATCTTCATTTCAAATCCGAATCATTTCAAAACCAGGGTTTTTCTCGTTACCGGTCAATATTATTGCATAAACAAATATGGCGGACAACCCATGCCGTTTTTTGTCGAAAATGCGGTGGAAACGTCAAAAGAAAGATGCATTTTGTTTTCAATGTGGAACAAAACAGCAAAACGAATCGTCTTAATGCAACAATAACTCCGAAAAGATTGACACACTTGATAGCTATTTGAAAAAGAAATCTAACAAAGAACAGACAGGTTTGTAAAAAAAGTAAAGCCACAAAAAAAGGGAGTTTGATGACACAGCAACAACAGGATCATCAAAGAAATTCAGTTTTGTTGACGATAAGTTGGAGACACGTACGCCTAATAGTTTTATCATAAACATCGTGGTGACAAAAGAGTCAGACAAGCTTCCGAACTTCAAAATGTCAGAGGCAACAAACTTCCCTTCACTGTACTAAAGCAGGCAGATGCAAAGTATATTTTCAAAAAAGATGTTGAAAAACATAGTTACCATGGCCAGTTCTTTTGCAGTCAAAAGGACTGGCTTTTATTGTATCCCGACCATAAAGAGGTAAAATATATACCGGGGTCAGAAGTTCCTTTCACTGTGGAAGGGTATAAAAAAGAATTGGGTAAACCTTACAGTAAAGTTGGCCTTTTTCTTCGCTTAAAAACATCAAAGGAACAGCTAATTAAACCAATGGATGACTTCGAAAACATTTCAAATAATGACAGTTTGGAAGAATCTAAAATTTATGATAGACTTGATTATGTATTTAATCCATATGACTTTTTGAACAATTTAACCTCCCAAAATCATTCTAGTAGTTCAAAGGAAGATGCTGCTGTTGAACCGATATCTTCTATATCAAAAGCAGCAAAAGATGCTCCTCTTGGACCGATATCTTCTATTTCAGAAGCAGCAAAAGATGCTCCTCTTGAACCGATATCTTCTATATCAAAAGCAGCAAAAGATGCTCCTCTTGAACCGATATCTTCTATATCAAAAGCAGCAAAAGATGCTCCTTTTGAACCGATATCTTCTATTTCAGAAGCAGCAAAAGATGCTCCTATGAGTAAATGATTCATTTGGTGTTTGTCCAGTTTGTAATATAAAGATATCATTTTCATTAATAGAAAAACACACCAGTGGTTGCTTGAATGAAAAAACAAAACAAATCATTTATTCAATTGAGAGTGACCATAGTGATGATTATAATGATAAGAAGATCAATCAAATAATTGATGAGAACCAAGGAAAAAAGAAATGGAAGTTGATCTGAATGAAATACAGGTACTATTGAGAAATAATATTCCGATAACAAAGGAGAAACCTTTATTGATCTATGTCAGAAGACACAATGAATTTGAAGATTCTATTAAATTCTTCAATAATATGGAACATAAACAAACTCAACAGACCTTACAAGTTTACACTTGTAGATGAGCCAGCAGTGGACACAGGCGGAGTTTCAAGAGGGTTCTGTACAGGTTCCTTTTTTAACGCTTTGTCTTCAATTTCGAATTAAGTATATATATTATTATATGACTTTTTTTCTGACTCCATATTTGAACAAGATAAAGAATGTCGGATTGTTGTTTCTACTGATGGTATCAAAACCTAATGTAATGATTCTTATATACTGGGGTAGAAAAGAGTGTGTCTTTAACATAAAAGGCACTGAGAAAAGTATTACATTATAATATTTATCTGGAGTCTTATATTTTGAGTTATATGTCAAAATCATATATTGGATCAAACTAATAGTTAGTTTTACATAATCTAGAGCAATATTTATGTTAAACTTTCTTGTAACAAACACTTAAATGGATTTGAAAATAGGATAAATGATCCACATTGTTTTGTTTTTTCTAGATGCATCCTCATAAAGGCAAAGTTAGAACCATGTTTGCGTATCATCACTGAACTCTCTGAAGGCCTCAGATGCTACGGTGTTGTGGATGTTATTAAACAGAATCCTGAAGTGATGCGACTTGTTTTCTATACTATACTTCTCTGCACGTATACAATACTATACGTGGAGTTTTCCAGAATTCACAAAAGCATTAAAACCTGAATTTTCAGAAGCCAATAGAAAGCAAGTTGAAATTCAAGTCTACAAAGCTTTTATAGATTTTGCAAAATACTGTTGGAAAATGGTAAGCAACCCAAATATTTACCTTTTATTCAATATCATATTTTTTATAGGAGATAGCTGTATCAACCCTGTGTTTCCTGATGATTATATTATATTTTTTTATAATATAATAGATCAATCACCCTCGGCATCAAAAGAATTACTTCATTTCTTAACTGGATCATCATCATTGCCAGTGCTAGGTTTTCCCAACGATATTGTTGTAAACTTCATTCACATATGCCAAATAGTCAGAGGTCGACAGTGCTCATTCTTACCAACTGTAGGCACATGCAATTTACAATTAAATATCCCTGTACATATAAAAATACAGAAGAGGATATGAGAAATTCCTTTTCTTCAGCCATACATGATGGTTGCCATTTTGGCCAACTTTGAATAATTAACCAAATCTATTTTATTTATCTTATTCATTGGTGCATAGTTTTGTTTATATTGCTTATTTTGTTAAAATTGTGTCGTGGTGAGGAATAACCACCAAATTTACGACCACCAAATTTAGTTTTTGTTGCTTTTTAGCTTTACAAAACCTTTGTAAACAATATTAAACTACAATCTCAAACAAAATAATAAGGAATTTGATTAATAAGTTTGGTTTCTTGTCTGTTTAGCAAAACGTTGTTTCTGTATGCAAATTGCGTTTTTACTCAACTGTTAGAAATGGCAGGGGGATTCAGAATGTTACCTATTTACTGTTTGTATAAAATATTTTGTCCAAGGTTCTAGCATAAGTTTATTATATTGTATTTCTTGAAATGTTGATGCGTTCATTTTTAAGAAAAATAAAACAGTCAATTCAAAGCCGAAATGGTTATGTGGTAAATTTCCTTAGCTTCCATCCAATCTTTCGGAGGCATCATGATACCCTTGATTTGTATTACATAATTCAAACAGTCCATTAGTCCATTACTCTATACAACTAGTGTACATGCGTTTGAAATGAGACCAAAGATTTTCTATCCTCTGATTAGCTATTGAGGATCCATGTCTATGAGAATTAACATCACCGTGTATGAGTGAGTGAATGCCTGCCATAATGTCATTTTCAGAGCCACAATCAGTTTTCAACAAATCAGGTTAAGAGTTCGGATGGTCATATAAATGTCGTGGTACTCACTGTAGAAGTGTATTTTAATAAAGCTTTCAACATCTCCATCCATCCAATCATTAATGATTTTTCACTGAATTCCACAACCACGACAAAATCTATCCATAAAAAAACTCTTTTCCGCATTTATGGCAAAACTTAGCCTTCATAGTTAGCGAAGTGATAAACCTTCCAGAAAAGCTTTACAAGGTTTGAAATAGCAATTCAAAATGCATTTTTTATCAGGATTTTAGGCTTGATTTGAAACATATTTTTACAGATTTTACAGATTTCTAAGGATTTCATTCTTTTTTCAAGATTGTCCCTTCTTGGCTTCCGTATAATTGCACTCCCCCATTGAATCATTGTCATTAGAAAATTCCCTTGACCTATTATAAACACTTATTCTTCACTTTTTCTTTGATCTTTTCAATAGGCTATTTTTATCGGGTACTTACATTGATCACACAGCAAATTACAACCAATAGTTCAATTATTTTACCATCACGTGATCAAAAGTGAGTATACAACAAACCACAATTAAACCATCAAGGTAAAAATACCGACAACAGAACTTCACCAAGGTTTAATTTCAAAGTAGCTTATAAACTTTGGTTTGTAAATTTCTTTTGATTTTCGCTGAACTGATACTGAATAAAGTGGATTTACACACATTGAATTTTTTAATCCAAGATTGGACCAGCGATTTTGATTGGTTTGAATTTTCTCAGTAAAGTTGTTTGCATTTCTACTTTTTTGATAAAAACAAATTGATGTATGTAAATCCTCAAATTTCTGAACATTAGTAGCCGGGTGGGGAAAAATATGTTCTACCTTGCTTTTAGTTTAACTGCACAACTTTTGAAATCTCTCAATAGGCCATATTGCACTGAAAAATAGGGATAATAGCATTCTTTGAAAGATCGATCCGAAATAGTTATACAACAATTTTGTGTTAAATATGATGTAATTCAACATGGAGAAACACAACATTTTTGTATAAACACAGACTTATAATGGCAGTATTGCGTGTAAAAACTGTAAAATGTTTTACACGCTACACTACATAAATAATATTTCTTTTAGACATTTATTGCTGTGCAGAAATCCAAACAGTTATACATTATTCATTACTGAATACTAAAAGGGGTTGTGGTTGTGGTGTCTTTTTTTAGTTTTTACGTCACATAAAATTGAAAAAAAATATTTTGAACCAATGGGCATTCATAATTCATAAACGTTTCACGGGTAAAAGTATTTTCAAATGTTCGCTTTGTAGAGACTTTGCATTTTTAATAAAGTCACTGCTAATTTAGCTACTAAAATGCCCACTGTAGAGATTGTACTCGCCCAGAGTCCCGTAAATGCTCAAACATCAATAAATCTTAAATCTTATATTTTAATATTTTTTGAACTAAAATTACGCTCAAAACGTTTTGGACAGGATTTTAACCAAGAAAGGGAAAAGTATATTGTTCACTCTTGTGAGTATTTGTGAAACGATAGTGTTGTAGATAGTACCTTTAAATGCGCTCGCTGAGGCCCAAGGTCGAGTCTCAGTCATGTTGTATCTCTATGCTTCACTCCCAAATGCTCTAAGAGCAGCGTGTCAGCTCATTTGGAGCCATCGACTGACTGCACACTTCGTTCGTTCATGTGCAAATCCCTTCACTGGGTTTGACATGTGATAGAGTTTCTTATCTATATCTCCTTTACGAGACGAGACCCACAATCGTAATTAACGCATTGTTGTAAAAAGGATAAGCAGGGAGAAAGAAACGCCTTTGTATCTATATAACTTCTTACAAAAAACTTCTCGTTACATTTTAAAAACAATATATTCAATTTTGTACATTCTGGGCATCAAGGTAAACAAGGTGACACAAGATGACACAAGATAACAGAAGTTTAGACATTAATAACAGCTTTCACAATGCAGTAATTGCTAATGTTCTCCAATCACTGTTTCTCTGTTTATTTACTGATTTGGAATTCCGGAATTCAGCACAACACATACAACAGTATATGCGGCTATGTTGTTTTGTGTCTTGAACAACTGCACTACGTAATACTTTGTAAATCTTTTTCATTTACAAAGCTGGTCTTAAAAATGATTCCTGAAAAGAATTTTACCAGGCAGCCGTTGCTTCAGCATTAATTTCCCAGCATACTCTGTTATTCTGCCGTACACTTATTCGGGTACTTGGAGAGATGTTCACCTTCACGGGTGCGATTACAGAGAACTCATGGGATAACTTTCGTAACGATCGTAATGGTCGTACGAAGGAGTGTTTTTCTTTCTCATGAAATAAGATTGGATTTTTTTCCTGCCGATGATTTTGAAGTAGCGAAGGAAGGCAGCAACGGGGATGCATAAAATTGACACAAAGATCAACATCACACCGATAAAAACACCCCACGTTGGAAGCGGCTTGATCTTCACTTGCGCCTAAACAAAACATGAGAATATTTTACTGCGCCAACAACACGTGGAAACAAGCAAAACAAAACAAAACCTTTGTTAGAGATTCCGTATCTTAATAGCGTGGGAAAACGGATGTTATTTGGTGCTATGTGTGTTTAAGGGTTTCTAACACAAAGAATTAGATGACATTTAATCACGCTTTGTTATTATCTAAAATTTCAAAATAATAAATACTGTTTCTGTAGAACACCATGGCCTAGTCCAGCGGCGGATCCACTGTATGTCGAAAATTATGGAGGAGCACTTTAAAATAATTTCAGTTTTCAGTCTGTATCACGAATTGTCATATTAGCAAGTTTTTCTTTTATGCAAACCCCTAGATCTGCCTCTGAAGTCACTACAACCAGTCTAATTTTTGTGCATTTTATCATTTCAATACTTTTTTATCATTAAGATTTCCCCGTAAAAGGAGAAATCTTATTTATGTAGGCTTTATGTCTATTGACTAAGAGTTGCGCTGCAACCGTTTTTTCTGCCCATTCCGAATCGGTTATCAGTTTTTGAAGTCGAGAAACGTATTTTTTCGAATAATGTTTTTTTATATGCATGGTTTCGATGATGGTATGTAAAACTACGTTAAATTTTAAAAAAGCTTTCAGAAAATCTGAAGAAGTATTTTCTTGTATTATTTAAGTGTTTACATTTTGATATGGAGCAGTTGGTCGTCTTCCAACAGCTTTTAAATTGTTTATCTTTTATATATTTTTAAAAATACATTACGATGTAAGCGTAGATGGCCGAGTGGCTTAAAGCTTTACGTTTCTTTTCGAGAACAAAGTGGTTCAAATCCGATGACAGGCGTTTTTCGGGGGTTATTTTTAGAATAAGTTACAATAAGTAAATGTAGGTTACAGCTATCTTCCTAGGTTACAGTAAACATGATTAGAGACAGATTTAGTACTAAACGATAAATATATTTGAAATAATTCGCCAATGGATTTGAACCATTATTGATTGATACAATGACCTGTTTTCACAACACCTTATATTGGTCCTTTTGGCTGGCCCATATTAAGCCAAGGCAAAAATTGTGATTTGGCCATTTAGGACCGTATATTTAAAAAAGACATTATTAAGACACCCAAGCTTATAAAAAAAGCTTATAAGACATTGATTAAACAAGTAATCTGGGACACACTGTCTACGGAAATCTTTTTAATCAACAATGATTGTGTCAATATTTTTTATCATTTCAATCCTTTTTTGTTACCTTTTACTACTTTGTAACAAGTTTCTATCTAAAGGATTTTTACATTGAAAACAAAACTTCTTGATTAGACCAAAACTACGTAAACATAAATTCGGAAAAGGTGTATTTTTGTTTACCTCCTCCCCACCTCTTCTTACCTTTTTTATATACTCGCCACCGTCCACCAGTACATCAAAAAGGTAAGAAAGTCCTGGAGGCGAGGCGTACTATTTACATACCTCGACAGCATCCCAGACCTGATACGTAGGCGTTGTTGTTGATAATCCGTGTATGCTGAATGCCAAAACAACGATCAATAGCAAAGGAGACACAACTTTCCAACAGACAACCCAAATCTTTCTTGGACTTTTATTTGTCATGTATTCAATATCTTTGCTAAATCTAAAATCAATGAGTAGAACGAACGTGATACTAATATTCTGAAAGCGAGGGAAATATTTTTAGTGACACCAAACTTCGTTTGTGTGGAATTGAGATTTTTGGTAATCAAGTCGTTTTCTTTTGTTTTGCTTATTTCATTCAAGAGATCCAGTTGAATGTTCGATTTGTACAAATACCACAATGCAATGCTACAAAATTTGAAATTGTCCCAATGGAATAGTAAATAAAAAGACTAGTATTCTTATTGTCATTTGAGTACATGGTCAAACAAACCTCGAAGAAGCAGTTTATTATAGCAATGCATTGTGTAATACAGGTAACTGGACACACGCTTGTTTTTCATAAACACACGACCTTTATAAGTACCCGAGGCTCAAATTCACAAAAAAATAAGCACCATCCTAGGCTCAAAATCATACTGAAGGAAAAAAAGTTTTTCTGTCCCTTACACTTTTTCTGCCTCAAAAAAACCAGGTAGTCCTTCTCCCTTAAGTTCAGGTATAAGTAGAAGGTGGTTTTGGAAGTTTTGGGGATATATATTCGGACTTCTTGATATATGAAATATGCACCACCTAAACACCAAAGTAGGCTCAGAATACCAAAAAAAGAATGATCGATTTTTTACTGGTGCTTATAAAGAAGAGTGTAATGAGAACAATCAATAATACCCAGTGGTCAAAATCTTCAAAAAGTCTATAAGGAGGAGTGTTTTTTTATGGGAATGGCAGACAATACTGCCTGCTGTTTCAATAAAAAAACACTCCTCCACAGACACTTTTTGAAGATTTTGACCACTGGGTATGATGAGAGCTGTTATTTTTGCTGGATTCAATGACGATCCATTATCGCTACTCCTACGTCATTGTGTCTGTGTGTCGGAACCTTTTTCATTCAAATTGCTCTGTAGGGGAAACAGGCGAAACCAAAAATAGGTGTCCGTTATAGGGTTTCCATAATGTAAAGCTTTGGATTCGAGGAAAAAAGGTATCCATTCTGATAAAAACGTTTGCCGATATGTCCTTTACATTAGATGTCCACTATACCTATATAAGATGTATTCATCAATGCTTTGCATTCAAAAAATATTTTTGTCTGGGTTAACGAGAACATTGTTGCGTAATGCCTCGTTCTTTAATACGAAAATAAGAGACTTTCAACTAAAACGTTTTGTGACAGCGCGTTTTTGTGACATAGAGAGGTATGAATGTAATTCCACAGATTTTACCTTTCGACGCCGTAAACATACGATAGGGCCAGACACTGTCCAAGTGCAATTACAAGCAGGGGAACGCTAGCCGAGTAATATTCGATAATCTGCAACCAGTAATTCCCTGATTTTAAAACCATTGTTAGGCTCAAGAGATAGGTTACCAAGCAGATGATACCTGTGGAAAGAAAGGTGATTAACATTTCATTGATTACACACACAGAGGCGGATTTTGCTTGTAGATCCCATCTGGCAAAGTCCCCAATTTCATATCCAAAACCTCTTTTTCCTGTTTCTTTCTAAGCTATGTGTTCATCTTATTGGGTTTATTCAATTACAGAGGCGGATCTAGAACCTAGGCGAAATATATGGAGGAGAGTATAAGAGTCATATAAGAGTTTACAATTTTTTTGCCTTACCCTAGATCCCCCTCTGGACACTCACTTGTTTGAGCTCGTGTCAGGAGTTGTTTTTTAGTAGAAGTTTACTGTATAGACCAATCAATCCCGTGTTCATGTTTTCACGTCGTATTATGACATGGTGTTGATACATTACATTGTTTCAAGGTAATTATTCGTTATTTGTTAATGAGGTCTATACCGATTACTGGGTCAACACGCGACGTAAGAACATGAACTCGGGATGAACTCGGGATATACGTCTATTGAAATCTATCAATAATCATCATTCTGGAAACTTTTTTGTAACTTTTTGCTTCCTTTTTCCGGACAAACAAAGGAATATTTGGAAGAAATGATGATGACATACCAGTTATCACCTCTGTTCTTATTTTGGGGAATAACTTCGCATCAAATAGCGGCGTAATCAGTCCTTCCAACATTCCGAATTGTGTGTCTATCGCCAACAATACTAACATCAAGAAAAACATAATGGACCACATCTGTGGATATGGTAAGGTGTTTATTGCTTCCGTGAAGGTGATGAATGCAAGCCCAGTCGAATGAGAAAGCTGTTGAAACAAGCAAAAAAAAAACATTCAAATCTAGGAGGATATATTATTATAGCTATTAAATATCAGGGAGATAAACATGATCCTGTTTATCTGTTAAGGCCAGCTTCCACTAAATTTCGTATACGTGCCGTGTGACAGATTGTTATGCATTGCGTAAATTAGACTTCTTACGTAAGTAAACTGGAAGTCTATTTCTAAGGGATAACGCAACATTGGCAAGCGTTGATGATGTAATTTGAGCCAACTACAACATACCCGATAAGTTAGGTTAGTGAAAATGTTTCATTCTCCTGTGCGTATGGAAATAACTATGTGGAGATCGGCCTTTAAAAAGGGTTTTCTCCTTAGATATGAGAAGCTAGGAGAAAGTTCCTATTGGAGACAACAAATCAAAATATTCAACAGCTTATAATATAGCCTGAGTTATTACGGATTCGAGTTACATGAATTAAAAAGAAGGTTAATTGATTAAAACACTCCAGATGCAAAAGACTGGCTCGTCGCTGTAATGAAAGGAAAACCCGAGTTGGTTTGACTGAAGCTTTAGCGTTCGAAGGAGAAATATCAATATATAAGGGTTGAGCTAAAGACAGTGTTTATTACTGATGAAAATTAAAATTATACAATAACGAACTGGGAGTGGTAGAATGTTATAGAGCTCGAAAAGTTCGTTGATCAAAAAACTGCATGGGATGTATGGGATGTTAACGATGAACTGTTACCGAGATATCCCAAAAGTCCGCAAACTTTTGCCACATCCTACGTGGTCAATTCGGACCTCAAATTACGTCAGTTATTGCCATTGAGATATTTGGCCCTAAACGTGGCGTTCCTTTGAGAACACAATGCAGTGGTATCACGTCAGATTTTCAACATGATATTGTATCCATAACGATTGCCCAAATGTGCCAACTTATTTGCTAAATCGAGTTAAAAATTGAAAAAACAGGCACAATATGGTACACACATTTTTTAGCCTGCTGTATAGAAGTTTTTTCGCGTTACTGCCAAATGGGCTCGGTAATGCGTTTGGCACTTATTGTATTCGTATTCGTTGAGTGAAAAGTTTGTTCATTTCTCAATACCAGATATATAAAAAAATGAAAGTTTACCTCACCAAGAAATTTCGCTTTATTGCATTCTAAGACGGTGCTATTAAATGGTGTTGCAGACACTATGAAATCAAGTACTAATGTTGTTGCTGGCGTTGCATTGGTAAAAGTGGCATTCAAACCTACTGCTGGCGTAATATTCTGAACAACTGCTTCTATCGTTGTTCCAAGATTCAAAAGTTTTTGACGATCGAGGCAATCTTCCATCTGTACGTGTGCCCGATATCCAATGAAACAAAAGATAACAACACTCGCGTATACACTCACGCTTGAGTCGATTAAACACAACAGCAACGCGTCTCTGGTTGTGTCATTCTTTAACGGGTTGTAACTGGCAAAAGCAATGAGGGTTCCGTACGCAATGCCAAGTGAATAAAATGTCTGCGATGCGGCATCCAACCAGACTAGCGGATCTTTTAGGCGGCTAAACTATAAATAAAACAAAATTGTTGTCAATATTTATTTTCTTCTGCAGCAAAACGTTACAACATTTCATATTGTTTTTCAGAAGACACTTCTTAGTGGGCAAAATGTTCAAAAAGTCTCTGTGGAGGAGTGTTTTTGTTGATACAGCAGGCGATATTCCTTGCCATTCCTATAGAAAACACTCCTCCACAGAGACTTTTTGAACATTTTGCCCACTGGATTAAAATGATATAAATACCATACTAGAGCATGTTTGATGATTTGCATTGGAATTTGTAAAAATATATCTCTTTTAAAGTTTATTAAATCACAAATCGACGGTATTTAGAATCCACAAAGACTTTAGAAGAGTTTAGAATTCATTGTTATATGATAATATGTATCCAAAGATTGGAGGTGATATCTATACGACTGTTAAAGGGATCCTACCATCTAAAACAATATTCTGTAAAACACTTCCTCAGACCATAAATAAAACATCCCCATATCTTATAAGGTATAAAAT
Organism: Turritopsis rubra; assembly: GCA_039566895.2. Taxonomy (NCBI): domain Eukaryota; kingdom Metazoa; phylum Cnidaria; class Hydrozoa; order Anthoathecata; family Oceaniidae; genus Turritopsis; species Turritopsis rubra. Next base: position 12,157,048 of record CM077629.1, on the reverse strand, counting down.
AAACGCTACGGTCGATAATCAGCCAACATTATTTTGTAATATTGTACTGTCTTTCCGAGAATTCGCTTCTTCCTCATCAGACTTCAGAGTAGCCCCTGGTCCCTACGCGGTTCAAGTGAAACCAAGTTGGTCTATGATACCAGAGAGTTCAATTTGGTATGAATAAATATAGACAAGCACGGTGAGCACTTTTCCAAGATGTCTGAATCGTAATGTTCGTCATTCTTCGAACAAATCGATGAACTTAAAGGAGTTTATATTGCTAATTTGGGTCAAATCTTTCAATTGGGTTGTGAAGATGAATGTTTGCTTTGATTTTGCTTCTGAGAAATGGCCGAAAAGTCGATTCTTGGGACATTCTAATAAAATGTTGTTTTGTTTGTGGAAATGGATTTGAGTTACACTTTCTTGTTATTTAACATATCTTATACTTGTGGCTGATCATGGTATAGATAAAAGTGTTCAATGAGCCTTAATAAAGGTCAAAACAAGTGGATCTCCACTGGTGAGTACAGTCCTTCTATATTCGTTTACTCCACTCATACGTCACATGGTGCGTAGAGACTGGACGCTATAACTGAATTTTGGAGCGAAGGAGCGAAACAAAAGGCTGTAATGGTGGGCTGTATTCTGCGAACGTTTTTGCAGTGTTGCATAGCAGTGATTCATATCTGTCAAAAAAAGTCAGATGGCAATCTTGTTTTTTTCTGGTTTATAAACAAATTACAAATTTTCATTATAGATGGTAGGTTCTTTTTAAATATCTTAGAATGCTTTTGAATGTATCAACTCTGAATGTGGTGGTGATGACTTTGCACAATAAATTCCTGACTTTCCAAAACTTAGGTTTGTATATAGACAAGTTTTTCATGTTTTTATCACGTTGATTACAAGTGTATGCCCTGTATAAACGTAAAATCAAGGAAATATATAAAAAAAAATGCCAAAACACGCTAATGTGTATTGAAAGAAATTATTTTGTTATCATAATGATGTCTCCTCAGAGAGCAAAATAATAGGAAAATCTTGTTAGAAAATTGACTTGATGATTAATATTTCATGTAGAAATACCCCGCAATTATCGAGAAAAGTCCACGAGAATTTGTAAACAATAAGTCACTTTGAAAGTCGTCCATATCTGACAATAGAGAAGAGTAAATGCAGAAACGATTGATTTCATAAAGCAAATGGAACTGATACTTACATCAGGTATGAATAACAAAGCCAATCCTTCCTGGAATCCAGGTAAATGCACACCACGAAAAAATAACGCTGCCAACAGAAGCATAGGAACTGTGGCCGTGACATATACTACCTAAAAAAGCATATATCTTTTCAGTCTTAAGTGTCGATTAGGTTACTTGCACGGTTTCCTTTTCTACTTCAAACGATAAAACTCTCTTTCAAATTTTGACTGATATCTACCTACGCAGTGACATATACTAAGAAAAGTGGACAAAATTTGTGCTTTTGTTGAATTTTATATAAAGACAATTATTTTTAATTGCGGGAGCACTGCATTGCAGATAAATCCTTAAAACATAAACATTTCGGTATCCCAAACCGATTGGTACACGTCCCCCGTCGCAAAATTTGGGTTGCTCATGCTCCTAATAGTAGGGTAGCTGGTTTTCCACTTAATGTTTCGCCTGCCATCAACGAACATTTTTCGCTCAGTGACGTCGTTTCAAGTTTTCGCTCGAAAATTTTGTTCGCGGAAGGAATTCAACTATTCTTAAAAGTAAGCGAAATTTAATTCTCGAATCCGTAAATATGGAAACTCCACAAATTAACGGGAACTTAACACTTTTCATACTAAAAATATTGAGAATTTCTGACAAAAAAATGTTACGAATAAACCTCGTCGTTTCTATGTTTCTATGTTACCCAATCCAATGGCATCCAAAACATAAACAAAAAATCATGTGTAAGTGAAATTGTTATTGTATCCTGATATTTTTCTTGATTTTTTGTTTCCCTTATGTTTTGATGTGATTGTATTGGGTAACATAGAGATGAAATGTAGCGGTAGTTTTAGTGGAAATTGAATTTTCTCTGAGCGAAATTTTTTCTCGGCCAAAAATGTTCGCCGGCGGCAGGAGAAAGCTTAAGTGGAAAATAAGCTTAAGCGAATACGACGACAACGAGGACGGCGATGTGAGTGAAACAAAGGATTGATTTCCCTTGCAGATTTCGTTTAGAAGGAAAATCTATTTCATACTATACCATTAGGAAAAACTGGTCGGTTAATTATATCATTAGCACTTTTTCACGTTCTAAACACAACGTGAATCGTTATGTTTTGAAGTCGTACAGAAAACAAAGACGAAAGAATACAAATATCTTGTATTGCTTTTATCTTGTTTCGATAGCCATTTCGTCGATCAAACTCTTAGTTATAACAGACCAATTCTTGAAACTTTCATTGCTTTGTGATTCATTGTTTCCAAGTACTCAAGTATTACTCTCACATCGCCGTCTTCGTTGCCGTCGCAGATGCTTAAGGTCCCTAGAGACTTTAAATGATCATTCGGATCATTTCTAAAAGTCAATTTTATTTGCAAACCTTACAATCATAAATTGTAGGCGTAATTGTAGATATTTGACTTACTTTCCCCTCAGAGGAAATGCCTTTCACCATGCACAACCAGCACAGTATCCAGGCCACCAAAAGGGCTAATGCCAGTGTCCAATTTATTTCAGCATCTGCTTCGATAGAGGATGATATGTCTAGCGTAGTTCGATACCAAAAATACTTTGTTGGGCCCGCTTTGACGCACTCTGGCAATGCTTTGGTGAAGCTCTGGTTGCCTAAAGTAAATAAATCTATTAGGTAAAAAGCAGTCCACCTTCTGTGATACGGAAGATTTACCAATTATAACATTAGAGTGTGTTTAGCTAACAAGAAGTGGTCATACAAAGTTCTGTTAAAGTTGTTATAACCATGACAGGCTAACCTAGGCACAAATAACCATTTTTTATATAGTGGCGATGGCTTACGATAACACGTCAATTTGTGACAAACTCCTTCAAGGTCAGAATGTCAGAGCAGTTCTCACAATATTCTCTGTTTTCGTGTACAAGGTATGAAAAGAAGTTTGTAAGAGAGGATTTTGATCATCGTCATGAGAAAAGCACCTGAAAATATTAATTTAACACTTGCCATACATATAATCAAGAATCAAGAAAGTTTAGTGTCTTGCAATAGGTTTTCGCTTATATTCAAACGTTCTCAATACAACCAAAACAAAAACTTATTACCCAAATTACCCTGTATCTTTTAGACTCTCTTCTGCTCTCCTGGACTTATAAACTTAAGGGCGTCTTTACTTTATGTGTCTTACTTATATGGTGTTTATATGGATGTGACCTAGCCCGGCTAGGCGTCCTGGTCTGCTTAGCTGAGATGAATTTCATCTCACGTTTATATGAAGCGAGCTGGTTTCCTTAACCTAGCTGAGTAATGTTCTATTGTTTAAAATTAAACAATAGTAAAATTAAACAATGAAACAGCCCGTTTATGTGCGTTTATATGGGAAAATGTTCCTACAGTCGAGATCCCGTTTTGCCGGGTCAGCATTTTTTAATATAAACACACTGTCTTTTTATGATGAAAACTACGAATAAAGCGGGATCTCGACAACCCGAGGTAAAACCGGACCACCTAGAGGTTAAATAAAACACATCACTCTTGTTCTTTTGTTATGATTAAGGAATAATAAAATGTGTTCTTATTCTTATTGGGTTAAATGGTGTGCTGCAGATATATCTCGCATTTGATTCAACACTTAACTATAGACCGGTTACTGGGTCTCTCAAAACCCATTACACTAAAAACCTTTACACCTGGGACACACGGTAGTGAGTATGTAGTTAACTATAAGACCGAGGTATAACAAGAATCTTTCAATCTTTCTACGAATATTTCTGTAAACGTAGAGATTTACTTTCTTTTCTTAAGTATCAAGATAAAAACAGTCGAAGGATTTTGAAATATTTTCGCTTCGTGTTCACCACAATGCGTATAACAATATGAACCAAAGATCTGATTAGCTGAATTTAAACCAATCACGGCATACTTTGAATAATCAGATCATCAGTTGAACAGACAATAATTATTGGTTAGGTACTGATGTGTTATGCACAAGGAACACAACCGCAAGTGAAAAATCTGTTTGCAGCTGCTGTAGAAAATATTAAATTTGACGACAACAAGGACGACAACGTAAGTGAAACAAAGGAATTGTTTTCCTTGTGAATTTTGTTTAGGAGGAAAGTCTATTTTATGCTATATATCATTGGGAGAATATTTTCAGTTAATTACATCATTAACAGATTTGCACGTTTTACACACAACGTGCAGGTTATTTTTTGAACTCATACTGTAACAATAGCAGATTATGTTTCTCTCTTTCTGGTTTTATCCTATTTCAAAAGCATTTCTTTCTTTCTCAGTTCACCGATGAAATGTTTTGATATTACAGACAAGTTGCTAAAACGTACATTGCTTTGTGATTCATTAAGTTCTGAATATTCATGGATCACTTTCACGTTGCTGTCCTCGTTGTCGTTACATTAGCGTAAACTCTCTATAACCATTTTCAAAACGCAAATAAACAATTATATCCAGCAAGGCTTTAAATCATTATGCGCTTGTCTTTAGTTGACCATTTGACCATAATGTATTTTTCCGGAATTCCGTTTAAGCACCATGTATACACCTTTCCCAAATTTCTGTTTGTACAAACGCCGTCTTTTAGTATAGTAAGTACATCCAGCCTCGTTTTAAAAAACAAAATTGCCTCCAATCATTCTACTGGGAGTTTAAGTAATAGAGATAATTAATTAAGTAATAAAGTTAAAACATTATTGAAATAATAAATTTTATAGAAATGAGGTTGGATGAACTGATAAGGTTAAAACACGGTGTTTAAACAGAAATTGAGAAGACCAGCCTTCCCAATTTCTGTTTTGTTCCTTTTGGAATCTATGATTTCACTGCTTTATTATTTAGTTATAACCCCTATTATTAAAATGCGGCGGGTAATCTTCCAGTTTCGAGTTCGTAGTTCGTATCTCACAACTTCGAGATATGACGTCACAATTGCCATTTTACTAACTTGAAGTTGGAAAAACAAAAATTAATTTTCAAGTTACTTACTTGAAGTGGGGAAAACATAAATTCACTTTCGAGTCACACACTCGACGCAGGAAAAACATATAAATTCTGTTTTGAGTAAATAGATCAATGGTTCCTCTAATCATTCCATCCACCCCTCAAATAGTCTCCGTGAAGGTTATTTTTTTTATTGAAACAGCAGGCAATTATCGCTTGCCATACCTATAGAAAAAACTCCTCCTCATAGATTTTTTGAATATTTTGCCCACTGGGTAGTCTTAACTTAGACCAGATTATTTTATTTTGTCATAACTATTAGCACTAGCCTAGCACCTATCCATATCAAAAAGTTATCCTGTAAGTTCAAAGTTCTATAAATCTTGATGTGAATTAGTTATATGAGATGTACACCATTGTTAAATCAACTTTGAAACAAAGAAGAAATAAAAAAGTAATAAAATAGAAGTTAGAAGTAATGTGTTTACCTTTAGAAATTGTCGTTGTTGGACACTGAGACCATGGTAAAGGATTTTTGAACGAACTCACGAAATAGAATAAGCACCACGCCACGATAACATTGTAGTATAAGCAAACAAAAAAACACACCACACTTGAAGCAAGTCCCAAGCCATCCAAATAAGGTGACACCCTATGCCATACCCCAATACTTCCTTTTCGTAGCCGTTGTCCAAGACATAGTTCCATGTAATACAATGGAACTCCCTCAGCCACCAGGAATATGAAATACGGTATTAGAAATGAAGCTGAAACATCAAATAATTGATATTTTGTTTATAAAACTGGAAGTCTGCTTGCAACTGCCTGGTTGTTTGCCACACATTTTCTTGCCTTCTGAGAAGAATAAACCCTTTCGCCTTTTTAAAGCATAGATATTTTATGAATGACAAATACATGCTTTTTTATAAGCAACATTTTTACTGCTAAGCAACATCTCAGGCTCAAGTGGACATGGCCAACAAGGAAAAAAACTCAATAATCTGAGAATAAAACTTAGCACTAATATAAAAAGAGCAAAAAGGGACAATGGACATATATTTCTTCCCTTGCTGATGAAAAACGTGTTATAAAAGATCCATTTGCTTAAAGAAACATGCGCTGGCCTACCTTGTAGACAAAAACGCAGTTTTGGTCTTCTCACATAGATACGCAAGAAAGTGACAAGTAAGCAACAAATGAGCCTGTGAAAGAGTGGAACATACGCAAAAGTAATCCTCAGCCAAAGGCGTGTAATGCAACGAATCTGCAAAATAGCGTTAACATAAAAAATGGTCTCTTGTGTTAGAAGCTACATCCGTAAGACAGAAATTAAACTGTTCCAATAGAGTTGAACGTAGGGGAGACATTATCCCATTGTGAAATCATCTCAATTCAACCCATATGGGCGTCATTTAAAGCGTAAACCCATTCTAAAGAACGACAAAAACGGGTGGAACAAATGGGGGATTGTCTCCTCTTCGTAAAGTTCATTCCAATATACCTCCGCCATTTTTGTGACATAGATAAGGGAATCTCCATACGTTTCCGAGTCCAACTGTAAAGCCAACCAGTATTAACACAAATTCCAATCGTTTGGGCCATTTCTGTCGACCAAAGTTCGTTGTGTTGACGTCGTCATAATGAAATTCATCCTTCCTGTTATGCTCACCTGTAAACCAAGCTCATAAAATAAATAACTGGTTCAGATTATCAACAACAACATAAGAAAAATGCAGAGATGTTTAATCAGTCTTTTCTAAGTTTTCTGCACCGATATTTTGACGTGACCGTTTATAACTATTGTCTTGTAATCATGAAACCTTTTTACTTTCATTCTTTCGGAAGTGCTTAAAATACCTTTGTTTCATCAGCTGATAAAATAAATTTCAAAAGAATCGGCTGGGTGGTGTGCACCGTAATGTGAACGAAAACATCAACGGTTGATTTGAAATAGTTTCCTAACCAATTATCTATTCCATGAACCTTGTTGGAGCCATAACATTATAACTCCATGATCAATTACCGTATTAGTTCAAATGAAAGACTGTTTGCTTTTATTAAAGTCTGTCTCAAAAGTTTATGCACTTGGTACGTGTTTTTTAAATTTCTCAGCTCTGTCTTGATGAATTTCAACAAATTTACCCTTTTGTTCGAAACATATTTCAGATTGGAATAATATATGCTTTCATAAATTTTAAACTTTCTTCATAAAAATGAAAAGAAAAAAATGAGCTTTATTCCTACGCAGCTATGTAGCCCATTTTTAGTATGCGTAATCTTTCCTGATTACGAATATATTAAAATAGTTACAATTTTTTCCGGAGTTTTAAAGCAATAAGGGCTTTAAAGGGCCTAAAACTTTTGAGACTGACTTTAGTTCAAACGCAAGAATGTTTGCTTTTCGGAATTTCGCATATCAACACAATCTTAAATTAAAGGTCGATAACTGCCATCACACTGTTTAACTTCCTGTGCTCATGAGAATGAAATCAACTGTTGCATTTTTTTTTGTTAAAGTGAAAAAGAGTAAAATATAGAAGGCAGTCATTTGGGAATGTATCGCTTTTGTTTGACAGTGCAAATGCCTTTTTTTTTTTAATGTTTGAAAAAAGGAAATATTGATCTGTAAGTATCCCTTCTTTGTTCAAAGTACACTTCTGAAAGTTTTCCCCATATCAATACATGATTTAAACAAAGTTACCTTCCTCGTCCAAAGAAAACGCGTATGTGGAGCCAGTCGTTTCTGTGGTTGTGGAGGCGCTCGCCACATGACCATCACTAACACTCTCAGCATTAATGTGTCCATTAATAGTGCCGCTTCCGTTCTGTTGTGACATGTCATTTTTCACGTTGTTCGTCCTCTTCACACTGATACCCTCCTTCCGCAATCTCTTTCGCTGTTCCTTCAGTCCTTTCTCTCTGACTTCTCTACAAATGTTTTGGATTCTTGGCAACGGCTCTTTGATTTGTTTGTGGTTAGACATAACGTTTGTCTATCAAAAAAAAATAGATAAAATGAATAATGATATAAGAGCAAAAAAAGGCAATAAAACAGCCTTAACGGTCGTTAACTCCGCGGCAAAAAGATATAATGTTCCTTTGATATCGTAAATAGTGGAGGGCCCAAGCTTATTATAGAGAGTCATCATAGTTTAATCAAACTACTCTTTCCGCGAGCGTTTCTGTTGACTTGTGAAAAGTAGTATTAAGCATTAGTATTAAGTTTCATTAAAAAATACCTTTCTTATAGTGAATTAATTAAACAAAACATTTTAAATTCCCGTGGCGGGAAAAAAGTGTACGAAAAAAAAATGTCTATTTTAAACTGCTAAAGCCGTGAGTAATGATAACATAAAAACGATGATAACATAACGTCATAAAAACTCTTTCTTTCAGAAAAAATAAATGAACTTAAATATTCGCCAATAGTTTTTAGATTTAAGCCTTAAATTTATTCTCGGATTATTCAATTGATTACTATAATCTATTAAACTAATTTATTTTATACAAAAAAGTATGATACGAATCGCCAAGTACAAATCTATCATAACGTTTTCAAGATATTCATTTCAGATCCCGGTTACAAGTGTACATACATGAAGCCCCTGCGCCATTGGTTAGTTTAAAGTCTTGTTAGAGGGTAAACTATTCGATTAATTATGCTCAAAGTAGAAACTTTTTTTCATAATAGAAATGGATTTGTTCTATTGACCTTTTTTATTACTCATTTAGGTAATAACAATAAAATTTGTGAATTTTTGCCCATTAACTATTGGGAGATTAAAGATCAAATATTGCATCTTTTTTTTAGTCTTTTCTCTTCTTTTTTTCTTCTTTTTTTCTTTTTTTCATTTAAAAGGCAGACGTAACAAGCGAAATTAACATTAAGCGTGGGAACTGTACAAATTCTGAACGTGAAACCTGTCTATTTCTCTCCCTCCGAACCACGCTGATTTTCAATTAGAAATTTTTGAGAGAGAAATCTCTCTTTCCCTCAAATCATATCAGCTAATAAAAATAGGTAACGGAAAGAGTTAGAGTTAGGTTTTCTTGCTATTGATGAATAGGATACCGAGTACAATAAGACATATGACTGAAGCCGAGGTTGTATGTCCCGTGACACTTGAAACAACACCGCCGTTGACGTTCAGGTTCACTGCGAAGAAAAATTCCAAACAGCTTTTTATTGACGTCTTCACGAAAATGGCAACGGGTCGATAAGATCAACTTTTTTTCAGACAGTGATTGCTGATTTCACAATGCGCATGTGCAGATCATTAAAGCATATAGTTCGTTAACCTCAAACTGGAAACCGCTAATTTTGAAATGGAAACGACAGTTTTAAGGATACTCAAATTTTCTATCTAAAATCTACTTCTTGCCGCTGCAGGAAAAAGGCTGTGAAATTTAGTAAATACATGCGGAATGTTATCTAAATAGGGTCTAGTGATAGTAATAATAGGAAAATGATAAAATGATAAAAGAAAAAACAACAACAACAACAACAACAACAACAACAACAAAACAAGTTTAAAACAGAATGGCAGTTGTGGCGTAGTAGTGAGACCACGTTCACAAACAGAGAGAAAAAAGGAGTAGAGAAACCACTAATAATAAGGTAAGATTACAAGATTCTTTATAATACCATCCAGCCTTGTGGGTTGGTGGTACTGTGCCATACCTCTAAAAAACAACATGCAAACGTCAGTTGTGATAAAAGTTCACCTTTCTTGGGGTTTTTTCAGATTTTCACCTAGTTTCCATGTCTCCATAATATCTATTTCTCTATCCACAAAAAAGTTGAATTTGTAACTCTAATGAAAACATTATTTTAACATTGTTCTTTTCTCTTTATATGATATCATTGTACTGATTTCTCACCTCATTCATTTAATATTTTCCAATTTCATTTTCTGTTAATATAATATTTTCAGTTGTCGATAATATTGATTTATTGGCGACACTTATATATTAGTGATGATAGAATATCTTATTTTCTAATTCGCGCTTCAAACGAAAATAACATATTTCTTTCTACATACTAATATTTATTTCATAAACCACCTAACATGTACATTCATGAAATAACTATAGTAAGCACTGCTGAGAAATTGCCTCGTATACAGTTAAGATAACAGGAATAAACTTAAGGGGGTGGGGGTTAAGGGTGGGGTTAGGGGTTGGGGTGGGGTGGTGGAATCTTACAAAAGTACAACAGAAATGTGAAACTCGAAATGTAATAACGGTAATTACGATAATAAATAGAAAATTCGTGATCATGAATCTAGGTGTGACCGCGGATCAGTAAAAACGAAGAAGAAAACTGCAGAAACAAACGTACTCACAGCTAAATGTTATAAAGTCTTTATAGAGCTTGTTCAAAACATTTTACAACAAAGATGTTTAACGAATGTTAAATATATTCTGATATTGTGCTTCATTGTTTTCTTTTTCTCTCTCTCTCTCTCATATTGTTGATTACTTTTTGTGAAGGAACCAGATTTTCAAACCGCAAATCTATTTTTTTCGAAAACCGTTTTCTTCAAAGCTACAACAGAAATTGAACTCGGTGTAAACATCAGATGCACAGCTGTTTTTAAAAAAGTTTTTGTCTTGGGTGTACTCGCAATAAAATATTTTAGAGCGATATGAATCCATCTTCCATCTCGCCAGTTGATACTTCCGGACTTTACTTATCCATACATCCTATTCCTTATTAGTTATACATCTTTCTATATCATATAAACTCTACTTTGATATGAATGCACCAGTGTATATTACTTTTCATTACATTTTGTATCTTCTAATGTTTCATCAGTATCTATTATCTACTTAGTTTTACCCCTCACCTCTATCTTGTATTCAACTTGATATATCAGCTGTTTTGCTGCACTGGCAAGCGTTGCACTGAGCGTATCTCTAGAATTTCAACTCTCCCTTATTCGAACTTATTTGATAGGTCCCTACATATTGAATTTACATATCGAATCAGTGTAAACGGACATTGTCCTTTTTTCATGAAATGAAAATGAACTCTTTACATTTCCATTGGTTTGCTTTTATTCTACATAAAATGTCCCCTCCAACTTCCAAGACATCCATGCATAAATTAAGAACTGGATTTAATAGCGTAACACAACAAGATACTGCGTTTACGATTTTTTAAATTTTTTTTTCGTGCTCTTTCAATCATAAATAGCATGAGAAAAGACAGAATGGGAAGGTATACATTGTTAAAAATTCACGCGGTGAGATTCTAGTTTACACAACGTAAGTTAAAAATATCATATAGCTGGAAATGCTCATAGAATAATCTACCGATTTGTGTAAATGAAAAAAAAAAATATTATAATTTTCTTTACACATTCTCGATGAAAAATGCCGACACTTCTCTGAAATGTTGAAGAAATTATAGATTTCTAAAGTTGACAACCTACACAGAACAGCTCTTGTGAATTTGAACAAAACAACAGTAACACCAAAAAAACAATCCACTTTTCACAAATGTTTTTATTTCTTGTCTCTTCAGCTGTTAATCTAGATTTTTTCCTCTTCTTCTTTTTTTGCGTTTGGTATCATTCTTTTCACTTTTCTTGAATAAATATATTAATGAAATGAAACTTATAAATGAAAAATGAATTATAATAAACGATTGATGCACTAGCCAATTACGAATCAATTCTTTCCTTGTTGAGCATTTAAAAAACAAACCAAAACCTAAATCAGCATTCATCCATATAACGTAATTTTCTTCATTTCAGACTGAACAAACTTTTGCACACGGAATCGAAAGGCTGCAAACAATAGTCATGCGAGTACTAAACACTGATTTTGAAAGGAAAAAATAGACTCGTCACTTCTTTAAAGATTATAATGCAATCATCAGTGATACCTTGTTTCAGCAAAATCTGTTTTGGAACTTGCTATAAATTTTTTAGCGATTTCTGTCGTGGATCAGTGGAATCTCTATACAGCGGACATCATTGGCTCATAAAAATCTCCTTTATAGAGATGTCCGCTTCGTAGAGACTTTACTTATGAGAATTTGACTGTAAATCCATCCATCCATTACATAGAGTATGTGTCCGTTATACAGAGATGTGTCCGCTTTATAAGGTGTACAGTCTACAGAAATACAACTGTAGTTTGCAGTACTTGAAAGTTATAGAATTATAGAAAATTATATGTTTCTATTATATAATGAACTTACAAGATTGTGATTCATTATACAATGTTTTCAGAAAATGCGGCTCCATTGTTGCACCGATATCTTCTTTCCCTTAAAGAAACAGTTAACATTAACAGTTTCTTTCCTTGCAGTCCTCAATTTTATTACATCCTGTCTTTCTTTATATATGCAAAATAGTTTCTAATATAAGCTTGAAATTTTCATTAAACCAACAAGCACTTCATAATATTTATGATAAATAAATTCTATTTGCATAAATATTTTTGATTTTTGATTTTATTCGTACCAGTTACTTGCTAACATAAAATGCAGATTATTTAGATCCAATGAATGTTTAACATTCATTGCAAATACAAAAAAAGGCGCGTTTGGTATTGACTTTTTCATTGAAGACTTTTCTACAAGAAATGAGTCACAGAAAGCTATAAAAATGGACAATCTCCTCCCTTGATCAGAATCTGAAAACGACACACGACACAGCTAATATTTGGTCTACATGGAGATTTTAAAACGACCAATATTTTCATTTGGGAAGCACTGTCTGCTTCTATCTTCATACGTTGAACTGCGAGGTCTTTTATGTAAAAGGTATAATCTATCTATCCTGTAAAGAAGTCAGTTCTTTTTTGGTTTTATTTAATCTTTCCTTTAAATATGGTGCTATGGAGTTCGTTTCACATTTACATTTAAGAAAACTGTATACATCCAAAATTCTTGTTTTCATTAAAAATTTATCAGTGGTTGGCTTGATGAGAATAGAATTAAGGAGTTGAATTGTTGAGATAGAAACCAACAAACCATCTTAAATAATTTATGGCCAAATTTAACAACAGAGAACAGAGAACTATAAAAAACATATAAAATTTAGATTTTCTTCTAGTAATATCTATAACCCTTTGAGTATGTTTCATTCGAATTAAAAACTGGTTCGTGTTTAACTGGTGGACTGGATGTAACTGATACATTAGCACGCAAACAACGTCAATGTTCAGACGTTGTAAAGACGTCCATATAACATTCAAACGACAACTGCAGGGACTGGAAACTGACTTTAAACTGACTTTGAAGAAGAAACCAATATAGCCTCTATGGTCGAGGCTTTGTTTCTTTCGTTTTTTGGCAAATGAAACTTGTATAATATTCACACTTGCAAGTTTTATCATCATCTAAGGCACCGCATTCGTTATAGCTAAATCGTTAGCTCATATTATCAATTGCTCTCTACAGAGGCGGATGAGAATGTTAGCTATTAAATCATAAAAGAAACGTGCAAGTAAACCCATTGGCGATACTGATTGAATTAGGTTTATGTGCTCCTCCACAATTCTTGACATACCCTAGATCCGCCGCTGCTTTACGATCTGGAATTGTTCCAAGAGATTTTAAACAGTCGAAAGTAACTCCAACTCATAAAAATGGGACTCGTGATAATTTTAATAACTACAGACCGATCAATGTACTCCTATCAATATCGAAAATGTTAGAAAAATGTGTACACCATTAAACAATGGAGCATGTGGAGTAGCACAACCCCCTGTCAACTTATCAATTCGGTTTTACAACCTCCTGTCAACTTATCAATTCGGTTTTACAACTCCCTGTCAACTTATCAATTCGGTTTTAGAAAGCACAGATCAACTTAACTCGTCTCTGTATGTTTCTTAGACAAAAATAGAAAAGCTATGGATAACGGCATGGTTACCGGGGCTACATATATTGTCCTAAGTAAAGCTTTTGATACTATAAGCCATGCGTTAATTATTGATAAACTTCCTGATGGCATTACAGGGATTCTTTAAATGAAGCAGCACCCGTTCTCTCAAATGTAAAATTGTGAAGTATGATGACGATACGGTACTATTTTAATAAAACACATATGCAAAGCATTCACCATCTGGCTTGAGAAAAATGAATTAATACTAAATTGCAAGAAATGTAAAACGGAAGTAATGTTTTGGGACAAGTAAAAGATTGAATAAACTGGTCTAGTCTAGCTCATTTCACATAAGGTTCCGCAGGGAACGAAGATTATGTTTCTCATTGTTCGGATCACATAATTTTACACTTTGCTTCGCGCACGCCAAAGATTGCGCGAACTGACAGAAGAAAACTGACGGTTTATTTTTTATGCTCGACCGACTAACTCATTGTTTAATGGCCAAAAGGACGCTAACACAACATATTTTGTACATAAATCTGAGGTTATTATGATGCAATGTACTAATAACTTAATTGATTATATTTTCCAGATTACAAGTAGAAAATAGTAGTGTATAGAAGAACCAATGTTTGGAATATAGAATTTTGTTGAAATACTGTGGTTTTAAAAATCACAGTATATATTTTGTAAATAGTGTGATTATGAGATTCCTGAACACAATACATCAGTGAAATGGTTTGGCAACCACACAATCCATCATAACCACACATTCCATTAATTGGATTGGAACAGAAGGTAGTGAATTTTTGCATTTCGAGATGGAAATTGTGGTGTAAAGCAATTTGATTGGATTTTGTATCCTTGTATCCTTCTAGTGCTGGATTGTTTATAATTTTCAATATGTATTTTTATGATTTGGTTTTCCATGCTTTTGAATGATGATATGATTGTCATACTCACCAGACGTTTAATTGCGTCCGCAAAATGCTCAAAGATAAACGGACTTAAACGGTAAAGTATTAGATAAAATATGCTCAAAATGGAAACGGTTTTCATAATAAAATGTTTTTTTCTTCAATGATGTCTGTTGATTAATTTTCGGAATAATTTCGGTAAGATACACGATGAACTATTCCGTAAACTAATCTATTTTATGTAAGTTTTGAGCACAGCTTCACCATATCTAATAGTTCACCATATCTAACAGAACCTTTATATATTTCTACTGAATTCCCTTTAAATAAATATGTAAATAAATGTTAATCAAATTAATCATTCTCATCCACACTATTCAAATTAACATTCAGAAAAAAAAGTATATATGAAGGAATTCGAACCTGCTAAACATCTTTACTTCTGTCGCAATATTTTTAAATAACTAATATCAAATCTAAAATCAAACATTTTCTTCCAAGTTGTAACACAAAGGAAAAGTTGCTTTTTTTATCCTACTTTTGAATTTATTTCTTTTTATACAGAACAAAAACATTTAACAATAAAACAGCTTTGTAGTTTACAAAGAAAAACAATCTCCAATTCCCAACCAAAACAATGAATCATTTACATAGTTTAAAGAGAATTGCCCCTCCTCTATTTTAATTATCAACTAAAAGAACTTCAATTTCTAACCTGTATACAACGCGGGATAGGACATTCTTAAATCTAATTGTCTTGCCCATCGTGTTAACAGGAACGGAGAAGCAAAACAATATATTAAATTTCCTAATTAATTTACTAAGGATTAATACGAACCAATAAGAAAGAGGTATTTGTT
The DNA here is from genome assembly GCA_039566895.2 of Turritopsis rubra. Taxonomy (NCBI): domain Eukaryota; kingdom Metazoa; phylum Cnidaria; class Hydrozoa; order Anthoathecata; family Oceaniidae; genus Turritopsis; species Turritopsis rubra. Next base: position 12,141,309 of record CM077629.1, on the reverse strand, counting down.
CCGTTCCACCAATCAGGAAGAATAACTGCATTGGTATGTTAAGCCTGATTCACACTTATGATAGAGACGACGCATCAAAACATTTTTATATTCTTGCGAACAATTTATTTAAAAAAAAAACATTATCATTGACATGGCAACTTTTGCGATTAAGCGATTCGTATATTTTTACAAACCACGTGGACTAAAAAGTTATGTTAATAAAGAAAGAATTCGATCAAGTATGTGATATGAACCCGATCGGCGAAGAATTATCGACTTGTTTGCTGCAGTAGGAACTTAAGGCTCCTTTCCATCTAGGTGCATTTTATTGGTTAATAAAGAAACAATGATTGGGCGAAAGATGGACTACATCTTGAAAGTATAGATACGCGGATCTAGGGTTAGGCAAAAAAAGTGGAAGAGTGCAAAGTCATAAACTTTCTGTTAAAACAAGTGTTGATCAAGTTATTTGCACGTTTTTCTTTTATAATCTTAATGACATTCCTTTCCTCTATAAATTTCTCCTAGATTTCAGATCCGCCTCTGCGCCTCGTTAATGTCTGCGCATGAATTTTCTTCGCTCATAAATTCGCCAACTTGCTTCAAGTCAGCAAATGGTTGTTCTAATGATCTTTTTGAAGATTTTGCCCACTGGGATTGATCTTATTTGACAAACCAGGAGTCTTATTTTGACAAACCAGAAATCTTCCAGTATAGCTCCTCCTTTGAAACTGGTATTATCTTCATTTGATATATTGCATGCTAAGTTCAAAACAAAAGGGTCTCCCAGTGGGCAAAGTCTTCAAAAAGTTTTTTACAGAGCAGTGTTTTCTATAGGAATGGCAAGCACTATCGCCTGCTGTTTCAACTGGGCACCTAAAACAATTACTTATCGAAGCTTCAAGCATTTGTTGGTAACTTCTTTCCATAGTGATTTCATTGTGGCAATTAGTGGCTTGTCTGAAGACGTCACTAATTTTCATCAGGCCCTAATAAATACTTTACAAAAGCACGCACCTGTTAAAACCAAGATAATGAGTGTAAATCATAAACCACATATACTGACAAAAAACTTCTAAAGGCAATTATGAAGGGATCTCGATTAAAAAATATTACAAATAAAACAAAATCTTTGACCCATTTAAATAGTTATGAAAAGCAAAGAAATTATATTTTTAATCTAAATACGAAAAGGAAAAAGAGGTGTTTCGCAATTGCTGGCAGAACGCTCGATCTGGAAAGCCCTATTTTTCAACGAGCAGTTGTAGCAGTTGTTGCACGTCCATGAGTTGGAATAATGCTGAGTAAAGGTCTTTTAATTCGCCACTGTTATCATATACAACAAGTCTATAATCATTACAGTTAATAAGACTGTGACTCAGGATTCAAAATGGTTAAAATCTGCAGTATAATCACTTTCCCTTTCACGAATATTGTTAATCATTGCTATTGGAATAAGTAATTTTTGCAAAAGATAAATTTGAAGGGTTTTATTTTCAAACTCAGGAAGTACGGATTGTAGCTACTCATAAATCAGTCCCTTCAAATAAAGAGTTGTTGTCAATACACCGTCTCCTTAATGGCTGCTCCTTGGAATTGGATAGGTGATATTTCATTTTACTGACGGCTTGGTCTCCTTTAAATTCCTCATGTTACCATTCTCTGATAATGAGTAACAAGTGATGAATGCAATATTACATCCACGTCCAATTCTCCTCATCGTATGCAGGGGGAGGCTGGTTAGACGTCGAGGGTCCTTGGCAAACATTTGGGATTACGAGCATTTGTCCGCGTTGTGTTGCAAACATAGGATATTGTGGTTCTGCTGCTTCCGTTGGTGCTAAATTGAAGACATTGCCATAAAACATATGATGTACGTCATTGAAAAGGGAGTATTGTTTGGTACAGATTTATGCAGGAATGCTTACCTGATCTTTCATTTCCAAGACCTCTTGAAGTACAAAGCCAGTATATTACAATCACCAAAGAAAATATAACTTCGAATGACATTAGCAGTAATAGTGATAAATAAAGGAACAGAGAGTCGCTTTTGGGAAATGTCCAATTTGATGTCACTTCTCTATAACAAAAATGAGAACTAACTTGAAAGCAACTTATAAAGGACACGATCAAGCATCCTTACTCATTTACAGTTAAAATTAAAAATTACACCTCCATATTTTAACATACCATATATATCTCAATGTTGACTATTTGGTTTACAAACTGATCTAAGAAGCCTGAAGCTTTCTTTCTCTTTAACAAACCCTACCAACAAAAAGGGTGAAATAAAATTACCTTAAGCTATATCCAATTTTAAAAGCGACAGAAAAAGACAAGACACAGGAGATTCCAGAAAATGCCATAAACGAGCCGTTCAAGACTGGATTGTTTTGACAAACACCTGCAGATATTCCCAGAGAACCAGTTAATATAATTATCGCACAGATACCAAAATCTACTTGGATCCATAAAATTCCTAATTCCTGTCGTGACTCAACTATCCCAAAGCAATGAAGCGCCAGGATGATACCCAACCAAACTTGGACGATTGCTGAATGGAAAATAAAATACGAATTAATAATGTGAAATCAAGAGAATGCTAAAGATTTAAAGGGCCTGTTATACTAAACTCTGCTCAAAACTCACTTAAAACAGATAAGTCCACGGAATTGCTTAATTAATTAACGTCAATAAGGGAAAAAAATCAATTTCTATTACGAAAAATGTTACTGCTCTGGGCATAATTTTTCTAATAGTTTACTATATAACAGGACCTTTAGATGATTATTTCCAATTAGCTATTGCAGCATTAAAACCTCTCATAATTCGAATAAATGGAACTTCTTTCGGTCCCATTACGGATGTTCGAATAACAATGAGTCTACAGTATTACACATGCCTAAGCGTTTTAGAGTTCTTGTCAACTTTGTTCGTTTTGCTTGCGCTGTGTCATCAACATCATGGTATGATAAGTTTTGCTGAGTTTGCTCGGCCATATGTTAAAATCTACACAAGCCATGATAAAAACATAACGTCTGAAACGATTTTGTTTTTTGTATTTTTTGACTTCTTAATCTGTTTTATTTATTCGTGATAAGAAGGGTGAAATCACAAAAAGTCATGTTTTATTTATTACATGGAAGAAAATTGAAATATAACAAGAGAAGAGACTTTTAATGTATTATATATATTACCGACTGTTGTGTTAACTTTAATGAGTTAACGCGTGGTGCTATCAAAAGTCGGATTGGAAATTATTATTTGAAAATGAAAAACAGGTGAGACGGATTTGTTTTGATTAGTTGTTTTGTTAATTCATTTTTTCTTTTTATTATTATTATTTTAAAGTTTTTAATAAGGATTAACGGACAAATAGAGCCATATCAACACTAGATAATTTTTTCCCCGATTAATCCAAAAAAGTAATTCAAAGAAAAAACATGAGAATTAATTTAATTTTACTTTTTGCACGAGACATTGATTAGACTGTAAATGCACGCGAGTAAAACCTGCAGTGAATTCCATCGGTGTATCGAAAGGTCATATTATTTTTTAATGCTTGCTTCAGCTTCAGAAAATGAAAATTGAAAGATTATTTCAAAATTCAAAATTCAATTTTCAATTTTTACAATAAATAAATATTGTATTTTGAAATTACAATGAAAATCAATTTTGATCATTAAATCAATTTTGTAAACCTTTACAGTTTCTGTTTAAAAGTTTAGTTTCCAAAAAATTTATTTATCTAAAAGATTTAGGAAATATTGTTCATAGCATCCATGAATTATGAATAATTCCAGGACTGATCAAACCACCAACCTATTTGTTCCTATTTGTTCCCAGTCCCTTCGTTCACACGTGAAAGATTAGAATGGCGTCCACGCTGAAAAGACTCTGTTTTAGAGAGGAAATAGTAGAGTTACTCAAAGGAAGAACTTACGAAGAAGTGGCGTATATTCAAGGAAATTATACAGGATTGTCGGGGTTATCTGGAAGAACATTAAGACGGTATTGGAATAAAGTCAATATAAAACAAGAATTGAAGCTAAAAAATCGAGTGGGTAATGTAAAGAACCGGCAGATAGGTCTGTGATTAACACACCTTTCCCGAATTTCTGTTTAAACGCTGCGTTATGGCCTAGTCAGCACGTCTCGCCTCGCTTTCAATATCATAATTACTCCGACGGGAATTTGGAATATTATAACTACGTAATAAAGTTTTCATGTAGTCAGTAAAAATATAAAAAGCATGAGAACTAGGCGAAACTTGATAATACAGCTATAATACGGTATTTAAGCAGAAATTCGGGAAAGGTTCATTAACCGTCTATTCCCATATTTTAGAACTTTCCCATTATATCCCGATCGGACCTCTTACACAAACGACCTGGGTCTGACTACGGATAGTCTACATTTTATTGCATATAACGTAAATATTTTTTAGTGCCGATGATGTCCGCTGTAGAAAGGTTTGACTATATGCGTTTGAAATTGCAAAGCGTCAGGTGCAATCCATCTTGCAAATTACGTCACAGCGCAACCTCGAACCCAGTCTTCTTCGCTGGAGTCCGAATATCGAAAAGGTAAGAGATCCTGGGTTCGAGGTTGGTCACACCGATTTAACAGACGAACGTTTCTTTAGTAGACTGAAATGCACTGGTCCTAAATCTAAATTTCTGATGAAAAATTGAGAAAAGGTCGCTGACGTTTGAACATTCCCCGCGTTCAGTAAAATACGTGTTCCCAATTTTTTTCAGCTCCGGGGTACTTGTAACCCCATTAACCTCGTGTTTCTTAACAAAAAACCCCAGCAGATACAGTGCTCCTGACTGCCCTGAAGATTCATGTATCTTTACACCTTAACTTAAGTAAGCAAATTAAAGAGTAACTCTGTATTTGCTGAATTGGACATTTTCTTGAAAACCGAATAATCACCCCCCAGTTTTGTTAGTTTGGGGAATTTTTCTCACCCCCTTATTCTTCCTTACGATTCTTTTTTTGAACCAATGGAAAATCATAATCTTATCCAATATGGTTTCCAAGCTGTTATCACATGGACGGTGCCGTCTTGCTGTCAGAAAAATCAGATGTGCTCAATGTCAAAGGAGTGTCTGACGACACAAATTTTTCGTTGGCATATCATTCTTTCTCTACTCTGTTGACAATACCAACGGGCTAAAAGGAAATGATCCTTCGAGTCAAAATTTAAAGTTGTGCAAACCTTGTTGGATGAAAATAATAATTATTTGGCATATAGAGTAAAATGAGAAGAAGTAAAGAATGAGTTATTACAATTTCCTGTATAGTGCTGCAAACAGACATTAATCTACCAAGGCAGGGGGAAATAAAATGGTTGCACACATAATTATATATTTATATTCTATAATTATATTCTTTGTGTATGTTACACTTTACCTTGCAGTATTTTTTGTGCACACATTTAACTATATTGTTATATAGCTATATAATATACATTTATAGAGGACCTGCCACTATCTGGACGGATTCCTTATCCGGCATCTTAAGTTTTTACGGAGCTATTTCCTTAGGATGCCATTGTAGTCTCCAGATAAGGACGCTGTCTGGATAGTGGCGACCCCCTTCCACATATAAGACAAGCATTTTTTTCGTGTATACATCTCCTTAATGCACAAGTGTTTTGCTTACTCTTTTATTTTTGGCATAAAAACAAGAGAAAAAGGGGCTTTAGTTGCAGTTCACAGAAACGATTATCTTGTCTTGCAAAGAACAGGTCAGAAACAGAATGCATAATTATAGTTTTATATATACACAAAAAGACTATTATATGCACACACAGTACAGAAACATGTTTTTATTTTTGTTTATCCTTTTCTACTGCTATAACTGCAAATCCCTTTTGATCTCTCAGCCTCAATTACTCAGAATTTATAATACAAAGAAAAATATTCCTAAATTCAACTTTTCAGGTTATCAGAAAATAATTTGTGGACGGTTTCTTTTATGGTTGGAACCCATACTCCTCATCTTGCCACAAGAATCAGCCAATGCGCCTTTTTCGGTAAGGTTTATTACAGTTCTTTGTTGCTCATTTGTTGGTTTTTGTTGTTGGTTTTCATTGTTCCTAATGGCAAGATGAGCATGAATGTTTATTAAATGTAATGGAGTTTCAGGGTGTTACCTAGAAATTAATTAGATTGCTTGTTTTGTATTGGGAATGTTACAGTTACAGCAAAGGTTAAAAGAGCTGGAAGTTTGAGGGCAATTTAAGTTCGGAAGCTAAGTTTTAACGTGAATTCAATCAATATTTGGCCTCAATTATTCTTAGAATATTCTTTTTGAATGCGATAAGAAATTCCGAAAATCTCGAAAGACCCATTTTTCGTTCTTGGATATTCTTTAAATTTTCTTAAATTAGGAGCAGATTTCAACCTAATATTCTTATAAATCATTATATTCTTATAAAACAAAGTGTGTATTGTAGATAGAAAAAATGTCTAACAGAAAATGTTGATCCCCACAAAACAGATTTATAGTTCTTTAGATTCCTTTGAAAGTGACTTCACAGAAAGTACCTTAGGAGAGAAATCTTTGCAAATTTTCACTGGGCAATTGATTCGAGAAAAATAAATTCACACAAAATATATTATATAAATGATTGTTACTTTTTTTTATTTTCTTATGGCAAATCTAAGTGTTGTGCAACTCATGGACCATTAGACAAACACCTCACCCCATTAGTTGCACACCTCCTGAACCTATCTGAAAAGGTTGAAAATAAAGAGTAACAAAATAAAAATATTTTATAAAAAGGTAACATTCTCAAAAATAAATCCACACGGATATAACTCTCCTGAAGGTAAACAAAGTGACCAATCCAAACCAAACTTTCTAAACAAGTCAATTGCCAAAATCCTTTGCTGGAATTGGGAAGTGTCCTTCAAATGGACACTATTATGTGCTAGCTAACACCCTGAGTTTATATATTATATGGTTCAAACTGCCTTTGATGATTCCTGTATTTTCTACAGGTAAAAGAATGGAGAAGCCAAATAATTGGAAAGAATTTGTGAAAGAGAAGCTATTGTTCTATAACATTATTGATGGTATTTTGCTATTTTCTGATAACTTAGAATTAGTGCACACATACGGAAAATTGGAAGATGTTACTACAGAGTGTTTGGTACAATTTCGAAATATATTTAAATTTTTGCACGATGACGATAAACACACTGAATGTTTAAGGGATGGCTTCAGACTACAAATTGACTTGACACTCACAAAGTTTGTGATAAGAAAATGCACAAATCACAGTGTTTATGCTGTCTCCAAAGCTAATAAATTTGGACTAGTAGTTGTGAATTTGCCTTTTGGTGTGCTTGTTGCGTCTCATACATATCCTGTTACTTCAGCAATGGCCGCACAGCATATAGAAGATGTTTGTATGATACTACGATCCTGACACATGGTATCATGTCTGTCTTTTTAAATGAATCTTTCTATCACCATGGGTCAATTTTGTTTTCATAATGTTTCCGATTAATATTGTTTGCATAATGTCAAGCCGTTCATTGTTTCTTATTGGATCAGAGTAATACCTACTTGCAAGCCTGGCATAAAAAATGTGTCAATGTTTTGCACGATGGCTGTTACCTTAATTGAGATGCTTATAAATGTATATAATTAATTAATATTTAAAATGGGGAGTTGGAAATTTTTACAACTTTTATATATTTGGGAAAGTATCATATAATGTCAAGAAAAATTTGAAGTTCTTTAAGTGACTGACAGGGATAATGGTAACACCATTCCACTTGTATTTCCAACATTTCCTAGACTCACGAATAGTATAATCGACTGCTTTGAATTATATAAAACACCAATCATAACTTTTTTAAAAATTACCAGAGGAAAGCTTAAACCCTGATATCTAAAAAATATAAGTCAATAAAATATTATATTTCCAACATTAAAATTTTAAAAACAAAACTATATGATTTCAAGTTTCATTCTTAACGCATTCTTCAGATTTACATTCGCTCTATTTCACCACACTTTCACATTATTAATCAAACTGCTATTGAGTCAATAAAGTATTAAGTTATTACTAGTGTAGCGTGTAAAAACATTTTACAGTTTTTCTCCATAAATTTTGTTTACACGCAATACTGCCATGATAAGTCTGTGTATATACAAAAATTGTTTTGTTTCTCCATGTTGGAGTTATATCATATTTAACACAAAATTGTTGTATAAATATTTTGGATCGATCATTCAAAGAATGCTATTATCCCTATTTTTTAGTGCTATTTGGCCTATTTAGAGATTTCTAAAGTTGTACAGTTAAACTAAAAGCTAAAATTCCAATGTTCAGAGATTTAGAAAAGAGACAATACGACGTATCCTCGTACCTAACCACGATAAACTTCTGATATATAAGAAAATACCTTCAAATTTCCCTATTAACTAAAGCTAACAAAAACAATACCTTCTCAGACGTTTTATCTTTCAATTCTTTATTCTGCTATGAATTGTGGAAATGTCAAAACCCAAAACTCCACTTGTGCATCATGATACCAAAACCATGTAAATATGTATGTAATCATTCTCTTCTTGCATTGCAATCATTTTTACTATTCAATTTTATAATCTAAAAAAGGTATCAAACACTCTCAAAACACTATAATAATGATCTTGTTACCTTCGTTTACCTTAATAATAACTACCAAATAAAATACCAAATAAACTGCTAGCTACACATTTCGGCATAGTAGTCAAAATTAACTGATACGAAAAAGCTACGTTCAAACACATTAAAAAATAGACATCGGTAGAAAATGATAAACTGATAACACATAACAGGTATACATTGTCTATCTCGTTGGATAGAATAGTTACTAATACCGATCAATGTTGTTATTCTTTATTACTGAACTTAAAGCGTTGAATAAAAAAATTGAAACAAACAAAAATTTTAACACGCAGCGTCTTCATTTCTCTTTAAAGAAATGAACGTTGAGAAAATTTGATGAACTTTCGAACGCAAAAAACATTGCATTGCCTTCTCCTCCGGGCGGCTTTATGATGTCTTCTTTAAGGTACAAAACTCCATGAAGTAATAAAAACCCGTAAGATGGAGCTAGAGATTCTTCTAATGGCAGATTCTCCCTAGAAATTTTACCTAATGTTCTTTCTTTAAAAGTTAGGTAAGAAAAAAGCAAGATTGCGTATTAGTATAAGAAGATTAAATTATTAACGAAAAGTGTAAATGTTTCAGTCCTTTTAATTTGACGGAATGAATGGCAGTAATATCTTGCACTTTATACCCTTACAACGGCAACGGCAATAATACTTACAGTCTGGATTGAGAAGTTATCCAATAGGATTAACTTATTCAAGTGTCAATTAAATTTTCGCGGATATTTAAATGGATATGAAATATAGTACTTAATTTCCATGCAATAGGTATTTTTATGTTTACATATTATATAAGTTGAAGTATCTAACAACTTTTACTTTATTAAACACAGTTTTACTGCCAATCTTCATTTAATAGTTAATAGTTTCACGTAACATTCAAAATTCAGTAATGGGGAGGAGAGTGTTAATGAACTCCTATCTGGCAACAACTATAGGAAGAATTATTTATGACAAGTTTGTAATGCCGAATAAACTTCTTTGCATATTACGTATATACCAATAATAAGATGTGAAGAAAATATGAATCAACTTCATTCATTCAATCAACAATGTTTAAAGTTTTTTCCTGTTACTGTATAATCCATAAAACAGAACAAATACACAAGTTCAACAATCATTCTTCATCAGATGAGCCTGAAAATTCACTATCAGAAATGTTTTTTAAAGGAATATCAGCTGGTCTGTCAACTTCATCTTCTGTTACAATTGCAGATGATTCTGAAAATTGAATTTTCTGATACGAATAGGGTTGTGGGGTTTAGCAGAAGATGATTTTTGTTTTTTCAGGTAGCTGTGGCCTTCTAAATGACGTCCACTTTTGCCATCTGGGTATTCTACCAAAAATAATTTAATAGCATAATTTGACCTTTCTTTGCAGAAATCTTTATCATCACACAACAAAATGTATTCTCCATACTCACTTTTTTCATAGATGACCTCTCTTTATTGAAATTTTTCCATAAGTAAGAAAAAGCTTACTCGCTTTCTGAATTTGATAGTGGTGCAAGGAGACAAATTTCAATCACCATTATTGCATTTGTGAATACCAAGTTCTGGAAGACAGGAGGCCAACAATTTGACTGCTTCGTAAAAGCTTGGGCACAATGGCCTCCATGAAGAGGGGAAGAAGAAAAAAAGGGGGAAGACAGAAAGAAAAAAAGTCAAGCCAATGGAGTGTACAATTCGGCAAATTACACACTTTTACTCCACCGTGACGTCTTTTTTCATTCATTTTTGGGTGGGAACGACCGTCCATCGCCACAAACTGCAATATTTGCAGTGAGACACACAATATATCAATATGGCAAGGCCATATTAACGTGAAAATTGTGAGGTACTTATGAATGATAATAAGTGGAGCTATATGTATGTATTTCCACACGTTTTACTTATGGTGCGTATTTTTTCAAAGTGTTGAAATCCCGTTACATTTTCGTATATTTACAATTCCATTGCATTTTCTTGGGGAATCTTCTTCAAAAACATTATCCAAAAACATTTTCTTGAAGTAGCTTTCATTTATTAATAGGAAACGCATTTGACAGAACCAAAAATCCTTTAATTCTGCAACGTTCGGTATTGAGCATGCGCAACTATAATTAATTTTTGTTTCATACCACGAGTAATATGAAACACAATGCAAAGTAGTGGTTAACTGGAATAGATTTATTAGTTTCACAGAGACTTGCACAATATATCAATATGGGAAGCATGTTAACTTGCTGATTCTTGTAGACTTTGGTCTACCCTGGCTGTCCTTAGATGGCCACTATCGAAAATAAAAAAGGGTAGTTGGAAGTCCAGGCCTGGTTATCTCCGCTATGATTGTTAAGACTGGTTTCCAGTTCATTTGCTTGGGCTGCGCGATTGAACAAAGTGACTTTTGATTGGCTGACGTACAATCGCCTGCAAATCAAAAAGCTGTTCACTCAGTCGCACAACCCAGGCTTTATGTTCACGGTACAAGCGATCACGCATGGCAATGTAGCAAAACCTCTTGTGCTACCGGTCCCCCAGGACAGAATCCTGTATTAGCCACTCAAAGGTGGGGGTTTCACATCTGCCTAAGATGCTCACTGTTGCCGGCTTTCATCTGAAATGAAAAAAGAAACAATATGAAAGTTTAAACGATTACAAAGCAATTAGAATTACATAGCAATTACGTACGTGGCAGTAGCTGGCATCAAGTCAAGATGATTATTTGTATGTTGTATATTATATCAATCCAGCAAGCAAATTACTTGTGCACTGTACATTCTAAAACTGCAAAAATAGTCTGGTAGAATTAGCCCCAAAAAGTGCCAAACCTCAAACAAATTGCAAACGTTTCATATTTGGTATCATTAGAAAGATCATTTCATGTAAATTAACATACTGAAACCCCAAGAAAAAAGGTTTTGGGGAAAAAAAGATACGTACGTTTTACTTAAGCCTATTCCTGTCGGGCTTTTTTGGTCTAGTGAACTACCGGTAGGGCAGAATCTGCCCACACAAGTTTGATCCCCATGTACTAGTAAAGTACTAAAATGTTTTCAATGAAATTTCACACAGTTAATAAGTATTATATAAGCTATTCTTCAGTCGTGTAGAATTGTGCCTAATATTTACAAGAAAATGATGACGTCAGCAAAAATCAGGGCCGGTGACGTCATTTTGACAATTTTCGCCCCAATGACCATTCGACTTAAGGTAGCCTCAGTTATGTAATTTTTTCTTCTAAGAGAGTAAGTGGAAGCGTAAAGAAGTTGATTGAAGTACCATTTGCATTTTTGCTTGAAGATATTTGACTTTGACATGTAGAGGGTGTGAACATAAGGATGCACCATGTCGTGACAAACTTTTTTTACAAACTAATGCAACTAAGTGTCATTTGCTACTCCCTCCAACTTCACCTATCCCCAGGTAGTTCCCCCTTCCAAATACGACCGTAAAATGCACAAATAAAGAATGGAAAATGCGCAAACTTCTTGAAACACAATCTGCTTTTCATAAGTCATCCACAAATAAAAGCTAGAAAAGATCATCAAATATGTTTCCATTGTCATATTCCTCCTCAGCTTCCCGTGTGCTGTTGTAACATCCCACACCATTACATCCTCCGCAAGCTGACACGCATTGCAAACCATTTCTTGCACAGGAACAGTTTGTTGACGAACGACATTGATTTTTGCTGGTAGATTTACAGTTGCAGCGAACCACGTTCAGCAATTCCTCTGGAGCAGGATCCTGAAGAAAAATGTGATTTCCTTGCAGCGTCAGCTTTTAACTCCAATCCTCTCCCAGTTAGAAAATTGAACAAATGTATACATAAACAGAGAAAAAATATTCATGAATAAAGAGTAACTGTATAAATAAACAATAACCCAATAAATCAAACCTTTTCCTCAGATTAAACTCGTCTTGAGTCCCAATCCTCAAGCAAAAAATAATTGTACCTTACTATACACGTTTCATAGGATAAGTACTCCATGACATATTCTGCACAGAGGTTTTTCTTATCAAATTAGTCATGGTTTTTCCCAGTAAAACGATGTCTTGATTGGCTTAAATTAAAAACTTATATTTCATTCAATAGTTCATTCGTTCTTCACGACTGCAGAGTTTGCATATGCATTTAAATTTTATCCCTCCACGAAACCCTCCGTTTCGTCTCACATTCAACAAACAATATTAATTTTTAAGTAACTTCACTGTTGAGTAAACGTGAGTTTTATTTTAATTAAGCAACTTTTGTTTCCTTATGACCTTAAAGAGGCATCGGCCTGCTTAAATAGTAGAGACGCAAAAAATAAATAAATAATAAACTAAGAACAACATAAAGTTGAATCCCATGATCTTTTCTTTTCTACTTTATTGACTCTAAAGGCAAGATTCCGAAAGATCGCAGATGCATTCCAAAGGATGTCTATGTTAGGTACTGTCAATTGTGGCAGGTTTGCAGCAACTGATGTTACAGGCTTCAGGAAGAAGTTTGCTAGTGGGTGATACTGAGGGAAGGTGTACCAGTGAATTTTAACTTTTTTGTCTTTGGTTACTTCATCACTTTTCAAGATACGCTCTATTCTTTTGACAGATTGAGGTTGAAATCGACCTGCTTTGACTGCACATTCAATAGTGCCCATGAAGTGGAAAGTTCTCTTACCATCAAGTGTTGCTGCGTTGTGATCGCAATTATCTGCAACCCACTGCACGAAAGTTGACGATATCCTCTCTTCTGATACACTATCTGCGTCAATCACAGCTGACTGTTTATAGCGCCTTACCTCGTCATAACTGATAGAGTACCCAAGTTTTGCCAGCTCAAGAACTAGAGTCTTCGATCCTATCGCATGATCAACTTCAATCCCAAGTCCAAAGAGAAGAGGAGGAATGACTGTGTTTGGTCTCATTGCTTTCATCAAACACTGACCTATAGCTGCTTGCTTTAATTCTGTGGTTACCAAGCGTTGCATGAAGTACTTGAGCAATGGTGGCAAGAACGTAGTCCCGGCTTCAATGTCTTCAGTTGTTGGATAATGATCAATGTTTTTCTCCATGCACCTTATTTCATTAAGGATAAGATCAGCTACAGCTTTGATGACACGCTTATTATCTTCTAAAACATTTCCTCTGCGATCTTTGTACCAGGCATCAGACAAAATACAATTAGCCATATCCACGAAGCATACTTTCGTTGGCTTACCGGAATTACGGGAGAAGTGAATCAATTCCTTGTACTTCTGCTGGAGTTGCTTTTCTAGGTAAGGTATACTGTATACCTCTCCAGTGTCTGACAGGCTTTTCATTTTATCTTGAATTTCGTGTAGCGTAAATATCTCAGCTTGACTTTCCAGCCAGGAACAAAGATGCTGGAAAGTTGCATTCAGCTCTTGGTCCTTGGGCCTGCCTCCTTTCTTTCTATAGTAGTTTGCCTTGATCGGTTTGTTTTTTCCTGAATAAAAGTTCTGTCGACATTGGCGATGATATTCAATCTCTGCTGCTACAAGATCTGTGCAGATACCCAGCCTCATCTTTACCTTTGATGCCCATTGATCTTCTCTTTTGTCGCACATTGTCAGAATGGAACTTGGTGAAGGGAATTCTGCTTTGTGAGTGGAACATCTGTCGGGGTGCCTGGCATCGCTTTTTAGTTTCTCTCCACAGAATAAACAATTGAGTTTCCACTGAAATTCAGCAACTTGGGATCTTCGCTTTTGACAAGTATTGGCATCGTCATGACTTGGTGTCAGTAGCTGAAATAGACATAGAAAGACTATATTAGTCTTCCTATGTCCAGGAAGCTGCAGAGGAATATTATATACTTTCTTTTTACGGAACCAATTAAAAAACGTTTGGTTCATAGAAAATAGCGAGCAAATCAGCTTAGCAAATAAAACGGATACAGAAAAAAAGAAATTTAACGCAAGAAACATGACAAAAACAAAACAACAAAAACCATTTTTTCAATGAACTGTGGACAAAATGTTCACGTGTATGTCATGGACAGATTTCATACCTTGAACATCCTATTTGATGCAATATAAAGAACTCTTTTAAAGTAAGTCCGAATAAAAAAGCATATTTTTTATATTTAAAACTCACTTCTGTCACCATTGTTAAGTTCTGTCATTTCTTACTAACATAATATGGTTTGCACATTATAAAGACCTAGACACTCAATTGAAGCTCAGAATCCGCCTATCATATACCATCCAACGTTTGTTGTTTTAAAGAGTTACTACATTTTGTGTAACGTCTTGAAAATAAAACTGTAGTTCATATTATTTAAGTGCGAAAAGTGCCATGCCACATACCTGAGTCTGGTTTGTTTGTAACGTGTTTGTGAAGTCCCTTCTGCAGCTTTCATGCACAACCACTTGCAAGTCTTTCAAATGCCCTTTTCTTGACTCCAGATAGTTACCAAGTTCTGGCTCAGATCGTGAATGGCAGAACTGAAGCAATGTTGACAGTCCCTTCTCTCCAACCTTTACAAGTTTCTCTTTGTTGTTGTTTTGGCATAGGACACATGCTTTACTGTCATAGGGCTTATCCATTTCTGTCTTGCATATTAGTAAATCTATATGTATCTATATGTATCTACAACATAGGTATAAACATTACTACACGTTATACAATTTCATAAGAATTGAAGAGATGTTCATCAAACAAGGATACTGATCAACTAGTACAAAAGATTTTATCACACCTCCCCCAGTCACAAGACCAAATATTAAAATACCTGTGGTTTCAAGAAAATGAAATGCATGTTTCCATGTAGTTCGTAAAATGTTGTAACTTATTACATACTTCTTGACAATATTTAGGTCAGTTATGTTGGTAGCACACAACGCTTTTTGCTGATATGAGAAAGGAAGTATAGAACGTAGTGCTACAATACAAAATGTGACTCAAAACTCTGGAATAGAAAAAAAATGGAGAACTATCTCCAATATGACGTATTAAAATACACATCAGCACCATTTTCACAGGGACAATGTCCTCAGGCAAAGACAGACCTAGCTTTGAATAAAAATACTTTGATCAAACAACCATAATACCATGATACCGGGAACAAAACCTCATCAGTGCAGAATCCAAACCAGGATTTCGCCCCTGATCCTAATATTCTAACATAACAGCATTTATGGCTGGGACAAGCAGTAATGACCAATTATCACCAGTTCAAACACCTTCTGAGGATGTGAAAAATATGATAATCATCAGTTTTTGAAATCGCATATTTCAAAAAAATTTGTTTTATTTTTGAAGTTGCGGATTTCACCCCCGTCCAGAAAAAAGGTCGGAACTTTTTTTCCCCAAATTATTTTTTCTTGGGGTTTTAGTATGTGAATCTACATAAAATTGTCGATCTATCAATACCAAATATGAAACGTTTGCAGTTTGTTTGACCTAAAACCAAAATTCTACTGGGCTAAAAGCGGGTATTGGCAATTAAATAAAAGATAACAGAAAAAAACTATAAACTTACATATATACCTTATTTTAAATGTATCTGATTGATCCTTCCGCAGCAAGTAGTTCTCTTCCAATGTTATTCTTCTTCACAACGCCCATTAATCCCCAAGATAGCCTCCAAATTATATCAATGAGGCAAGCATATTAACTTGAATTTTCATAATGAAAATCATTCTGTAAGAATCTCTTCGTACCGTGTCTTGTCTTTCCACCATAACCTCAAAGTTGTTTCATTAATGTTATATAAAACAATTTTATTTCGCTCTATGAGAGAATGGCTGTTGAAGAGACGAGCGCGAACCTTTTGGTATTCTTCCAGAATGGCTTTCCATCTCGAGCAGTACTTTGTTTGTCCCTCACCTGTTGTTGTTGGGCCTGATATCTTTCTACACAGATGAATGCAAATGGCCTCCACCAGCCTACTCTTTGACGGTGACAGAGCAGAAGACGCACCCGAGAGAAATGACCTTCATTGTTACCATGTCATGGAAGCCATCTCTTTTCTTACGACCGCAATATCGACCAGCTGGAGCCTTTCTGTGTATACATTCGAACTGAAGTGGCTTTTTGTCAAATTCATCCAGTTCACCATGCAACCGCAACACAAGATTTGCTTGCTGATCTGATAGGCTAATGTCCGTGGCAAATAGAAGAGCTTGTGCAAGGGCATCGACTTTCTCCCAGCCAGGAATCCATTTTGAGTCGGTTGACTTATCGACTTCGTTTTCACCTGTTTCTTCTTCTTCTTCTACTACTTCCACATAGGTATATCAAAGTCAGCAGGAAGATCTTCTTCAATTCCTTCATCCTCACAATCACATTCTTCCACAGTTCTGTCCACACTTTCCATGTCAAAGTCCATTTTGAGTTTTTGAAACAGGTATTCCACTCCAATGTACTCATTTGACACAGTATTCGGTGGGGCAACTGAATTGTATCGCTTGCCATATACTTCTTTGTGGAGTTGATTGAACTTGGAAAGCAGTTCCGAATCAAATGTCCTCAAAGATTGCAAATTGGACTCAGAAGCTGCATCTTTTCTAGCCTTGTTCCACCTTGCCAAACCGTCAATTAAATATGCCTGAAAATTCACGGCATTCGCACTTTTGCCAAGAATAAAATTGGGCAGGTGGCAATGAAATGATTCCACAGAAGTCCTCCCTCGGGCGCATCGGTATACTGGTAGCATTCTATTTCCCTTCTTTAGCTGTTTCACTTGGGTGTAAAGGGAAACATCTGGATTCTGAATACATTTGACATGTTTCTTCTGCTCCTCAATAATAGAAATCATTGAGGGTTCTTCTTCTTTAAATAGAGGAACTCCCAATGTGTCTGTGACACCAGTATACGCCAATACAAGCTCCTCCAAGCCTTTCGCAGTGGCTTTGACACCCTTTGTTCTTCTTCTGCAATGCTTGGAGAGCTCATCTTTGGTGATTGCTTTGGCAGCAGCTTCATTGGATGGTGTTTTCACTTCTTTTGCCTGTAGTTCTTCTTTCTTTGCCGCAAGAAGTTCATGGTAGTCTTGCTTATCCCACTCAAAGATTGCAGCAGACAGCTTTCCCATGAATAGACCGAATAGTGGATGTGCCTCAGAGTTGCAACCGAGCGCAATCCTCCTCATGAAATGCCAAATGTCCAGCCTAACAATAATGCCATCCCATGATGAAAAAAGCTTCTCAAACTTCTGGTCCCTCCAAACAGCAACAATTGTTGTCGGTATATAACACTTGCGGTGGTGGAACATTGGCATCTGCATATCTTTTCATCAAGCCATTAGCCATTACTTGTAGTCCATCATTTGATTCAGATGATGTCAGAACACATTGCAAGATGGCGCCACACTCATTCCCGACATTTGTCACCCATGTCGCACTGTTCCTGGCCTCACCGGACAACTTCCTTAAGATCTTTTTTGTGGAATCAATTTTAAGGATTTCCCCCAAAACACTTGCACTTTCTGCTTTGCACACATCCACCCTTGACCACACATCCCAGGGCCTATTTTAGAATTGAAAGGCAGCGTCCGGCGGAAGGAAAAAGGGCACACGCAAGCGTGTGCCCTTTAGCCTAGAGCCTCCAACAGCTGGGGGGTTTGGGGGGCGCTGTAAGCCCCCCATATGGCGGTAAGATTTTTTTTAAGATTTTTTCATATAAGATTTTTTGCTATTTTGACTATCCAGAATAGCTAAAATATGTCTAAAATTGACCAATACATTACGTCGCTGTATGGCATATTTTTGTTAAAACACACCAAGTTCTGGGAGCATACAGTGCAGAGCATTAAGTGTCAAATTCCAAGTACTTATTAGAACGCAAGTACATGCAGCCCATCTACACATGACTTTTGTACAGACACAGTTGAGATAATTTTAAATTCGGTTTTTTTTCCCCATACCGGCGAAGGGTTAAACTAAATGGCGATGTTGACGATCCTTAATGTATGATACATGACGTTTTTACATTATTTTATTTACTCAATCTCGTCACCAGATCGTATGTAAGAAAATTTTTTAGGATGGAGATTTTAAACTAATCAAATTTCATTTTAATTTTAAAGCTTTCTTGTTGGTTTTTTCATTGGGAATTCATTTCGGAAGAGGATCACACAGATTAACGTTACGGCAAAACAATGTTAACGAATATATAAACTACTACAATCATATCAAATGAATTATATCGTCATAATAACTATAATATTTGCAAAGAAGAAGAGTCATCAAAAAATATTTATATATTACACGTCTTAAAAGTCATTGTTAAAGATTCTTCGCTCTTTCAAACCCTTCCATGTATCAAGTATTTGATTGACCTCCACTGGATTCAATGGTTCCTTTCTGTAAGAAATCCTCATCAACATATCCAAACTTTTGTCATCAAGTGTACACCTTTTTTTTGTCATTATTTGTGACATTCTTGAAAACCCTCTTTCTACGACAGCCTCTGTGTGTGGTATGAGAATGTACAACAATAAGAGACGACGAATTTTGGGGAAAGCTTGATCTACAACATTATCCTTCAACATATCTTCCACGGAAATTGGCTCTTTAATTTTTTCCTCTGTTAGTTTAATCTTGTTTTCGATTTCTTTCACAGATTTTTTCGTGGCATACTTATCAGCTGTCAAACACTTCAAACGCGCGGTTAACGATATCAGCTTTGTAGAGATTTCTGACTGGACATCTTGTCTTCGATTTACCACGTAATTCTTGTAGCCTAGATACTCCATTTCCAATTGATAATATGGGCAATTCAGCAACTTTTCACATCGTGTTGTCCTACCTTGATAGCTATCACAAGCGTCTGAACCATAAAAATCATGGAGAATTTTCAGCTCATCGATACCATATGATTGAAATTCAGAGGAAGTACTTTCAGGGATTGAAACGGGATCAAGTTTGAGAAAGGAATTCAAAATTGGAAGATCTGATAGGTCAAATGCTGATGAAATTTCTTTGATTAAAGCGTTTGTAAACGGCTTGATAACGTCGGAATGAAAATCGTTCATTGGATCGTTACTGTACACGTTATAGTGATATTAAATGTCAATCATAAATGATGATATCTTCCAAGTTATCTTCAGATGTATCTCTTAATAAAAGCTGTCAATGTTGGAACATAAGAAGGCTCGCGACTTCCTCCAGATGTTCAACCTTTTCTTGCTTTTACTTCACTTTCTGCCAAGTGTGAAGGAGTACTGATGATAATTTGTAAGTTCATGGTTTATATACTAAATAATGTTTACATAATATAAAAGATACATAACTCCATATGTGGATATGGGGTTAGTTTACATAAGGTTTACTCTATATAAGGATATAAACTAATCACCAAATATGGCGAGAAAGGGCAAGTCACTCTTTTCTCCAAATAAGGTAATTGTCGTTATTACTATAAAAGGTTATATGTTTTAACTGCTATATATGGTATTATTGTAATATTCCTGTATAAGGTTCGGAATATGTTTTGCTAAATTAGGTATTTATATACTGAGATCTTTTGATCTTTCTGTCTATTGTTTTTATTCTCCAACATACTTTTCTCTGTATTCTGGAGGGTTTTTCCAATTCTTCTTTTCTTCTTTTATTCCCTGACAGGTTCGGCAGTCGCAAGGCGTATAGTTTTTGTATTCTCGATAGAGACCTTCTCGTATCGCTTTGCACGCTGTCCATCGTTGGTTTTCGTTGCAATACTCACACCAATCGCCATGTATACGCGAATTGCGTGGTACCTTTTCGTGGTCTAGTTGTCCTCCATTGTCAACATACTCGCAAATGTATTTTCTTTCTAGTTTCTTTCTTCCGTATTCTTCCTTGAACATTTTGTCTTCTGGCCATATCGTCCCAAGTTTTGTTTCAGTATTATATATATAATACCTTTTCAGTATTCGTTGATCTTTATGGTCCATGTTTTCTAATACATATGTTGCTTCTTTAATCCAATTTTGTTGTGCGAAGTTGATTCGGAAATCCTCATCGTGATGTGTCTGTTTTTTCCATTTTATGTGATCTAATGCGTTAGTAGCTTCGATTATGATTATTCTTGAGTTACAATTGGCGCATTGCAACCATTCGATCTCTTGTTCTTCTGAAACTGCTCTTTTTATCTTGTTTCCTCTACATTCCATACATCTAGGTATGAAAGTAGTGTTCCATTTGATCTTTATTTTTCCTTCTGTTTTGGTCAGGCAACCAACACACTCTGGGTGTTTGGCATTTTCCCAAAGGTTTTCATATTTTCCATTTGCTCTTGCTTTACACACGAATGTCTCATGTATTTTGTTCCATTTGATCGTTCCTTCTTTCTCTCTTTTGTATGTTTTTGCGTTGCATATTCTTACTTGTCTTATTGTTCCATCTGTGTTATAGCACTGACATAATGCTGTATGGTCTTTTACTGTTGATGCTTTAGGTTTTCCTTTCATACATTCTTCTTTTCCTGTTTCTTCTTGTTCTTTGTATCCTATGTTATCCTCCCCCCCCCCGGAGTGTTAATTTCATTGAGGGTGAGATATATGGACTCGGGGTTTTTGAGTTCTTTTTTCCATTTAATCTTTTCTTCTCTTATATATTTTTTATACGCGGTGTAAGTGGTATGCATTATAAGGATGAGGTTTAAGAATCCTAGTACTAAGGGGTAGAGGATCTTTCCTTTGGCGTTGTTTGTTATTGTTGTTATCTTTGCTGTTTCCAAGGTGGTAAGGATGATTGTTAGTGTTGTTATTAGCAAAGGAATCATAACCTGGAAGTGTTTTTTTACTGGTGGTGCAGGGTGATAACTGATTTGATTGAGGTTTGCTATTGAATATCGTGTGGTTTGTTTTAATTCATATTTATGTGGATAGCAGCAGATGGTAAATAGCAGGAATATTGTAGTTATCCAGATTATAGTGATCATGACTGCTATGGCATTATTATGTGCTTTTATAAGGACATAATCTGTACCTATTGCTGCTAGAATGATGATAGCGACGGACGCTATCAGCATTAAAATTTTCTTCTTGGTTCTCGGAATGAGTTGTTCGAGATATTTTTCTGTGAATTCTTCTTTACCATGTTTTGTGTGTAGGGATAAGACGTTGATGGTTTTTGCAATCATTGCTCTACGAGGTTGTGGCTTGAATGTTTTTATCAAGTATACTGTGATGAAAGCAAGTGCGATGGCTGCTATGATTATCGCAGCATATTTTAATGGTTGGATTATTTTTGACCACCATGAAGATACTGTTGTGGAGACTTTGTCGATGATGTCGATGACTTTGTCGCTTTTTTTCTAGTACCACCAGTGATAGTATGCCACATTTCTGAACTGGAGAGACGTAGAATTATATCAGCCGAATCTTTAAAACTTTTAAAGTAGGAACTGTTTGGGTTGTCTTGCATAATTTGCAAAATATTGATTGACGTATTAACTGCTCTAGATATTGCTCCAAAGTCTTTCCGATCACTCTGGAGGAGAAGACATAAAGAGTTCGTAACTGAAAGAACATCTTCCAGAAACGTTATTTCGTAAATAGTAACATCCTTTAATAGCTCAGAACGATAGCCAATCCATTCTGGGTTTTTGTTTTTTGTTAAGATGTCATCTAACGCTTCTACGATCTCGCTGTATCGTTCTCTACATCTTCGACATGCGCTTCCATGTGATAACCAACGTGTAACTGCTGCTTTTACTAAATTAAGAGCTTTCATGCCATATGCTTCTTGTAAAGATTTGAATATGTGCCGATTAAGAGCACTATAATGAAATGCTTTCCACAGTCCCAGTAGAATCTTATCAATTTTTTGAAGCCACGGAAAATCTCCCATGAGGTGTTTAAAACATAGCGCCAATCGGTGACAGCGACAGTTGACGTAAATTGAAAACGGTGCTTCATTTCTATATCTACGCTGAACACCATGATGTACTCCACTCATAGAGTTTGTACCATCAAAACAAATAAATCTTGTATTGACTATATTTACTTCTCGATTTTTCAAGATCTCTTTCATTTTTTCAATCAATACCTCAGACTTTGTGGAAGAAACTGAAACTAATGACACAAATTCTAATTGAGGAGACTTTGTTTCTTCATCGAAATAGCTTAAAAAAACACCCATCGTTTCTTTTCGAGCCGCAGAGGTTGCTTCATCCGCGAATAGAACAATGTCAGCGGCAGCTCTCAAACGACAATCAGAGTTGTTTTTTAAACAGTTGTCAATAGAAATAAGAAGAGAATCACAGCTATCTGATGATTCATAGGTTGCATTCCTAGCTGCTGATTCCAGATATTGTTTTATCACTGGCTCTTCGATCTCATCTGATAAAAACTTAATCATTTTTGGGTACAACTCTTTCACTGGCAAATTATTCCTAGCTAAAAAGTGAACAATTTTGACAAGCTTAGCGATGTAAAGTTCGTTAGTGGCTTCTTTTTCTGATCTTGTACAGTTATCAGCACGGCTCAGTCCTTCTTCTATTCTCGCTTGGGTTTTCATTGAAATTGCTTTTTCGTGAGATTTTGACTTTTCATGACGACAAAATTTTTTACCAGGATTATCTTTCAATAAAACAGCTTTATGGGACCATGCTCCTCGCCCTTGACTAGATGGACATGGTGCATCATTGTAAAACACTTCACATACTTTGCACATGTAACCATATTTTGTTAGACTGTAGTACATCCACGGAAACTGACTAGAGTACTTCCGCTCATCATATATCCTACAAAGAATTAACACAACATCTTAACCTTTTAAGTCCCCTCTATAAAGCTTGGGGACTTTTTCGGGAACTTTCTCTAGTCGTTAGCTATAAACTTGAACAAATTTTTTTAAATTATGCCCATGGCAATAGTTTTACATACTAACCTATTATCACTCTTTATTTCTTCACAAGAAGCTGAAGTTGTTTCACTGACGTCGTTGTCAATTATAAGTTGATCATCAGAATCATTAGTAAAATCATCAGACGACAACATTTCGTCTGGAGCATCAGTGGATGGAGATTGATCAGTTGCTAATCTAGAAAAAAACAGAAAAAGAGAGCAAACTTGTCTCTAGAAAACCAATCCGAACTTAAAGAAAACCTGGAATGACTTTCAACTAGATAGCTACCTTGATTTAGAAAAGAATGAAGCTATAGAGCTGCATCCTTTTGCCGCTTCCTTATGTTTTTTCGCCTTGTCTTTTACCCCACGTTCGTGTGATGGCATTTTGAGTTTTTATTTTGAATTGTAGCGCGACTACTTATAGTTCAACATGCACACGTTTTTATGTCAGCTGGGTTATCACAGGTGTGTATTTTAAGACATTATTTTTCGAACAATGAACCATTATTGCGATTATTGTAAATAATTTATTAGTCACACACCTTTTGTCGCTCTCCTATTGAGAGGTTTAAAACATTAAGGAGAAATCATGAACACACAAACAATCTACGCGCTGGAGAGCTGGGATTTAAAAGAATATAAAGAAACTAACATCCCGGGTAAAAATAGTAAAAATAGAAATAGTTAATTTCAAATAACTTGTGACGTAAAGATGTTCTGACGCAATCTGATCTCTCTCTTTTATTATGTTGAACATGTGTCTTCATGTCTATGTATATCCGTGAATAGAACAATGTCAGCGGCTGCTATCAAACGACGATTTTAAAGAATAAAGAAATAGTTAATTTCAACTAACTTGTGACGTAAAGATGTTTTGACGCAATCTGATCTCTCGTTTATTATGTTGAACATGCGTGTTTGTAAGACGTATGTGAAGACGTATATAATTTATTTTGAACAAAAGTTTAATACATTAAAACTAATATGTGAAATCTCAAGGGCAGCTTTATTAGAAAAAAGGGCATCTAGATCTTTTTGAAGGGCACTTTGACTTGTTACCACTTCAATTCAAACGTATACACAGAAAGCCTCCGGCTGGTCGATATGCAAACGGCCTCCACCAGTCTACTCTTTGACGGTGACAGAGCAGAAGACACACCTGAGAGAAATGACCTTTTCGTTGTTACCATGTAACCTTTTATGTCCCTTGCAATGACTCAGGTACTCTAAGTGCCTTCTCATCCACTCTTCACTGTGTATTTCATGCAAGGTGTTTTTCAGTGCATGTGTGCTATTTCCAATTGTCCTGGACTTCATCAAAGAGATGACGGCCATGTCACAGGCATAGTGATAGGTGAGGACTGCTGGAAATTTTTACCTTTAAATGATAGGGTAACTGTAGCAGCAGCCTGGAATCTGTTGACACAACGTTTTCTTACAAGTGCAGGCCAGACCTTCTGTTACAAGATAATAATAGTCCTTCATATCTAATACACGACAGACTTTATTATGTACCCCTTTGGACTGTAAACTCTTATTGCAGTTCGGACACCGGAAATCAAAACGGAAATCCACATCAGTCTTGGCATCCACAGAAAAAGTCTTCTCAAAAAGTATTTTCAGGTGTTGGTTTAGCGGTCCCATCACCTCGAACATTTGGTGGATGATTCCATAACTTCATGGGCTGTTGGAATCGACTACCACTCTTGGCACTGTTTGCAAAAACTTGCTTCCCAATCCACTGCATATCTGCGGGAGCCATATTTTTTGCCCAATATTTCGACAGACGCTGACGGTAGTCATTAGGCTGTCTAGGGAACTTAGAGGGGCTTTTTGGACTTTTAAGCTCGGTTCCCACTGGGCGATAACTTACTATCGCGCCTGTTATCGAGGTTGCGATACTTTTTACCGGAAACAGGTGTGCCGAAAGAGAGTTGGTTCACACTGCGCGATAACAAATTAAAGAGTTTTTTTTAAAACGACGTACATAGAGGAAAAAAAACATGGATAGCGAAGAGAGTGAAATCGAGGAGCTGTTATGTGCTTCTGTTCTTCTGTTAAACGATGAAGAAAAACCTCAAAAAAAGAAAAGAAAACTTTGGGTTAAAGATATTTTCAAACAGAGAAATAACCTTGGTCAATTTCACACTTTGTATCAAGAAATGAGAAATTCAGATAGGGAAAACTTTTTCAGGTAATGCTACATGATAGTTGTAATAATATTTCTATATTGTATTATCTTTCATTCTTTTACGCTTTTATCAAAGTTGTATGATAATGTTAAAGTGTTTTTTTTATTATAGATACACTAGAATGTCACCAGAAAGATTCGACCATCTATTAAGTTTGGTAGAAGAAGACATAACCAAGCTAAAAACTAACTGTCGTGAACAGATATCAGCTTCAGAAAGGTTATGCTTAACTCTACGGTTTTTGGCATCTGGTGATTCGCAACAATCCTTGTCCTTTGGATTCCGTATTGGAAAGTCTACAGTGTCGAAGATAATTCGGGAAACAAATTTTGTCTTTACCAAGGTCCTCATCAGATTCTTCCTCTTGCTGAGTCTCTTCCTCTTGCTGAGTCTCTTCCTCTTGCTGACTCTCTTCCTCTTGCTGACTCTCTTCGTCTTGTTGAGTCTCCAGTTGCGAAAGGAAATTGGACTTGCTTTTCCTTGTCTTAATAAAAGGATTAATCCACGTCAAAAATTCGTAATCCTTAAGTTGATTTGACACTGCTGAAACATCGCTCGTTCCACAGCCCGACCTTGATGCTTTTAAAACCGCTTGTCGTCTCTTGCTGTACCTCTTTTTAAGATTTTCGAAAAATTGCTTCGCTGTACCTAGAAAAAATACTTTTATTCTATTTTTGTTTTTGTTTGTGGGGAAAATATGTATGTCATGAAAACAAATGCCATGCCACTATGAGAAAAATAGTTTTTTTTTTCTGTAATAAATTATTATTTTTCAATCTACAAACCTTCTTCATACTCAAGGGCTTTCTCTACCTCTTTCCAAGCATTTTTTACCCTGTCCCACTATAACCTTTGCAGCTCTTGTCATAAAGGCAGGAGTATTTCCTTACTTCTTCTGCCAGGCATTCATCTTCTCTCAGCAACCTATATTTTCCTGCCATTTTGAAAAACTCCTTTTTCTTCAAAAACACATATACACACTTGTTTTCCTTTTTAGCCAGAACAAGCAGCTTTTTTTCGAAAAAAAATATGCAACATCTTGAGTATAAATCAACACAATAGACTTCATTGAAAAGTTTAAAAGGTTATTGCGGCATTGCTTTGAAGTTCATTATCGCGAGGACGATAATATCAAAACTTTTTGATATTGTCGCGCTGCCGATAACTAGGAAATATGCATCAAATATGTTATCGAGGTTCGTTCACATTGCGTGATAGTGGCTATCGCGATCGCGTGACATCAGTTATCGAGGTTGCGATAGTAGTTATCGAGCTTTAGGAAGCTATATACATAAAAACGTTCACAACCAACCAACCAACCAACCAACCAATAATGGGACCATCTTTTGAGATATGATTATTGGGACCGCATCATTAGCACTATAAAAGCGAATATGAACTATCTTTTTGCGCTCAATGAATTCTTAACATGTTCAGCTGCTCCTCATAACAGGTTTCCTTTCAAATTCAGATGGTCCCAAGAATACCGAACAAAACAAAACTATAGTATGTAACAATTGATTTTATTGGGACCGAACTTTCCTATCGTAAAGGTATGATTACTGGGATCAATCAGAGAGTATACCGCAAAGCAGTTATAATCACTTAATGATTGGAAAGACATAGCGCTTTTTTACCAAATCGAAATGGTCCAAAGGTGGAATGGATAAAAGAAAACTAGAGAATGTAACAACTGTTTTATTGAGACCAGATCAGTGGATACATATTTTTTCGATTTCATAAAAAAAAAACAAGAGTGAATAAACGCAATAAGTTCTATAACTCTCGAGTTTTAAAATAGGGGAGCCAGGTAGGGAACAGGGTTGGTAATTGTTCGCAAAATGACGGGGCTGCAAACGGATAAAATATTATAAAATAATATATAACCGGTTGTTTTTTTTGAAAACTGATACAAAATGTGTTCACTTAGGTTTTTCTACAATTCATGACCCCATTCACACCAACAGACCTACTTTACTAAAGCATGATATAATGCGAATCAAGTTTTTGGCAAAAAATAAAAATTGATTAAAACTAGTCTGGTAATGGTCACTCCCAAAATCGAACATCTATTTCGTCGCAGCTCTAATCATGTTTATTACTTTTTGACGTACAAGCTTTTCGCCTCTTTCTTGTAATCGAGGAAATGATTTGATCGCGTTAAGAACTTCATGGGAAGCTGGGTATTTTCCACTTTGCAGATTTGTTAAGAAAGCTTTTCGAACATCCTTCGTTTCGGCTGCGGTCCACAAAACCCATTTCTTAGGCTGATGAAAAAAATATATAACAGTTAGTACATCTCAATATAAAACAGAACAATGGGGGTCTGGGGACATTTTGAGACTTTTGTACGTAATTCAAAGTTTAAAATAAACATTTCGATCGATCTGTATTCCAAATTCCGGAATATTCCGAAAGGATGGCATGTCAATATTCTAGCCTGATTAACAAAAATTCTTTTTTTACATAATAGTCGACATTTAAAAAGTGTCAATAAAATCAGAAAAATTAACCCCTAACTGGCTAAGATCTAGGAAAATAAATACCTTTTTCTTCGGAGGTTCAGCTTCAATTTCCTGATGATCCACCTCACGATTACTAACTGCTCCTGCAAGGTAACGAAAAAGAAATTATTTTTGTCAGTGAGATAATCCTGAAATTTTCCTGGTCGTGTAGATGTTTTTAAAAAAAAAAAAGCACAACGCTTATAAGCGTATCTAGGCTCACATTTGTTAAAAAAACAAGCATATGCTAAGCGTATTCTTGAACCTCTATAAACTTTTATTTTTGTGAACAGAACATTTTACTTCGCATATCAAAAGCATATCATAAGCATATTCTGAGTCTTTTTGCATTTTTTGCATAAGCATATCCCAGCCTATTTTGAAAATTTCATATGCTTATGAAAAAAACATGTATTAAACTAAGTTATCAATTGCTACACATAAAAATTGTAGTGAGCAACGAATCACTTACTATTGTCAACAATGGGCATCTCCTCCAGAACATTTCCACGACCTCCATTAATCAGAAAGCATTTCACAAATCTAATCTGTTTTTCAAAAACTTATATATTATATAAGTTTATAAGGTTATGCTCAAAGAATTTATGAAGATTTTCTTTTACGAGTCAGAGAAATAACAATTCAAATTAGTGAATGTGCAGTACAACACTATTTAATAATCATTTTATACCTCAGTTTGTTGGCGGCTCGATTCCACAGGACTTGTATCTAAGAAAAAGAAGAATCTTTAAATAAAAAGCAGTGTTCCTTCATTTTGCACATGGTGCATGCATTTGTCAAACACAAGTTCACTTACAGGATTCTTTGGTGGTGTGGTAGCTATCAATGTCCTGCTTGAAACAACCTTTGGTGGTGTGGTATTTATTACCTAAACAAAAAAGAATGTATAATGTAATGTATACATTCGTATACATAATACCAAATAGTTCATTTATCAACTATATACCAATAAGGAAGAACTTACTGGCAATGTTGTAGCTGGAGCCACTACAGTAGTTGGTGCTACTGCGGTAAGAACAACTGGTGATTCCATCACATGTTTTTGCTTGTAAGGCTATGTAAGATAAATTAGAATTAATATATATATTATACTGATTAGAATTATTGATATTATTAAGAAAATTGTAAGAAAATTGTTACCGTTAGACTTACCGACATATTGGGCTTTGCATAATTAAACCGACTCTTGAGTGTCACTGTGGACGATGATGAAGTTGTTGTCAGTTTTTTAGTTGTTGTTGTTGTTGTTGTTGCTGATGGTGATAATGAAGCCACCTTAAACCGCCACAAGTCAAAGTTAAACATTTATTCTGACGCATAGTCCACATAAAAGTATTATTACCTGATGGTAACTACAGGTGCACACCAGTGGTCGACCGAAGAGATCCCTGCTTCCAACATTTTTGAAAACAGGGCACTTCTCTATGTTCAATAGAGAAGTGTGCCACACAGATGAATATGATGGCTTCTCTCCTCGGCCAAAATGATATGTTTTTTCTGCATATGCTTTAAGGCGCTTGCGCCAAACAGATGCAGGTAAACCTTCCTTGGGCATTTTTACTATTTACTTTTTTACACACAAAAAGCTACAAGGCTAACTCGAGGCAGATGCTTAAATGAAAATAGAATGAAATAACATAGATTAAATAATATAAGAACAGAAAGACTGTAGACGAAGCTTATATCCCCATCCCCACCCCTCCCCCCCAACACACACACCCACAAGCACCCCTAACAAAAAGGAAAACAAACCGCATATCGGAGCTCAAAAACGGTGGATAAATCCATGGTAAGCTTCCAAACAACAATTACTCTTCTGATGTCTGTATATCATAATAAATTTGGTAAAAGAAGTTTAAAATACAGTCAAATTATGAATTTACACGTGAAACACTCGAATTTCCCGCTTTCCATTTCTATGACGCCATCTTACCTTGTTTCCACTGCATTTTGCATCACGTGAACTTCAAAGCGAGGCTAGTGTAAATTGGGAATTCTGTCCAATCACAGGCCGTATCAGTTCCATTTTCCCATTCTATTGTTACGGGTATTGTTTAAAAGGGGAAAAATGGAACTGATATGCCCTGTGATTGGACAAGATTCCCAATATTACAATTAAAATATTTCCATTTCGTAGAATCCAACACGGAGACGGTATGGCCATCATCTTTTAGGTCACTGTAAAGGGTCAAGGATGAAAAAAACTGAAAATTTTGATTTTTGGATATGATATTGGATTACCTTATATCTTTTAAGTGCAATAATTACTTTTTTGAAATAAGTTCTTATTTTCTGGAAAATAGCTATAATGTACAAAATTTCCTCTTTTTTCTATGCGAGCCCTTGCAGAAATTTTCACACCGAGTTGGTCTGTCAATCCGAATAATAAGCAAAGCTTATTAATTATTCATAACACAAACATTCTCGTTCTCATATGAGCCAATCAGTTCAAAGGTTTGATTTTTTACTTTTTAATTTATGAAATTCAGATTTTTTAAATGCAATGCAAGAGGAACATTATGCAATATTTTTATGTAAATATTAATCCTTGTGTCACAGGTAACTTTTTAATAAGTATGGGGTAATTTTAATTTTGAGGTCAGATTTCCAAAAACACAAAGTTTCTGGAAATATTAATTTAACCCATCATTTAGAGCAGGATTAGAGCTTTTAAAGAATATACCGTCAAATGCCCTAACTTTGGCCCACTTTTAAAGTTAATACCTGTCCTGTAAATGATTGAAAATCACTTTTCTCAATATTCTTTTTCTAAAAGTACTGCCCAACAACAAGAGTCAAAATCTTAGCCTTGACAATGTTAAACACTGTCCTCTTACTTTGGCCCAACACTAAGTTTTAAAAAATGTTCTCAATGAATATATATACCAACATAGTTCATTTTCAAGCAAGATTTCGAATGTTTTTAAGTACTGCAATGTCTATTGAAGTGTTGAATGTTCTTCAAAATAAAAACGTCCTCTGTTACCAACAGGAATTGGTGGTTTTATGGCAGCAGTGATATCAGATTTTTTATAATATATTGCATCTTCCCTGTCTGGCCATCTCCACAACTGTATGTTTTTAACTGATTTACCCGTTTTCACCATTACATTAACCTTCACGTCGTCATTTTTAATGTCCAGGATCTCACCAGGATAGACATTATCAGAGTAACTTACGGTTACCCAATCATGAACATTAAGTGAAGTGTAAATGTCGTCTGCAGTCCAACTTAAAGTACTCTCCACATCATCTTCCCCATCTGATTCACTATCACCACTTTCAAGATCAGACTCAGCTTCACTTTCAATGGTGTCGCTATCTGGACATACAGACTTGCCAGCAACTACGTTCAGTCGTGTTCTTTTACTTGCAGATGGCCCCTTTGGTGTTGACTTGTCCTTTTCAGAGCCTCTTAAATCAGTAAGCAGATTGATGAAACTTTCATCAACTTGTGCAACAACATCATCAGTTGGGTTTTCCCTAGGTAAACGGTCAAGAACTTTTTGACGGTCTAATGGGTTGATGCCACTTTTCATGAATCCTGATGCAAGGTTTTCTGGACCATTTTTATCGAACAGCAACATGGTTAGCTTCTTCAACAATTGTGGGAAGATAGTTTTTGGCAATGTGGCATACTTTCTTCCTTCAGGAGACAATTTCCATTCATTAAGTATGTTTCACCAGTGAATCTTCATGGGTCGGAAGTAAGCAACATCAAGTGGTTGTGTCTTGTCAGTGGCATTGGCTGGGAGGCACACAAAACGAATGTCATTCTCTCTACATGTTTTGATGACATCCTCATTAATATGTGCAGCAAGATTATCACCAATTATAACCTTGGTGCCAGTTTGTTTCCTCAGAACAGGGAGGGCCATTCGCATAAACCAGTCGGTGAAGGTTGTCTCTTCAAACCAACCGGAAGCCGTGCGGTTGTAGCGAGCCTTGGTTGGGCCTCGTTCCACCCACTGTTCATGAAGATGGACAGCTTTGTAACATACATATGGAGGTAGCATATCTCTTTTGCATTTCCGCAAAACATAACACTGTATCTAATTTTACTTGAATTGATAACCCTCTCAGGATACTTAGACCCTCGCTCGACTATACAGCACCTTTTTCCAGGGTCATCACAGAGATTAGTCTCGTCATAGTTCCAAATGTTCTCTGGTGGAACACCTTCAAGTGACTGTTCCAAGTTATCAAAGTATTCATTGGTTATCTCGGAATTGACAGCTGCACGCTTTCTATTAATAGGTGAAACTAAACGTTGTGTAATACCATTTCGGGCCAAAAATTTTTTTAGCCACTTCTTTCTACAATATTTTCCTTCTTTAAAGGCAGAAACAACACGGTCTTGCTTGTCGAGATAGTTTTTTACTACTATCTTTACATCTACAAATTCAAAGGGTATTCCAAAGTCTGCACATAAAGTAAGTCTTGATGCCATAATAGCTTCCTCTTCTGCAGTAAATACAGTAGATCGACCAACTTTGCCAGGGTGTGCTCCTTTCAGCTTATTTTTGATGGTTGAACGAGGAATACAGAAATGACCTGCTGCTTCTCTTTGAGTCATGGTTTTATTCTGTATTTGTCTCTCAAGCAAGATTGAAGCTGGTCATCTGTGTAGCCTTTGTAACTTCGTTTTGACATTATTTATTAATTAACTGTAAGATAAATACATTTTATTAACTGGGCCAAAGTTAGGAAATTCATGCAGTCCGTCAGCCTCCTATCTTTGTCCCAGTGTAAAAACTAAAAATGTCAAACAGTACATGAACCAAGTAATTCTCCCAAATAGTAGCACACATTTTCCATGTCAGAAAAGAAGAAATTATTTTATTCATCATAATATCGGCCAACTTATAACAAAAACTAGGAAGGCCAAATATATTAAGGGTTTTCGTCGCCCGACAACATGGGGCCTCTACAGGAGATGCAAAAATAAGAATTTAATGAAACAGGTATAGAAAACACCCAATTAGAAGCCTTTCTCAAAGTCCAGACTCTATAGGCCCTATGTTTGAACATATCAGAACTACAGTCAAGTTGTATGCTCATTGTGGGTTTGGGCCAATGTTGAGCTCAGGGCCAATGTTAGGGCATTTGACGGTATGCTTTCATTACATAATTGTTTCTAGATGTGAAAATATTAAACATCAAAGAAAAAGTGTGCTGAGCCTTTACAGTAACCTGAATGCAGTTTTTGATTTCTGATGATCCAAATCATTTTCGTTAAGAACAACTTGGACAGTCGGGGGCAAATTCTAACCTTTACCATTGGGTAGGTATATAGTCAAAGTTTATGAAAAATGGTGTTGGCCGTTCTGCAATTTTTTGTAGGTGTGTATTTTGCAGAACAGAAGAGAAAATTAGCAAATTTTTATCCCCGGATATCATAATTACATGTGTTAATAAAATCTGACCCAATTGCGCTATCAACATGAAATTTTGACATGATACGCACCGGTTAATAGGGATTCTGGAAATATCAAAGTTGGATACTATACTCTAAGAAAATCGTGCTGATGTCAGCAAAAATGACATTTTTTTCAATTTTTAGTGTATTTACAGTGTTAAAGTACCTATAACTTTTCGAAAAACTCTTTAAAATCAATACAAACTTATCAAGGTAACTAACAAAGTTATGTAGAACACTTCTACAAAGTTTCAAAGTTAAGCCCCAGCAGTTCTTGAGATATTGACTGCCAAACTTGGTAAGGGTTTCTCATAATGAAAAAAGTCTGTTTTGCACGTCTTTTTCAGCACTTGATTATTCATAATCTTTTTAACAATTTTTTTGCTTGCTATGATATTCACAGGTTTGGAAGGCATTAACTTTATGTCTTGAAAAAAAAACAACGAAATCCTAAAAACTTTAATATTTTTCATAATGGTGTATTAAAGGTGTAGAAAAGTATGAAAACTCGATTTTTTTGTTATTTCTGGTCTCTTTTGAGGTTAAATTGCCATCTTCCCATTCAATACCATTGTCTGAATCAACATCTATGTCGCTTTCTTCGTTTTCTTCCTCATTTCTATTCGTACAGCTTCTACATGCGCAAAGGTCCATACAACCCAGATTTAATAAAAAACATTGACATTGATTTGTCGGACAATGTGTTTTTTTACATGAACATGTGGTAAACTCTAAAACTTCATCTGAAGCAGGGTTTTTCGTCACCCACTTTATATTCTTTGCATGGAATGAAAACATTTTTTAAATGATCAAGAATATCATAGTCAGATAAATTGACAGATATTGAAGAATATGCTCCCACATCATATTTACCCTCACCATTAATATATTCTGTTGTAAGCAAATTATTATCATTACTTAAGGCAGTAGATTTGTTTATAAAAATATTAGTAACTTTTTTGTTTGTTGCTGGTGCTACATGTTATATTTGTAGCAGAGTTTTCAAAAATGGAATGTGAATGTGAAGGGTGATTACTTGCAAGATTTACAGAAATCTTAGAGGGGGAAGAGGAAGAAACTGATGTTACTGCCTCAAAAGAAGTGTGCACAGAAGAAGAAACAAGTGTTGTTCTTTTTTTTAAAAAGTCACTTTTTTCAAAATATGGAGGCAACTTAGTCTGCAATCTGGAAGGCTGTTTAGGAACGACACATGACTTTGGAGTTAAAAAAATTGGAACAAAATGATTGGGTTGATACAAAGATGGTTGGATATCAATACCTTCTCTGTAATAAAATATAAATAATGATAAACAAAATTGTTCCATGGATAAAGTTCTACATAGAGAACATTTGTACCAAAAATCACTGGAAAATACTAAAAATGGCGGAAGTTATTGTGATTTGAAGAAAAAACATCATTTTTTCGCAAAATTGGGGTAATGATAACTCGTTACAAGCAGAATTATATGTCAAAAACTAAATGGAATCATGCTATATGGATAAAATGCAATTGAAACGCAGCAGTACAACTGAAATAACTTTGAGTTCTCTAACCTAGGCTTTCTGATACATCCCGAATGCGTAGAATGATAATAGCACTTTTTTAAAACAACAATAATGGTGGAAATAATGCATTTTGAAAACCCTTCCAGGATCCCGCTGACATTTTACCGTACAAGCAATGCGCCAAAGGAATTAGAGTTTAAACGTACAGAACGAAAGTTAACATGAAATATCTAAGAGCGCCCTTATTTTTAAGTTTTTAAACAGTACAAAGACGAAATTGCCTCCTTGATTTTGCCTTGATTACCTAGGAGATGTATAAAAACATAAATTGTGGAGACATTCTGGCCTAGGAGAATTATTTCTTTAACCCTTTAACCCTGATATATAAATTAAATATCTCCTCTATCATTTTGGGCATGTGACAGCACATGCGATCGCATGCCTTACAAGGTGAAGACTGCAAAATATGAAATGATTCTGATAGGACAACAAATACTAACCCTATACTCACTGGTTATGAGGGCATTACCAAAGAATATTGACTGAATTCAAAGTAAAGGCAGAGCTTGCGAGGGCAGTACATGACGGAAGTCGATATTTGAAGGTAATACCCAAAATAAACAGTTGGTATATGGGTTAGTACCCATGTTTGAGTTTCATTCTTCTAAATAACTTTGCTTCGTATACAAAAAAATTTGTAAACAAACATTCAATTTGTTATTAAAAATAGAAAAAATGCAATTCCCTTCACTCTTTCACTTATTTTTTGTACCTACAATGTTTTTTCTATCTATGTTTTTTCTGTGTTTACATTCATGCCTCTTATTTTTTTTAAATATTTTTGGCATGGCACTTCAACGGGCTGTACCAGTGAGTCCTTCTTATATAAATTACAAGAGGCCTTGGGCCCTGGAGGTCAGCGCGGTTGGGCATACCAGAAAAGTAGTACACATTATGAAGGACCCTATAACTAGAACACTTCAAATAACCTTCCACGTGTATTTACTAAATTTCACAGCCTTTCTTCTGTGGTGGCAAGAAGTACATTTTAGAAAGAAAATTTGGGCCAAACAAAGAAAACTATTCCGAATCTTATATCCTTTATAACTGTTGATTTTCAACCTGAAGTCCTTATACTGGAGTATTGAATACAATTTTTCATCATGTATTATGAACTCAATCTATTATAAAAAATGTTTAGTACAATGTAACAAAATATGTGCCAAAGTAAAAACTGAAGAATATATGAAGAAAACTGAAGAATATATACTTCTCACATGACAAAGATAGCTATGCAAAATTGAGCAATGGAAATCATTTTTTGGAAATATCTGAAAGTAGAAAATCTGGTCAAGTTCAGATAAGGCCGACAAGTTCAAAGACTTCAGACAAGTCCAGGTAATTCTGACAAGGTCAAGTTTTGAGGAGGTTTTGAGTCCTTGCTCCCAAAGCCTTATTTATGTTTGACTTGGTACCTTTGTCCTTTTACTAAAAGATGTAAAGGTAGTTTTTAAGTAATAATACTAATCTTATATTTTACCTCGAGCCATGCTTCTGAGCCATCTGTTAAAATACTGAAGGCGGTAGAAGATGAAAGGATGACAGCTCTCTTATGCTCTCTGCTCAGTAACATATCCAGAAATAATTTTGGGACACAAATATCCCTCATCAGCTGGGAGTGTAAGCCCAGGAAGGTAATGCTATTTTATAGTTCTCAAACAGGCTATTTTTTTTCCAAAACCAGTTATTATTTTGAAGTCTACCTAGGCAAAATTCCAGTCAATCAGTTTGTTTTCTTTTATCCCTACTCCTTTCACCGTCCTGTTTAGGGAGCACTTGCTAACGTAGTGGCAAAGAAATCAAAACATTAGAAACATAGAACAAACATGGGGTTGCAAGAGACTTAAAATTCTGCTAAACAACATTTCTTTTGTTAAATATATCTACTTGTGAATATTGTGAATACTTGTAAAAATATTGATCACACTTATAAAAAATATTTGAACATAATTTCTTCACCCTTCTTTTGTTATTAACTAATTATCAATGACATTTTACTCAGTTTCAATTTCAAAATGGCCCTAGTTATGAAACTTCGTGTAACTGGCTGTTGAAAGACGACAAAACATAAACTTCAAATTTTCAATTAACCCATCTCTATCCCAGGACCTCAACAAGCTTATATTTTCGATTTGGTAATAAGTAAAAGTAGTCACAAAATAGTAAAACTGACGAACCAAAAGAACAAAGTTAATAAATTATAAATCAATGCAACAATCCCTGTAAGTGTCTACAAATTTTTCATACGTATGATTTTTAAGTTTTTCCGGCCCAACCATAACTACAACATAACATTACTTTAAATATCTTAGTAGGATCCTGACAAAAAGATTTCCTGTCAGGATTTGTGTCCTAATAGGATCCTTAATGGATCCTTACAAGATCCTAGTAGGACTCTGTTCCTGTCAGGATTTTACAGGATCGTACAGGATTTTAACCAGAGTTAGGCAAGTGTCAAGACTGTTTGATACTGCCCTTTGAATTTTTGATGAGGAAATCTCTAAAAGATCATGAGATTATCATTGTGCTGTCACGGAATCTTTAACTTCCAAGGGTAACTATTATTTAACTTCATAGCATTAACTTGAAACTCATCATTTGTTTTGGAACTTGCAATCTTGCGCAGTATTACGCCTTTACTTTGTCATCTGAAAGTCATGAAATGAAATGAAAGTCATGAAATGCCTATAACCTATAAAATTAAGAATTACTAGCTGCTCGGGTAAAACATTTTTACGCCTCATTTGTAGACATTAGACAAAGAACTTTTAAATAAAAAGCCCTCCTCTACATGGCACTACCTCTGGAATAAACTTAGTCTGTATCATAGAGACAAATCTAATAATAAAAGAAAGCAAAAATATAATAAGTCCTCCTTGTCTATTTGTATGTACATTTTCACTATTTTTAATGACTTTTAACTAATCTAACTTTATCGTACATTTTTTATTATTACATCGTCAACATATGGAAATGTAAACATTTGCAAGTGTTTAATTAATGATGACAGACAATGAATTGTATTGTTGACATCCTTTAATGAAGGGCATCGCTGACATCTTGCTCAAAAATTTGCCAGCATAAATATTCATGTAAAGTACCATTATTTCCATAATAATTTTTTTTACAAACTTTTTGTCTGACATTGTTTTAAACGTAAGGTAATTCACAAAATTCAAATCAGTTCAAAGTACGAGAAACTTTGAAT
The DNA here is from genome assembly GCA_039566895.2 of Turritopsis rubra. Classification (NCBI taxonomy): domain Eukaryota; kingdom Metazoa; phylum Cnidaria; class Hydrozoa; order Anthoathecata; family Oceaniidae; genus Turritopsis; species Turritopsis rubra. The sequence goes on along the minus strand of CM077629.1, from coordinate 12,102,971 downwards.
CATTTTCTAAAAACATCTAACGGCAATGCACAAAATTTCTAATGACTCACACAACCACAACAAGACTAAGCAAAATCACAATTGAAATAAAACCCAGTCTAGCAAAATATTTCATGAATTTCAAATTATTACTATTTCATGAAAGCAAAATGCTGACAATAATAAACAAAAACATGTAGTAAACACTTGTTATTCTCATTTTATTCATTTAAAAAATGCCTTCCGTTCTTAATTGCCTTCTGCTTATTACTAATCTTTCTCCCACATCATAATTCTGATAAAGTCTTAAACATAATGGGAACACCAAACATACAAGAGAATTCTACAAAAACAAGTATATTTAAAAATTATTACAAATCAAATTAGGTAAATCAGTACGATTACAAAACTTTTCATCCTTTACTAGTATTATTATATAATCAATCAGCTTATTCATTCCTAAAAAGAATTTTCATGTATGTACTTTACAAAGGTTCGTTATAGTAATATAATGTCTTCAAATAATGTTGTCTCAACTTTCTCTCACACTTCTCTCCAAATTCCTTCAACACATTCAAAGTTTCTGTATAAACAAGTGAAGCTAATCCCTTTCTCCATAACCTTCGGAAAATCCCCCTATCATTAATTGTACCAATTCTTTCTCACATCACTATCGCTTTCACAGTCATATCTATCACTGACTCACAATAGTAACTTCCCTTACAGGTTTAGCATATTCCCTCTCCTTAGGTACATACTCTCCATCTCTCGGCCCTAGTCTGTCCTCTTTAGATATACTTTGAAATGTACTACATGATATATGGTCACATGACATCCATTAAATAATAACAATAGCCTTAAGCCTTAATATGGTTACATCACACATATATTAATAACCTATAGAACCCTAAGCCCTAACCTGTGACCGTGTCATGGCAATAGTTAATATTACCGCACTTCCAAATTGCTGTCAGTCGTAAAGGTGATGCATTCTGGTATCTTTGTGATGTTGAAAACAGAATTTGATGTAGTCGCATGGGCATTAACTGGCAAGATGGGTGGTAAATTGATGTCTCTTACCGTTACAATAATATCTTCTTTCGATAAATTTATAGAAAATCCAACAAGAACTTTTATCAAACTTTTCCTTCATCTTATATTCAAAAGTAGATGTAGAAGGAAAGTAAAAGCACTGTCTCTGAATTAACGTCGACATAGATGTACTTTCGATCAATTTCTTTGGGAGATGGTAACGGCTGTCTGCAAACGGAAACACACTCTTCAGTGAACCAGTCAGATACTTGTTTATCACAACTTCTTTTGATTCAAAATTTATTTCAAGTGCAGCATCGCTTGTTGATGTTATATCTTTTTTCGAACACAACAGATTGGAACATGATGAATTGGAACATGATTAAGTATGGGCCAATAAAGCATTCATATTCATTGCCAAAGAAATCTACGTTATGACCGTTTCTGGTTAACCCAAGATCTTAAGCCACTTGAAACTTTGCTTTATTGAAATTAGGGGTTCTAACCTATTCATATATTTTATGTAATTTTGCATTTGTTTGCAATTTCAGATAATCAAAATTTGTTTGAATACTTTTGAGAATAGAGAGCCATGTGTCAATTGGACAAGTATTCAATAAACGATAGTCCGTAGTCGGTTGACTGAGCGATACCTTAGTCCGTCAACAAAGAGGAGGGGGGGATTAGGAATGTGACTTGTAACAGTAGCTCTATTGTTAAAAAACTACTGTCTGACTTATGGCATCGTGAAGAGCATGCGTAGCATAAGCATTGGCTTTTATTGCAAGGTAACTTGACGCAAGAACACGATTTAACTTGACTTGCAAGTAATTTTCTTGAAGCTTTTTTAATACTAACTTGAGTGTCTTTTGGACTGGTTTTAACAATACCTGGGTAATTACTCAAGCTTGAAGAGCTCACTAATTTCGAAATAATTCCTGCCTCATAAATCAATCTATTTTGAGGCTGTATACCGCAAGGCAATGCCTGCCATAGCACCAAAAGTAAGTAAGACAAAGTGCTGTAATCAGCAGCTAAAGACATAATTTAGAGGAACATATAAACATAGAGAACCAGACAAACACAATACATTATTTAGGAACACAATTAACCTGAGCTCAACCTGATCTTAAGCTCCAATGGTGTCTAAGGACCACTTAAAAACATTTGCAAAGTCATCTTTTGCGCTGTCAACATTGAAGGAACAGTTCCAGTATTACATCACTGAAATCAATAATCAGTTTTGTATTGGAATCCTGAAAAAAAAACCAGTTGATTCTTTTTCCATGGAAATCCTCCTCAAGCTTCAGTGATGAAACAAAACCATTACAAGTTCTTCATTCAGCATGGATATTGTCTTTTTTATTTCAGAACAGTTTGTTATACAGTTCCCGATACTCTTGTATATTTCTTTACACTTTTTGTGAAGGTATAAGTGGCAAGAACTTAAATGTTGTGAGTCGTCACTTCAGTTATATATACCACATTTGTTATCAAAGAAAACATCATTTTACCACAGGGCTTCTTCTCTTCTTATCTTTAAAATTGTACAAAATAAATCAAAATTATGAATGTAATAACTACACTCAACATTTTCAAAATACAATATTTTATTAATGAAAACATTTAATGTTCTTTCATCCATCCAGCTAAAACTGGATATAAACAGTTCGACAACAAGATTACATTAAAACAGGACCCTTCTATCTGAATGGTTTTACAAAATGGTGTATATACCCTACAACTAGCCCCTGTTTCAAACTCCACCTAAAAAAGTGAACAGAGAAGGGGAAGGAAAATGTGTTATAAAAAGGAGTTGATAGACATTTTGCATTATGTAAACAAATAACATTGTTATGATGGTGATTCTAATAATTTTTGGAAGATAATGCAACATCTTTATTTTGAATACAATAAAATTATACAAACCTAAAGTAATTCCTTTTTGTCTCACAAATAGAAACACATAAAATTTGACTTTACACCTCAATCCAGCTTTTAGTAAACTCCAAGTTGTTTCTTTGGAATTTTCCACAATTCCCCTGTTGTTCCAAAACATTACAGCGACAGAGGCAGCATGATTATTGTTTTTCTGAAGTATTTTTTTTTATATACTTTTTAAGTAGTGCAAATATTACGAAGCCAGCAATGTATTACGAAACATTTTGCTCCTAATCCATTATTTTTATGTCCACAGTAAGCTTGGCAACTTTAGTCTTATTATTGTCAAATTTAATGATTCACTTCAATATTCATATGTAAAAAGTAATTCAAGCAGCCAATAACATTATCATCAGGATTGGAAGTTAGTTTTGAAAGAATGTCATTCCAAATATACTAGTAGAATTTTCATGTAAGTGGTTTTCCACATGATTTATCTGCTAATTATTTATCCGTTTGATTCTTTCAACCAGTTTACACTTCGAATAGCACTTGCAAAGTTGATTTTTTCTTTCATATCAAAAAGTTCTGGTGAATGATAGAATAACCCCAAGACCTGCTCAGGAAACATTTTAACTTTATTTCCTTTGTTTTGAACAGAGCCTGTTCTTAATTATGTTTTGGGACATGAATAACATCCAGAAGAGCATCTTTAAACATTTAACAAATTTAATAACATTCGCTTCCAATATCAATAATATCCTGTTAAAAGTTGGTGGTCATTACCTGATGCTTGGTCAGTTAAATGAAAATTTAATGGAATAAATAAAAACTGCTTTAAGCCCTTTAGCTTGTAGCAAAGCTCTGAGTATTGACAGTACTAACTGGCGGTGAAAAATGGAACAAAATGAAGAGCCTTAGAAATAAAAACAGGCAATAAAGAATTATATACTTCATACATAAAAACAACATAATCAAATAATATTCTACAGTGTTTGTGAAACAACAGACTGTCAATAGAAACTGTGTATAGTAAAAGTTACCCTCGGACAAAATGAGTAGTATTCACATGCTCATCGATATCTGTCTCATTTTTGTTGCTATTTTCCTCAAAATCTGATCCTGGGTGATTTGCTATCACCATTTTCATTATGCCAAGGTTCTTTATTTCTAAGAGATGCTGCCAGTTTTTTTTTTGATGCTATGGATTTCCACCAAGATATTTCATCAGTTGCAATCGTTTGAGTGCATATTGATTTTTGCTTTGTTGTTATGACTGAAACCATATCACTTGTCCATTTCCTATTTCCATGATCAGCATATCTCTTGACTGTGGCAAGGAGAGTCATTGATGGTTGTCATCAAGGGAGCATTACGCAAATAATTTTTCATGACACTTACGTGTCTGATTTTGACACGCTTTACAGGACTTGCACCTGCATCAAAAATCTTTCTTCATATTAATAATTTTTTATGATATGTTTTAGGACTTTGTGGCTGTTAACCTCAGTTTAAAATTATTTTCCTCAACATTTTTCTTGAGTTGGAACTGTTTCTTTCTAAGTTGTATCAGCTCCATTTTCATGTCATCCCATTCTTCTTAACATGAAAATATTGTTAACATAGAACAATAAAAACCTCATTAGATATGCAAACTATGTTAGTAACAACAACAGAACCTAGACATGCTCTATTTCGAAAGATCTAAAAGTGCTGTGATTCTTTCTCTTTTCGTATTTCTATCAGCATTCTATACGATATTGGACTTAAACTTAACCTACCTAACATCATCCTCTAGCAATTCAATATCCACAAAAAGCAAAATATTCAAAGTAGTCAATTGTCTTGGAAAGTTGGAAATGTTAGAAAAGTAAAGCCCGTTGATTTAAGGAGTTTTTTATTGTTTTTTTTTCTTTGTTTTTGAATTTTAACCTTGTTATTGTCCCTATCAATCAAAAGTTTTGTTTATATATTTGTTTTGTTAAATGATTCAATATTCCAGTTGTTCTGAGTTTTATTTTTCCCAGTTAGTTCATTGTAATTGGTTATTTTACTATAAAAGAAGCTCTTTTTGATAAAAAGGATTATGTAAAATTGTAGAAGTAAAAGTAATTTAAAGGTGATCGTAATTGCATCATACAAATCAGATTTCCACACAGGTGGTTATGGGCCACCTTATAAAAAGATAGGTAATGTTCCGGGGTTTTTTTCTTCTTACATTTCTTTTTCGGAATTGGATTGAAAACACCAGTTTTGGTTTCTTTAAGTTTTTAACACATTATAGGCATACAAAAAGTAATGTAATTGTAAAAGTATGCATTATTATGCATTCATTATTTTTCATATTGTATTTATGTACGATGTTTGTAAGAGTGTTTAAAGAAAAATAACAAAAGCATGACTTGATGAAGTTTTTAACTGCTTCTTTATAATATTTCACCTACGCCCTTAAAACGTCTGCTTTTTCGAGCATTTAGTAATATTCTCTGTAGTGTTCTTATACATAACGGAGGTATCAAATTTCCCATCTTCTTATCTGTTTGCCATATAATAGTCCTGTCAAACATTTATTTGTGACAGTTATTGCGAAAAATCCCTTTAAGCATTAATATAAGAATTATCAGTTATACCAGTAATTGAGAGGATTAATTATAGTACATTGTGATAGTAAATTATTGTATTTTGTGTTCCTTCCCAGTGGGCAAAATCTTCAAAAAGTCTCTGTGAAAGAGTGTTTTCTATAGGAATGCAAGGAATGTTGCCTGCTGCTGCAATAAAAAAAATGCTCCTCCACAAAGACTTTCTGAAGATTTTGCCCACTAGGTTATTTCAATTTAGATAATAATAAACAAATCTCAATAATCTGAAATCAATTACACTTGATCAAAGAATGAATAGCCAGTTCGATTCATACTTGTATGGCACACCTATAGTGAACAATAAAGTATTTGCTGTTGATATTGGTGGTGAATCTGTTGTTGATATCTCGTTACACGATAATGGTTCCATAGAGGTTTTATCTAGGGTAGCCAGTCCGTTGAATAGCTTTGCAGGTGTCTTTACTGTTTATAAACCTTCAGTGCCATTAGAAACACCGAATTTAAATGGGTGCTTTTCCTGTGAAGATTTTGTAGAACGAAAACAAATTAATAGGAATGATGTTCAAACAATTTCTAAATTTTCTAAGCATTACAGTGAATTCATGAGCATGTATAGTGATTGTGCACACAAAGGTTTTAGCCGATGCGATCAACCTCAAATACGTCAATTTATAAGTAGAACCGGACAAGAAATGAATACATATGCTACATACAATAAGTACCGCTCGACCAAGCTACCTTATCGGGATACATACGTCGCTACTTATCACCGAGGGATAAGAGATTTTTGTAACGATATCCCAACCGATATTGTGCAAGAGTATTTTGATGAGAGTTTATTTATGGAATATGATCAAATGAAAAACAATTACAATCTTAATAACATAACATGTAGTTTCATTATAAACGATAGTGTATTTTTAGCATGCTCGTGCGGCCTTAACATGAGTACCTTGGTGGTTAAGGAACTGTTGATAAATAGGACTGATGATAGTTATCCCATGATGCACCTTCCAGTGACTTCCAAAAACATGGCACGTTACCCCCTTGATTTTTATATTAAAGAAGTCACATGCTTAAATGGACCGAAGTTGTTTGTGAGAGGGGATTATCATTGTATCACCTTCAGTATAGTAGGAAAACATTATTTTTGTTATGTTTTTTTGGTGTCCTTGATAATGGTTCACTTGTTTGTATTCAGTTAATTTTTATTCAGGTATATAAAGATGGTTTAATGGATATCATTATAAACAAAGACTTGCATTTCAATGACGTAATTGAATGTGCATGTGTTAATCCTTCAGATTTCACCGAACTCATCGTATGCACAAAGAACAGGTCTGTAGTTATTCAAGGTATGTTATTATTTTTAATATCTTCATTTTCAAACCGATTTTGATTGAATACTTCATGTAGACACCAAAATTGAATTTACATTTGGAAAAATATCTCCCCTTCACTCTTTTATATGAGGTTCTTGTCATAGCACCCATTAGTTTGGAATTAACTACCGTTTAAGATTTGAAATTTTGGACTTGGTTAAAGTTTAAATCAATGTAACGTGTTATTATGACAATTTATATCATTATTTTGACCTTTGATTTTCATGCTACATGCTATAAAACATTGTGTAGTATGCTTCATGGGGGAAGAATAACCATGTTCATTATTGTAGCATGTAGCATGCTACAAATTTAGAATGAGGTATTCATTTATCCACATTCTTCTAAAATGTTGCATGAAAGTCTTTAATAACGTTAAATAACATAGAAATCACATTCAAATTACTTTTGAATTTCCTTCATTTGTTCTGCCATTTCTTAGCAACTTCGCGAAAAAAAATGCCTTAGTTTGCCCTTTGATTTTGTATCATGTAACATGATAGATTTTATCAATGGGTTTATTTGGGCCTTTACTTGAAGGCTATATTGATACTATTTTCTTCAATTTTCATAATTTTCGTAAAGGTAGATCAACACCAAGAGAAATAATAGATGATGAAAGTTTGGAACATGTTGAGTGGCAACGCTGTATATATGGAAACTTTCATGAAACTTTTATACTTTCAATGGAAAATGACATCACTCTTCATGATTTTCGAGTAGGTCTTAATTAATTGGGAATTAATTAATTTTCTTCAGCATTTCAGTATATTTATCTCTAACCTTTTCTTGGTTTAGGCTCCTGTTTCCAAATCGTGTCGTTTCTTAGAGTTGCCTTGTCAATATCTTAACAGAGTGGAGAAACTCTCACCTGTGTTATTTTGGGCACCTTGGAATCAGCATCAACTTGGGTGTGCATCAGATCAGTCTTTCATACTACTTGATGAACGTTTTGCAAATACGCCTCTTTTAAAAGTTAATCATTACATGAAATATCCACCAAGATTTTCAGAAACATTGTTGTTGCAAAATAAAGGTACCCTTGTTAGTCTTGGAAGTTATAATGATGGTGAGATAGTATGCTTTCAAGTATGTAATAACAATTTGGGAAAACCATTGGTCATTCAGGAGCCGTTGTGGAAGGTATAAGTGTATGCCCTTTTTCTTTTCTGTGTCCATGTTCAATTGGATTTATTGTTGTTTTTTAATGGTAGACATTGTCTGACATCTTGTTTGAATGCTGTTGGTTCTAAGGCATAGATTTTTGTGAACACCATTTCTATCAAATAAAGTTGAATACAGTTAAATCTTTATAAAACGGACTTAAAAACATTGATGCATAAAAAAGGTGTCTGCTTTTTTTGGCCAAAAATATTAATGAAAGTATACTGATAAACACATTTATGGAAAATGTCTGAATTTGGCTGCAAATCCATGCATCAGTGATGCAGAGATGTCCACTTTCTGGGTGTATGGTTTATATAGAGGTTCCACTGTAGTACATAATGGTTTTGTCTTTCTAGCTCTCCCCATTTAATGATTGGAAACTTCATGTGACTGACTGGCGTTTCTCGTTGAACAGTGTGCACAGTAGGATACACCAACCCTTAGCTGGTTTTACTTTATCTCCTTTACCTTCAGTTGAAAAGGACTCTAAGCAGTTTCTCGTAGTAAATCAGTCACTTCCTGGTGACTTATTTTGTCAAAGATTTACTTTTGATGAAGATAGCACAGACAAAAAGGTTTCTCACAAATGTGTAGTGGTTAATGAACTGTTGTCAGATAACATTGATGATAAACTTTTGCCATTGCACAAGTTACATTTAGAGAAATGTAAGCAGTGGATTTCCGATGTTATTAAAATTAATAATTTGAACAGTGAGAACTGTGGAATATACAATAAAGAATTCTATGCGCTGGAAAAAGAGGGAAAATTGTCAATGGAAGTTGCCAAAGATAGATATACGAAGGAATTTGTTGAGAATAAACAAGATCAATGCCACGTAATCGAACTTGACATGACAGACGTTGGTGATCGGATTGTCTACTATGCAGAGAGTTTAGAATGTCAAATGAATCAATCAGCAGATAAGAAAAGTGAGAATAAACAAGAAGAACGAGAAACCAAACCAGATTGTCTTTGTAGAAATTGTACTCATCTAAGAAATTTGAAAATTTATGAGATTAAGAAGAGTAATAGCATTCTTACTAATAAGACTTTGGGTAGAGTATCCTTCTCAAAATCGTTGAAGTTGGTTGATGATCCAAAAAGATTTAATGGTCCCATCAGTAAATGCCTTGCAGCAAATTGGAATGAAATGGAGTATATCTTCTTGGACATGTTTGATCCAACTGTGGCTTTTGACCCAACACTTAATACATAGTGATTAAATTTTTCATGTTATTTTGTTGTACCTTTAATGACTTCCTATGTTGTTCCTGTTTTTTATATTTGGGCGTCCAAGGGAAAAAAGTATATGAAATTAAGTGGTTTCCCTCCATTTACCGGTTATTGTACTGGTCATGTAGTGATCACAGGTAAACAAGTGTAATCGTTTGTTGGTTATTATTTCGGCTACCGGCTGGTATTGCATTTGTGACTTGCACGGTACAAATTCTTGTGGCATGTTTTTCCTTATTGCTTGAAGCTTCGCTGAAACGTGTTGTGCTTTTTATGGTCCCTGAAGAACGGAACGCATAAAGAGCACACCATGTTTCCAGGTACGGTGTTGTTTGCAGATACTGGTCAAGAAATGGAAAGGTGACTCATTTTCGTATTAGCTTTGGTGTAAGTCCACTTTTTGTGACTGGTAAGCATCAATTTATTTGACAATATTGAAGGAACTTTCATATATTATAAAATTAAAATTTAGAAACAACAGAAGAACTGGACGAGTGGGAAATGGAACATCTGATGTTAGATGAGTCACCCAAACCAATTCTATAAAGTTAACAGTGTAAGGAATACAATTTTAATGTCTTCCGTTGGCCAACTCTACAACTACACACTAGAGAGTAGCCTTTCATTAAAAAGTATTATTCAACATGAAAGTTTAGAAACAGCCTTCAATCTGACAAAATTAAATAATGCCTTGAGCAAACCAAAGGTACAAATAAAACTTCCTCATCAATTATGAATAAAGAAATATAAAAAAATTCAAGGCATGCAACATTTTGCTTGATTTTCTCCAACACTGGAATAAAAAAAGTTAAAAGGTTTATATAACATAGAGGTATTTCTCTTGATTGAAATGAAATTAATGTTTTTATGTTCAACTTGTTACCCCTAACATTCACAAGAAAGACTTTTGGAATTAGTTAAAAAAAAGCCTTCAATGCGGTTCACTTTGGTGCAAATTCTGGTGTTTGGTGTTTTTTTACAAATTACAATTTCATTTTCGATCCAACAGCACGATTTCATGAAGCATCAAAATCTTACAAGGAAAAGTTACAGAATCCCAACAACTACAGCAACACATGGTATCTGAACAAAAACACCATTTCCATACAATTTTCATCGGCTTTTGCAACATCTGGAGAAATGATATGATGAAGTTCTTCAAAAGATCATTGGAGTCGAGGAAAGGTAGATCATTTGCATTATTATTCTCATCCTTGAATCCTCTGTATGGGTATTTGACTTGCATCGAAGATGTATCTAGTATAAAATTGGAATTAGCTTCTTTTCAATCTCTTATAAGGTTTGAGCAAATGCAAGACAATTTAGAGCCAAAAATGGACCAATTGCTTACATCAAAATTGCCTGACCAAGTATTGCCTGTGCCACCCATCATCGCTCCAACTTCACCCATTGTTGAAGATTTTTCCTGTATGCTGGATGACTTTGAGACCCCTGAGGCACAGCCAGTATTCAATCCACAGGCACCTGCACCACAGTCAATCTACGTTCCTGAGGGACCTGCACCATGAATCGTAGACCATTTCCCTCTATAAAAAAGATAAAGATTGAATTAGACGTCATTCACCAAAACATGTATTTCAATGAAATCTTGGGTACCACAAAAATTCATGAATCAGCCTATTTGATCAACTTTTTTCTTACTAAAACCATGACCAGCAGGAATAAAGGGGAAAGGTCTATTATATATCATAAAGTTAATGTATGTATGTATGTTTACAAGGCTCAAAAAGTGTCTTTTTAATGATCAATTTTCTTGACTTTGATTCGTGAAAGTATCTTCTGCGAAAACATTTTCTTCTTCTTTGTGTCTGAAACATTTTTGTTTCTGTTCAAGTTTGTTAAAGAATCTTAGAAAAAGAAAAATTTAAATAAATCACCTAAAATTAGTTTTTCACTAATTAGACTTCTTATATTTGAGTAATAACGATACATGGCTTCTAACATTCATGAGGACTCTTTTGTTGCTAAAACAATGATGGAATGGAAAAAAACAAGGTTTATAAATGTTATATTAGATATATGTTATGTATAGAGATTCTTTTTTGGATTCTAATGTTATATTAGAACGTGAATGTGTACATAATATTGGAAATTATTATAATATTACCTTACACAAAATGAATGGAAAGTTTCAAATAAATTTTGATTAACACAACAATTCACAATCAGTTTTGTTTATCTCTATGGTACTCAAGACCTTATAAGATGTAGAAAATACCAGTTAAGTTTCATGTCTCAGGTGGTTCCTTTTTGTAAATCTGAAACAACCAGTTAATGAAATTCAAACGGTTTTGCTCAACAAAAATTCCTTCCTTTTCTAAAGAATTCAAAGAAAATTTCTCACCAAAATTCTCATCCCCTCCATGTTCATTGCATACAAGTTCTCATGAAGAGAGTGTAAGCAGAACAAATGATTTTTAATGCACAAGCGACACTATTGTTTGATAGCCAATCACATTTGAATATGACAATAACAAAAAGCTAAAGAGTTTCATCCCATTTTCTGCATGTCTTAATGCATTTGACTGAAAAACAAATTGCTTGTTACACTTTTGTTGAAATAAAGTCACCTGAACATTGGGATTTCCCAATAGAGAAAAATACCACTAGAAAAATAAAAATTTAACAAAAGAGAATCATTGACAATTCCATGGCTTTCTGTAAGTTTATTAAGTTCTAATCGTTCTTTTGTTAAAACGCCCTGAACAATCTGTGTTCTTAACAAAATTTAGCTTGAATAATGGTGCAGCATGCATTATTTCACAAAATATAGTTTTAAAAAAACAGTTACGCAACAATAAATGGACGAATTATTAACATTATCAATTTTTGGTCATAACTGTGTTTTTTATGACCACAATTTGTGATGAATTTCAAACTGAAATGAAGTTTTTAAGCAGAATTGTGAACCAAATGTTATTTTTGTGTCTTTAACAATGTCCACCAGTGTGCCTCATCTTTTAGAGCATGTCCTAAACATTTAAGCATGAACGACTTTAACCAATCAACTTAAAAATAGGACAATAAGCAGTGTATAAACTATTAAAATAACTGTAATAGTCAAAATCAAAACAGATATTCAATGTTCAACAGATATTGACATATTCAATGTAAGCTATTCTTAGCACTCTATTGGTAATATGTATGGTTCTTAGATTGATGCCCGCTTATTTTTTACCGGTACTTTCATATTCATTATTCCCTCAGACAGTTACATATCTTGGTAGGTTTGGTGTTCCTTAATAGTAATATGTCATAATTTGTAAGAGAATAATGAAAAGAAAGAGTTTCTTATATTTTATCACACTTTTTCGTATTCACTCAAGTATAAGCAGTACTCTAAAATAAATTATGGGATTTGGTGTATCTAGCATTCAAGTAAAAATGTCAGTGTGGTTTTTGAAATAGCACAGGCAAATTTAAATGCCTTTTTTTCTGAGGAAATTAAAAGAATTTGAAGTTTTTTCCCAAATACTTTCAATCTTAATATTGATATTAAGAGGTTACAAGGTTTGTTATATATGAACCCATATGAGAATAATTCTCCCCTTTGGAGCTGACGATTGTATTGTTGTGTGTTTATATCATCAAAAACTACAGTGAACCAAAGTAATTACTATTGGTAGATAATGGTGAGGTTAGGTACAGTATTTTGCAGTGATAGCCGAGAAAAGCATTTCCAAGATCGGCTCTGCCTTATTTATTTTTTTCATTGAATGGAATTGTTTTTTGCAAGTATCCTCATGTTTCCATGTTTCTTTTCAAGTGAAATGAATAAAGTTGCAGTCATAGGAGCCGGTGCTGCCGGATTATGCACAGCAAAACACCTATTACAACACAACATTCTACCAGTTATATTTGAGCAGAGAGATTCTGTTGGTGGTACCTGGTTGTATGAAGAAGTTGACAAAGATAATCAAAAGGAAGTCTTTTCAAGCATTTATGAGGACATGTGGTAACTGATTTTTTTACTTTTTGTCACATGGTACCAATAAAGCTTCTTAACTTTGTCTAATATTCAGGTCTTGTCTTTAATGATAAAAGCTCCATTTGCCATTCTGTTTTGAATAAGGAAGAAAATTAAACTGTTGTGATGAAAGAGTAATGTATTTCCTATCTATCCAAAACTGCTATGAATTTTAGGGATACTTTTAGATGAAAAATGAAAATGTGTCATTATTAATGAAATTGCATTGGGGCAGTAAGTGATTTTAAATAATTAAAATGAAAATATATTCATTGAACCTTTCTTATTAGAGGCTTTTTGGGAATAAAAAACAATTCCTAAATATTCCTAAACACTTACTTACGAGAATTAACGACAAAAACTTTTTTTCACATTTTGGTATAAATTGATTCTATATCTAAGAATATGAGTTCAAACAAAATTTGGACCAATTCGGATGAATCCTTTTAAATGATAAAGGTTTAAAGTTTTCTTTGTTTTTAAAGTTGTGAGATCACAGAGTCAAAGTAATTTTTTCTGTACAAAAGTGTTACAAATCAGTAGCTGTGGGTTATATTTCCTTTTTATTTGTTTATTAAAGTTCTTTCAAATTTTAAAGGCATATTTTAGATCTCACAATTGTTCAACTTAAAAAGTTGGATATAATTGAAGAAAAAATAAACTTTTATACAAAGTCTTAATCATAACAAACAGAAAATCTTTTAATTCTCTCCTTTTCATGTTCCTTGTTTCTTTAACAAAAGTATAACTCTAATTTTAGATTTAATTTCTTATCAAAATATCATAAAACCCTTTTGAACTTTTGATTTTAGGTATAAGTTGAAGAAGAACATTTTGAAACAGTGAATCAAAAGATTCGGACTACCATTTTATGAATCAATGTTTATCTTTTCGTTGTGTTGCTTTCAACTGATTCTGTGTGTGCTAAGCAAAAACACTAGTGGCAATTAAAGAAGCTTATTTACAAACTGATTTAAATATTTTATGAATTTTTATTTATGTACGTTAGAGTAATTTTAGTAAGGAGTAATTTTAGCCAAAGTTAATATTTTCACCGTTAAAGAGTCTCGCTACAGATGAAATGATAACATTTTGATCATATCTTCATAACATTTCTTTTCTATTGAAAATTATAACAAATATGATGCATGTGTTTAATTCAGCATGTACTCTTATTGAAAATAATCATTGATCAAAAAATTCTTATAATCAAGTGTCAACTCACACAAATTTACAAAAAGAAAGATATGAACAAACAAAAAATGTTTCTATAACTTCAGTTATATGTTTTACAAAAACGAGCTTGAAAGTGAAATGAAGAAAAGCCCTTTTTGCACTGGCACAAAAATATCTGCAAATATAAAAAAAATAAAACAGTTGTTCACTTTAATTTTTTCTTGGGTGAAAAGAACACGTTTGGCATTCTTTTTTTTTCAATATATAAAAGATTTTTTTTCTTACTTTATGGACAAATCTTAAATAACTCCTCAAAGATCTAGCTAGATCTCTGAACAGCCGTTCTTCTTTGCCAATATTTACACCTGATTGCCCACATTAATAGAACAGCCCGATTAAAGAAGTCTGGTTAAAGAAGAAACAGAAATTAAGCAATAGATTTTATCCATAGACCCTTTAATTCTCCTTTAAACAAAGCAATTAAATTTTAACATAAAGTACATTTGAAATTTTAGGACGAACTTACCAAAACAAGTGATGGCTTTTCCTGATTTTCCATTTCCCGAGACAGAGCCGTCATTTATGCATTACTCATCTGTACTTTCTTACTTGCAAAAGTATGCTGAACATTTCCACCTGAATAATTATATACAATTTAACATGAAAGTGACAAATGTTTCTCCAATTCAAAGTGAACATAATAAAAATTTGGGGAAAAGATTCGTTAAATGGAAGGTTAAGGCTCATAATCTCTCCTGTTCTGAAGATTATACAGAGGTCTTTGATGGAATTGTTTTGTGCAGTGGGTAAGTAATCATCAATTTTGTGTTGTTATTTTGTTAAAAAGGATGAAATATGTTGTGCTCCTTACAGAAGTCTTCAGGAACTTATTTATCTCAGACACTGTGTTCCTATGATAACATTGATTGTGTTTCAATATATAAATGAATATTTCTGGATATGTGATTCAACTTATATACGCCTTTCCTTTCAGACATCATAGCATCCCAGCATATCCAACAATCAAAGGATTCACATATTTCAAAGGATGCTATTTACATAGTCATCATTACAGACATGCTGAAGATTTCCGAAATCAAGATGTCCTTCTTCTTGGAGCAGGTGCATCAGGCCGAGATATAATGGAGCAACTTGTTCCCAAGTGTAATAGAGTATACCTTAGCCATAAAGGGGACAAGAAATTTCCTGTTTTTCCAGCTAATGTGAAAGAAGTTTCAAATGTTAGTCATGTTAATACTGATGGTGAGATTGTTTTGGAAAATCAGGACATTATCAAGGTACAATCGTTTATAGCATGCACGGGGTATAAATTTAATTTTCCTTTTTTATCTGCTGATTGTGGTGTGTGTGTTACTGATACAGTAGTAAAGAATTTATTTAAACATTGTATCAATACCTCATACCCTTCTATGGCGTTTGTCGGTTTACTTAAACAAATTACACCATTTCCGCTGTTTCATCAACAAGCAGCCTACATTAGTCGTATACTTTCTGCAGTTGTTACATTACCTTCAGAGGAAGCTATGACTGAAGATACTGAAAATACGTATTTGGAACAACAAAGAAATGGGATATCTGAAAAAGATTTTCATAAACTTGGTCTTGAGCAATTCTCATATAACGATTCGTTGTCTGAACTGTCTGGTTTTCCTAAAAATCCGCGGTGCATTGAAAACCTGTATGTTTTTGTCCATAAAACAAGAGGTCCTCGTTATAAGGAGGTAGAATATAGAGTAATTAATGATTCAGATTTTGAGGTAAGTAACTTCAGATAGTATATGTCATACATCATCTAAAAAACTATCATGTGAATGAAGGTAGCTTATTTCATTTATATTTATTTATTCTTTCTGTTTCCTATTTTTATTATCAATTTCAATGATTTTCACCTTTAGTTCAATATTATAGTATTTATGTTGTTTATTTTTGTTTGACTATCTTTTTGGATTTAGTTTTTAATGAGAATCTGTGTTGTTTGGAAAAATATTTTTCTGACGATTCCAATCATCAGCAGCTATGTCATGCCATTGTTTTAATATATTTCGTATTCTTATAATCCCTATTGTTCTGTAACAGGTTTCTTGTCCATTTCTGGAAAATAATATTTTCTGTTTTTGAACGACTTGTTTAATTCTATTATCTATAAGTTGGTGTAAATGAATTTTCTATGTTAAATTATTGTTTCTATGTTAAACAAACTTGCACAATATTGGAAGGAATAAAAGGAAGGAATGACGTCTTCAATCGGCATTGGTGACTCCATGAGTATTTCATATTCACTTCATCAATACCATCAAATAACAGTTTGTAAACATGGATCTATATACCATCATTTTAATGATTTTCTTCCGCTTTGATATTAGTTCTGTCCTATTGATCACCTATTTGCTTATAATGATACAGGATTATTGGAAATCACAGGGCACAGTCTTGATTTATCACATTTTTCCAAATATTGTGTGGTGCAAGGCTGGTAATAGATAAGATTGGGAAGCTATAAATATGCTTGTTTCTGGTCATATTATTTGCTTCTAACTTGCTTACATGTGATAATTATGTCTGTCAGTTCTATGAACTCTAACTTAAATCATAGTCACAAGAAAAAAACTAGTCTGGAATCGGGGCCGTTTTCGGGCCGTTTCTTATGAATAAGTCGGGTGCCGTGAAAAACTAGAACCCATGCTTTTTTATGGTGCAAAATAAATCTTGTAACAGGCGGGAAACTTCGAATTTACTGAAGTAAACTCACCATGCCAGGTCAAAATTGCTCTGTATTTGGCTGTTCTACCTCCAGATATACAAAAGGGATTGATATATTTCGTGTTCTTCGTGGCGACGAAGAGTATAGCGTTAACTTGCGTGCTACTTGGGTCAATATTGTAACCAGAGACAGGGTTGTAGACAAGTCTTTGAGGAAACAAATTCAGAAAAGTAATATAAGTATATGTGAGCGCCATTTTGAAGAGAAGCAATTAAGGAGAAGTAAGTTATATTTCGCTATGACAATGATCTTGCTGCAATACAAGGTTTTAAATAACTCACAATCACACAACCATGAACTACTTTTTTGAATACAATAACTAGCTCTCTCTCTCTTAGTAAAAAAAACAACAATTAGCCAAGAATGTCTGGTACTTATTTCAAGCCTTGTATATAATAATACAAACAAGAGCCGGATGGCGCAAAACGGTAGCAGGATTACTATACGTTACTCAAGTTATTATGTTGTTATTGCCTCATTAAGTGACTTACGTAATTTATACAGGGGGGGGATATGTTAAATTTTAAAGTTATATGAGAACAAGTGCTGTTACATATATGGATTTGTTTTCTTTTTAGAAAAAAAATGTATCGATTTTATTTATTCATTTATTTCCGAATATTTATATACAGGATAAGTACGTCAGCTTTATACGATATACATACAAATCTGTTATCAATGTAGGTTCTCTACTACATGCTTTGTAAATCATCAAAACTTCATTTCTGTCTTGATTAGCAAGTCCATCTTTCGTCATTCCTCGTCGCATCATAAAAAGTTTTAATCAAAAAATATAATGATCATGAAATTGTAAGGTTGAGAATGATGCACGAGAAAATCCCTGACAGCTGAACTGTACGTGAACCGAAACCTGGACAAACCAGATACGTACTAAAAGTATATGGTTGTTTGAAGCGGAATCTCCAGGACGGGATATAGCTTAGCAATACAAAGTCCAATGATTCCAATAATGATTCGCGCGTGCAGTCGTTACTGTTTTTCTGATCCTCAAAGGAAGCCGATAAATTATGCTCAATACATGTTTTTTTTATAAGCAATGAAAACTCAGAAAACAGGCTGGGGTATGCTTATAGGAAAATAGTATTCAGGCTCAAATCATGCTTGCATTATGCTTATTCGTTAAATAACTTGCTGGATGTATGCCTCAAATAGGCTCGAAATATGCTTATAACTTATCGGTTAAAATTTCGTCGGTCAAAAGTTTCGTCGGTTATAAAATTTCGCCGGTTATAAGTGACGAAATATTTTTTAAATTTCGTCACTTTTCACCGACGAAAAGTTTAACCCCCTTTCAAAAGAAAACAGTTTTTTTAATTTTTCACTTTTATATTTTACAAGAGAAATTCTACTCTTCAATAATAATACAAGCAGTTTCTTGTTGCAATAGTTTGGCTGCTATTTCTGAGCATTCTTTGAGACTTTCTTCATTTTCTTCTTCATCTTCCAGTACTTCAGTACTTTCTATATCAAGATCAATTTCAGAATCACTCTCATCAGAGCTTTCGTCATTATGGATAATCCCAGTGAAATCATACGAGTACAAATCTTTAATGAAATCTTTCATTGTATCTCGAACCCATTGGTTGGGACATGAAAATGTTAATTGCAAAGGTATCTCAAGTCCTCCTGAAGGAATAGGTGATGGCTTGTAGTTTAACGACTTTACATTACCTGTGATTTCTCCGTTTTCTTTTTTGAGGAAGAAGTAAATGTAGCGGGAAATTTCTCTCGGAACGTGACCGACGGTTTTCCATCCATCAAAATATTTTTCTTTTGCTTTTACAGCACAGGTATATGGATCAATTGCAATTGAACTTTGGTTGGTTTCAATTTCAATCTTAACTTTCTCGTTTACTTTTGCATTCGACCAGAGTGTGTCTTTATAAACATGGTACCCACGTGAAGCAATTGTCGCCTGAAAACCAAAAGCAGACATTTCTCTTCGCTGTGCATAAATAAATGAAGAATAGACTATTTCTGTTTTTGCAACTCTGATTAAAACCATTCGAACGAAGTTAATTCGAAGAAGCAAAACATTCGAATCGAATGTTCAATAGCGTTTTTATCAACATTTGATCTTCTTTTGATGAAAATGTCGTCGAAAACAGATATAAGAGCATTTTTTAACCGTAAAAGAGCAGCAGTTTCTGATGGACCAATTGCTAAAAAGAACAAGCCTTCTAACCCAGAAATAATTGCTTCCGCAACAGAAAGTGTGAAAAGAGCAGAAATTCAGATAATCATGGATGAAGTGGAAAAGTCAACTGTTCGTCAAAACTACAACAGCGTACCAAAGCCTGTTTGCATAGAAGTTGGAAAATATGCTTTAAGGCATAGTACTAAAGATGCTCTTGTTCATTTTTCAAAGAAGTATCCCAAGTACAATTTTAAACGGACTTCTGTAAACTCTTGGAAAGCGTCACTCAAAAACAATGAAATTGATCAATCTTTAAAGAAAATCGGTCGACCAAATCTTTTGTCGGATGAGTTGCTGGAAAAAACAAAAGACGTTATAGCAGGTTCACGTCTTGCAGGCACCGTCATTTCAAGAAGGATGGTAATCGCTATCGGGACAGGAGTCATAAAAGTAAATGATCCAGGTATAGATTTTATATTTTATATTTCATTTTTCCCTTCTAGCTTGATTAATGGAAATCAGGTTAAAAAAAAAGAGGTAACCTGCATACAAAAATCAAGAAGATTGAAAGGATTTCTATTTTTCATATTTTAGGTCTTTTGAAAGAATTTGGTGGAGGACTAGAATTAACCGAAAATTGGGCTCGTAATGTCTTGAAATCAATGAATTGGACCAAAAGAAAAGGCACGACCGGAAAAGTGGAACCATCAAAACAGTTTCTTGAAGAAGAAAAATTTACTTTCCAAAGGAAGATTTCAAAGGTTATATTGGATCATGATATTCCCCCAGCTCTTGTTCTTAATCTCGACCAAACCCCTCTCTCCTATGTCTCTCCTGGGAAGTATACATTTTCATCGAAAGGGGCTAAAAACGTTCCAATCAAAGGGCTTGATGACAAAAGACAAATTACAGCAACTTTTGTTGTTTCTGCTACTGGTACCTTTCTCCCTGTCCAGCTGATTTATCAAGGGAAGTCAAAAAGATGTTTACCTAAATTTACATTTCCGACCAATTTTCATGTCACGTACACTCCAAATCATTGGTCGAATTTAGAAAAGTGTGAAGATCTATTTAAAATAATCATCTTCCCATTCTTATCTGCCAAAAAGAAAGAGCTTGATTACCCAGAAGAACAGTGGTCCTTGATCATCATGGATACGTTCAAAGGTCAAGACAACGATGAAATGAAAAGATTATGTGCGAAAAACATTGTGAGTTGGTTATCGTTCCACATAATCTCACGAATAAGTTCCAGCCCTTAGATATAAGCATCAATCAGTCGGCCAAAAAATTCATTTCACATAAGTTCAACACGTGGTACGCTGATAGAGTAAGTAAAGAGCTGTCAAACGGAGTTGCACCTGGTGATGTCAAAGTCTCTCTCAAATTGAGTGATTTGAAACCTCTTCATGCGCGGTGGATTGTTGAGACATACAACCATCTCAAACTACAAAATGATTCTATTATCAAAGGATTCGATGCTGCAGGGATCACAGAGGTTATCAAGTCTGCAAACAGTGTCTTTGCACGTGTAGAAAACCCATTTGATGAGCAGAAACAACAACTCACTTAATCATTTATTTTAATAGATTTCTTTGATGAAAATAAGACTTTTTTTGAAATTTTAGTTTTCTTATCTTTCCTCCCAATATCCCCTTATTATGGCTTCAAATACGACTTTAAAGGGTCCTATCGACGTAAAACACGAATAAAAACACGTACAAGCGAAAATTCAATTTTGGTGAAAAATTTCTTCGGTCAAAAATTTTCGTCGGTTATAAAATTTCGTCGGTTTTAAAATTTCGCCGGTTAAAAGTGACGAAATTTTTTTTAAATTTCGTCACTTTTCACCGACGAAATTTTAACCGATAAGGTATCTTAACATGGAATTCGATATCAAAACAAGCCTCTCAACACAGTAACATACATTCGAAATTCATAAAGGTCCATTTACACTTCATGAAAAGATGAGCTCACACAAACCTATTCCAAACACAGTTTGGCCGCAGAGAAGCTGGCTTGTTATGCTTAATAACTAGCATTTTGGAAGGCTTGTAAAATTGCTTACGACATGCTTAAAAAATCACTAAAACAGAGCCCGATTATGCTTATAAAACATATTTTCCCTCATGTAAACCACGCTTAACGGTTCCAAGCCTTGTGATAGTTGCGAAATCTAGGTTTTTCGGTAAAATGTCAAATTTGTCAGGGTTATTCAAGTTCGGGATTTGCCTCATTTGTTCAAATGCTTTTATAATTGTTTTTACTCTATTAATGGTAAGATGGTAACGATTTGCCAGATGAACCTACTTTTCTCAACATTTTAAAAGATGGTTTGGATTTGTAGTATCTATCTAAATTTATTGATAAATTCAATGGCAGAAACTGGAATATACTTCAAGAGGGATATAATACTGAGAACAACACCAGAGATTAGATACACATACAAATAGTAGTTCAAAGTTTCTTTCAGAAATAACACAACTAAAATAGTATAACAAAATGTAACATCACAGTCGCTATATCAGATATGTCCTTCTTAACAAGAAACATGGCCAACCTGATTTAAGACAGATTTGCTCCAGAGCTCGAATACTAACAAAAGTCAAATGAATTAACTAAGATCAATGTGGAAAAGCAAAGCAGCTTAATAAAAAGTAACAGGTAATTTGCAGTTATGATATATCCATGTAACAAAACAAAATGCACAAGTCGTGCACAGTGGGGATTGACCCTCAAATGCTAACAAAAGCCAAAGGAAAATACAAGAAATAAACATATCACTTTTGTAATGTAATGATCTCCTTTGTTACTATGTCCAGACTCACCAACAGTCTTCCAGAGAAATCAAGTAATTCTTTAGCCAAGTCATCTTCTTCGATAATATCCAACTTTACAGCCAAAATTTCTGCCAGACAATGCATCTGATCATTGCGAAATACAGCCTTGATCGTCTCCATCGTTTGCAAATCCTGAATAAGCAAATTTCCCAACCAAGTCTGTTGACAAGCATCACGGCGGACGGTCATATCACAACTTTCACAATTGATCAAGTTACCAGTGACTTCGCCTTTTTTAAAACATTGTGGGCAGTTGAATCGCTTGTACAAATTGGAAACACCTATGACTTTGCAAGATATTTTGACTTTGGTTTCGGCAAGATCTCCATCGGAATCCATTAAATTAGACATTGGTTGGATAGGGAAGCACTCAAATTTTTCATTAAGTGGGGTATTAAGGTAACAAGCATGCTTCAAGATGTGTAACCGTACATTTTTTAAGAGATAACAGGTTTGCATCCAGTGATCTCACATAATCACCATAAAGATACAACTTCATATGTCGTGTTGAGTCCCTTATCAAGACCTCCTGTTTTTCGACATTTCCATTCCGGCCAATGTGGTTAACAACTTCTCCAACCTCCTTCACTTCAGCTCTGACATTAACCAGTTGCCCACTAGCCATGAACTCAACATCACGCAGGGTAACAATTGCATCTTTTGCAAGGTTTGCATTGTAATCAAAACTGATGTCATTAGGATTAACAATTTTGACACTTGATTGCTCATTCATTAATATACTGCCTTTCGACAAATTAAACTTTGATATCTTGACTGGTATCTTTGATTCAGATGCTTCACTTAAAGCCCTTTTTTTAGAAGGAGAAAAGCACACTGCTCTTTTAGCAGAATCGTGAAGTTGTAACATGCACTCAAAGTAATTGCAACCTGAAGTTGACGATTTCTTAACAGGGCTGACATACACAAAGCATTCCAAGCCATCTATGAAAAGAAAGCAAATTACACATGCCGGACAGTTACAATACAACAACTTTTAACTCTGCAGCTAGCAAACAAAATAAGTCATTTTTTGATGAAAATTATGATTGAGGTGCAGTGTTGAATTGCTAACAAGACATAAATTGTTTTGTAAATCCAAGCAAGAGACACTGAAATACATATCTACTTTATACCTTCAAATTTTTCCTGAACTTTTTTCTTAGCAGCTTCTTCTTTCTTTGTGTTTGAGTTTTTACCTAAAATTTGCAAACATGATTGAAAATTTTATGTGACATGCAGTTTCTGAAGATTTATTGTACTGTTTAGCCATGTAACAACTGTATAAATGTCAGGAGATAAATCGTTTTAGAACAAATCAGACAGCCACAAAGTGGATCTATCCAGCTTTATACAGCCCTATGCTTTTAACATAGATGTGTGATCTTCTTGACATCTTGTTATTTTTCCATAAGTTTCAGTGAGAAAGGGTAATTTGGGTCCATTTGTACGAGTATAGTATTTTCAAGTAAATACACAATAAAACAAGAGGAATTATGATTTTCGTAACTAGAAACCCCACTAAAGCCTGTTTCTATTATTGTTCAAAGAAGAAACCAATCTTCGATTAAAATCTGAATGATGTAACAAAATACATATGCTTGATTCATATTAACAAAGAAAAATAAGTGCACATAACTTGAAAGAGAGATCATATTAAAGCAAGACACGACAAAAATACGAAATTATATACCTTTCTTGTCGATTTTCTTTGATGAAGACATCGCGTTCAATTAGGTAACCATGTGCGAAAGAAAGGCCTCTCGTGTGTGATGAGATTTACTTTCGATTTGTGCATGTGATCTATTTAAACCAATTATATTTTTCCCTTTTTCTTCCTTTGTATTACACCCGGGAGTCTAGTTTGCCCAATAGGCCATAACCTCTACATGTGCTGAAGAAAGAATATTACCCCCTACATCACACTCAACCCAGTCCTTTGATCAAGATTCTGGTGCAGCGCAAAAATTTGGTGAAGTCTGTACATGTATCCATTTTGAATTTACATACTAAGCAACCCTTCAATATAAGTTATTATAATCTTTTCTCCACTTTAGCGGGGATATAAAACAGGAGTTGATGGTAAATCGACTCAAAAATACACTATTTGATTGAAACTCTTCGATAGCATAACTAATTGTTGAAGATTGTTCATGACTGTATTCTTTATACTCTTCTGTAAGATTGTTCATATTCTAAATACAATATCAAGGGGCAAAATTGCTTCAGCTTAAAGTCCTACAAATACACAATATATATGATATGAGTCCTTTAATAATTGCAATGGTCCATTTGTCAAAGATTGTTCATGACTGTATTAATTGTATGCTCTTCTGTGAGACTGTTTAACCAAGCCGTACAATTACACATAATGACATAATAATAGGAGTCCTGATACTGAAATTGTCCATTTGTCAAAGATTGTTCATGACTATTATTTGTATATATTATACTCTTTTGTAAGACTGATTAACCAGTTAAGTAGCAAAATAAGTAATAACGAAACAATATCAAGCCGCTTTTTACTCTTTCTCGTGTGTTTTATAATTGTATTGTAACAGTTATATATAAATCTTCTTTCAGCGATATCAAAACAATTTCCGTAAGAATTCCTTTCGTCAAACAATATGAAAACCAACCATATTGATCAGCCTGAAAAAGATATCAATTTTACATTTTTGACAACAAAACCACACCAGTTTAATCAATCCAAAAATTACAATAATTATTAGGGACTTACATGCTAGAAGTCTTCATAGTTTTATTTTGCTACAAACATTGTGAGTTTTGGATTCGTCACTTATCAGCTGAACAAGTGCTCATAGGTGTTATAACAATTGATCAACATGATTTTCAGCTTAAACTCCCAGCTCAATGCAATATCTTGGTATTCGGAATGCTTTCAATTTCGTTTTCCAAAATTACGACTTTAACAGGTGTGACCATATCATGAACTGCAAAAAATGGATTATGATTTCTCTACATTCAAATTTCAAAGTCATTAGCTGTCAATGGTTGATGATGTATCTATGTATATACATTATATGTATATAGTTTTTTCAACATTTTCATTGTCCGTTTAATACACTAAGAATATTGTTTTCATTTTATAAAAAAACATGTAACTTTGGAAACGTGAGTATAATAAAAATACATTTAGATATATACAAGTTATTAAATTAATTCAATATATTAAAATTATTAACCATACAATAACATTCAAGAATTCTATAAATTCAAATTTGAGGCTTCTCTTCATAGACTGCTATTTTGGGAGACACGAACAAAAAAAGCTAGACTTATGCATTGCCAAAGGAAGTATATAATGGGAATGCAGAACACGAAAAATGAACATAGCGTAAAATATCATAAATTACATAATTCATTCATCAATAATTATTTTTAATAACCTAAATTCATAATTCAAGCAAAAAGAACACGAGTGAAAATTTTATTAAAAATCAGCACAATGCTTTTCGTAAAAACAAGTTTACATCATCAGGTGCAAATACAAAATTTTGTGTAAACTTTTGGGTATTTACTTCTACAATAAATTCATAATATATCATTAGCTAATTGTTGTGCTCAAATTGAAGCAACAATAAGTATAAATATTCACAAACAGTAATATTTTTGACAGGAGGTTATGCTATGGTGTCTACAATACATGGGTTAAGGCAACTGTTTATTTTAAATGTTTGGAAAATTTGTGTCTCCAATCTATTATCAATCACATGAAAATGCCACACTAATTTAGAGTGTAGATTAATTGTATCATAGCACAACTTCCATGTCGGACTCTGGTTGGATATCCATATTAGCTTCCCACGCCTCTAGTCCCATGGCAAAATAATTATTAACAAAGCAGGAGTTTGGTGGTCGCCGTAAGTGGATTTCAAAGTCATCCCCAGAAGAAATGGAAAGAATCCGATAATAATCCTCTTCGCTAATGTCAAGGGAATTCAAAATTTCTGAAATGGATAAGCCACTTACATAGGAATGTTTGTGGGGGTCTAAATATTCATCAATGTAATTTTTCACTTTTTTCAAAATCTTTGCTCGCTCTGATAAGATTCTGAATTTATCAGTGTCGGGTAATGATCCCTCTAATGGTTCAGCACAAATTGTTCTATCAGTGAAAAATCTGCCATAATGAAATCTACATTGAACGTTCTTATACTTTCGGCAAGATTTTGAGTGCTTGTGAATTTGATATTGACTAACTAGTTCATATAAATGAGGTTCATTTAGTTCATCTGGCAAATCTGCCCTGACAATAGAATCAATGAATTCTAAATACGTATCTTTAGTTTCAAGCGTCATAGTCCGGGAGCCAGGGGGGTAAACTTTAAGGGTCAGGGGGGAAAATTTTTAACTATACCACAGTGTTGCTATATCATTGGAGTTTCAGA
The DNA here is from genome assembly GCA_039566895.2 of Turritopsis rubra. Taxonomy (NCBI): domain Eukaryota; kingdom Metazoa; phylum Cnidaria; class Hydrozoa; order Anthoathecata; family Oceaniidae; genus Turritopsis; species Turritopsis rubra. Next base: position 12,076,343 of record CM077629.1, on the reverse strand, counting down.
AAAATGATGTTTGCCAGTCTGGATTTTCTTGCCAACGTGTATTTTACAGACCAGAATGGATATACACCTAGAAAAACTGGTCAAAAAGTGATAAGTACAATTAGGCTCATAAAATAAAAACTACAACATCTAAATGGCTGAAAATTGGTGATAACCTAGCCAATGGGATATACAACAAATCTAAATAAAATTTGATTGAGTATTGTCACTTGATTTGATGACGTCAGCAAAAATTTCTTGTTTTTTTGCTATTTTTCCTTATTTTTTCATCAATAAATAGCTATAAGTTCCTGAACTTGGGATATTTCTCACGTAAATTGACATAAAGAGTATCACAAAATCATGTTCCACCATTTGACATAAGAAAAAATCAAAAAACTAATTAGCTGTGTATTTTACGGACCAGAATAAAAGTAAAGATATGATAAGATTTTTGAGGAATTTTTACGTAAAAGTGCTTATCATCCAACACTTGGTACTGTTTTACAAAGTGTGTATAAAATAAGTGTTATTCATAGTTTAGTTATTCATATTGGTTAACAAGCCTCCACTTTGTCAAAATTTGTTGAACTTGTATCTGTTATCAGTTTCCGAACTGATTTCTAGCAGGGCAGGGCAGGGCAGCCCTATACTGCATAAATATTAAATGTTGAGAAATACATCATTCGACATCATCGTAATCATCACTGGCTGAGTCTTCAGATTCGGTAAAGTCACTCTCAAATTGTTCATTTCTATTGCTACATTGCTTACACTTGCACATTTCCGTGCAGTTCATGTTTGCCTTTCTACAAGCACAGAGATTGTTATCGCAAGATGACTTTTTACATCCACAAGAAACAAATTGAAGGATAGCATCAGGTGCAGCTGGTTGGCTCGTCCATTTAATTTCTAGATTACCTTCCTCAGTTCTTTTCCACCCATGATCTTGAGGATTCAAATATTCATGTTCACGTTCGAGAGCACGCTTCCATTCAAACGCTTGGTAACGTTGTAGGTGTAGCTTAAGCGCATCAGATGTTGGAGGTAGTTTGTGTGGATCGGGAAATTTACTTTTACTGGTAAACAATCGATATCTTGCTTCATTGACATTGCTGCAGTCTTTGACACCGTATAATGCACATGTAAACTCCTCCAAGGTTTCGAGTGTACCTTCATTTAGGTGATCTGAAGCTCCAAGAAGACGCATTGCTATCATCCACCTTTCCTCCATGTTAACCAACTTCAGACATTTAACTTTGCCAATACCATTAAGGCAACTTGTGGTGTCACATCCTGAAAATGCGTGGATACCTGGTAACGCATCGAGCAGATCATCTTGTAATGAATTTGAAGACATGTCGTACAGGGAAAGTTTTGATCCTGTTCCAATCTCTAAATACAATCTTGCTTCAATTTTTGATGCAAAGTACAGAGACAATACTGCAACATCTGTGTCTACTGTGATGATACAAACAGATTCAAAGCCTAAAGATGCCGCAAACTGTGAGCATAAGAACATCTTTGTATCTGCTTCCTCTTGCAATGACCTCAATTCTTCTGTGACTCGTTTTTCTAGGCGACCTCTGTTGACCTTTATGCAGTACGCATCATCTTTGCAAGTAACATACAACTCTCTGTTAGAAAGGAAATTGACATTGCCTTCATTTTGCGACCAATCATCAATGAGAAATTGTACCAGTTCAATCTTGTTATCGGGATGTTGCAAGTACTTGCTCCATGATTTTGGCCTTTGTTGGTCACGATGCAAGATTTTGATCCTCAGTGATCCAATTGCTGAGCGTCGTCTTCTTTCGAGCGATTTGATGGAAGAAGGCAAATAATAATCGGTAACGAAGAACACTACTCGACATTTTCTGCTGTACATCTTCTTCAGTAGATAATCGGCAATTTCACCAAATGTAGAAAGAGTAGGAGGAAGTTTTTGGAAGAGCACCATGCCATCAAATATAGGTGCACTGTTTTCCGGACATTCTTGAACAACTGTTGCAGATTTGGACAGCTCTGTGAATAGTTTTGATTTGACTGTTTTTGACAAAGTTCCGTCTGGATTCGCTAATGATAGTGGTAACGGAGTTAACTCAAAGTTAAGGGTATCTCTCATATTGACTTCGCGGTCTTTTGATACCAACATCAACCTTGCAAAAGTTTCTCTGTCAGATCGGAGTGCCATCACTAATCCCTTTTCTTTGGAGATTGTCTTCTTCAGTGTACTGTCAAATGTCTTAAGGTTATTCTTCTTTACTGGGTCGTTGAAATTTTCCTCGTTTGTGTTGATACGGTTGTTCACAAATGTTTCCAAACATGATGAACCTACTTGTTCTGCACGACTCAAGTCATTCACCACTTCTACTGGAGCTGATATTCCAGAGTTAATTGAAACCAGCTGTTCACTAACTCGAAATGGATTTGCCCAATTAGAGATTACTTCATAGCAGTCATTTACCATAACTTCGTCCCAGATCTTTTGTTCCAGAAGATGGTTGGTCCACGTCTATGCTCTTTTTGAAGTCACAGCTCATTTCAGCAATGATATGGCTAGAGAAAACCCATCTTTGTACAGAACCTACAGAGGTAGCGATACCAATTATACCACCAGGCCCTTTTTGCTCCTTGTTAATAGTTTGCTCGATGACTTGATCAGGCGGGAGCATATTGAAATCACCTTCAGTTCTCTTTACAGCGAAGTTACCGTTTTGAAATTCGGTATAGATTTCAGGCTTAGCTTGTGCAAGATCTTTGAGTGTAGCCCAACAATAGGTAAAATGGCGAGCGTAGTTGACCATGTCATAGGCATGAAACCATGAACCATCAGTTTAGAGCCTGTTTTCCTTTTTGTAAACACGCCCAGCTGCAAATGTTTCACTGTTTTTATTTTGCCATTACTGGTTGCATAAAGCACATCCTGTCCAATTGAGTTTACAAGTCTCAAACTTCTTTTAGTTTCAGGGTTTGAAATAAGAGCTTCTAAGAAGTTCTTTAAAGGTCGGTTTCCACTGCGGTATAAGATGGAATAAGCTGGTATAACCAAAATGGAATAAGATGGAATAAGAAAATTGTTTACTTAAACCTAATTAATTAAGCGCGTTCCAATTGGAATACTATCTTGTCTCGAAAAACTTTCGTGACAGAAAGAGAGAGAAGTTTTAAGAGAAAGATGATTGAGTTCGAGTGCGATGAAAGTGAAGATGATTTGTTGGAAATGGCTTCCCTTGTAATAATCTTAAGGAGGCGAAGGAAAAAACAAAACCGTGAGGTGAAAAAGAAAATTCGTCGAAAACCCAAATTCTGGGTTCGTGATATTTTTCAGTTGAGAGAGGAATATGGAGAATATCACCGATTGATCAAAGAATTGCGTGAAGGGGATCGTGAATACTTCTTCAGGTAAGCGTATCTTTTAATTTTATGTAAACACAGACAATTTCAAAAAAGTCGAATTTTTCTTTTCTTTCCGTTACAACATTATCTTTCGAATGAATATGAATGTAAGCCCAACCTCGCAAAATACTCAAAAGATTCATGAGTGAAGTTCTACTGAAATACCCTACTCATTCAAATTTCCCATAGCCCCGAAATTTATTAGTTTGAATTACAAAATTTCTTGAAATCCATGAATTTTAGATGGATAGATTTTACATTTAGATGTTTCTTTGTTTATTTTAGGTATTTCAGAATGTCACCAGACCGTTTTCGACACCTTCTGGGACTGGTAGCCCCCTTAATTCAAAAAAAAGATACGAACTTCCGAAAAGCAATAACAGCCGAGGAAAGATTGGCATTGACATTGCGTTTTTTATCGTCAGGGGATTCCCAACAATCATTATGCTTTTCATTTAGAATTGGAAAAGCAACAGTCAGTCGAATCATTGCCGAAACTTGTGAAGCTATTTACGAGGTTTTGAAAGAAGACTACCTATCAGCTCCACAAAGTAACGAAGACTGGTTGAAAATCTCACAAGAGTTTGAGGACACTTGGAAAATGCCTCACGTAATCGGATGCATCGACGGCAAGCACATTCGAGTAGAATGCCCAAAACTTACCGGCACACAATATTATAATTACAAAGGTTTTTTTAGTGTTGTGCTTATGGCAGTTTGTGATGCAAATTATTGCTTCACTTTGGTTGATATTGGGCAGTATGGGAGCAACAATGACAGTGGTATACTAGCGTCCTCTATCATGGGCGAAATGTTTGATCAAAACGAAATGAACGTACCTAAGCCCTCAAAAATCCATCCGAATTCCGAGCAAAAACTTCCCTATTTTTTGCTTGGAGACGAAATTTTTCCCCTTAAGGATTGGTTAATGAGGCCATTTCCAGGCTCTGGAGCATCCGAAGAAGAAAGAATTTACAACTACCGCCATTCGAGAGCTCGCCGTTGCATTGAAAACGCATTTGGAATTTTATCACAACGATGGCGGATTTTTTTCAAACCGATAAAAGCAACCGTTAACCATGTAGAAAGCTATACATTAGCGTGTTTAGCTCTTCATAATTACTTACGGTTAACAAAAAATGCGAAGTATGTACCAGAGGGGTTTGTTGATTCTGAGGATAGTAATGGGGACATAATACCTGGTGATTGGCGAAAGGAATCGATGGGCCAAAATGGAGCGTTTCAAAGTATTGCCTCCCTTCGTGGTTCTCGGTCAAAAGGTTCAGCGCTTGACGTTCGAGATAATTTGAAAACCTTTCTAAACAGTGAAGAAGGAAGCGTTCCCTGGCAAGTCGATTATGTAAGGCGCACATCACACTATGCTGTGTAAGACATTTACATTCAAAACTGAAACAGACGTTTAATTTGAAGCCTTATGTTCACAATGTTGTGGTTGTATATAGCATAAAAATATATGTGTCTATACAGTATATTATCGATAGAAAACATGTTCTGTATATTGTATAAGAAATATATTTTGCTTTAGAATGAAATGAACAAAAAGACATTTTTTACTGAAAAAAACTACTGTTCATTTGAATGTTGCACTTCGTAAAGCCATGAAAGTTGACTGTTTGGCATTGGGGTGTGGGGTGGCGAAGAAAACGAATTTGATGGGCTGACAAAAGCACTACTATTTGTTGGTGTAACTTGAGGGCAAGAGACGTTTGTGTTTTGGTAGAAAGATGTTTGGTATTGGGTGGAATTTCGGGCTCTCATCTCTCTCTCCATGACTGTCATTTGGTGCTTGTAGATAACGTTTTGTATCTCATGTTTAGCAACACACTTTTCATACTTAGGCAACTGCTTTAGATCCATTGCCAAAGCTTGACAAAAAATATCCTCACTGTCAAGGGCCTTTTTCTCAGCTTTCTCTTTTTCCTTGTTATTTAATCTGCTATTCATTTTCGAGATTAAAGAAAATTCCATTTCCTCCATTAATGCTTCTTTTGCTGCACCTTGTATTTTTTTCCTGGGCTTTTTCACTCTTGAATCTTCCTTTTTTTGTGATGAATCAGTTGTTTTAACCACTTCTACTTCTTCTTCGTATGAAGAAAGTTTCTTTCTAGGCTTTTTTGTTTTTGGCTCTTTGTCTGCCTGTGTACCAGCAGTCGACATCTCGAAATCTTCATCTTCATCGCTTGATTGATCATCATCTTCAATATTATCGTAAGTATCCTGGGATGGTTCCTCTTCCTCTTGGTTTTCCTCTACGGATGCTTCTTCTTTGTCAGTATTTGAATGATTTCGCTTTAAATTGGTTCGGCCATCTCTTGGTTGGATGAATGTGTCTATCCAATGCATAAATTGGTACTGATCAAAAGATTTTTGAGCTCTTTCTAATGCCTTTGCTGATGTTCCGGATCTGTCAAGGTCCTTCAAATCCTTTTTCTTTCTCGTGTATTTCGTCTTCAAGTTTGTAAAGCACGCTTGAGCTCGTTTTCCTGGTAATAAAAACAATAACGGTTAGAGTGCTTGTCTTTGATTAAATACGGAACCAACCTGATATCACATCGACAATTACGTGAGACTAAATTTGAATTTAATGACAATCCCTTCATCGCCCCGGTCTTTTATCCCGAATCAATTAATGTTACACATAAATAAAAGATTTGCTCGTTTTGATAATGATTTCCTTCATGTAAAATATAAAATCATATAATAACATATGTGTATAATGACATAAGACACTCACCATTTTCTACAAATTCCAATTGCTCGGCAACATCATTCCAGGCATTAGCCACAACATCTTTCTCTTTGTATCCCTTGCTTGACTTATCGTACAAGCAAGGGTACGTTTTGATTACTTCAGCTAACCTTTCTTCTTCGGAAAGACACAACGTGAAAGCCATTTTCTTATCAATCACACACACGAAACTCTCTTGTCAATGTGTTAATCAAAACAGACAGCAAAATTCGAAAAAGATTCCTTACAGTGTGACGTCACAGACATCAGGTGTGCGCGGCATCGTTTGATGTCTCAAAAAATGTTGGTATAGCGTGGTTTTGCTTTAAAATCTTATTCCATCCAGGAATAAGAAAAAAGATGGAATAGTGTGGAATAAGACAGAAAAAAATTGGTGTAGATTTTTTTATTAGACGTTTCCACTGCGGTATAAGGTGGAATAACCGTCTATTCCATTTTGGTTATACCAGCTTACAGCATCTTATACCGCAGTGGAAACCGACCTTAACAGTTCAGGTAACTCCACATTGTCGCTATTTATTTCACTAAGTGGAGGAGGCCAGCTACTGAAAGGTCCTTTGAAATCTTTGAATTCTTCTTTAATCATTGTGGCAACTGCTTTCACTTTTTCTAAAGCTGTATTTAATCGTGTTTTGATGGGTGTTTCTGAAGTGCTGAATATTATTTCTGCTGATGTAGCCGACCTTTTGAAAAAGTCTACTTTCTTTCTAAATCTATTGATAATACGGGATTTTAAAACCTGGTTCTGTGCACCTTTCACTTCAATTCCTCGTTCATTTTGAATGTTTTTATACATATTTGTCAGGTGAGTAATTTTCACAATCTCACCCTCGTTGATTACGGCATCCTCAATGTATTGAGCCAACGATTCAAAACATTCATTTCGACATTCAGAATGATCATCCTGAACAGAACTCTCTTTCTTTCGACCAATATCTCGGTAGCATGAACGATGGAAGCAGAACTCCTTTGAAATAACATCTGATGGACCAAGTGCAGCCATCTGCGCTTGCTGATAATCATTTCCATTTAGACAGTACTCGATAAGGCTTTGTGCACTTGTTGTCGTCACACATTTCACTGTACTTTCGTAACCGCTACCTTTGGAGTTTGTTTTCTTCTTCATGCAAATAATGCAAACTTTATGAGCAAGGATCAAACCTAAGATTAAGATAAAGCATATGTAAAACCGTAAAACAAATCTAAACTATAAAGTAATGCATGAATTCATTACTTCTAATAAACATTTTATTGCACTTATCGCCACACTAATGCCAATTATTAATATCAAAGGCTAGAGGTAATTGCTTCAATACTAGCTGTTTGTAATGAGTTTTTGGTATATGCTTACCCCTGAATGTTTTATCTCTGTGACTACTTCTTGCTGCATTACTAAGAGGTTGTTGTCCATCGCTGTGCTGTATCTTCTCGTTATCTGGAGTCGACTTTACATTGGTATATGACTGGTAACACTTTCTGTGATATCCATATAGTGCAGTATCTGGTGGGTTACCAACATCGTGCTGATCTAACAGGTGATCTTCTCTTTTCTGTGACGAAGTGTAGGCTTTCTAAATCAACAGGAACAAAAAGGTCCAGTTAACAGAGCAGTGACATTATGATGATGACTTTTTGTCTAATACAAACTCTATATCTTACCTTCCATGAGATGTCTGTAAAAGCTGACACTGATTCTGTCACATCCCTAACATGGATTATACAAGTTCTTTGATTTTTCTCTTTTCGTTTCTTTCTTTTCTTTTTCTTTGGAGAATCCTGCCACTGACAATCACTCATTATTTTTTATCAATTTATTATTAATTTGTAACTAAGAAAAGACAACACATTAGAGCTATGCAAATATATTCCATATAAGTTCTTCCTGACCTTGTAAATAAACGCAAGAAGGAGGGATAAACTATGTCAGTGAAGACATTACATTGCAAGAGAGAATGAAAAGTTAAATAACTTTGGAACGCTTGGTGGAATTTATATTTGGCAGGAATTAAAAAATTAGAACAATTAGCACTTCATAAAAATTCATCGAAAATCTTATATTATATCGTATTTTTCTTATACTATTATTCTGGTCCGTAAAATACACAGCTAATTAGTTTTTTGATTTTTTTCTTATGTCAAATGGTGGAACATGATTTTGTGATACTCTTTATGTCAATTTACGTGAGAAATATCCCAAGTTCAGGAACTTATAGCTATTTATTGATGAAAAAATAAGGAAAAATAGCAAAAAAAACAAGAAATTTTTGCTGACGTCATCAAATCAAGTGACAATACTCAATCAAATTTTATTTAGATTTGTTGTATATCCCATTGGCTAGGTTATCACCAATTTTCAGCCATTTACATGTTGTAGTTTTTATTTTATGAGCCTAATTGTACTTATCACTTTTTGACCAGTTTTTCTAGGTGTATATCCATTCTGGTCTGTAAAATACACGTTGGCAAGAAAATCCAGACTGGCAAACATCATTTTTCTGAAACTCCAATGATATAGCAACACTGTGGTATAGTTAAAAATTTGCCCCCCTGACCCTTAAAGTTTACCCCCCTGGCTCCCGGACTATCAGTACAGGTGGCTCTTTCACCCAAACAAATGAATGAACATGCGGGGAGCCTCGGAATTGAAATTCTACTTTAATGACGTAAAATTCTACTTTTCCTAATGGACCGTCTTTATGCAAAATAATTTCTTTGAAGAAGGTTTCCACTCTAAATTGAAAATGCCTGGCAGTAAGAACAGGGTTGGCATTTAATCTTTTGCATTTTTCAAAGTAGTTTAGTTCCCCTTGTGTGTCAAAACAATTTAGTTTATCAATAATTGATATCAATTCAGCCCATTTTAAATCAGCACACGATAAAGTGACAAAAAAAGTAGGCAGACCTAGCTGTTTAACCATTGCTAATACATCATATAAGAAGTTTTTCCAGTATGCAGGTGTACCTTTGACTGATTTCATGAATGTGAAACCTTTGTCTTCTGAAATAAAAGAACGAATTGTCTCTTTATAGTTATTTTGCAACTGTCCAGCATTTAAAGTTCCACTAACTTTGGATGTGGCGATATTCATTTGATTGTAAAGATTTGTCTGTTGAACAACGTAATGCCCAAAAAATATAAAATCTGCATTGGAGGAGAATCTTTGTGAGTAATTAAGCAGCCGCTGGTTAAAATATTTCACTGGAGACAATTGAACAGATCTAAGAACTTTGTACCCAAACTTTCCTTGGGGTAGGAGGTAGGGGAACGCTTGTTCTTCACAAAAATCATCATTAAAAAATGATTCCGGTATTTTATTTTCTCCTGGTGCAATATTCAAAAGGCTTTCATTTTCACTGTAGATATTAGGAATAATAACCATTTCATCACTATTTATTCGATCATTATTCAGGGGATTTTCCTCTTCCAAATCTTCAACATCAATAGGAAATACATCTTGCTCTACAATTGCATCAATATCTGCTAATGATAACAATTCTCTGTTTATGTTATCAATCCTAATTAAAATATTTGAATAAAATGGATTGTTGATCTTCAAATACTGTAATGCATTTTTCACACGCTCAGGATCAACATCTTCAAAATGAATATGACCTTTGAATGCGAGTTTTCGCTTAAGTTTCACTGGTATCACACCATTGATGTTACTTGGGAGTGGAAGACACTCACTGACTGCATCAGCACATACAGGGACATTACAAATAGCACCTTTGATCTTTGGTTGTTCACCTTTACCATGTATGACTACAATTTTCTTAAATAACATACGTTTGGCAATTAAAATTTTCTCAAGGTGATTGAGACACAAAATTTCTTTTGGAATTTCATCAAGTTCTAATCTATTTTTAACAGCCTGACATGGCACTTGTTTCTTTTTAAGATTTTGTCACATGTAAAACAAATGTAGTGATTGCCATCAAAACTTTCAACAAATGTGAATAAATAATGAAACTCAAATTCATAGATAGTTTCATCAAAATTCTTGACTGTTCTTTTATATAAGCAGCGGTTGCAAACAACACAAATAAAGTAAGGCCCTTCTTTTATTGCTCTTTTGAAGACTGAAATACGATCTGACATCTCAGAGTGTTTGGCAATTTGCTTTCTTTTACAGCGTTTGTCTTTAGCAACTTGAGTTGCCTTGCGTTTACGGCATTTTTCTTTTGAAACATTAGTTGCTTTTCTTTGTCGACACTTTTCTTTTGCAATGTTAGTTGCATTTCTTCGTCGACACTTTTCTTTTTCAACTTCAGCTGCTTTGCGGTAGCAGCACTTTTGCTTTTCAATTTCTGTTGATTTACGCTTACGACATTTTTCTTTAGCACTTTCAGAAGCATTTCGCAGACGACATTTCTCTTTAGCACTTTCAGAAGCATTTCGCAGACGACATTTCTCTTTTGCACTTTCAGAAGAATTTCGCAGACGACATTTCTCTTTCGCACTTTCAGAAGAATTTCGCAGACGACATTTCTCTTTCGCACTTTCAGAAGAATTTCGCATTCTACACTTTTGTTTTTCTAAATTGGTGGACTTTCTTTCTCGACAACCTTCTTTCTCAATAGTATTCTTTCTTAACTTACGATAATTTAAATATAGACTAACTGAGGGGTCAGTGTTAGATATCGCAAGATAATGAATTTCAAACTGTACATTTTCATCACTTCTTTCTAAGTAGTTTTCATCTCTAGTGAATTCTTGGTCTTAAATTTCAATAGAATTGAAAATCCATTTGGACATGACCTCCCTTGAGCATTTCTGCTATGGGAATCAAATATAAAGTAACATTTTTGAGTCCACATTACACTAAAACATATGCCTTTCAATAAGATCATTATTCCATTATAATGAGGAGGGATATTTTTCTCAAATAGCACACCAGTTTCGCTGCTGCCATTTATGAAGCCAATTTTTTCATCAGCATAACGAATATCAATAGACGAATTGAGTACAGATACAGTTTTCGGAAGTTCAGCTATCATTAGATATGTATTTTTATTGAGGGATTTATAGATTTCATCCCCCTTATTAATAATAAAATCCAAATCATATGATGTCCAATGCCCTGGGCTTTTCACATGAGTAAATGCAACTGACATCAGGGCACAGCATGTGCATTGTTTACCAGCAGATTCACCGAAAATTTGGTGTCCTTGATGAAAAGACCCTTGTATGGCTTTCAAAACTGACATATCAATTAGTAACGAGTAATCGTTTTAAAAGTATTGACAGAGATATTGTAACCAATTATATCAACGGTGGTATAGTTTTTAATTTTTCGGTTGTGGTACATTGACCAAGCAGTATACATTGACTGCTGCCGTAGACCCTATCAGTGACACAGTGATATAATAGAGAATCGGAAATGCCGCAGACCCTATCAGTGACACAGTGGTATAATAGAGAATCGGAACCTGAAATGGAAACGGCAAGAATCGAATTAAAACAGTTGAAAAATATATCCTGATATAGCGTAGCAACCCACACAACACATGAGAGGTGACACTTCGATCTAACTTTCATACGGGTCTTTTCGAAACAAGAGGCGATATTATAAAACACGGACCATTTTACTTTTGATGTTTTAGGAATTATATTTATATATAGTATATGTAAAATATATATTTTACATTATTATTTTATTAATAATTTAATTTTGCTTAAAAGTTCTAAATTGCATTCTTTTTAATGTCTTTCCCAATACAGATTGTAGTCTGCAAAATTAACCTATTAAAGAGCTAAAGTCTCGAAACACTGATGAGCTGTAAATCGTAGACTAACTGCCATTTCGGCCGGAGTAGTAGTAGTAGGAGGAGGAGTAGGAGGAGTCCACGGGTGTTTTTATACGGTATTCGCTATCGCTGCTACCGAATAATCTCAAATTAAAGAAATATCACTGTGCAGAATAGCTATTGTATATGGTGTTTCTATGGTTACAGACAATAGGAATGGTTTACTCAAACACTTTTCCCCGCCCATCCATATGGAAATGGCGTCGAGTGTGGTCACACTAGGCACTTATATCGCAAAACTATTGTTTTTAAGTAATAGAGTTGAACAAAGAAATTTCTTGTTTGTTTACTGTATAAATTTGGTCTCGTATCTTCTCTTTTAAAAAAGCCAGACGAAAACATCTTGTCTGATCTGTTTAATTTGCAAGTTATGCATATTAAATGAGCTGGTTATTGAAATATAACTTTAAGTGAGATTTAAGTGAGATAGTTCAAGATTGCAGGAGACAGACAAGCACAACAATAGAATGTGCACAATAAGAGTATTATGCAATAAACAGAAACTGAAAAGTGAGTAATAAGAGACATTGAATGCACGTCGCTAACAGTCCTGAACAGTTCACAATGTCTTACGAGAAGATTTTTGAATTTAACGCAGCAGTTCGTGGATACCATTATTATAGAAGATTTTGGGTCCCAAAGTCATTTCAAAGTCTCTGTTGCTATTTCGAATCCGATAATCCGTTTGACAACTTCGCTATCAAAGTTTGTGAAGAGGGAAAGTCAACTCCAGTCGGTCATTTACCACGAGAAATTTCACGCGCAACGAAATTTTTTATTGACAGAGGAGCAACGGTTAAAGCCCAGCTCATTAGTGAACATTATAGGCGTTCTCCATTAGTGCAAGGGGGGATGGAGATTGCTTGTAAAGTGACAGTATCCATTCCTGGTACCTGTGTCAATTTGTTGCTTATGGAAAGATATAAGCAGTTGATAAAGGACACTTATAGTGAACCTAACAAGGAAGAGATCTTAGGATCGTACCTAAACGTTCAAGAAAACAATGAAACGGAACGGGCTTCCGAAGCAATACCACGGAAAAAGAAAGAGAAGAATGTTAAGAAGACAGAAGTAAAAACAAAAGACATTCGGAACTTTCTTAATCCTGTTGTTATTGACAGAAACCAACAAAGAAAGATCCAGTCCAGTTCCGAATCCCAAAAGAATATTCCAGATATTGTGGAAATAGATTAAAAACAAAAAAAACCTGAGATTACCAAATATTTTGTCCTTTCTTTGTTTGCTTCCGCGAAAGTTTTTTCCCGCGAAATCTTTTTAAGTTGGTCAGCCGCGAAAGTTTTTTCCCGCGAAGATTTTAAAAATTGGTCATCCGCGAAAGTTTTTTCCCGCGAAATGCAAAAATTTCGCGGATTGGCTGATCCGCGAAACTTTCTTCCCGCGAAAGTTTCTGACTTCAAAGTAAATGAAAGAATACTGAAGTTTTTTTCGTTACTTTATTATTATTATATTTTACATTACAAACTGTGATCATAAAAAGACTACTGGGATGGCCAATATGCTGCAATATTAGCCAATATCAGATCAAACAAGTCATCATTCTGATGTCTTTGTCGCCACATCCACTCACACAAATAGGAGTCTAACATATGACGGTGTGTTCCATTGTGTCGTTTATTGCGTTCCTTCGCCGATTTCCACGATCTTTCTATATTTTGCGTATGCGCTCCAGTTTGAGGATCAACAAAGTTAAGACTGTGGTTAACTGTCAAATGGTTAAAACCCATACCTTGCATTGCTACTATGCCACCATATGCTCTCCACAAGTCTGATATTATTGTAGTTCCTGGACGTATTGATGCCTGAATTATCGGAAGCAAAGATGCTGCGCTGCGATCAGGAACGGCATACAAACATTCTTTTGTTTCCCGACACCACCCTCCAAACACCCACTGTTGGGGCAACACACGACCTTGGTTATTTTTCAGTCTTGAAAAAAGCGATTCATCCACTTCTACAGTCATATCTGGATTAACAAACAAGTACCCGCAAAAGTGACATCATTTGCACATCTTGAGAAACTGACATTTTTTTCTGAATGTGAATATTAACTGCTTCTGCAGCACTACAAAATAACTCTCTATCATGACGTACCACCTGTGCCATTAAAATTTTCTTCTCATCAGTATCATCCGAGCCAGAAATCTCTGTTAGAAAATGATGAGTAGCAATGGCACGGTTTTTTACTTGCCTTTTTGTTATTTTACTATTGGAGTTCTTAGTATTCATTTTAAATAATCTAACTGGCACAGCACGTTGGAAATTGCCTCCATAAACAGATCCTGTCAATACATCATTATTTGAACTTTTGACATGCATGATATCATTATTAACTCCATGAATATCTGTTATAGAGCCAACTGTTTTTTTATCACATTTATTAGAAGCAAACTGTTTATTTTTTCGTTTTAAAGCACTGGCCATTGCTGCATATTTTTTGTTGATCACACGACATTTTGATCTAAGCTAGTCATCTAAGTTTTGTATTTCTGTTAGATGCCCTTCTGCAAGATAAATTTTATGCTTCTTTTCGGTGTTCAACTGTTTCTCAAGTTTTTATAACATTTCTCGAATCCTCAAACCACTCTGGTCTTAGTAATAACGATTCGGAGGCCATAATATACAAGAAACAACATTGAGAAAAATATACTTATCCTTCCTATTGAACAAACTTTTTCTCAATGCGCAAAGTTTAAAATTCTCGAATTATTGAAATGATTAATTCCTGCAATGTGATTGGATGCAAACATACAGCTGATTGGTTTCTTTATAATTTGCATATGTAAACAAAATCTTCACGATCGAAGTTGATAAAGCTCTGACGGGGGATCAAAGTAGGTGGTATATAAACGTCGACTTCCCAGCGAGAACTCATTATACGTAAGTATTTTTTTGTTTTTATGAAAATTAAAGGATAGAGGCATGATTTGAGCTGCGAACACGGTTGATCCGAAACCTTCCGTTAATTTCATTGTCAAAGGAAGTGGAAAAACAAGATTTTTCTTCCCTTCAAACATTACTTTGACCTCTGTTGCATTCAAAACAGTCAACTTCAGGCGGGAAAACGTATGTTTAGTTTGGTTTATAGCGGGAAGAAGTGATAGATTTTCCCGTTTGCGATGGTTTTCAGTGTAAAAGTGGGTAACTAATTAATTACAAGACTTTACGATATGAAATTTTTCTTTTTAAAAACCATTCATAATTACAATAAGATAGATCTTTCATATAAAAAAGCCGTTTTCTGATATCATGTTTACATTTTGAGAAGGGATGTCATGAAAATGGAGTTTTTTAAAAATTTGATCTCAAAAATTCCATTGAATTCTGTTGAATTCGAATTTTTAAGAGTTGCTATTTCCACTTCGCAGTGGAACGTAACAGCGGTGCTGAAAGGGGAATGACTGGTTGCTAGGTCCGTTATTAAGGACAGACCTGTCATTTTACATCAAAATCAGCCAAAAACTAAGAAACGATGAATAAGTCATTTTCCTTGAAAAACGAAGAGAGGGTACCCCCTTTTAAGACACGAAACTCTCCTCGCTTTGATATATTGAGAATCTGTAACGACGGAGGAGTGCACGATCTCTCCATTTGTCAATGTCTGCCTTTCCGAAAACTCTTTACTCCATATTGCATATTATGTAAATCATATACATCCCCAAATAGTTTTCGTCAAATATACTCTTTAATTCTTATCGATTGTGTTCTCCAGCTCTCATCAATTTCCAGTGCAACTTGATTGTCAAAAAAGTGTATACGTACAGTTTTTTTCCTTTCAACCTCTCTTCATTGGAATTCCACAATCTTGTCACCATCTAAAGGTTTAAATCTAATTTTCTTTTTTTCTCTCTCTCTTCTCTGTACCTTTACATTATTCTTTATGCAACTATTATTTTATGGTGTTCATATAACCTTGCAATGGCCAAAAGCTTCTTAAAAAACATTTTGAACGCATGGCTATAACTGCTGATGATTGAATAGTATTGCAAGTATTTTGTCAATTCTATCGTAGGAACTGTCAATATGTAAAGCTCCTCCTTCACATGTATATTGTGGGTAACAGTCAATTTATTTCAAAGCTTATGTGGTTTTCTCCTTTTATTTTATAAAATGATAGATTATTGTTTTTGGAAAATCGAATATATTGGTATTATTTGATTGTGTAAATTTTATTCTGAATACGAAGTGTAAACTATTACTCAATGCGAATGTAGAATATGTATTTTATTTGCAGTCTGTAACTAACTTGAATGACTCACGTCCCTGACCACTATACTTTATAAAGGCTCGAATAGTTTGTGTTGTTGCCGAATGTAGGTGCTTGCTGAAGAAAACCTTTCCAGAATGCTTGAATTGTTGTTGTTTTTCTGAAGTGAACTAAAAGAAGTTATTATGATATGTGACAATGAACAATGAAAAAAGTTGCAATTGTTGGTGCTGGTGCAGCTGGATTGTGTGCTGCCCGACACCTTAAAGTCTTTGGTATAAACCCTATAATATTTGAGCAGGGCAAATATGTTGGAGGAACATGGGTTTATGAATCCATTCCTAAATTTAGCACAAAAGATGTATTTTCTAGTATGTATGAAAATCTCAGGTAAGTCTTTTTTGTTATGGACTAAATTAAACTTTGTTTGTCTTGGAGGTGCCCAAGTTTCTGTTAATGAATATTTATATATTTCCCAAGAAAAGTTCATGCTGTGAATAAATTTTTGTATACTAGATTATTTCGAAGCCTTTTCTGGTGGGCATTAATAAACAAGGGGGAGCCACCCAACATGAACCAGAATGAGCCAAAATGACCTTAACCACCTGTTCTTACTTTCAGGAGACTCTCTCTTTCTTGAAGGCTCATTTCTGGCCATTCTGGGTGGCTCATTGCCAAATGCAACACTTTCATTGATAGATGAAATGGATGTTACCGATTTTGTCAAAATCGCACAGACTTGAAAGCACAGATATTTTGGCTAATACTGTTAAAAAAAATTTTGCCTGGAATATGTCAACCACGAGAGGATTTTATTTTCTTGATTTTTCTCATCGTTCCTCTTCTTACTTTACTGCTTTATTGTTTTTTCATGTGATAAAGTTTTAAGTAATTGTCATTGATTAAGGTAACTATGATCATTTGCAGCGTGTACACTAAAAGCTGAATCTATACATGGCCGAACATTCCTTGGACACTTTGTAGGAACAGATGTTTTTTCTTAAATTGCAAAACCTCACTTAACAGAGACCTTCGATGATTCAATGTAGCCCATAATTGACCTTCATTATTCATTTCATTTGTTAGAACAAATCAGCCAATAGAAGTCATGCAGTTCGATGGATTTCCGTACCCCAAAGATTTACCTTCCTATGTTCATCATTCAGTTATTAGAAAATACCTTGAAGACTATGCAAGAACTTTTGATCTAGTTAAATCTATAAGGTTCCAAGCGACAGTAACCAATCTTGTACCAGTTGCCAATAAAAGATGTGATAGGGGTTTTGCCGAATGGAAATTAGAATCAATACAAGATAAGAATACAAGAAATGAAATATATGATGCTGTGGTTGTTGCTAGTGGGTATGTCTGGTTTGTAGATCTTCTTTTGTTAAATGCAATTTTTTCTATTTCAATTTGTTTTTCACCATTTGTTATTCATATTATTGTTATTTATATATTTGTATATTTATATATATATTAGTTATTCATAATATTATATGGTAATCTTATGGACGCTAGTGCAATTACAGTTTAATTAAGTTAAAGACGTGAAATTTAAACGAAGGACGAGTTTAAAATTTGTTTTTTACTTACTACGAGTGAATTAAACTGTAATTTCACGAACTAATGCCATGTGATTACTGGTTAATCATATACACAAACAAAGGGAAAGTTAGTGTTTCTGAGTGAAAACCGAAGGTGCTTCCACTACACCATCGCTGCATTTCAAAATTAGAATTTCTTTTCATGCTGACGACGTCCACAAAATGTGAAATAAAATTTTGTTCAAAGATCCATTTTATATACATTGTTTTTTTCCTGTTGTTATAGACATAACTCTGTACCAACTTATCCTACTATCGATGGAATGAAACATTTTAAAGGCCAGGTGTTACATTGTCACTACTACCGTCGCCCACAGGACTTCCATGGATGTTCTGTATTGATACTAGGAAGTGGACCATCAGGAAGTGACATCATGTTAGAACTATCTAAAACATGTAAGCATGTTTTTTACAGTCATCGTAAGACCCGCTGTCAGTCGAAATTACCAGAAAACGTTGTGGAATGTTATAACATAAAAAGTGTTACGGAAGATGGCCGTTTTGTTTTTGAAGATGATAAGACTGCTGATGTAGACGTGTTTATGCCATGTACCGGTTATGAATATAGCTTTCCGTTTCTCACTGCTGAATCTGGCATTTTTATCAAAGAAAGAGTTGTTAGTTATCTATATAAACATATATTCAATGTTCAGTATCCATCTATGTCGTTTGTTGGAATCCCATGGACAATAGCAACGTTCCCTTTGTTTGACCAACAGTGTGCTTACATTGCCAAAATCATTTTGGGACAAAGAAAGTTGCCGCCTAGAGTTGAAATGTTGCTTGATGTCGAAAAGGAATATCTCGAAAAGTTATCATCTGGTGAACCATCCAGATATTTCCATGAACTTCTTTATCGACAATTTCAATATAACGACGAGTTATCTGAACTGTCTGGATACCGGAAAGCCCCAATGGTTCTGGAAAACCTGTATCGATACAACTTCAAACAAAGAGAAACAAATTTGCAAGGTTATAAGAATGTGAACTATAAAGTGATAAATGATCGTGACTTTATGGTTTTGAATCCTAATGAAAAATAGTTGGTTATGTATAGATATGTAAGGTGTATTGTTAACTACACAGTAATGTCTTACAGAACGATATTTGATCTAAAGCTACTTACTTTCTGTTAACATAACACAGGCATAGGCGTAACCAGTACTTTTTTTAAGTTTGTTTGTTTGTTTGTTTGTTTGTTTGTTTGTTTGTTTGTTTGTTTGTTTGTTTGTTTGTTTTCAACTGAGCATTCGATTCTTGGCTGTGAGCTGGTATTTATGATTCAATGTGTAAAATGTATATTATATTATAATATATATTATAATATTATATTATAAACTTATTTATGTTTTTATGTTTACGTGATGCAAATGCCTAAATTGTAAACTTTGTAGGTGTAGAGGGAAAGTGTATTTATTTAGATACAGTAATTGAGAGTTTACGCAAATAGGACGACAACACACATTCCCTTGTGGATTTTGTTTAGAAAGAAAGTATATTTCATATCATACAATTGTGAGAATATTGTCCATTACATCATTAACAGTTTGCTTATTTAATTTAATGATTATTAGCTGTAATAAACATGATATTAAAACTCAGTAAAAGTATTAGCCAATATTTGCCAAGGTGGCATTTTAACTTATATTTTATACTTATATTGGATTCATTATTTAAATACAGATCTTATACATTTTGAGGATTAATAATTGATCAGCGCCGTCGCTGTCAGTCAGTCAGTCTGTCTGTCATCTCGCAGTTCTTAGCGCACATTTGTAGCCCCCTTATAAAAATGCGTGTTCTTTTCACCCCTTTGTTGTTTCTCGAGATGCTTAAAAATCCATCGACCTTTTGAATCTTTTGCCATTTATATTTCTACAGTACGCGAAAGGTGGGACTATTTACTTAGGCCCTATTTCGCGTAGGAACCAGCATCTAGCACCATTTACCTAGGAGAGAGAAATGCAAATACCATTTTGACCATTTTGAAATGCAACTTGAAACATTTTTCAGTATACAAGCTAACTTGGTGTTTATAATCTATTGTTTTTAAAACCAATTAAAAAATAAAACAAAAAAATAAAATTTTAGCACAATATGTATGAGCCATTTCAAGAACTTTACAAAGATCATTCCAATTTATCGGTACCACCCATGATTCCATTGTTAACATTTTTAAGAATAACTTCACCACCTTTTTGTCAAAACCTTTTATACGTATTTTACTTTGGTTGCCCTTAACTTCAATAAAGTCTTCATAAAAATCTGATATGAGCCACCATTGCTAGATCAGAACAAGGCAACACCGTTTCTGAGGATGAGTATGTCTCTCGTTTACGTACTACTCGTTGGCTGTATTTAGCATCAGTAAATTCTCCTTCTTGTCTTTTCCTATAAAAGCCACCCTCCCTGATAAGTGAAAACAAAACATATATTAATGGAGGATATTTGTATTTGCTCGAGACAGGAACGTACATTGTGAAGTGCTCGTGTTTTCCCCATCTCGTATAAATTGTTTTTAGTGAAAATGCCCGTGTGACGACGTCTACTCTCTGCGCTGTGCTTGATTTCATTATAGTACTCGGCAAAACGGTACGCCGGATGCGCAAAACTCCCACTTGGGGAGAAACATACCCTTCGAACCAGTGCAGTACCGTATGTTCTTGAAGTATAAGAACCGCCGAAGCTCTACAGCGACTTTATTTTGTGTGTCGTCATTAAGAGTATTCGTTTCGTCGTATTTTTAAAGTTCATCTTCTTTGGTCTTTATCGCCATTATCGTTTATGTATTTTGAATGTTTGTGTTGGTATGTCTTGTACTCCGACTTCAAGTTTTCTTTTTGGAACTTGTTCGGTTGATTATTCGAAAAACAGGTGCTTCGATTTTCACTGTAGTAAATGTTCCGGTATTGATTCTCTCATCGTTTGTGGTGACATGAAAGGAAACAAATAAAGTTGATTAGTGGGTTGAGTTTACCTCACGTGTACGTTTCTGTATCGCAGAGAATAAATAAAGCGTGTGCTTTCTCTTTTATATCCCTCCATCGCTGCAATTATGCGCATGCGCGATGTTCTCCCATTTTCGTTGCCGGAACCGAAAAGAAACTTCCTTTCCGACTATTCTTCGAACTGTCGGAAAGGTCGCTTCTTGTCTTTTCCTATAAAAGCCACCCTCCCTGATAAGTGAAAACAAAACATATATTAATGGAGGATATTTGTATTTGCTCGAGACAGGAACGCAGGTTGTAAAAAAGAGAGAGGCAAATTTTTGGTAAATTAATATCTGTTAAATTAAATATTTATATTCTTTGTAATTGTTAATCTTTGACATTTCCCATCTTTGATATATCTGTCCCTGGAGCTACTTGTCAACCATCTGCCATGCTTTCGAATTTGTCTGTCTGAAATGCCCGAATTTGCGGCAGTAGAAGCTCCTCCGGATCTCAAAGAATGTAAACCGTAACAGTGTAAGTTGTTTCCCAATATAGGTTGAGCGAATCTAAGAAAAGAATCTCTCGCCGTCGTGTAAGAAATGGGCTTGGAACCTAAGGCTCTATGACCTGCATGGGTCTTGACCAGTCGGCAGATGAGAAAATTATCTGGGTTATTTCTTAGTTCGGCTTTGTCTATATATTTGTTCAACCAAAAAACGGGGCAGTATGCCGTGCCTGTTTTGGATATCATGATCACGTGACCTTCTCTTAGTTGGTCAGTTTTGGATTTTGGAAGTAAAATCTCGACGTGTTCAAGATGCAAAGACAAATGTTTTACTTGAACGGACAGGAGCTCACTGATTCTCATGAAGCCAGCAAACCCAAGAAGTGATAATACGAGAAATCTCAAATGTAATAAATTTCCTTTGTCAAGCTTGTCGATAATTTCTTTAAGTATATTGGCTGTCAAAGGTTCTTTTTGATTTTTTGTAGAGTATTGAGCCGCGAGTCTCTTTGCCCCTTCGAATGCTAATTTGACGAATGGATGTTCTGTAGGCGAAATGAAGCCTGAGTGAATGTGACCCCAGCGTATTCCCATAAAAGCGGCTGTAACTGTGCCTGTTTTTCCTCCCTCTGCTAGGAGATCATTGAAATATGTTGCGATAAAAAAAGGATCTGCTGGACAAGCTGCTACCTCTTCAAATTTTGAAGCCCATGCTTTCCACGCATACCAAGACGTTTTATATTTAGCTAGGGTGGATGGCGCGTATGCTGATGCAAGTAAAACCGGCAAGTTATCTGCCTTAGCTTTCAGCTCTTGATTTTGAATGTTATTTAAAGTTTTCCAAATACCACTCTGATATTCGTCTGAAATAAATAAAAATTAACAGTAATTTGGTAACGTGGTGGTAACAGGAGGGGGGAGTAAAGGAGTATGATATTTGTAGTGTGCTTTGTATATCTATTTAGACTCATATTTATATATAAATACATTTGTTTATTCTGTCCTATTCCTTTATCTGTTTGTTGTGATGGATCTGGAAGGAGTGTTCGCCTATTTGCTGCGTTGCCTCATGTGGGTGTGACGCTTCTTTTCTAATATGCGAGGTTCGTCTCATGTGGCCGTGCCTTTTTTGCATTTTATGATCAAAAATCGTCTCATGTGGACGTGCCCTTTTCGCTTTTCGTGAAAATCGTCTCATGTGGACGTGCCCTTTTTGTTTTTAACGAGCGAAAATTGTATCTTGTGAACGTGCCTTTATGCTTCATGTGAGCATGCATCAACCTGCAAGGAGTTTTATGTAAACGAGAAGTCTATTAATAAAGCTATAGTGCGAAATTTAGGAAAGCCTTGAAACACGGAATGTGACATGGAGTAGTTGATGAAATAAGGGCGTAAGTACATGCAATCTTTGACAAAGTCCTGAAAGTCTTTTCCGTTCTTGGTGATAACAGGCCAGAAATGCGATGATTTCCATTCGGGAATAAGCAAAACGCCTGTAGCTTTGCAGAGTTGTAGATGTTTTACGGTTCGGATTATTTGACTTGTCGGAGGGCACAGCCAGTTGAAATCTCCTTCCCAGTTACATGTGAATGCATTAACGGCTCTGGTGTTGGGGCACAAAAAACGTGAATTAAAAACCTCTAACTTGGTGTTTAGATCATCCGCGAATCTGTCAACCGTGAATTTTCCAAAGTGTTCTTGAATTTTGTTGAATGAAGATAGATCTATTCCCCAGTTGTCAGTGTCTTGAAATTTAGATAAACTATCGGCTACAATGTTTTCTTCTCTTGGGAGCCATTGAGGTTCGATTTCAACGTTGTGTTTTATGCATAGACCGTAAATGTCCAGGGAGATGTTATGTAAAGCAGTTTTTGTGCTGCCGTTTAAAATAATTCGTGCCACGTTTTGATTATCTGAGTGCCAAAGAATTTTCTCGTTAGAAAGAATTGAGCCGAAAGAAATGAGCAACAGTTTTACAGAGAGTAGTTCGCGGTAGGTTGAACTTTGATTAATTTCTGACTTTTTGAAATCTCCTCTGGCAATGATGTTTCCTAATCTTTCTACGATAAACCCTCCATAACCAGTGTCACTGGCGTCGGAATACACGACCTTTGTTGTATCCGGCTTTTTGCGAAAAGCAAACCCGTTGCAAAATTTTAAATTCTTTTCCCAAAATGTTAGTTCTTGAGCGACGTTATCACCTATATCCCGTATGTCAAACCAGGATGATCGGCTTTCGATAAATTTGTACATGCTCCTGGTGAATAATCTGGTTAAAGAACCGATTCCTAATCCCATAGATATGATGTGACCGGTTATTCTCGATAGAAATTTGGCGGATGTCGCTTGAGATGAGAGAACGGATCTAATCATATAGGTCAAGGCAGTGATCTTGTTTTCAGGTACGTAAAACTTCATTGTTGTCGTGTCGATCTCGAATCCTAGCCATTTTCCTCGTTGGGATGGGGTCAGTTTTGACTTTTCAATGTTGATTACGAATCCAGCCGATGTTAAATCCTTCGTGATTATTTCGTTACAGATAAAATTAGCTACTTTAAAGGTTTTGGCCCCGGCGATCCCGTCATCTATGTAAATGGCGCACCTGATTCCCAAGCTTCTCCATCTTTTTATGAAAGGCCTGGTGCATTTCGTGAACACGTAGCAAGCAGATGCTAGGCCAAAAGGTAAAACCTTGAATCTATAAAATTTTATCGTGCCGTCCAAAAATACCCAAGCAAATCCCAGATAATCGCGAGAAGACTCGTGAATTTTTATATGATGATAGCCTGCCTTCAGGTCGAAAGTACCGAAGTAAAAATCCTGTTCAAAACTATCAGCTATTGTTTTAAGATTTTCGTATTTAAATTTAGTGATTTGGATGTTTTGGTTGACGTGTCGCAGATCAAGTACTAAACGCAGTTTGTTGTTCTTTTCAACAACAGATAATGGGTTGACGCAAATAGGCATTTTGCTCACTTCCTCGATGCAATCATTCGTTAAAAGCTCGGCAATACTTTCTTCGACGAAAGTTCTGTTCCTTAAGCTGGAGGCGTTGTTTTTGGCATAGAAAGATGGAGGTCGCGATAAAAATGGTAGACGATAACCGTGTTTGACAATGTTGAGGACAAGATCTGAAGCGTTAAGAGATCTCTCCCAAAATTGGAAATTTTGTTCCAATCTACCTGCTACCATTGTTTCTTGTTGTTCCCTAATCCAAAAGCGTTCGTGTGGACCTGGAGTGAAATGTGATTTTGAAAACATGGGGGGATAATAAGCAAACAAGTAAGTATAAAACAGTATCAATGTTACATTATTTTGTATAATTGTCCCTCGAATGTCTAAGGTTTTTCATTTTATAACAAGACGATAAAAAATGCCCATTTTTACCACAACCCCAGCACAACTCTGACGAAGAAGGCTTATACTTTGTGTGGTAAGTATTGAAACTTTTGGCAGGGTATCGACGTTTCTCGGGTTTCCTTTTTTCTTTTTTAGAATTCGCGGACTTAATTGCTTTCGCTAACTGCTTTTCGTCGCCTGAATCGTCTGCCAGTTCGTCCCTTAAGTATTCTCTGGCAGTTAACCAATCTTCCCTATCAGCAAGCTTTATCACTTTAATGCGTTTAAGTAAGACTTTCTTACCCTTTTCCAACTTTTCTTTGGCTTCTTCGATATCGCTTTTCCCAAGGTCTTCCAATGCATCATCGATTAGATCTAAAACTTCGGTGTTGTGCTGGAACATTTTCTTGTTTCCGTCTTTCTTGAATTCATAATCGTCCAATTTTTTCTTCTTCTTTAGGTTCTCGATGCTGTTGTGACAGACTTCCTCAGCCACACGTTTGGCTTGTCCGACGAGACGAAGCTCTGCCTGTTGGACAGTGGCATTGATGACTGCTTGTATTTCAGGAGAAATGTTAGACATCACGTGTACGTTTCTGCAGTTTACCTCACGTGTACGTTTCTGTATCGCAGAGAATAAATAAAGCGTGTGCTTTCTCTTTTATATCCCTCCATCGCTGCAATTATGCGCATGCGCGATGTTCTCCCATTTTCGTTGCCGGAACCGAAAAGAAACTTCCTTTCCGACTATTCTTCGAACTGTCGGAAAGGTCGCATCTGGAGGTTCAATACAACTTATCTTCGGTTCTGTAGAAGGACAGGTCAGATGTTTAAGCAACTTTGAAACTAAAGAAACAACTTTGATGTGACCGAGTCCGAAACATTACATATATTTATGGACACCCGGTCGCAAGGGGGCCATCATGTAAAGTGCCTCTTCATTTAGTGAAACCAAAGTACCAATGTGTATTAGATGAAGTGGACGGAGAGGAAAGTTAGATTTATATACAAATATCGTTCTTTCCACGAAAATTTCATATAAAATTCTTTCCTTGCAGCAAACAAATTTCAATTGCTAACTTTCCTGACTGCTTTCAGTATTTAAGAAAGTTTAAATTTTATCTGTTGTAAATTGTTAGATTATTTAGATCCGTGCATGTTTTGAGTTCAATTCACAAATACTAAAGTAGCTTCAATATTGACCAAAGATTACAGTTTTGTTGAAAAAAACAAAAGCAGTCTAAATGGGTCCCCAACAATTGTTTGAACGCGCTTTGAGTGTCACAAGAGTCCAAAATCCGTCGTTTTTATTTCCAAGTTTTTAATCTAATTGTAAATTCCGTTGTCCTTGTTTACAGAAAAGAAAAAAATCGAGAATACAATGACGCGTTTTCCATCATTACAAAGCTTGACTTTGATATCCAAAAAGTTTCAATCGGGCGGATAGTTAAAATATGGAATAAGTATACATACGTCATATATACGTCATATATATTCGTAGCGTATACGACTGTATACTTGGGTATATGTATACATATACGGCAAATTACAATAAACGAATACTGTTGGATACGATATGCATAGCGCTCGTAAGATATGACATTGTATACTGGCGGATTTTCGCATATTTTGCACAGTATCCCTGGGAGCTTATTCGATCATTTACGGTAATTGTACTTTAAAAGCAGAGCGGGCAAAAAGTTTCGCGAGGTCAAAAATTCGCGAAATTTTGCGACAAAAGCTTTCGCGAATTTTAAATTTGGGACAAATATCGCGTAAAAAACTTTCGCGAAAATTAAAAATCACTTCGTTTGCAAGGAAAAAACTTTCGCGAACTGCAACAATTCTCTCTTTTTTTTCTTCTTTATCTTATTTTATCAAGCAGACAAATACTAACAATGTTAACAAAGAGTAACTAAGTCAAATAAGTAACCCAAGTAATTACAAAAGTCCGCTTCCTCCCATTCAGAGTCAGTTTCGTCGTCTAATATAATGATATAATTGTTTTAGATTGATATATGAATGAAATTAATATGTGAAAGAAATTAATTCATGGTGAAAAAGAAGTTGTGCTCTCTAAAATGTACTTTGTTGCCCTGTAAATCTTTTATTTCCGTTTTTTATTGTTAGAAAAAACTTTCGCTTTTTTATGGAGAAAATTTTTTTTCGGAAGAAATAACTTGCGCGATTTTTCGTTTTACTTTTTTCAAAGGCATAAACTTTCGCGAAAATGGGCAAAATTCGCGAAAGTCGCGAAAGTTTCTGCCCGCGAAAGTTTCTGCCTTTAAAGTAGTTGAACCCCATAACGAGTCCGATCATAATGAATCGTTCTTTGAAACCATTACAGGTTTATGGAACGGGCCAGTAATAACGGGACTCGACTGCAACTAAGCCATTTCCTCTTTGATTTGTATTCTAAAGAACGACGTACACTGTCAGCCACAAAAAAGGCCTAAAAACAAACAGAAAATGTTGGCACAAAATTGTTTATTGCTTTTCAGATCAACCAAACATTTGTTTTTGGAATGGAAATAGTTTTAGAAATTCTGATGGAAAATGAACCAGGTGCTGTGCTGGTGGTGGTGAAGCTGAGTAGCTGTTTGAGAGCTCCGGATAAAGAGTGAACGGAGCTCTCAATCATCTATCCCCATCATCATTATAAAGTATATACAAAAAACTTAATAGTGACATATAAAACTGTTTTGAGACACTAAGAATACTTTCAAATTAATCAAAAAAAATTAAAATTCACTTTACTTTAAAATTTACTTTAATTTTTTTTTCAAATTAATCCAAAAAATATATTTATTACCTTTGTTTTAAAGTAATATTCTGCCTTTTTCACGTTTAGAAACGTCTTCCAAAATAATTCGGAACTTTAGCGAACTTAAATCCCCTTTTCTTGAGCGAACCAATTAAAAATAGAATTGACGGGTGGTCATTGAGGAAACGTGCAAGAAGGAACTCCGATATTTAAAAGGGTTTTAAGAAGGGGCGGAATTAACTGCGATATTACGCGCAGGAAAGACGGAGGAACGGACACGAAGAGATGAAATATCAGCTGCCTTATGGTGCTGACCAAATACATTATAAAGATAATATTCACTGCAAAAAGGTTTTTCTGTTTGCGCAGTAATTACTATGACATTAGGCAAATAAAGTTACAATCTAACCCTTGATGGGTTTAGATTTGATTTTCGGAAAGAAATTGATGCGAGAGAGGGGGAGGAAATGAAGGTAAGATTGTTCGATTTAGATGTATCAAGAAACCGTTGATACGTTGATAACTTCACCTAAGAAAACCAAGTTGAAAGTACGGAAAGATTAATAAAGTCTGCTTTGTAAAGGTTTTTAAGAAAATGATGATTGTATTAACCATTGTATGACATTTGTATATGGAAAAGTGATTCGTAAGAGGGAAAAGCACAATATCTTTTACCATATTTAACGTGGGTTCGACTGGACAAGAGATGCATTATAAATTTAAATCTTTTTTTTTTTTTCTTTTTCTTATTATTAGAAAGCCATAGCTGACTATCGATGTGTGACGTACAGCAGTTAATCAAGGGTTAAAATATTTTTGAAACCAAGAGCATAAATATTTACATCATCGTCACATAAAATCGTCACATAAAACATCAACAAAATCATGTAAACAAAAAATACTTTGTAAGTACATATCATATAAAGAAAACAAAAACATCAAATAATTTTATTGAATATAAACATGCGTAATCTTTCGAAGTTACTGGTATGTGATGCAGAAAGCTTTACACTTGTCAAAGCTGTAGTTTGTGAATTGACCATTTTAACTATATAATGGACCTTCAGTAAATTACGTCAAGTTGATAATAATCACGATTGCTTTGCCTTGCATTGATAGAGAGATTGGATTGGTATGATATGTTGCGAGTTATAAAATGTGACGCATTATAAAACGTGTTAATGTATTCCCAATGGGCAAAATCTTCAAAAAGTCTCTGTGGATGAGTGTTTTTTAATTGAAATAACAAGCCATTTTGCTTGCCCATCCTGTAGAAAACACTCCCCCTCATGAACTTTTTGAAGATTTTGCCACCGAGTTATAGTTCGCTAGGATGTTTATGCTTTTCTTTTCTTTTTGACATTACTTTATGTTATGACACAAACCTCAACATTTAGAACAACGATGATAGACCTTAAACAATGTCACTAGAACGAAAGTTGCTGGTGGTCAAATTGATTCTCTTATCGGTAAATCAAACAATGACAGAATCAAAATGTGGAGCACTGGTTTTGGAAAAGTTTGAAAGAATTTTTTCGTGTTTAAATTACACGAATTTATTTCCGAGCGGAATTTGCTCTGACATATTTACATACGAATCAGTTGCTGTCGAGGATCGATCAGAGGCTGTTAATCAAGAGAGGGACTTGGGTTTTATTTCTTTGATTTACAGGATGGCCATACAAAGAAAAGGAAGCACAGTCTTCGATAACCTTCTATCAAACGCTAAGGACTACTTACAAAAACGACATATAAATAAATCGTATATCATAGAAATGGCCTCTCGACTTGTAGATTTCCATCTGTTAGAAAACTGTCGAAAATCCGCCAAGTGGATGGGTTGTCACTTATATTTTCCTACTTGCTTCGTGTCTAAAAGCGGAGAAAATATCGCATCACCCCCATGTTATGAAACTTGCTTGAGCCGCTTGACTGGCTCGTGTAATCTAGTGAATGACAACATGAACAACATTCTTCAATTATTTTGCAACATTTCTGACCTTTGTTCCTTCTTTCCAAAAAAAGATCAAAAAAATATTCATAAGTGCCAGCTAGACTCTAAATTCAATGTTGCAGAACACGAGGGAAAGTCGTTTGAATGCTATGAAAAAGATGGAAGAAGTTATTACGGGATTGTAAACACGACGGCTAATGGAATTACATGCTCAAGATGGGATCATAATGTCTTACCTAGAAATCTGTATCCAACGTTGTTTGAAAATTATTGTCGTAATCCTCAAGGGTATGGGACACGACCATGGTGTTATATTGACAGAAACGGAAGCTGGGAATACTGTAAAATTGACAAATGTAAGGTCTTTAAATTTTATAGTGGCGGTCATCTTTTGTGGATTCTGTTGTTGTTGTTATTGTTAATACCTTGTTTTGGAGTTGTTGCTTACATGATTTTCCAGGAAAAGAGATCAGATAATAGAGTCATTGAAGCATATTGTGAAATAGACTTGAATTCTTCAAACGTAA
Organism: Turritopsis rubra; assembly: GCA_039566895.2. Lineage (NCBI taxonomy): Eukaryota > Metazoa > Cnidaria > Hydrozoa > Anthoathecata > Oceaniidae > Turritopsis > Turritopsis rubra. The sequence goes on along the minus strand of CM077629.1, from coordinate 12,046,533 downwards.
TAAACTTGGTTTTAGGAGAAGAACATTGATTGGAAAGTTTACTGTAACTAATAATAAGAAGACTGATAATATGAAACATTTTAATGGTGGTGTCAGAGAAAATTATCAATCATAAGGAAACCTTACGTATGAATTAACTTTTCAACATGAGTTGGTGTTCCCATAAAATAATTTTTAACCCTCAATTGATGAGATTAAACAAACTAAATATTTTTGAACTTTCATTACCAGACACTTTTAACACTTCCGTTTAAAAATTCGCTTTAACATCAGAACATGTGATTTGCTGAACAACATCCGCAATTTTGACGTCACAAATTTGGCAACAATGGCAACAGCGGGGAAACTTTAATAGGGCCGTTTTCGGTTTAAAAAACAACAACAGATGAAATATACCGTACTCAGAAGTTTTTTAGTTTCAGTAACTAAATTTTGGTCAACGGTTTCCAAATTCACCAAACGCCAAAAACGGTTGCGCCTTTGATGTCACGTGATTAAGAAAGTAATGTTAATTTAAAGTTTTCAAATCTCAAAAGCAAATACAGTCAAAGCTGTGCAATGCTGACACCTAGTCGTTATGTATAGGTTTTCTGATATGAGGACATTTTCATGCCCAAGGTTCAAAGAACAAATTGTAAGAGATTCCGAGACCTGCTACAAGTCATAATTCCTCTTTTTTTTAATCGATACTTGTATTATCTACGTTTCTGATTCGTTAATTTTGTAAAAAAATTTAAATAGATTAGGATTCTTCACTATGATGTCTTTATTCTTCAATATTTTCACCATCAGCTGTTGTTATAGAAGGAAACGATTTGATCCATTAATAAAACATCAGCTCGAGAATACATACATAAATACATTATCTCATACATATATAAGGAATCGAACAAATGGTTTTTCATAAAAAAAAACTATCCTCCTAAATATAGAAGCTTTGAGATTTGTTTTTATTATCTCAAGTTACCAGAACAGATTTAATCTTTTCCCCGTTTTAATTGTACTAATCGAGTCGGAAGAAATTGGGTCGAAATTCCATAGATTTCATCCGTTAGTAGACTTTGTAACAGCGTCACATAAAACATAAAAAAGCATTACTGTATGCTATTGATTATTTTAAAAAACTTTTTGTGAATACATGTCAATCTAGAGAAATGAACCTCAATTCATTTTGTGGAAATCTTGCATTGGTGAGCCATATAATACATTACTACCAGTAACATACATCTATATATCCATATGTCCATACAATTATACATCCCCTATATCCTACTATCGGCCACATGACGGTATAATGACATCATATTTTGGTCATACAGTTGACTCTCGATAAGTGGAACCCCGGATAAGTGGAACTTTCGATATGCGGAAATATTTTCGTCGGTCCCTTGGATTTGCCTTAAGGCCAAAGGCCAACTTCGGATAAGTGAAACATTCGCGAAGTGGAACCATTTTCTTCGGTCCCGTTGATGTTCCACTTATCAAGAGTCAACTGTATTTTGGTCATGACGGCCATATAACCAGATTATGATGTAATAAATATTACATCAGTACAACGTTATATAGACGTCTTATTCTCACGTCATATCTTCACGACAAACAGACGTCAGAAAGACGTCATTTTTTGACCGTGGATACCCACGGCAAAAACTTTCCGGATTTAGGCATTTTACAGAAAACTTTCGTGAAACTCGGCCTACTGACGTTTTCCAAAGCATTTAGGTACGTGTAACTTTTGGGATAATTAGCTGAATGAAACGGTTATTTATGTCATTTTTCACCTAGGTAAAAAACGTAAAACCCTTTTCATTTCATGGTTGTAGTGATAAAGATGATGTTTCTGTTAAAAACACTTGAGAATTAAAAATTGAAACAAAAGAAGAGTGTGTAAAGCGTAGCTGTAAGTCAAAAAAGAAAACATTGATAAGTTTGACTGTCAAATAACATGGACAAGGTATCCTTTATTAGCTAGTTAATGAGACAATATAAGTACAAGCGCTCTCAAATTACCTTACAATGTATTTATTTGTAATTGGATAGTTCAAGGAAGATTGAAATCGAATGGCAAAGGAAAAAATGTTTGATAGGATGAAATTAGTTGAAGTTTTAGAAGGTATGGTACCCAGCGGCGGATCTAGGGTATGTCAAAAATTGTGGAGGACCACATTAACCTAACTTCTATTTTTAGTTTGTATCACCAATGAGATTACTTTCACGTTTTCCTTTGTGCTTTAATAGTTACCATTCTCCTCCACAAATTTCGACATACCCTCTAAATCCACCACTGGGTACCTGTTTCTCCTTAAAAATGCTGATGTATATAACATATTAATTTATGCTGATGTATATAACATATTAATTTACGTTCTTTCTCTTCTTTTCAGCAAGTGCGTGTTCAACGAAAAAAGTTACGAGACGTCAATGTGTCGATATCCTGAAACATGATCCATTGAGAGAAGTTGCAAAAATGATCCAAGTATTTTAAAAGCAGATAACATTTATTTGTATTTATGTAGCAACTACATAATGAACATCAGATCATAAGGTGTTAGATATCAGTATTCAATTTGTGAAAGTAAGCTCAGTCAAGGATATAACCTGTATTTCAAAAATGTATTCGAAACGAATATTTAAGCTTTTAGTGTTTATTCCACTTAAAATTGTTTTGGTTCTTTACTAATCAGTAAGGTTATTTATACGTATTGTAAAGATAATTTTGATACATACATTATATATCAAAGGACTTACAATGTCCTTATATTTATTTGCGTGGAGTTATCTTGCAAATAAAAGCTTTCTTGTATTAAAATCAACGGCTTAATTAATTCTTCCGATCAATTCCTTGCTATAGTTGTCCTATCCAAAAATCTTAAATAAATCCATCCGTTCTTGAAAAACATAACGTGACTACAACGTGTTTTCTGACGTTATCAGGACGAAGTTTAGACGTCATTAAATGACGTCGTCGAACATTACAAATATGACGATACGATGACGTTATTATGACGTTATTTTTCGTCACGTCATGGCGTTATTATAACGCTGGGCTTACATCCATACAGTCATACAGCCATGTCTCTCACTAATACGTGCTTAAATAATCATAACGCTACTTACGGGTTTGAGTAAAGCCACAGTTCGACGTCTAGCAGAAACTTCCTTTCACCGTCCAATACACAATTTTTGATACCAGAATTTCTAGTACCTTAGTTTACCAAGATCAAAATTTGGTACTGGTGACGTCAACATCACTAAGGGGTTGGAAATTAGCGCTATATCTGTAAAGAAATATGACGTAAATATCGCTGGTCCAATTGGGATTACACTACAGAAATAATCAGACCACCCAAGTATATAGAAAATCCGAAAAAATATCATTGTTAAAAGAAAGATGAATTTTAGCGCACCTGATGTAACAGAAATGTATGAGATAATTAATAAAGTAAACCGAAAGAAGGCAACCCCGAAATCGGGAATACCAGCTAATATTTTACAAGATTATGTTCCAATATATGCTCAAACGATAAAGGAGCCCTAACATGCCAAAATAAGTATTCGTTGAGTATTTCCAAATTACTACTTGTTTTAAAATATAACGAAAAAAGTTATACGAACATTTGAAACCAATTGGTCATCTTGATTTAGACGTGAAGACATGGTGTAACGGTGGTTACTCCCAGACTATGACCCTAAACTATGAGTGTTTATGTTGTCTGGAAAAGGATCGATTAAAAATAAATAAATCAAGGTTTGTTTGTTGTACAATTATATCCAGAACTCACACATTCTGAATACATAATACACATTACATGATCAGCTTTAGAAACATTATGCCTAACCCAGACGGAAGTTTTTGCGATGGTTTGTTTGCAAAAATCAGTGTTATGGGTAGCCCTCGTTGCTTTGCACGATCGAGAAGGTGCACATATACCAAAATCAGAAGTGGAGACGGACAACAGGTTTGTTTAAAAAATATGTTCACATTTGATCTCATTCAATTGCAGTCATGCAACCTTTAAATTAACTTATTTACAGGACATTCCGATATGAAGCATACCGTCAATTTACGTGGTTTGTCTATTCAAGACTTGGAAAGGGTGTGAAAAAAGTTTTACCTGCTTGTGCGGTCTCCCAAATTAGAGAGACATTCCCCGAACCCAACAATTCATACGGAGTGTTTGAGGGAGACGACGAAGAAGATGATAGAATTATATCAGAAATAGAAAAGGGGTGGGAGTGGCATCACAATTAAAATGACCATTTTAATGAAAATATAAAATATAAAAATATTAAATATAAAATATAAAAAAATATAAAAAAACTATTTAAAAAAATATAATTGCAACAATATACGAACTACGGTAAATTTGAATGTAAATATCCGTGTTTTAATTGTAAGTTTTTAGTCAGGAGATGTAAAATAGAATCCCGCATGTTTTTTTTCTGTTTTCTAATAGCTCTTCTTTGCTTCGACGTTCTTCTTGTTGCAATGATATAAATGCACGCTTTGGGAGCCTTGTACACTTTCTTCCTGAAACAGCTCTTTCAGTGGACTTATCGAGCATCAGGTAACATCTTTTTTCGTCGCTTTGTCGATTACAAATTTTGTTACGCAATTCACTATCGGCAACAAGTTTGGCTTGCTCACGGTTTATGTTGTGGTTGTTGTCCATGGCTGCTAACATGGTACCTAATTCCATCCTGTCATGCTCGAAATGGTACATTTTTGGTACATGCTTGAGCATTTGTGAATGGTACGTCTAAAGTTGTAGAAAGTAAATAGATAAGGAAATAGTGCAGTGGTAATAAATTATCTAATAACAAAATGTGAGATCTTACCTCCAAACTCCAAAATCCCATTACACGAAGCAAGAGACCACCTAAAGTGGTTCACGATGGATTGCACCCGTTTGCCCATTACTTTTGTCCCGTTCTGTTTTTTCAACGCGATCAGTTTTGTCTGGAGTCCTTTTACAATGTGCCAGGGATCGAAATCGTGAGAAATGGGTTTAAACCGTGGGTCAACTTTCATGACTTTTGAAATTTGCGGATGTCTGTCAGTTGTTACTATAGTAACAGTAATGTCATTTTCAAAGATTCTATCAAGGTAGGGAAGAATTTATTGAATATAACAACAACAACAACAACAACAGAAACAAACAAACAAATTACAAATTTTAAGTTTGAATTATTTTCCCATTTAAGACATGAGTAAATCCTTCTTTTTCCATTGCAAAAATTTTTAATCTGTGTAACAGGGACAACTTTAATATCTACAATTTTGCCTGACATCCATCATGGTGCAAGTGCAGTACTTTGTCTGGGACTGTCACATCTTCCACCGCCATTTAATTTCACAGAATCCTGGCTTTTCAATTTGTCGATTATCTGTTAAAAACATGGGAAGAAACAGTGGAAGTGAAAATATAATAAAAACACTTACGAAATGTTATAATATAATTTCCCAAACTTCCTTTACAACTGGCGCGATATAGTGTCTTCTCAACCTTTGTTATTTCACGGATTTCTAGAACGGTACCACCACACTTAGGGCAATACCTCAAAAAAAATTTAAGTTGGATATACGTACCAAAAGCATTTCATGCTCATCATTAACATCACGATCCGTCCCCATCCCCAAATCACTATCACTATGACTGGACCATTATTCTTTGTGAAAGTCCAAGTCATCGCCCTCTGTATTCTTAACACTAATCTCACTCGTGTCCAAGATTGAATGATCGTCACACACGATTCCATCTTCGCCAAATTCATTATTTACAGTACACGATTTATTTACAGATAATTCTTTATTTACAATTTTTACGTTATTTACATCGTTTTCTATTTGTTTATTTACAATCGGACTATTTACAAATAGTTTGCCTCCAGTTGCATTCCTACCGTCATCAATAGGATTCCCGTCTTCATTCTGCAGACTAAAGTCTACTTCAGGTAAAATTTAAGCCTCAAAATATGACACAGAGTGACAAGCAAATCTTTTTGTCTTTGATACGCTGGACGTTGATCTAGGTTTAATATTTGGAATCGGCGATAGTAGAGAAGGATCACCGTCAGTCTGACAAGCAACAGTTGCTATAGTTTTCTTACGGAAAATAGCTTCCAGTTCTTCTGCACTTGTTTGTGCATGTTCAGAAAACGGGCTAAATGAAATAGTCTGTGTTCTAAACTGAACGAATTGCACAGCTTCTTCTCCCATTTGAACTTCCTCCACATTTTTTTTGGTATAGCCTGGGGATTTCGCCTGCGCCTAGATAATGTCATCAGTTTATCTACTTTGTGAATAATTTTGTAATTCAGGTAATTTTTTGAAAAGCATAAATTATAGGTAAAAGTAATTTTTTTTGCAAAGTTTTTTCATATCTGCATACTTTATGGATAATTTTATTCAATTATCTTATCAATATGGAAGTTTTGCTTCTCTGCTGAGTCACAAAGCGGCGAGAGAAGGGCATGCCTGGGTACAGATTTCATTTGTTTCTTTCAGTTTACATCCCAAACTTGAATTAAAAATGGGCAATTCATCTCATTTTTTTTCTACCAGATGTTCGATATGATACTTGCATATTCATGCACGCACGAGCATTTTACGTAAATACAAGTACGCGAAGATTGTTGTTTCAGCGCTGTATGACGTAATTGTTGTTTATGAATGAAATAAAAAGCACGTTCGGAAGTAAAATTTATTTATGTTTTTTATGCAGACTTTCATATTCACAAAATGAAAAATAATAATAAAATTATAAGGTAAATATAAACATTCTATTATTGAACGTTTACAAAACGTTCTGAACGCTTTTCTGCTCAATGTTTTTTTTTAAATGAACTTTCAATCAACTAATAACGTTCAATTATAGTTCAGCTCAAAATAAGAACGTTCTAAAGGTTCTGAACGCTCAGAACGGTAAACACTTGTATCCCTTTTCCTCTGGAACGTCACATATTAAGGTTGATCAATGTTTATCTTTCTAAAAACGCAACAATATTCAAGAAGTTAAAACGAAATCCTGAACATGTTTTTGACTGAAACACTTATTAGCTAAATCAACACCAACAACGCTTTTCTCGCTGCTAATTTCGCTTTGTTCCAAAGATATTGCTGGACAATTACTTTCATAAGTTAGATCAGTACTTGGTTAGATCAAGAAGAGGTCGTCGGGCTGATATACAGAGCTCTCCAGACGCAATAGCATAGATAAAGGCGTCCAAAACCATCATTGTGGCGTCTTGGAATTGAACCCCTAGAAATGTTACTTACACTAATTCGAAAAGCAGTCTTAACATTGCTTTTCTATCAGGGGGTTGGAATGTATTTATGGGCTTATTTATGATATTTTGATCGACGTCGCGCAATCATGCTTTGAAATAAAATTAAGTATCATTGGGTATCAGTGTCAGAATTCCATTTGACTCGTCGGTAGCAATTCTGCCTAAATTCCACTGAAGTGGAGACATACCGGCGGAATTGAGCGAATTGGACTAGAGGAACGCAGGCGATAGCAAATTAGACCAGCGAATCAGACCGGCAGAATGTTTGCAAAACAACTGGACCCGATGGAATGAACCTTTTTCAGGGTTAAAAGCCCCAGAAACAGGTCTGGGTGTTTCTCGTGAGGATCCTGCTGACGAATTTTCCGATCTGTGCTTTATTGCATTGTTGAAGAATGATCAAAACAAAAAGATGGAAGAAGTACATGGTGAGAAACTTTAAACCGTTTATCTATAATTAATTAATTAACCACCATTACTAAATTATTCCAAAGTTTCTTTTTAACTGCCTCAATATCATTGTCAACATTATATGGCTCTCCATATTTAATTTAACAATGTCACTTCGTGTTTGGAATACCAATGAAAATTACATGCCGGTTTTAAATTCAACAGACTCTCTCATCATGTTTCCAAATGCTAAAGTCCTCAGGTCAGATCCGATTGACTGATGCCGGTCTGACTCGGCGGTCTGATTCGCCACTCGATTGACCGCTGCTGCGCTCAGTAAAAAGTTCTGCCAGTATGTTCCTCCAGTATGTATCACCGGTCTGAAAATTTTATAGACGAATCAACTGGAATTCTGACCCTGATACACCCTAATGGAAAAGCAATGGTAAGACTTCATTTTGAATTAGTGAAAGTTAAATTTCCAGGGATTCAATTCCTAGACGGCACAAGGATGCATTTTTACGTCTTTTTCATGCCTAAATATCGTCTTCCGAAAGAGAAGTTTCATTAAGGTCTATGTACGATTTATAATTTTGAAATTGATGCAAAGTTGTTCTCCGAATCAAAACATATCTTAAACAAAGGACATACAAATTAGGCTGACATATATGAAGGATGCCAGTGTAGTTTCACCACTAAAAGATTGACATTAGGCTTGGTTAACAGTTGTAGGTACATAAAATGCAATGGCAAGTGGGCAAATTTATTCTTTTGATAATGACTGGAAAAAGAACTTTCTAACAAAGGCAAATCAATAAAATAATATTTACCGATGTGGGTTGCAACATGTAAATCTAAAGTAAAATTACTGATAACCTTATGCCATGTTTTAATCTGTAGCCTCCGGAGCGCCAAGCGTATTTAAAAGCTAACTGAAGCTATTTTTGTTGAAACAAATCTAAGTTAACCAAACAAAATATAGCAAAGCAACCATGAACGAAACTCATGAAAACTTCAGTCAGTCCTCCGTCATAACAACTAACACGTTTTGTCTGAGAGCTGTAGCGTATACGCAGAATATTCTGGAGCTATATCTATTAACTCCCTACTATTGAAAATAAATTAAGCAATTTTCAACGATACCAGAAAGTTCTAGAATGTTCTATGGGGAAAATATTTGGACGAAAAAAACCCCAACAAAATAGAAACATTCTTGATTAATTACTGTTTAATTAATTTATTAATTAATGTTTGCATTTCTTTATTCTGCAAAATCAATTTAGAACAGGTACTCGTAAACTTGAATTACACCATTCTTGCTCTTCTGAAGGTTTTTCCCCATATATTCTAAAAACTTCTACAAATTATTGTATTGCTGCCTTGTTCTAGTAGCCGATCGTCTTCTTGTTTAACTTAATTCTTTCAAAAGCTGGATTTCTGGATTCATGGAACAGATATCTCAAGGAATACCGACTTGGTACTTTCCACAGTTGTTATTTAAAAACTATTATTGTTAATAAAACACTTATTAAATCGTAATTTTTTTAAGTTTAGAAGGTATTTTTCGGTATAAAGAATGAGTTTTGTGCGAATGTTGTTTGTGGCGCTAGGCTGCTACCGCTTTGCTTTATCTCTAGGTGGAGTAGCCTAGCTCCTTCCGTAGTTTCCTACATTCTGCAAATAACTAGCTTATATGCTTTAACATAAATTGGTTTGTCGGAATGTTCTAAGTATCTTTGCCAAAAACTTTATCTGTTTTTATGTTTTTTTCATCATCATAACTTAGCATTTGAAAAAATATTTGGTAATAATATCAATAATATCAATAGTTGCTTGATTATCTTGATTAGGGCCATATCTACGGATTTTTATCTTGAAGGTGGGAGGATGGAAGGGGGTGGGTGGTGGTGGTCTGAGATTGAAAATGATCTACACGGTGTTGTAATCTATCGCAGATGGAAAGGTAACTGAAAGTAGTTGTGTGATGATTTTGTATATTATGTGTATCTTCACAACAGTAATTAAAATTAACCATCCTAAATGAAAAAAAGGGATGTCAGCAGATGATTTAAGCGAGTTAGGTCGGTGACTGAGGGCCGAAAAGTTGATAAAAAATATAGTTTTGAAATACCCATCTAGGAACTGAAATTTCTTTGCAAATTCTCATACTATATGGATGGACAATTAAAAAAGGCAATGTTGCCATGTTGCGAAAATGTACATTAATGACGTCATGATGATAAATAATCTTAGTGTCAATAAAAAGGTAATGAAAAATGAAATAAAATATTTAAAGGACTTTCCAGGGGGCAGATTCAGGGGCGATGCACCGAAACAGTTTCTTTAATATAATTCGCTTTCGCGGGATTTTATCTGATTTTATTTTGCCTTATAAAAATTTGGAAATTGATTGGTTTGCCTAAGGAGAGATTAAATTTTATTGGTTTTCCTAAGAACATGTACTATGTTGTACTGTGTTTCATATGGGAAAATAAAGTGTTGCGCTCTGCTTTATTTCACTCAGCTCATTTCTGTCTGTTGAATACATTATGGTCGTTACACTTTGGATCACATGGAGATATACGTTCTTCTAGTCATTTCTTTCGTGTGACTATGCTATGTATGATCTAAAAGAAGGAAAGAAAAATGGAGAAAGCGAAAAAAGAGAGACCATTGTCCTAATGTCATCTGCTAGAATGGAGGACTGAGGCAGGTAATCTTTATGTTATGTTTCGATGCTACACTCTCCTAACCCTGTCTAACTAAATTTTTTCATTTTTTCCTACTGGTCAATTTTTAGATGTCGGTCTTCCACAAATCCCTTGCATACCTCAATGTTGCTGGTGGAAAATCTAGGAGGTATAACTTCGTGTGAGTTGTTCATACGCAAATTTCTGCAGATGTGATGCGTCTGCGTTTGAACTGCGATGGTGGTAATCTCAGGATGAGGCATTTTCTTTTAAAATTATTTATTTGGGGTTGAAATTAAAAATTGGACATGATAAAGGGAATGTGTATATAAGGTAATCGTTACGCACTGTTTCAAAATATAATTCAATTGAGGTAATCAATACACACCAGCTCCAAACATTTCCAACTCACTTATGCAACAACTTATTTTAAAAGTTATTTGAGTAAAAGCATAATAGCAATTACCTAAATTGACTATTTTAGAATTATATATCCCTGCTTGATATTCCCTTTTTGATACGATGTCCACTCATATCAAAATTGGTCTTCTCCAAATTAATTTTTTCACCATTATTTATCATTATTATTTTTATAATTTTATTTCATAAATTTCGTCAAGGCAGGCTTCATATCGTTTATATATTTCACAAACTAACAACACATTCAAATAGCTGTTGAAGAAGAACGAAGCTACACAAAAATTCCACTCGTGTTGAAATTTCATGATTTCTTGACGGGGGTTAAAAAAGGCAAAGATTTGATATGAAGTTTCTATATATAGGCTTCATTTACCCTCTAATATCTTTCGACATACTCGGACTATTTTAGTGAATGGAGGTAAGGAAAAACTATAGCAATTCAGCTCGCCCAAAAAATAATTTTTCCCTTGGCAAACATCAATCTGTCTTATCGAGGGTAAATATTCTTTATTTTTGTTGATTTTGACTGCGTGTTTTCTCTCTCTAACTCTCTAACTTCTCTCCCTTGTGTGCACAAAACTATATAAATAACAATGGGGTGGCATGATACTTACATGACACCTTAACGTATGAGCGTAATTTGTATTATTACACAGAATAATTAAATTATGACATATGACAGAATTAGATTAAGAATAATGTAGCGAAGAGGAAGAGTCAAACTCTCCTTGTCGTTGTTCAAAAAACATTTGGAAAAAAATGAAGTATGTCTGACGGACAAGCTTGATATACCCTGTATCCGCACCTGATTTTGAGGAATCGTATTTTTCTTTCCTCCCAAATAAATCTGCGCCACATAGCGCCTCAACTCACTAAATTTCCAATCAAATGTATCGCGGTTATGTTATGGTCGTTTGGTAACGATCCCCTAGTTAGCATATTAATAAACTATTTTGAACTGATATAGGTTGTCGCGATAGCCGTTTAACGGAAAGGAAAAATTATGGCGGCAGGTAAAAACTACTGTTACATCAAACACGATGTTTAGAAAAGCATACAAAACCTCGTAATTAGTATTTCATATCCTAACAAGGTTAAATATTTTCTTAAAATGTTCCGCGCAGTAAAGGAAAATTTTTGATCTTCAAAAAACGCACATTTGATTTTGCCACAAAAGATGAGCAAATATAAGATGCGATTGTTACACAGGCGCTGGAAAACGGGCTGTTTTGAACTTGACATATCTTAATTAGGATATGATACCTTAATTAGGAGAATTTTACATACTAATTAGGAGAATATCTTAATTAGCTGATAATATCCTAACTAATAAACTGCTGCACCAAGCTATAAAACAACTTAACACTGAATAAAGAAACGGGCAGAATCTCCATAAATGCAACCCAAAATTATATGTAACCATACAAACTCGCCTGATCCTTGACAGATTTAAGTAACACCTTATTTCCGCTAAATACAGCAAGACAAAATAAACTTGTGCCCTAAAAAGAGTGCCACCAACATCAACAGTATTTTGCAACTGGTTGGCCAATAATTAAAGCGTCTTTAAAAATGACGCAAATGTTACGTCCAAACTTTGTAATACTTGGATAGCGTTTAGATAACGAATTATTCTTACAAGGACGTCAAATATAGAAGAATCTCTGCCCTGGAAACTTGAAAATTACTATTTGCTTGATATGTTATAAAAAGTTTTAATATGGTGAACGGAAGAAGCTGCCACCCCAACCATCATATCAGATGAAGCCAGAGTTGTACATTGAAACTTGAAAGAAAAAGTTAATTCCTTTTATTTCATGTAGTTCATGTAGAAAGTCATTTGCGGGCATGTAATAAGCGAAGCTTTTTACGATTTTGGTTAAAATATTATTCAGATAAATACTTTTTTGGAAAGTTTAAATAATATGTTCTTTATTACAGAATTAAAAAACATCCAAACTAATCTCAGTTTGACTTCGCCCAATTGTCACTCTTTCAATGGACAATAATCAGATAATTGCTGCTTTGAAAAAATTAATGGCGCATTTGTTAACATTAAAAGCTTTCCCATAGCATTCCCGTAGCATTCTTTAAAATTGCTTGATCTTTTCCCTGCCTAACTTTATTTAACCTTTTTTTAAGTTCTATTTATTTTGAAGCAATTCCACGAAATGTATACTTTTGACAAATGTTAAATGAATTTTTCCAGATGTTAACCCCGCTGAGTACGAAGATGATGATTTCACAACCTCTAACATTAAAGTTATAACTGTTTTTGTATGTTAGGGTTGAAATAAAAAAATTTAAAGAAAATCTATGAACAAATATTCATGATGAGATAGCTCAAACGTACAAGACAGATATCCGTTCGTAGATTGACTGAACGTATGTATGGAGTTGGACAAATGCTTTAAACGAAGAGAAGAAACGCCAGATCGAGTGGTTTTCCACAGGTGTCATGGGTAACCCTACCTTATCTACCATGATAGCTGAGATATGGGTAGAGGCACAAATAACAAAAACAAAAAATAATGTAAATCTTATGGTAGAAAAATGTACGAAGTAAAAACAATTTTTGTCTTCTTTATGAAACACTACTGCTTTGCAAAACTCTCATTGTGCGCTATTTACAGGTAAAATATACGGTTGGTGCATAAAAATGTTCGCTGCGTTACATGTTTATCTATAAGAGTTTGACACTTTTGAAAAATAACGCTAATAACGGCCTACATAAAAAAGTAACCGTAAATGGCCAATTTAAGTAAAATTTCCAATAAGCGCCCCATTAAATTGCAGCAGATGGGTGCTGATGTGTATCTTCTGCACTTCGTCTTGTCTTGTTAGTCAATATCTGCCGATACTCCCTTATAGGAATTGCAATGTACTTGTTGCGCATTATTTTCAGTTGCATTTGCATTTGTTAAAAACCCAGGAAATTGGGACTCCTTTGATCTTGATTTCAACTTGAAGAATGGAAGTAAAATCTATAAGGCTTCAAATAAAAATATTTATTTGTTGTTTTCTGAACTCCCCCGTGAAGTATCCATTCTTGATTCAAAAGTTTCTGTATTTTTAATTCAATCTTTCATTTCCTTGATGAAAGGAACCTTGTGTAACCTTAACAAATAAAGCCATTAATTAAGTTTTTCTGGCAGCCCCCTACTATATTATCATGATCTGGTTTCTACCAACTTTTCGTTTCTTGTAAATATAGGCTTTACTTCTTGGCTTTCACTGGGCTATATTCTTGTTTCTCTTATTATATCTATTTTACCTCCCCCTGTTTTCTCTCTTGTTTGCTACAAAAAGAATAAAAAACAACAAACCTGCTGACTTTACTGTAGCTAAGACTTTCTTTATGTCAAGTAGTTATAAATTTGTTATCAAAATTTTTAAACCAACTAACCATTTTCATCTCCGTAATCATTTAAATGTGTGATACTACCTGCAGTGTTTGAGAGTTGTTTGCTTGGACTACCAAAATGTCATCATAAAGCCGTCTGGAGGAGAATGCAATGCAATGTTTTTTGCGTTCAAAAGTTCATCAAATTTTCTCAACGTTCATTTCTTTAAACGTAAATTTTTTTTGATTTTATTTTATTTCAACGGTTTTATGTTCAGTAATAAAGAATAACATTGATAGGTATCAGTAACTATTTTATCCGATGAGATAGTCGATGTAGACCTGTCATGTGTTCGTGTTATCAGTTCATCATTTTCTACCGATGTCTATTTTTTTAAATATGTTTGAACGTAGCTTCTTCGTATCAGTTACTTTTGACTAATATGCCGAAAGGTGTAGCTAGTAGTTCATTTGGTATTTCATTGTAGTGCGTGGATTGTTATTATTAAGGTTCGCCTTTAGGAAAACGAAAGTATCTAGATCATAATTATATTGCTTTAATAGTATTTGATTGATATCTTTTTGTTTTAGATTATTAGAAAACTGAATATTATAGATAGCCGCCAAGGCGGAGTCGCTCGCCGCCCATATTCAGCGTGCGTGCTCTCCAGAAACTAAATTAAGTATTTTTCCCAACAACTTTTTTATCTTCTCAGCTGAAGAAAGAAGTTGGAGAGAGGTCTGAAGCTAATTACCTTCATGAAATTGTGAGAAAATATGCAGGTCTAATCTGATGTTTAAGAATAGCTATTTAGAATGAACAAATAAAAAATCTTGATTGCATAGATTCATAGTAGATGTCCCTAACAGATTAATAATCCGATAAATAAATAAATTACAATCTTGTTGGTGAAGGAATTTTAAGCCTATTTCACCTCTATTGCTATCACATGGAGCAACGACAAATGCCCAGAAGTCGTAAATAAACATGATTTTCAGTTCATGTCAATCATATTCAAGGTACAGGAATAGAACATCCCATGAATTACGTCACCAGACAGCCGTACCTTCGTTCTTAAGATGAATGATTATGACATTTGTGTCATTTACAAATATAAACGATACTTCAGGAAAAGATGTTTTTGCGTCGCTCGCCGCCCATGAAAACTTTCAGTGTGCGTTCTCCCAGATAAGAAAAAAATAAAATTTCGGAAAGCTATTCGAAAGTGCTACCGGCTTATAGAACTCAAAATCCTCATCAAAAAAATGTATAGGATCGTATGTCTATGACAAACCGTTACAGACATATGCTCGATCAAAGATTTTAATGACGTCACAGGGTCCTGTCCCTAAATTTTGCCCAAATCGTTTTGTCACCCCATTGCCAATGTCGCGGATCCAAAAAAACGTCAGTTATTCCTATTGGTTCTCAAGATAATTTTTCCTAAATCTCGCGTTCGATTTGGGTCGCAATGCATCGGTTTCATATTGACGTAGCAAAAGAAAAAATAATTTATGTGTGATCTTACGTTGCTGACTCCCCGATCTCTCTCTCTACTCGCGTCTACCATTTTGCGTGACAGAAAAACAAACAGACAGACAAACAAACAAACAGAGAATCGGGTATTAATATATCGGGAGAATGTAATACAAGAAGGGAGTGAAAATGATGGTTATATACATATTTAGATGGTTTTTATATCATTATGCACAAATGGAGTTTTAGGTTCTGAACATTTCCACAATTCATAGCAGAATAAATATCACTTTGAAAGTAAGAAATGTCAGGAGGTATTATTGTTTTTGTTTGCTTTAGTTAAATAGGGAAATGTGAAGGTATTTTCTTATATTTCAGAAGTTTAATCGTGGCTAGGTAAGAGAATACATTGGTTAGGTAGGAGTAAACGTTGTATTGTCTTTTTTCTAAATCTCTGAACATTGGAATTTTAGCTTTTAGTTCAACTGTACAACTTTAGAAATCTCTAAATAGCCCAAATAATAGCACTGAAAAATAGGGATAATAGCATTCTTTGAATGATCGATTCAAAATATTTATACATCAATTATGTGATAAATATGATATAATTCCAACATGGAGAAACACAACAATTTTTGTATATACACAGACTTATCATTGCAGTAGTGTGTGTAAAAACAATTTATGGAGAAAAACTGTAAAATGTTTTTACACGCTACACTAGTTTCTTACTAACTTCTTTTCCGCCGTAACAAAACTCGTTTTTTACCTTCATTTGCCCGTTTTGTGTTATACTTTCAACTGTACTCATTACTGCTAAATGAAAACGAGTCCTAAGGCTGTAGTTTGTGAATTTGATATTTTTAACTATAAAAAACGTTTACCTTATATATTTTAAAGTACACTTGTGATTTATGATTTTAAGTACGTTATTTGATTTGTTTTTAGTGGAGGAAAGGGGTGCAGGAGGGAAACCACTGAATATCTTTCCTTTTTACTCTTCATTGATTACATCTATCTAACAGTACAGTTACTTAACAAAAGCATGTAGATAAAATAGAGTAAATTTCCGTGACAAACATTGTCTTACCTCGAGTTCTCATTGGTTAATATGATCTTTTAACTCAAAATACTTTAATATAGATTGACGTGTCAATTTCTATTGAAATCGGCATGTATATACAATAGAGTGCCAATCATAGGCAGCATTTTTAATAGACGTCCACTGAATGTCAATTCAAAATACGACTTCACCTAGTATACAAATTTTTATGTTTAACCTTATTCATACCTTGTTTTTTCCCATAACTTTTTAAGTATTAGTTAGAACTTCAGACTTTTTTTAGTAAAAAACATTTTTAAGTGTTTTTAACAGCTAAATGTTGCTTGTTATTATATAAATTGTATTTTCGATGTCTTTATAAGTATTATTTCAATTCTAAGCAATTATAAATAAGTTATAACTCATTCGACAGCCACCCTCCCCACGTACAGAGGAGACCCTAATCGGCTAGTATCATCATAAGTTCTGACTCCCCCTAAAAAATGACTCCCCAGTCATTATAATCTAGTGTAAAGTAACTCCCAGTCATTATTAACTGGTGAATTATGACTCCCCAGTTATTTTAATCTAGTGAACTAAGACTTCCTAGAGTTATTATTTCCGAGGAAAAACTAACTCCCCCAGTGGATTTTGACTTCCCTTTCTAATGTCAAAAAAGGAAAAATATAATGTTATATGAACACACTTTATAAGAATATTCACGCTCAGAATGATCAAAACTTTAAGAATATTGTAAGAATATAGCTCAGGCTCGGTTCATCTTAGAATAAAAATAACTCTCAGTTATTAAAAAGAAGACTATGTGGGGGTTGAGGACATAGAGGTGATTTTAAAGAACTTAGGTTAAATTAAGGCAAAATCCTCTATTTATTGTACATATGACATATATACATACATAATAGATATACTTCTTTTGTTGTTTAATAAACGAAACGACCATCTTTAACTTCCTTATATATCTTCCTTTCAGTTTCCTCTGGTCTATTATTACTAAGTTCCCCAGTAAATAAGAATATATTAAGAATATCCGAGGCTCAAAATTGCAGTTTTCTTAAGAATATTGAGGCTCGCGCAAATTTTTAACATTCTTTTAAAAAAAGAAGATTGTATATTTTGAATCTATGAGGAATGAAAAAGGAAACAAAGCAATGACAAAATTATAATATAATATTTTCTATGATTTTAAATGTTTCAAAGTTTGATGTGGCATCTTTCATCGCTAATATTCTTAGCAACTTCTCTAACAAAAGATGTTGTTTTTCTCTCAATTTCAAACCATCGAATGATTCAAATAAAATTACAATGACTTCATTGGGAGTATTATGCCTGCCCGTTTGTAGCAAAATTCAATATAAATATATTTGCATTCAATCCAATCTTTTTTATTGGTTCAATACAAATTTTTGATTCAATCCAATCTTCTTTTTTATTGGTTCAATACAAATTTTTAATTCAATCCAATCTTCTTCTTTTTTTGATTTAATCCTAAATTTTGATTCAATCCAATCTTCTTCTTTTATTGATTTAATCCTAATTTTTACATTCAATCCAATTTTTTTTATTGATTCAATCTTCGCGGTCGGTACAAAAACGAAATGGAAGTTACATATCGTAATGATTTTGGTACTTCTTTAAAGAAAGACTTGGATAATATTTTAGAATAGGCTTCTCAGATTGATGGGAATTCTACAGATGAAGAAATTCTTTCCAAAATATTCAATGTTGAACAAATTCTTATACTTCTAAATGAAATTTCTGCACCAAACCCCAACTTAGGAATTTCAACAGAAGATTGCATAGAATTACTACAGATATCTGGTGTCTCAATTTACAAATGAATAATGGTACAACCTGCACTGTGTTGAATACAGCTACTCACGATGTAAGAAAAGTGGGTCGGCCTAAATTAGCCATTAGATGTGATGTTTTGGAAGAACGTAGAGGCCTTGGTTTCAGTTGGGAGAAAGTGGCAAAGATGTTAAATGTGTCTAGGTGGACAATTTTAAGACGAGTGGATGAGTACAATCTAAACAATCTACAACGTTTTACTGACATCACAGATGAAGAAGTTGACAATGTTATCAAAGATTATATTAGCCGACATGGAGCTACAACTGGGGAATCATTCATGTCTGTTGTTTTTAGATCTAAAGGAATTGTAATACAAAGAAGAAGGGTACGAAAAAGCTTAAATAGAGTTGACCCCAAAAATACAGCTACTAGGTGGGGTGCCTTAGTCACAAGACGTTCTTACTTTGTTCCCTGGACAAATTCATTGTGGCACATAGATGGTCATCATTCCCTGATTCGTTGGAAATTTGTCATACATGGGTGTATTGATGGGAAATCTCAAAAAATTATGTTCTTGAGTTGCAGCTCTAACAATCTTGCTGAGACCGTTAAAACTTTATTTGTAGATGCTATACTTCAGAATGGTAATTTTTGGCCCTCGAGGTTAAGAGTCGATTATGGAGTTGAGAACGCCTTAATTTGTGATGAGATGGTTGCCCATCGTGGTCCAAATCGAAATAGTTTTATAGCTGGTTCATCCACCCGAAACCAAAGGATTGAACATTTGTGGAGAGACGTTTTTCGTTGTGTGACAGTTACATTTTATTACACTTTTTATGCAATGGAACAAACCGGAATATTAGACCTTGAGAATGAGCTTCACCTATTTATATTACATTACATATTTCTAACAAGAATAAATTACAGCCTGACAGAATTCAAAGAGCTTTACAATGACCACAGGCTATCAACTGAAAGAAATTGAACACCCAATCAAATTTGGGTCAATGGAATGCTTAACCCAAATAACCCGCTTGCTGCTAATAACTCTCTTGCTGTCCCAGAAGAACTGGAAAGGATCATTGATCCAGAATACTTCGGCGAGGACCCATCTGGCCCCTTCTCAGTTTCAGAAAGTAACAATGTTATAGTTAATCCTCCATTTTTAGAAGAACAGGACAACATACAAATATTTATCAATAGCAGACTTGATATAAATAGACCCTCCACAGAAATGGGAATAGATGTTTATATTGAAGCACTAGAACTTTCACACGAATTTTTAGAACTGCAACTTTCTTTCATACATGAAAATAATAAAGTGTAAATATGTACAAGTTAAAAAACCGTTTTTTAATAACAGTATCAAATAACAGAAGATCGTTTGTTGATAATGTCATACAATGTACCTCTCTGCTTCAAAGCAATATTAATGAACTGAATTTTAGTCAATATACAGAGCGACTGATACAAAATGTTAAAACTATCGAAAATAAGACAAAGAATATACCTTAGTTTCAGTTTTGCCAATATAAACATAAACATCAGGTAAATAAAGAAGAACATAACTAACAAATGCCGTTAAAATGTTAAAAACTTAACCTCATATAATCCCAAAGTACTTATTTGCAAAAGCCAAATCATATATGTTAAAAAGATAATCGTTATCTGGTAATTCTACTGTCAGAGCACCTCGTGGAATTTCTAACGGGTTTGAACAAATGTGGGCTTTCGGTGTGTAGTTCAGCTTCTCCGTTGATCCTCTCTAGTATAAAATAAATAAATGGTAAATTAAAAATGCAATAACAAAAGCAAGAAAACATATTCAGTGTTTCCTACAAAAAATAGAAGCAATCTCATTGTTTTATATTCTTGGTTTTCCATCTTTTATAGGACACACAATATATCAATAAAATACAAAATTTTTATAAACAAGCACACTTTTAGCATATCAGCAGAATTTACAAATTTATGTGATATTTTTCGAATTCAATAAACATACTTCTACTTTTAAGATAAGAGAACAATGGTAGCATTTTTCCTTAGTCACACTGTATAGCAGTAAAAACAACACCCCAAATCTCTTAGAGGTAATGAAAAGTAAACATCTTGTTTTTTGTTGCTTTATGGTACAATTTCTATTGTTTCAAAGGGAACAGACGAAGTAAGGAATAAAAAGCAAATTTTGAGTGAAAGTACTATTCGATTAAATTTGAGATACCATCCGACCACAACGAGCCTCACATCAACCATCATTCTTATTAAAAAATGTACATATGCTCATTACAATACACCAAAAAGTAAAATTTTAAATTTAAGTGAAACATGTAATTAAAAAAAGAGACTCACTTCAGCAGAAACAGATGGTACAAATGCAATGGTTGGTTTGTCAGAGAATTCTAGTAAAGGTTCTTCATTACACCCAGTCACAAATTGTAATACATCATTAAGAGATATAACTCTCCGACCACTGCCAACCTCTCTAATGTATTTCACAAACAAAGAATAAATCTTATTTTCTCTTGAACGAGCAGTAGACCCTTCTGGTGAGAACTCTGGTGACAAAGTTTGCATCAAATAGGTAGGACTCAACTTGAAAGAAGATGAATCTCTGTAGAAAACATGTCTTAATATTGGAAATTCTAGAAATATTGTTCTCAATCCAAATACCTCCAGTCCACGTATTAACTCTTTCATACAAATATTAGCTGTGGAAGTACTACTGAACAGTTCATTAATTTGTTCTTGATTGAAAAGGTATGGGACAATTCCTCCCTGTAAAAGGGAAATACCTGTCATTATACCGACATAATAGTATTCTTCTGCTAGATGCACTTTGAGGCCAGAATCAAAGTATTTATCTTTCATGGCTCTGTTCATAATTCCTATCCACTCAAGCCTTGGACCACCGTAATCTTTGGCACACTCACCAATAAAATCAACCTCAAATGTGACTTGGTAATCCTTAACATACTTCAGCTCATCAAACAAAGATTTCAAAATGTTGTCTCTGTCGACTGCTATCATGTTCATTTCCCCTTCGATTTGGTCTTCCAATACATTTGTAACGAACAAGTGCCTTCCTCGATGAAGGTGTTTTTGAATGGATTTTACGATCTCCTGAGGATCCGAGATTCCCTGCTGTTTGATTTTCAAAATTATTGTTTTAATGGATTTTACTGGGTCGGAATTGGTGATTACAGGGTCGTCAATGGTGATTACAGGGTCGTCAATGGTGATTACTGGGTTGTCAATAGCAATTACTGGGGTTGGTGAAGTAATAGGCAAAACTGCAGAGGCAATTGCTGTAATAGATGTTGTTGTGTTGGGATGTGTGTTTGACATAGGCTGGGAAACAGTGGTGGCAGGGGATGAAGAGTTTACTTTGGCTGCTGTAGCAGGTACTATTGGTGAGCTTGGGAGATCGTCATCATCATCATACTCATCATCATCAGGGTTTCCTTTAATCACATAACTGCAATGTTCCTTTAGTCTTACGTATAATGTACCTTGACCAACAATTTTTTTTATAACTGCAAAATTGAATTCGGTTTCTTCGGAAAGTTCAGGAATGGAAATTTGTTTTTGCCTGATTTTAACAAAATCAAAGTCAGTGACAGCTATCATTGGATACTTTTTGGATAATGCACCTTTTATCTTTCTTCTGATATTAATTTCGTTATCAGCTGAAGATGCCATAATCACTCCGTCTGCAATAATTGAATTCCACTTTAGAGTTCCAGAAATTTCCTCATCAATATCATCCATGGTTAGTGCAAAATCAAATGCTTTTTCAGCAACTTTCTTCTTTTTAGAACTAGGAGGACCAGAAGTAGCACGGAGTCTCTCTGTATTGTTTAGTCTTCTAAACAATCCGGTTGATGAACTTTGCTGCAACATCTGTCTAGTTCGATTAACAGTATCATTTACAATTTGTAATGCAGGTGTTCTGATTGAACTTGCTTGAGTAACAACATTACTAATACTAGTACTATTCATATTACTTATAGCAGGATCTTGGGTTTCATTGCGTAAAATGTTAGATGCTTCATGGAGAAGTTGAGCAACTTTAGATATGTTATTGTTCATTATATTGGTCTAAATGTAGTTATAAGAATGAATACAAAAACAATAAATAAAGGGTGGTTAGTTAACTAAGTTGTTAAGCCTGAAAAGAGTCTGCAATGGTTCCTTATGTTGAATTTCAAAAGTCAAAGTAAATAACTTCCGTGATTACACAAGAAAGAAAGTCAGGACAGCAGTAAGTAAGATACATTTATCTATATTTCCCCAAAGCAACAGCAGATTGACAATTTACATTTACAAAATACATGTTTTGGCTAGTGCATGTTTTCAGCATGCGCCAATTTTAAAGTATGTATATCATTCGTGCGCTAAATATTCCATATTTTAAAGTCTGTCGCAACAGGGCCCCAAATGTGGTTTTAATTGACCGCGCTCGACCCAGGAAGATTGAACATAAAAAAAGATTGAAACTAAAAAAAGATTGAACATAAAAAAAAAGATTGAACATAAAAAAAAGATTGGATTGAATGCAAATATACTTATATTGAATTTTGCTACAAACGGGCAGGCATAGAATATCTTATCCAATATCTTATATCTTATATCTATCCTGCGTTTATTGAAGACCATCAGTGCTATCAGTCCTGTCAATGTCTCGGCCCTTCTTCCATATGAAACAGCCTCTAATTTGGTATTGATCTAACTACAAGTGAATATAAAAACTACTCATCAAATTACACACCCTATTTTTCAATTATTTCTATCTTTCAGTTTATTCTGCAGACATTGTTAGGTTTTGTAAAAAGTGCTAGAAGAACTGCCCTAAGCCAATCCTATATATTAATTCCCGAATCTCTGTTTGTTTGTTTGTCTTTCTGTTTGTTTGTCTGTCACGCAAAATGGTAGACGCGAGTAGTGCGAGAGATCGGGGAGTCAGCAACGTAAGATCACACATAAATTATTTTTTCTTTTGCTACGTCAATTTGAAACCGATGCATTGCGACCCAAATCGAACGCGAGATTTAGGAAAAATTATCTTGAGAACCAATAGGAATAACTGACGTTTTTTTGGATCCGCGACATTGGCGATGGGGTGACACAAAGAATTGGGCAAAATTTAGGGACGGGACCCTGTGACGTCATTAAAATCTTCGATCGAGCATATGTCTGTAACGGTTTGTCATAGACATACGATCCTATACATTTTCTTGATGAGGATTTCGAGTTCTATAAGCAGGTAGCACTTTCGAATAGCTTTCCGAAATTTTATTTTTTTCTCATCTGGGAGAACGCACACTGAAAGTTTTCATGGGCGGCGAGCGACGCAAAAAATCTTTTCCTAAAGTATCGTTTATATTTGTAAACGACACAAATGTTATAATCATTCATCTTAAGAACGAAGGCACGGCTGTCTGGTGACGTAATTCATGGGATGATCTATTCCTGTACCTTGAATATGATTGACATGAACTGAAAATCATGTTTATTTACGACTTCTGGGCGATTGTCGTTGCTCCATGTGATAGCAATAGAGGTGAAATAGGTTTAAAATTCCTTCACAAACAAGATTGTAATGTATTTATTTATCGGATTATTAATCTGTTAAATTGTATTGTATTTCTATCTCTTTATTATCTCTATTGCTATTTCAGATTCCCTGTACGGTTAGTTTGCAATTCAACTACTAAATAATTATGTATTTGTTTTTACCGACTTGTGTATAATGACACATGATATAAAACGTGTTAATGTATTATAGTTCGCTAGGATGTTTATGCTATTGTATTCTTTTTGACATTACTTTATTTTATGACACACATTTAAAATATTTAGAACAACGATAAAACAATGTTAGTAGAACAAAAGTTGCTGGTGGTGGTTTGTTTGATTCTCTTATTGGTAAATCAAACAATGACAGAATCAATATGTCGACCAACGGTTTTGGAAGAGTTTGCAAGCAATTTTTCGTGTTTAAATTACACGAGTATATTTCCGAGCGGAAGTTGCTCTGACATATTTCCATATGAATCAGTTGCTGTTGATGATCGATCAGAGGCTGTTAAGCAAGAGAGGACCATAGGTTTCTATTTATTGGCTTACGGGATGACCATACAAAGAAAAGGAAGCACAGTCTTCGATAACCGTCTATCAAACGCTAAGGACTACTTCCAAAAACGACATGTAAATAAATCGCAATTCATAAAAAAGGCCTTTCGACTTTTAGATTCCCATCTGTTAGAAAACTGTCTAAAATCCTTCAAGTGGATGGGTTGTCACTTATCTTTTCCTACTTGCTTCGTGTCTAAAAGCGGAGAAAATATCGCATCACCCCCATGTTATGAAACTTACTTGAGCCGCTTCACTGGCTCGTGTAATCTAGTGAATGACAACATGAACAACATTTCTCAATTATTATGCAACATTTCTGACCTGTGTTCCTTCTTTCCAAAAAAAGATCAAAAAAATATTCATAAGTGCCAGCTAGACTCTAAATTCAATGTTGCAGAACACGAGGGAAAGTCGTTTGAATGCTATGAAAAAGATGGAAGAAGTTATCACGGGATTGTAAACACGACGGCTAATGGAATTACATGCTCAAGATGGGATCATAATGTCTTACCTAGAAATCTGTATCCAACGTTGTTTGAAAATTATTGTCGTAATCCTCAAGGGTATGGGACACGACCATGGTGTTATATTGACAGAAACGGAAGCTGGGAATACTGTAAAATTGACAAATGTAAGGTCTTTAAATTTTATAGTGGCGGTCATCTTTTGTGGATTCTGTTGTTGTTGTTATTGTTAATACCTTGTTTTGGAGTTGTCGCTTACATGATTTTCCAGAAAAAACTTTTCTTCATCCGTTCAAAAAGATCAGAAAACGAAGTCATTGAAGCATATTGTGAAATAGACTTGAAGTCTTCAAATGCAGTGAACTTGATGTTAGAAGAAGAAGATCGATTTTTAAGTTTACAGCAACATTAACATGAGTGTATCAGTTATTGGTGGTATTGGGTCCCAAAGACTAATAATATTACTTATAAATATTGGTATTTAAAATGAATTTCGATGCAAGGGCCTTTTCTTCTGGTGGCCTTCATATCAAAAAGAGACAAGCGGTCCTGGGTTCAACGTTGGGGTACTATAGGTCCTGTAACACCGTAGTATTTCGAAACTTCAATCAATATCTTGTTGGGATCAAATGTTTTTTTGAAATCACAATACACGACGTAAATAGCTCCCCCTGTTTTCATGACTTCAATTTATTTTGCCATTATAATCAGCAGCTGCAAAGTTGTTGATTTTTCATTGAGGAAACAAAATTCTTGCTTAGGTAAAATGTGGTATGCTTTTAGATATTGTAGTAAAAAGTCTCTAATTATTGACTCAACTATTTTACATGCTAGCCCTACTGGTTGACAATTGGAAGCACTATGTCTGAATTGAATATGGCGGTTACAGCTGCATGGTAGCTTTCCAAGGGTTAGTCTTGCTTTGAACATCTTCAATAGTTGATCAAGTAGCACTGAAGCTAATTATCTGATTATTCTGGTATGTAGACCATCTGCTGCTTCTGGTGATTTCTTAATTTTTAGGACTTCTGTTCTACATTTTCTTCATTGATACAAATTGCTAGTATATGTTTATTCAAGTCCGTTTGTTTTCAGTTTCCAGTTTCAGTCCGGTTCCTTAACAAAAGTACTAAAAAATATTTTCAGCGTTTTTTTTTTCATCATTGAATGTTTTTTTCCTCGTCCAGGAAAAGATCTAGTATGGATGCTGGAATTCATTTTTGTTCTTTTGACTTTTGAAGAACATCCAAAAACTTTTTGGATTGTTTTTTTCATAGCCTTTGCTATTTTCTGCTCCGAGCACTTCTCTGTCTTTCACGTCACCCTTCTTGCTTGTTTTTACGACAACATTCCTTGCAAATTTCGTTATCTTGCGTCTTTCAGAATCGCTTCCGTAACTGATATATTCTTTTTCGTTTACTTCGTGCATTCGACTCAATATCATATTTCTTCTGCAACAAAATCAAATCGATGTTTCAAGTATGCGAAACTTGCCACAATTTTCATCTACACGCAGTGCAGCTTGTTTTTGCAAAAACAATGGAAAATTAACTAGCACGTAAAATCTTATGCTTTCCAGATTTCTAGATACTAGCTGAATCATAGTCAAAAATGAGAGAAATACACTTAAAAATCGATGTATATTGTATTTCTTCAATTAAACGCTATGGCGTTTCTTAATGTTTAAGGTGCGGCGTTTATTGAAGGGTGGGACGTATCAGAAGAAGGCATTTGTTTGTTTGTTAATTAGTGTTTGTGGATGTCATTGGATGATAACTTCAGGCGGTGTTTCTTAGCGTTTAGATGTCTTAATGTCTAAAAGAGCTCATCACCATACGCTCTTTCACAGTTTTAGATTTATTCCAAGTTCATGTTTATATGTCGCATCGAGACAGGGTTATCAGTACAGAAACGAATGGTGTTTAAAATTACCTAAAATTGTTCTACAGCGATTGGTACTAAAGACAAATGGATATTTTAAGTATAGCAGTGAAACAGCTGTAATGCATCAAAATGTTGTCTATAGTGTCATTCAAGTCAGAAGACGGCATAAAAACATGAACCAACAGGATTGGTCTATAGCATATGTATGCGTTTCTGATATTACTCCTGTAAGCTTCAAGGTCTCCTTTTATATGTGACCATGAAACACATACATCGATCGCTCTTTGTTTTGCATACCAGTTAATACAAGTTGTGATCATCACTAAGTTTGCTATGAATAACATTGTTATATCAGCCTAGGTTAGCAGAGGTCTCGGACAACATTATATCTTTCGACCATAAAATGGTATGGTGACTGCTTGTCAGGTTAACGGACTATCCCTGTGGATTTTCTTACAATCAATCGTGTATGATCGTATCGTATATCGATCGATCGTATATCATGAAATATTTGTTTTATGATATAGAATGATCAAATGAACTGTGTGTTATTATCTTCCTTATGAAAACAAATAAAGAATGGACACTCTTCCCCATGTTCAAAGATATGTTTTATAAGTGTCTTCACTGTGAAAATGGTGTCTTAAGAAAAACTTGTTTGTGACTGTAAAAGTTTAAACGCGCGATTTATTGATTAAATTCCTTTCTTTTATGTTTATTCTCTAAAGAGATTTTCTTCTGTGATTCCCATTTTTCGAATTAGTTCTTCGGAATTCTATTTCCACAACGATCTTTTAAATTTATTTTTATATGCATGGAACTATACGACAGAGAGTCTTCAATAAGTTTATCTTTAAGTATGGGATGGTTTTAAATTACATCGCGTTTTTGTTGCTGCTGTTGCTTGCATGTCTGTTGTTACTCTAGAACTGGAAGAAAATTCTTATTTATATTTCAAATTTTGACATTCAGACTATACCTTGTTTGTACCTTGAATATCTTGAAACAGTAAAGGGATTCAGGAAACGGAACGTATGGGTAATTGGAAGAAAAAAGTAGCCATCATTGGTGCTGGCGGCGCAGGACTTTGTGCAGCCAGACATATGAAAGAGACCGAATTTGAACCAGTCATATTCGAACAAAACTGTAAGATAGGTGGACAATGGAATTATGAGGAAGTGGCGCTTGGACAATCTGACACAGAGATATTTTCAAGTGTTTATCAAAATTTAAAGTAAGTAGGGAAAGTTTGTCTATTATCCCAAAATGACTTTTCCACGCTTGCAATTGGTTTATTTAGAACGAATTTACCCAAACAAATCATGCTATTCCCCGACTTTCCGTTTCCTGACGAATGGCCGTCGTATCTCCATCATACGAAAGTGTTTGAATACATCGAAAAATACGCGGAACACTTCGATCTTTTAAAATTTATTCACTTCCAAAGGAAAGTTGTCAAGGTTGTGCCTTTGGTACCCGATCATACGGAAAACGTGGTATCCGGTTTTGTTGAATGGAAGGTATCTGTAGAGGATTTATTGACAGGAGAGGTTGAAGTGATGCGGTTTGAAGCAGTAATTGTTTGCAGTGGGTAGGCATATTTATACCAGCTGTCATTCTATTACTTTTAGTGGAGAATATGGTTCAGGGGCCGCGACTGGAAATTTATTCTGCGGGGACCCAAAGTAGTGGAAAAAATTTCCCTCACTATGGTTGGGGTACGAAGAAAATTTTCAATTTTTAACTCTAAACGCTCTATAACAGCTACTTATTTCATAACATAAAATGCATAAAAATTGACGGTTTTTGTGACCATTTTTTTAAGATTTTAGCCGTATAAAATTCATTCCCGTCGCCGTGTTATTTTCTGTTTTTTTCAAAGACTATCATTTGTCATGAAAAGTTCATTAATCCTTAATTTTCTGCATGATTTTATTGATTTGATCATATTGAGCCCAGTTACATGTAAAAAATGTGAAATCTCAACCCCCAAACTACCACCCACCCTGAAGACATGGACGAAATCACCCCAGGGTAAAATATTAACTCGGTAAAGACATGTAACTGCCTAAAAAGTTTACAGGAGGCATTGGGTTTATTTCACCTCGGGGTGAATTTCATCCTGGGCGAAATCGTACATGTATCATTCCCCTTCTACTTATTTTATTTCAGCAATTTTTCCATACCCAACTATCCAGAAATTACAGATATTAAATATTTCAAAGGGAAGCAAGTTCATAGTCACCTCTATCGACGTCCTGATGAATTTCATGACCAGAATGTGTGTGTTTTGGGGGCTGGACCATCAGGTTATGATATCGCAATAGAACTTTCTGACGTAGCCACGAACATTTATCTAAGCCATCGTGGTCCAAGATTGGTCTCAAAGCTTCCATCCAACCTCCGAGAAATGCCTGGCATAAAGCACGTTGCTAAAAACGGTGAATTTGTTTTCGAAGATGGACGACGTCATAGGATTGATGCATTTATCGCATGTACTGGTTACAAGTATTGCTTTCCGTTTTTGGACACATCTTGCGAGATTGAAGTTGAAGAATTTGTAATCCGAAACTTGTACAAACACCTATTCAATATTCGATATCCATCTATGGCTTTAGTAGGCATCTTGCAAGCGCACTGCATCTTTGCTACTTATCACCAACAATGTTACTATCTGAAACAGGTCCTGACGAGGGAAAAGCAATTGCCAATCCGTGAAGAGATGAAATCTGACACAGACCAAGAATTCCAGCAACTACTTCGTTCGGGTGAGCCTGAAAAAAATTTTCATAAAATGTTTCTAAAACAGTTCCCCTATGTGAACTTGTTGGCTGAGTTATCAGGATTGGAGAAGAATCCAGTTGTTATTGAAAAGATTTATCGTTGTAATTCTAAGAGAAGAAAAGAACATTTACTGAGCTACAAGAGTACTGAGTTCAGAGTTGTAAATGATGACGAGTTTGTGGTACTCGACACTGGAGGCCAACAAATTGAAAAAGCGTCATACAAGTTGCATTCTTAAACCCATGACAGAGAGAGTGGACTGAACCAATTAGTTTCTCTGTCTTATTTACACGAACTAATAACCTGCTACCGTTCTGATGAAATGTTTCACCGTCGTGAGTTTAAGTTGAGAGGTAGTGGGTACGAGGTTGCAGCAACTAGTTGATGTGATTGAAAAAGTTACTGTAGTTCGGTTAATGTAATCGTAAGTTTTTAAGAGAATAGACGTATTTATTTTCTCATTACACATTGGTGTTCGTTCATGAAGTTTGGGGTAATCGAGATATCAACGAACAATATGGAAGAGTATGGAAATTTATCAGTTCGAAATGATAGATTAGATTTTTGACTTTCTGGGTCAATTTGAACGGTTCTGATTATAATCAAGAGGTTACAGGTTTTAAATACAGTGAAAGAGTTAGCTCTTTTTTTTAAGCGAATTTTTTTTCAAATGGTGAAAAATGTAGAGGAACAATTTTGGATTTTTGAAAACATTTCCAGCAAAAAAATATTTTCAAAAATGGTAATGAAAGATTCCTTTTTGTGGAATTTATGACTCACAAACATATTTATACCTTCAGATAATATTTTTCTAATATAAAAGATTCTACACAGAACAAAAAGTAGAAATTTTTAGGGTAATTTTAAGCACAATTTGATGAAATTTCATCCTAGCGGCTGTATAGTTCTACAAATACATTTATAACAGAAAAATCGTTTCCTCAAGTTTTTGTGCAGCGATGGTTTAGTAGATAATACCTTCGAGTGCAACCACTGAGACTCCCGTTTGAGTCTCACTAATGTCGCATTTCGATACTTCAATCCGATACGCTTTATAAGCAGCGTATCAGTCCCTTTATAGCCATCGACTAACTGCACACTGGCCTTTGGGCAAGTTAAAGCAATGCTATACTCTGGTGGTAAGTTAATGTCCCAGTTGCAAGTCAGCCAGCAGAATAGCCAACCACAATAGATGGAAGCCCAAGGACTTAAAACTCCCAGTTACTCACTTACTCACTTTTGCGGTGTCCAAATTGTTCGTAGTTGATGTATTGAATAATTAACAAATATTTAATATTAACCCGGCAATGGAGAAATTAAAACTGAGAAATAGAATCCTTCCCAGGGGTAAAAATCTTCAAAACGTCTATGAGGAGGAGTGTTTTCTATAGGAAAGGCAAGCAATATCGCGTGCAAAATCTTGATATCCGGGTTGCTTTGTTGAATATCGGCTTCTTATTTAACATTTTATACTTCATGTTACATATCGTAACTACTTTTTGTCGGTAACGTCCTTGGTTCCTGATACGACGGAAAAAGTAATCGGTCGGTGTGCAAGGGAAGAAACAGCTGAGTTTGGAATTGAGAAATTCAATTAGTGCGATGTGACGAAGGGGCTGTGAACAATTATTCATATCAAAACAACGAAAACAACTAACAACAAAGTATTGACGTACAAACATCTTTTGAGAAATACACCGGTCAATCATTTCATTTTCATCGCGGAAAGCTTATAAGAAAGTATTAACATTGTGTATGTTAATACCGCTCTGTAATGCTAATAAGTTAAAAGAGCCCGTAATTAAAATTATCGCAGTGTAATTGCTTTCAAAAAGGTTTCTCTATATCTCACAATTTAACCAAAAACTGCCGATAGGATAGTGAAAAACACCGCTCATCAGAAAGAACCCAGAACGAATAAATGATTTATCAATGATAGCTGGCCACTCCTATGAAAAATCATGAATAATGTAACAAATTAAAACTTTCAAAGAAAGCATTTTATCCTAAAGCTATTTAACTATTCACTACCTACTAGAAAATGAGGACATATATTCGTATTCAGGGTCAGTCAAAAAGTGGAGAAGTCCAACGTTATGATCTTTCTTTTCAGTCTTAAGTGTCGATTAGGTTACTTGCACGATTACCTTTTCTACTTTAAATGACTAAACTTTCCTCCATAAATTTTGACTGACCTCTAGCTACGCCTCTGGATGAAAAGGAAAACTAAGCTGGTTGTCAGGTATATCTTGCTTTCGCAGAAATCCAAAAATAAAAATATACTATAGCTGATGGTAAGATCAACAACATTGCAAAGGAAACTGTCTATGTGCAAAAAACTTCTTTAAAAGAAAGTTCCTTTTCTAAACATGAAAACACTGAATTACCAGGTGGATTAATATTAAGCATCATAAACACACCAGCACTGCTTCCACCATTCCCAGTGGACAAAATCTTTAAAAAGTCTCTGTGGAGGAGTGTTTTTTATTGAAACAACAGGCGATATAGCTTGCCATTCCTATAGAAAACATTCCTACACAGAGAGTTTTGATGATTTTGCCCATTGGGTTTATTTGAAACCTTTATATACTGATGGAGCTTTCAAACTTAGCACGAATCTAATTAGAACGTTTTCGACTTGGTTTGTTATCTATCAACAAAATGAATTCTCTTCACCTTTAAATTCTTACCTTATTGTAACCACAGGGTACAACAACCACCGACATGAAGAACACATGCTTCATCATCAGATCGAAGATTGTGATGATATCGCGGCAAAATACGCAGCCGCATATTAAAAAACGAGGATGCCTTTTCCAGCGCCTTTATTCCCGCTATTTTAAAAAAGAATAATGCCCATGACCAGTTCAAGAAATTTGGGACCAACTTTACGTAGAATGACATATAAAAAAGGCGGCATTTTATCCAATTCAGCCACGGTATACAACACAGGCATTTCACTTTTGTCCATTATTTCATTAAGCCTGGCGCAAACGAATCAAACATCATACATCAAATATCAAAGATTTTTGTTTTACAAGTAAGTTCGTTCACCCTGAACATCCAACATTATCAAACGTGGAATAAAAAATGTCTTTGAAAGATATGCAAAGAATTTCCAAATAAGATATAGAGATCTAACTATCGCCATCTGGTCAAAATAGTTAATTAGCGAGGTGAAAACTCTAATATCTAATCGAGTAATGACGCCAATCCGAAGGACTTAAAAAATGTTTGCAAGTATTTAATTGCCCATCCAACAAGTTTTAAAGATAAGACCAGTTAATGAAGATAGTTAACGGGTTAGTTGATAGGTTTAATTGAATGAAAGCACGGTTAAACAATATCAGGAACATGGAAGATATGCGTGAATGGACCACCGCGGTTATTTCGGGGTTTTTTTTATTTCATCCAACAATGTTCCACTTATTTCAACAAAGATTTGTCTAATTTTTATACATTACCATACAATCTCGTTTTATCAGACACATTTATTAGAGTCATTCACTACTAATCGGAATGCGTATTTCTACATTTTTAGGGATATCAACTTTAGGGATTTTGGAAGCAGCCTTCTTTTACATATAATACCCAAAAGTGTATGTGTGAAGCAGGTAGGTAGCCATCCAATTGGAAACAGTTTCATAAATGCAGACAAGCAGACACAACTCATTTGCATGTGGGAATTAAAATGATATTGCAATTACGTAATTCATAATGTTTGCATGCACAAGAAGAACCGCCAGTTGAAGGAATGTGATTGACGCAAGTGCCTGCAGGTTTAAAAAGACTTCTTGTTAAACATAATGGTCATACGAATGTGTCTCGCAGCAAGAAACGGAAATACTGCTAAAATAACTAATCCAGAATTAACATTAATTTTGGTGATCTAGAATAGTTTCATGAGACTTTTTATAGCGCCCCTAACTAGATTTTTATAGCGCCCCTAACTAGATTTTGAAAAACGTTTGGAGGTAATTCGTTGGTATTAAAATGTTTCTATTGTATTACTTACATCTGCAATTCCTTTTAGACAAAACAAAATGTGGACTGAAATCATTTTGGCGTTGGTGTTGCCAGTATTTTTTTATGTTATCTTCAAATACATCTATCACTTGAGCGAGCTGAAGCAATATCCACCAGGACCTTTTCCGTTACCTATTCTTGGAAACTTGCATCTCATTGATCCTTCTAAACCATTCATCTCCTTTTCCAAATTGGGAAAAACCTACGGAGATGTTTTTAGCGTCAGTTTTGGCATGGAAAGAATAATTATTGTCAATACTATTGAGCCGACAAAAGAGGCTCTAATAAAAAAGGGCAAAGCGTTTGCCGGTCGACCCACGAATATATATCCAGCAGAACTGTTCTCTAGAGGCTATCGAAACATTGGTTTTGGTGACTACGGTCCACGCTGGAGCATGTTACGAAAACACTACAGTTCGTCTTTGAAAATGTACGGTGATTCCTTGGAAAAATATGACGTCCTAGCAGTCGAAGAAAGCAAAAAACTTCACGAGCGGATACGAAAATACAATGAAACGCCAGTTGAATGGCGTTACGAAATTGGTAAGTTGAGACTTTCCTCTTCCTTTACCCCCTTTTTGAAATTAAAATACGCAGTTAAATTTGGGATGCTGGGATGCAGAGATTTTTCTTTTCACGTTTCAGGATTTTGTTTCCCTTTGTCTTTAGTCTTGGTCCGCATTTTGATTTTGCAATTTGATTACTTAAGGTCTTTCAGTCTTGAATATAATATCATCCATGATGTTCGGAAAACGTTACGAGCCCAACGATCCAGAGCTACTGACAACAATGGAATGGATGAAACTAGCATTCGAAGGATTGGGAAATAGCCAAATAGTGGTTATCATTCCCTGGTTGAGATTCTTTCCAATTGAGTGCTTACGAAATCTCAAGAAGGCCATAACTATACGTGACCGACAATTTCGCAAGAAAATAACAGAGCACAGAGACACATATGAGGAAAATCACCAGCGAGATATGACAGACAGTTTGCTGAAAATAACATCTCAAGAAAATACACTCAAACAATTAGGTATCGCTTCTGTGACGGATAGTGATCTCGAGATGATGATTACTGATGTATATGTTGGTGGAACAGAAACAGTGTCCTCTGTGCTTCGCTGGTGCATTCTGTATTTACTTCATTGGCCTGAATACCAAGAAAAGATATATAACGAAATTGCCAGTGTTGTTGGAACTGACGAATTGCCAGCTTCTTGCGATTATTCAAGGTTCCCTATTCTGAATGCAGTGATTTACGAGACGTTAAGAAAATGCTCCGTTGCTCCATTAGCTTTCACTCACAAGGCGATCGAAAAAAGCAATATTCAAGGCATGCCCGTACCCAAGGACGCCAGCGTTATATTTAACATCTGGAATATTCATCATGATGAAAAATACTGGGACAACCCACACGACTTTCGAGCTGAAAGGTGGCTTAACAAAGATGGTGAATGCGTACCTGAACAAAATACTAGTTTTTTACCATTTTCTGCAGGACGAAGAGTTTGTCTTGGTGAGAATGTGGCTAGGCGAAAGTTACCTTTGTTCATATCACGCCTGATCAAAGAATTCAAGTTTGAAAGTCTTCCTAATACCCCACTCCCAAGTTTGGAAGGGAAACTTGGTCTTATTTTAACACCTTTGACGTACAAATGCATATTCAAGCGTCGCGAACAAAATTCTTCTTATGAAAGAAGATAAGAGCAAAATTGAAAATCAATTCTGATTCAAATAAACAATTTGTCTTACGTCACTGCTGATCTGCATTATTGAAGCTGTAGGAGAGAATGGACATCGATATAGAAACTGATTTTTGCAAGCTGGTTGAAGATTATGTTTGACTGTGATTTTGTTTTGGACATTTGTATTGTTGCGTATGTTTTTTAATTTTTAGTGAGGTGTTATTGCTTACGATTGTCAGTAAGCGAAAGGGAGATATTTACTCGAGTGAGCGCCCGGGGCGCTCATTTAATTTTGGGTTCTCAAAGGGGGCGCTTATTCGAAGGAGACGGTCTTTCGAGGGAGGCGCTCATTAAATATATCAAAAATACAATATATCATACAGCCATTTTAATGTAGGAATTTAAAATACTACAACACCCTTGTTGTAAAACACCACTATTTACAAAAGAAAAATTACACAAGCTAAATTAGCTGTATTATAGAATTTTTTATCTAATTCCCAAATGAGCGCCCCCTTTGAATACTATTTTTCAAATCAGCGCCCCTTGAGAGCCCCTTGAGAGAAAAGAGGGGCGCTCATACGAGGGAGGCGCTCCTTTCATCGAAGGCGCTCTTTCGAGTAAACGGTATATGCGCATTTGATGGATAATCATGAAATATTTTTCCTTTTGAATGTTATTCAATTAATCTTTGTGTAGTTTATTGATGTCATTATTTCACCTTCGCGCTTCATTACTTTTCTAATTAAAATTTCATTAGCTATAATTAGCTTCTAGTTCACTAGATCTCAGTTCTTAAGACATCACTGAAAAAAATAAGAAAGATAAAATAATTTTTTGAAAGTTATTATTGGACCCACGACTGATAGGCTGAAATACTCATTCTAACTAAACAGAAAAGTTTTACGTTTATTTTTCATTTATCGAGTCCAAGTAGATTCGATCCATTTTTTATTTACAGTGGAACCAGAGGCGGATCTAGAACCTAGTCGAAATTTATGGAGGAGAGCGCGGTCATTAAACGTATAACAGAAAAACGTGCAAATAACCTAATCGACACTTATGCTTTTACAGAAAATTCATGACTCTGTACTCCTCCACTTTCTTTGACTAACCCTAGATCCGCCGCTGGGAACCTTTATATAGCGGACACAATCGGGACTGAAAAATGTTTCCGCTATAGAGAGGTGTCCGCTTTAAATAGGTTTCTCTTACTTTCGTCAAGGTAGACCCGTACAGGCTCAGATATCACTTTTAGCTTAATTCGATTAGCTGGGAGATATCAAAAGACTACCACCATTTCTTCATTTACATATATTTCTTCTTTAAGCCGATGCTTTATATGAAGTTTTAAAAGAGGCAGAAATTCAGTCAAATTTATTTTATTTTTTCTGCACTGTCCGTTATATGGAGGTTTTTCAAGGCAAAATGTTCATTCCGGACTCAAAAGGGTGTCCGGCTACACAGAGGTGTTCCGCTATAAACTGTTTGCTATAAAGAGGTTTTGATATGAGAATTCGACTGTAATCCAGTCTGTCCCAAAAAAAGTATCTGTTATTGAGAGGTGTCCGCTATATAGGTCGTCCGGTATAGATAGGTTTTACTGTATTAATATTTCGTCCTGGTTTCCCAGACAAAGCAGATATTATCGTTACTCCTTGCGAAACAGGCTCCAGTTTGTTAAGCTGATTAGCATGTGGTTTTCAGATCCGCCTGTGATAAAATAGTTATAACTGATATTGTATTAACACAATTTCTAATAATTGCTGTCAATCAAGGAATGTAATTGATACAAATGCAAGTATGTTTAAAAGACTTAAAAGGTAATATCTTTAAAACAAAATACAGAAAGGTTAATGTTCTTTCGTCGTTTTCTTGATTACTTATTCATTAATGTTTACCAAGAATAGCCTCCTCAGTTCCGATAGAACTGTTATCAATGAGAGCCCCGCGTAGGAGGTCCCAGAACATTTAAAGCCCCCATTTGGGCTACGGAAGCCGCGTGTCTGCACGAAACGCTCAACCAGACAATCCCCTTAGACATTAACCCCGCTGTCAAGTTGAGTGCTAAGCTGAGTGCTTATCAATTCACACTGTTAAAGTCGCTGGCATGACTCGAACCCTGACCTCCCGCACTGGAGGCGAGCACTCTACTACGAGGACACCAATTCTTGTTGAACCAAAGCACATCGGTTTTCTAGTCGATACAACTCCAATATATAATTTAACTGACAATTACTTCTCATCTAAAATTAATGGTGCAAACTGGGTTAGTGAGGCTGAAGAAAAGGTTCTTTCAAACATTTTTAAGACTTCTCACAATAAATTTATAGCGAAATGAAATTGTCAGTAAAACATCCTAATATTGCTCAGATTTTGTTGTTTATACCACAAATGAAATTTAAAAAAATACTCGGTGGTCCCTCGTGTTGATGTTCAAATGTTAACTGTTGTTTATTGCATTCATTTTTAATTTCCGTTGTTTCAACTTATGATCAGGAAATGAGGATGAATACGTAGGCCGAGCTTGAGGGAGATAAAACTTCATAGTAGAAATTTTGTTGAGGAGTTCTCTGAAAAGTTATAAGCAATACAGCAGGTTACCATAAATGCAGCTTCCTTTTACATTTATTATTGTTAAGATGATTTCATTTGAGATTTATTTCTTGACCACAATGATTAACGTCGGTCTGATCTTCGAATACTTATGGATCATCTGATTGTTTACTACTGTACAATCGTTGTTGACATACGTACTATTTAATTTAGGCAAAAAAATGTGGACCGAGATAATATTAGCGTTCGTATCGCCAGTATTTTTTTATGTTATCTTCAAATACATCTATCACTTGAGCGAGCTGAATATTGATATTGATATTGATATTGATATTGATCCACCAGGACCTTTTCTGTTACCTGTTCTTGGAAACTTGCATCTCATTAGCCCCTAAAAACCATACATATCCTTTGCCAATTTAGGTAAAATTTACGGAGATGTTTTTAGCGTCAGTTTCGGCATGGAAAGAATTAGTATCGTCAATACTGTTGTACCTGCAAAAGAGGCCCTGATAAAGAAGGGCAAAGCGTTTGCCGGTCGCCCAACGAATATATATCCAGCCGAACTGTTCTCTAGAGGGTATAGAAGCATAGGTTTTGCAGACTATGAAAATGGATGGTAATTCCTTGGAGAGATATGACTCCGAAATTGGCAGTGGATTGATTCAGACTGTTATTGTCGCTGGTATGACTCGGCCAGGATTTGAACCCCGACCTCCCGCACTGCATGCGAGCACTCTACCACAAGGCCACCAGTCGGTACGCAAATAAAATATGACTTCGTTAAGGTGATTCAAATAAACAATTTATCCTACGTAACAGCAGGTTTCACTATTGGAAAACTTGTGATTCCTGCGAACGGATTTGAGATAATGTGTGATTGGTCTTTGTTTTGGTCATTTATATTGTTACGTTAGTGAGGAGAAATTGCCTACGATTAAGAGAAACGGATTATGTATTTAGATTGCAAACGACACTCTATTTCATACGCTTAACGCAACCTTCGATCCCAGGACTTTTTCTTCTCTTATATTCATTACGAACATTCACGGAGAGAGATACAGAAAGACGTCAAGATCGGGTTAAAAGACCTTCAAAATGAAGCGATTTTTAGAAGCGACCCGGCAGACAGTCTTCACTCGATGTTCTCCATTCTGTCCAAATGTATGGCAAAACTAATCGAGGTAAGTTTTTAGGTTTGATAAGGCAACGGCGAGTGAAATTATATAAACAATGACGAAATGGCGTAAAATGAAGGCCAGAGCATTTAAAAATGCTATTTAAAAAATATAATTTATGGCGATAGTATAGAAGACAGTAAATGGAAATATAAACTTGTTCTCTCCAAAAGTATTCCTTAGAAACATTTACGTTTTCAGGTAAGTTAGATCTCTTCACTTATTATGAACAATATACTGGTCCGAACAAACAAAATATTCCAATATATATATTGTAGCAATAAAAACATAAACTCTGATGACCACTGGAAAAATGTGATTATAAATAAAAATTAATTTCTAGCTTCTAGCTCACACACGAATTGTTAACGGTGGTTGTCGAGCCCATGAAACCAAAAGATGTAAACTAAAATTTGATTTAAATTAATTTTTAATTTTGGTGCTTAATCTACACTCCTAATATATTTTTTTCTATTTTTCGCGGGAATTTAATTTCGCTAATTCGAGAAAAATTGGCTGAGTCGTAAAAAACTGGAAGCGTCAAAACACCTGCACCGCTCAAAGTAGCGAAGCGAAACATGCACGACGATTTCAATACTGTATTATTATTAACTGCCTAGCCCGGCCGTATTTGATATAAAACTTTTGCTGGTGGGCAAAATCTTCAAAAAGTCTCTGTGGAGTAGTGTTTTTTTATTGAAATAGCAGTCAATATTGCTTGCCATTCCTATAGAAAACACTTCTCCTCATAGACGTTTTGAAGATTTTGCCCAAAGTGTAAACAAACGTATCCATGAAAGCAATATCATTCTAAATATATTTTCTATCTGTCACAAAAATACAATAATGAAAAAAAAAAAAGAAAAGAAAAGAAAAAGGCACCAGAATAGCCAGTGACAATGATCTTTGTAACGCTTCCACATCTATAATGTCAAACATACTACCTAGTGGAAAATATGAATTGTCTTGTACAAAATTTGGCGTATGCTGTTACCTCGCACTAGATCTCCACTTCTCATCCCTGACATAAGCGTATTCAGGGTCAGTCAGTGGATGAGTCCAACGTTATGATATTTCTTTTCAGTCTTAAGTGTCGATTAGGTTACTTGCACGTTTTTCTTTTCTACTATAAATGACTAAACTCTCCTCCACAGATTTTGACTGAGCTGTAGCTACGCCTTTGTCTTTGCAATGGCTTTTCATGGCTGTGCCAATTTTATTTTTTAGCAAATGTTCACATTCTTTAGTATCTCAAATTCAAAAACTGTTATGTTGTTTTCAAACTTACGCAAATACGCCGACAACGAGCAAGGCAACATCAGTGAAACAAACGCTTTTCTTTCCTTAAGACTGAAAATAAATATCACGTTTCACTCCTCCGCTTTTTTGACTGACCTGCGCGGAGTAGCGTAGATTTAAGGTTGGCGTAGTTGAATGTGACCACAGCAGATTTCCACTATGTGAATTGTCCAGGCGGGCTCGCCCGGAATGAAAGCGTAACTAGCGAAACTACATAAACGATTTCACTGGGTTTTAAATATCTTCACATATGTAATATCTTCTCGTAATATTGCCCCAATGTCACGTAACCAAATGATGCCATGAAAGAAAAAAATCAATATCAAAATATTTGAATTTTGAATACACCGAAGCTTGAACCATTTTCCCTTTTTTACTTATGATTCGTGAATTTAACTGGGTTGCATTCACGTCCACGCAATTACTTGTACAAAATGATTATTCCCATTTCATGTATCCCGAAACGACACCTTACATTATGCCACGGTGCTTTTGGAACGCTTGTGGTGTCATAAGGGTAAAGAGCTCATATATCAAACAACGAAATGAAGTTAAATGTCTATTGTTACAAAGAGGATTATATTCTTCAGCGAAGGTTTCAAAGAACATAACCTAATACTGTGTAGGGTAGACACAATCTAATCCCTGATAAGTTGGGCGTGGTCTATTGAAGAACCAATCGTAGCATTGGTAATCCAGAAAGCGCAAAACTTCTCTTTTGTATTTGATTTTAAACTGAAGAGGGTTACGCGCCAAAACCCACACTGCTATTTTTTGAGGGCTTGAGATGACAGCGTAATCGTATAATCCATCTTTACCGAAGGTTGGAGGACCGAGTTTTATCACCAAATCTAAAATTATAAACATTTAGTAAACTACTACTACTACTAGTACTGGTAAATAATGAATCACAACGCAATAAAACTTTGACTATATGGTCTGTTATGACTAAAGTTTGATCCATGAATGAAGAAAGGAAGGTAATGCTATTGAAACAGGATAAAAGCAATACAAGTCCCTGCATCCTTGTTTTCAGTACGATTTGTGTGTAGAACAAAAAATGCTGTAATTAAATGACAAAAGTTTTCTAATGGTATTGTATGAAGTAGATTTTCTTTCTAAGCGAAATCTACAAGGAAAACGAACGCTTTGTTTCACCCACGTTGCTGTCCTCCTCGTATTCGTATTTTCGTAAAAGGAGAAGTAGTAACTTACAATTAGAATTATAAGTTTGACAATGACCATGAAAGTTGATACTGAATGCTCCTGGGTTTGATGTTTGCTTAATAGTAGCAGTAAAATTCCAAGGTAAGCCATCAGGTTCGTGCATATTCCCAACGGTCAATATATCGATATTTCCATTTTCGTTCAGAGTGTCTGGAAGAGAATACAAAAATAAAATCATTTATGCATAAACGTACGTGGAAGTGTGCAAGTTGACGAAATTTGTAACAAGTGAAGAGTCATGTCATGATTCACAACTGGTTACGTATCGTGGGAACCTTGCCTCATCTTCGGGACAGTTATGAATGCGAAAAAATTGTTTCAATAATTAAATTAAGAGTGAAATCCATAGTTACGTCTTTTAAATTGGTTGTATTCGGACGCAAAAGTAGGAAATATTTTCCATCAAGAACCCTCTTCACTTATTAATATAGAAATACTGGTCAGACAAAAAAATCTTCCAATGTTGAGGAAATTGTATGAAGACTCACGAGTTGTAGTCGTGCACCACAAATCTTTCTGGCAGCTCACCTTTGGAACGTAACTGCTATAAACCTATATAAAGATGAAGTGCGAGTTACATTGTTATCAATAATACTCTCACCAGAAAACAACTAGAAATTATAAGTATATATTTGTCCCAAATTGCCAACCTAAAACGTAGTTATTCGGTAGCTTTGTTTTTTTTGCTGTAGAAAATTGACGTCGAAAAAATCTGATCCAAAACAAATATCTCCATAGCGGAGATAACCTCCTCATAAAAGGTACCTCCTTTATAGCGGGAACTCTTTTCCGATGGCGACCGCTTAGATACATTTGGTACAATATATTTGGAAACTATGAACGTGTAACTGATTATTTCTTAAAGGCAGTACCAGAAAGATTTATTAATTAATAAATTTCAATTGGACAGTTGACCATCCATACAAATGTCCTTGTTTCCATCTTATGAGGATGATTTGCATTAATCCATTTTCTTCGTACCAGTTAATAAAACTGTTTTTCATACAAGTCAAAATCTGCAAAGTTACTATATAGTAACTATTCTCACATTTTCGGTTAATTTTATAATTGATCGTCTGAACGTTGTGTGGACATTAAAATTAGAACTCTTTTCCGATGGCGACCGCTTAGATACATTTGGTACAATATATTTGGAAACTATGAACGTGTAACTGATTATTTCTTTAAGGCAGTAACAGAAAGATTTAGGAAACAGAAGGTTAGAACTCTAAAAGGAAAAAGATTACGCTCACCTTTTTGCAATGGCACAGAAATGAAGGCTGTATCGAGCTGATAGTGATTCAAAGAACTGCAAAGAGCTTGAACGAACTTCAAGTTCCTTGGCTACCAGAAAGTTTTTCGAAAGCGCCACGCCACAAATTAAGATATGAAAAGAATTTACATAAATTTGCTGTTTCAGGGATCAACCTCGAAAAAATAATTCAACATATATCAGCTAATTGATATCTCAGCAGCAATCTTGTGGTCTTAAGATATTTAAGTCATTCTATTGTCATCAAATTCTTTTAAAGTTGACATTATTCTCGAAGTGTTACATATTACTTTTAAATTCCTTACCTCATAGAATCTGCCCATATACTTCTTAATCTCTAACCTATCAACAGTTTCGACGTTTGGAAACAGAAAACCTTGACATGGACAAATGAGAAACACTACCAACAAATAAATTGCATTCTTCATCTTAGTTTTCTTTACGCTCTTCAGCGTAACAGGGAAAACTGTTTGGAACGAATAACTGGGCAATGATTTATTTTCCACAGTAAACGTCAACCCAGCCAATATCACTATTACAAGTGATTTTTTTTGTCAGACACTATTTCATTTAGATACATGCACCCACCACACACCATTACACACCCCAAATGGATGTGACCATTAAGAAAAAGCAATTAATTGAAAAAAAACGAAAATGAATAAAATTGCCAAAGTTATTAATAAATTTCAATTGGACAGTTGACCATCCATACAAATGTCCTTGTTTCCATCATATGAGGTTGATTTGCATTTATCCATTTATAAAAATATTTATAAAAATTCCTCGTACAAGTTAATAAAACTGTTTTTCATACAAGTCAAAATCTGCAAAGTTACTACATAGAAACAATTCTCACATTTTAGGTAACTTTTATAATTGATAGTCTGAACGTTGTGTGGACATTAAAATGACGTGAGAGACCTGCTGGGTTATTGAGTATTAC
Source organism: Turritopsis rubra (assembly GCA_039566895.2). Classification (NCBI taxonomy): domain Eukaryota; kingdom Metazoa; phylum Cnidaria; class Hydrozoa; order Anthoathecata; family Oceaniidae; genus Turritopsis; species Turritopsis rubra. The sequence goes on along the minus strand of CM077629.1, from coordinate 12,002,612 downwards.
CTTACCAAAGGGTACGATGAATCCAAAAACAACTTTTTTCCCCACAAAAATTCATACTATTGTCTCCTCGATTTTACTGCACATACCTATTTTGGATCGAAAATATCTGGAAAACTGGATTACTAAGATATCTATGCTTCAGATTTCTAGTAAGAGAGGCAAAACAAATGAAGGTATCATGTCTGAACGCTTGTTACAGGGGGCGCTAATGAAACAAATGAAGGTATCATGTCTGAACGCTTGTTACAGGGGGCGCTAATGAAACTGCTCAGGCATATGCATTTTAGAAAGGACATTTAACAAAGGATTAAAAGAAAAAAGAAGATTCATGTGCAGACTTCTAAAGGGATATAAACTCAACAATCGACATCGTTAAGAGATATTTGCAAAATTTCATAAGAGAAATTATATTTGACCAATACGTGGGATGTCATCCCCAATAGTAGAAAATGCTGGTGTCAATAAAATAGGTAGATGACATATTGGATCCGAGCAGCAGGTAACATATCGCATCAAACAAAATAGACAAGAACACTTTAAATAATGAAACGAAAAAATGGAACCATCTCATTTGTAATATAAAGAGAAGCTTAAAAGCATTAACTCATAATCGTACTTTCTTATCTTCAACAAAGAGCTAAACCCTGATTTCCATAAAGCAGAAACTTCTGCGCGAGTGAGAACTCTATACATTCTGTTTGGCAGTTTCCACTGTCCACCGTATCACCCCGTCAAGTTCAAAATTATACAGACCAGACAATACCGAAAAAACGTCTTGAAAAATCCTTATCTTTCATTTTCTCGTGCTCTAAAACAACATCATTCACAGTTTGTATAACTTTTGTACTTTCATTGCGCTTGCATGTTAAAAACAAAATTAAATAATGCCTGGGAGTTTCGAAAACTTCGAAATTCATCTGCAGCACGAGCATCAAAACAAGCCACTTCTTCTTCTTCACGATCATTGAGCAAGGGAAGAATTTGCAGACCAGATCAAGAATTAGTGGACACGATATTTGGCCAGCTATAACTTGGATATTCATAGCTAATATTATTTGTTTTGCTTTATATTGCTTTCTTTAATAAAGTAACCTTTACCAACTTACTTGTTCTTTACACTAGCTCGTAAGCACGTTCAATTTGGTTCCTCCAGCTGGTCTGCAGATTCGATGAGTATTTTGAAATGCGATAACACTACGGCCGCCGAGGAAAAAAGGAAACAAAAACGCAGAAATCACGTGATTCATGTCCCTTTTATTTGAAGTTTGAACATCACATTCCTAAGAAAGTTTTATTATTGTCTTGTTTAACCAAATATCTAATAGTTTGTTCAATGATTTCTCAGACAGAAAGACAAAATAGTAAAACCAAACATATTGTTATTCTCTATCATTTTAGCCCTAACAGATCTTCAGTTACAAATATACAACAAGCACATTAAACGCCGATCTTCGCTGACAACTGCATTTTCTTCAGGAATGGATGACTTTAGAGAGTCTGCGAAACTTACTCGCAGACACCGTGTGAACTTACTTTGCGCACCACCGTTTCTCTTCTCACCGTTTATGGTTTGCAAGGAAATCGTTTAGGTAAAGGAAAAGCTGGCAGGTGTTATTGCAAATGACAAGAAATTTACGTTTGTTTTAAGCAATTTTGATAAGAAAGAACACTTGATATATCATTAGATGTAACAGAAAAGATGTTACTTTCCCTTCTATCAATTCTATATATTATTATTTTATATATTATTAATATATAATATACATTTGTCATTGTGTTGAGTATATGCAAAAATGTCAATTTTACATCTTACATCGAAAACTAAAGAATAAATCTTGGTTATTTATTAAAGAGAGGATTATGTTCTTCAGAAAAAAGTTACAAAGGACGTAACAGTGTTTATCACTTTGGTGGATATATACAATCTAATCCCTGGTAGGTTGGGAGTGGTTTATTGAAGAACCAATCGTAGCATTGGTATTCAAGGAACATCATAACTTCTTCTTTGTATTTGACGTTGAATTGGATAGGGTTACGTGCCAGAATCCACAACATAAGCTTCTGATAGGTTGATACGACAGCGTATTCGTATAACCCATCTGTACCGTAGGTTGCAGGACCGAGTTTCATCACAAAATCTAAACAGGTAAACATGATTTTTCTTAATGATTCTCCAATACTCCATATATATGGTAAAAAACTGACAGTTAAATAAGCTGAAACTACTCCACGAATTTAGAAAATCCATCGGAGTTTAAAAGACAAAAGACTTTGTAATGAAACGGAATCGTTCTTCAAAGCATATGAAGAAATCCATTTGCTTTCATTTTCAAACTATTGTCAATATGAATTAAAATTTAAGTTTAATATTACAGCTTATTGACTCCTTTTACGTCGGTCTGTATGGATGTTATCTTCAAAAGGCTGATGGCAAAACTCTTACAGGCAAACATCTAACGTCCGCCCATTTAACGGCATTGAAAGTCATGAAAATTAACGCCATTAATGGCCAAAGTACCAGTGAAGTTCGAAACGCCTTTCAAATCTTAAGGTAATTATTAATATTCTCTGAACAATAACAAATATTAAGTAGAAACATACAGTTAGGAAGTTTGTGAAAAGGGTGACCAGGAAAATTGACAATGAAAGCTCCTGGTCTTTTTGTTGGGATAGCAACACCACTAACATTGCAAGTTAGGCCATCAGGTTCCAACAGATTCCCAGCGTTGAATATGTCGACCTCTCCTTTTTTATTTAGGGTATCTGAAAGAGAATAATTTATATTTATACCTTAAGCACCTTCCAGCATGATGCAAACGACGTCGTTTCAACCATCGAACAACGTTCAAAAAACGTTCAAGCGACGTTCAAACAATGTTGTAAAGTCTTCCATATAACGTGCAAACGTCATCTTACGGTGTGCCTGTTGAGTGTGCGTTGCATTGCGTCAATATGCAGTTCATTGCGTCAATATTATATGGAACTTAAAACTGACGTTTGTGAATAAACATACTTACAAGTGGTAGTTGTACAAACCAAATCTTTCTGAAAGGTACTTTTTGGAATATAGCTGCTGTAAACCTGAAATACGAAACACGTTACATTCTCACCAATATCATGGGAAAATCTAGTGACAAGAAAAAAAAGCATTGGTTCAAAAACGTTAACATTGAAGTTAAAACCTGGTGCCGAGTGGAGCTAAAAACTACGATTACGAACGATTATCTTATTCGGCATGGCTTTTAATCGTTAGTTACGATAGATTTTGTAGTGGGGATCTGTCATTATCCAATCGTTATCCAATCGTTGTGTAATCGTTTTGTAATCGTAGATTACTAACGAAATTGTAATGATTAAAAATAAATTCATGTGGGTACATCAACAGGTAATTGCAATGCATTGGTCTCATCATATTGGAAAAGTCCACTGTAGTTAGTTGCTCAAAGGATTTTTTCCTGCGTAAAGCACTCCTATAAAATGGAGAGAAAAAAATCCTTACAGCGAAAAAGCATATTTTTTAGAAAGAATAATTTTATTATCCCTGATAACTAATCAGCAACCATCTGTTGCTCTATCATCACAAAAACCTCCTCTATTATTAGCCAGTCACCAACACATTTTTGCCTATATACACAAATCTAGTAAAAGTGGAGATATATTATTGATAAATTTTTGGAACGTATATTGAGGAATAGAAGCGACAACGTTTCTAGAATAAAACTGTATTTGCATCCTTATCATGATGATTATTTTGATAAAAACGATCATCATCTCTTAGGACATTTCGGATACATAAAGGCTTAAGCAACACGAGATAACGACTTGTAGTGTAATGTTTGAGATCACCTTTTTTAAACGTAAAAGCTCCCATCGGGCGTGACTTACAGAACAAATAAAAGGAGAATAAGATGTGTAAAGCATCAGATATGAAAAGAAAATGAACAGATCACTCTTGAAGAATTTAACAAGCAGAAATGAATCCAATTTTTCATTAGACCTTCCGTGTCAATTAGTACCCACTTCTAATCCAGTTTCTAAATAAAGCGTACACCCTATAACACGCTATAAATAATGGACACATACTACATGTACAAATTACAGTCAAATTTCTAGCTATAAATTGCACATCTTTTTATGCACTAACGCTGTTCGTTTCATAAAGATTACACTATAAGTTATTTGACACCAGCTGCAGTTTAAATTAATCTTTTAAAAGTTTCAATTGCGTATCAATTCCTTACCTCATAGAATCTGCCCATATACCTCTTAATCTCTAACTTATCAACAGTTTCGACGTGTGGCAACAAAAAACCTTGGCATGGACAAATGAGAAACACTACCAACAAATTAATTGCATTCTTCATCTTTAACGCGACTAATGCCACTATCTTAACATAACAGGGAATACTATTTCGAATAATGTTAACGTAATTGATTTTCGCCAATGACGGCTTCAGTGACTTAGTTTTCAAACAATAAGATATTTTTGAAATAAAATACTTAAACATCAATGCCAGTAGCTTTATATGAGACATTGTTTCATTAGATAAATGCTCCCATCATACGCCTCTACACACCCCAAATGGAATGACTTGTGGATAACAAAGGAAGGTAATTAATTAAAAATCAAAAGAAAATTAAAACCAAAAACACCTTCAAAGGAATCGGTAAATACTATTAAACATATGGATTATCCATTTAAATTTTAGTTTTATGATATTGTACCAGTCACTTATTTAAAAATAGAAACACCGAATCGCGGTTGATTCGGAATTCGACTTATTGAAGTTTTATCGCTGTTACTTAAATTTCCAAGACAAATATCTTTAATAACTTTTCTTCGTAAACATTTTTGTGACTACTTTTTGGCGTCCAAATTTCCCTGAAAAAAGAATGAAATCCTTTGGTGAACACGTTCTGATAGGCGATTCCTTCACCATTTTTGTTTTCTTGAGTTTTCTTTCACTGTTTGATTGAATTGTGAATATAAAATTTCTCATTTCTCATTAAAATTTCTCACAAGATGAGAAATAAAAAGCGCGAAATATTGTTTCCTTTTAAGACAGACCTTTTTATTAAGCATGTCGTTTTCCTTGATAGCAGACTTAAGCTAAAAACCCACTATGTAATTCTTTCACGCTATGCAATTTTTAAATAGCTCTTGCTATGAATGCCCTCGTAATAAACTCAGAAGCAGGCTGTAGAACAGATTTCAAATTATAATATAATAAAATAATAATAAAATAATAATAAAATTATAATAAAAAAAATAAAAAATAGTAGCCTTGAATAACGTTTTTTGGCACAAGCACACCATGATCATTTCCATTAAAAATTCACTGTTTCCTTACATCTTGTCGAATAAAAAAGTAAAAAATCGAAGAACTTCGTTTCATCCATTTTATTCTATATTTCAATATATCAAATAGAAAATATAACATACAGAAATAAATCATTCAAGTTTTTGATTCGTTAGTTTAAGTCTCTGAAGCATAATTCTATACATCAAGCGTCACTTCTGGTTCTTGCGAATAATAATCTTTCATCATCAATACCTTTCTTTGTGAAATTGATATGCAACATTTTAATACAACATTCTACTCACGACTATTGACATTATGATAAAAAATCATTAAATTTGACTCAAGCATACCATTTGTAAGGTCTTCACTACTCCACTTATCAAACGTTAATTGTTGTGACACCCACCATCACCAAGGTGTGATACCAACGCAAATATCAGATAACGCAAGAAGTTGATTGGGAATGTTTAGAAATGTTTTTTCTAAGTTTGGATTGTCAAATTCCATACATAACAGAAATTTTAGGTTGTCACATTTGAGGCTGACTTCATTGCAAATAATAGCTGTATTACATTTACAGCAATAATGCAGTTTTTCCAAACTGAAGAGCAACTAGAAACACATAGGCTTTAACGATTTCCGCATCAGTCTTGAAGAAAACCGATTAAGTTCAAAATACTTTATAGCCAGGAGACCCATTAACTTTTTGCTTGCTAACTCAAACGAGCCACAGGCGAGTAGCTGGGTACAACCGCGTTGAGTAAGCAAAGAGCTGATGGGGAGTAGCTGGGTACAACCGCGTTTAGTAAGCAAAGAACTGATGGGTTTCCTGGCTAACTACTTTAGGACCAGATTTTTTTGTGAATACAAAGTTTTGCTAACAAAGCAATGTTCGCAGCTATAAAGACATTTTTTGAATTAAGGTGGGTGGTTATTAGAAGATAGCATGGCTTATAAGAGGGGGAGGGCGCTAAAGGAGAAAATAGTGTGCAAAAATGAAATGTTTCTTTCAGTAATCAATTATTAGCGTACAGATATTGACCGCTGCTTAACTCACTATGAACATCTAATAATACCACTTTTACTTAAAAAAATATTTGGTTTTCAGCAAATTAATTAATTAATCTGTTTTCTACTCTTAATTAGTCTTTTTGTAACATATGGCCTAAAGCAGATGATTAAAGATCAAGGTTATTTATCGAATTTGACAAGTTTGATGTGTGTCAGAAGATTTTAATTCAATTTATTGGATTCAACAATTTCAACATTTGAAAAGTTCAACTCCTTTTATTTGTGGAAAGTAACGACAGAACATTTCTGACACACTGGTTTTTAAGTTTTTTCACACCAGGTACACGTTAACTTTCATTTTCTTCTCTTTACTAGTCTGCTCTCAAGTACTATCAATCTACTCTATAAACATAATATCAATTTCTTCCATCATCATGCATAAATGCTCTTCTCTTGCTTTGATTCCAATAAGAGTAATATTTCTTCGAGAAAAAAAGATTCTCTTATACATCATAGCAAGACTACATATTAACAGGAGATGCACCTGCATTTTAAATGATCTAAGCACACAATCAATAGTATCATCCTTAGCTATTTTCAAAGCTATGCTTGAACAGTACAAATGTGACATCATAAACATGGCTAAAAGACAACAATTACGTCCTGGAACAAGTGCGTATTTCTGGATATAACTTCGAGTTTGTATATTAAGCAGAGAGACGTGGTGGAGGAGTCGGCGTATACATTTGGGAACGCAAAGATATTCGAAGATATCCGAAAAATAGATGAATTCATCGAACATATGTGGCTGGAAGTCAATAACAACAACAGTAAAGAATCGTCCCTAATCTCTGTCCTGTATCAACCCAGTTCTCAAGACAACGATATAAACGAATCGATTGACAAACTTCACAAAGTACTATCATTCGCAACTTCCAAATGATCAGGTCCTATCCTTATCGCTGGTTATACCAACATCGACCTCCTTAAAACTGATACTATCAGCCAACGTTACTTAGAGCTACTCTCAAATTATGACATGAAAAACCATATTACCAAATCGACTAGATCTGGAAGAAACCTAATAGATAATATTATCTCGAACACTGACACCGTTATCACACAGGGCGTCTTACCATGCGATGAAATCAGTGACCACGATGCCCCCTACGTTTTAACGAAAATGAACAAACCACAATACCAACCTCGCTGAAAATATATTCGTGTTGAAAAACATTTAGATAAGAATAACTTCAAAGACGACATATCCAAGCTACTCTTTACAACAGTTTATGCAGTTTATGACCCTGGAGAGCAACTTGATATTTTCAATTCCCTGTTTTGTGATACCTTAGAACTCCATACACCAACTAAACTTGTAAAAATAACTCGTCCGCCAGCGCCATGGCTGTAGGCCCTCTCGATTACAGATCTTCAACAACGTCGTAATGAATTGAGGAAAAAAGCTCAGCAAACGCAGTCAGATTCTGATTGGGTAAAATTTAGAAATTTCCGAAACCAGCTAAAGAAAACCATAAAATCAGCTTAAACAACATTCTTAATAAACGCCCATTCATCTAAGAGACCAAAGAAAGTCTGGCATACAGTAAATTGAATACTACATTTAAACGCAAAAATCATTTCAGAATAACTCAATTAGTTAAACAAACATTTCACCACCACCATCCCGAGACTGCTGAAGTGTTATGCTACCCCAAAACGTGAACTGTACCATCTCATTAATGGTCTCCAGGATCACGAAAATAAATTTGAATTGCAACCTATCACCTACGAAGAAGTGTACAGAGCAATAATATCCTTCGAAAAGACTCGAACTGTATGCCATATTATAAATTCATGTATCCATTATCATGTGTTTACATACCAATGGAAGATGTATCGAATAAATCCTATACCAAAACTGAACACACCTTCCAGCGTTAGTGATTATCGGCCAATATCCATCTCACCGATTTTATTGAAGGTGTATGAACCGATCATCTTAAACTAGGTTCTTACTTAAATAGAATCCCGTCGTCTCTTCGCTGAACAACAGTCTGGTTTCTGCAAAGGTCACTCGACAATCACTACACTCATCAAACTAAAAGATGATATTCTGAAAGTAATAAACAAGGGTGAAATCACACTGTCAATAATGTCAGATTATTCGAAAGCTTTCGGCACAGTTAATTATAAGACACTCCTGCAACATCTTCATATTTTCCATATTGGCAAGAATACACTGCACATATTTTTGAGCTATCTCTCACACCGCAAACAATCTTTACTAATTCACGATCAACAATCTGAATGCCTTGACGTCACACATGGTGTACCACAAGGAAGCATAATAGATCCGATCCAATTCAATATTTACGTAGCCGAAATGAAAGCACTTACATCATGATCCTGTCTTAAATGCACAGATGATATCAGCCTGCTTTATCAATGCCACCCTCATCAACTACTTGAGTAGAGTGAAAAGTTCAATGCTGAACTCAGAAATCAAATTGATTGGTCATGAAACAACAACCTTATATTCAACTCAAAGGAGGTTGCGCATGTGAATATTGCTATGAATTGAATTACTCGTCCGCAAGAAAAGTTAACAGGTTTATGATTGCGCGAATACTTGTTTACGAACGAGGTCCCTCCAATATAAACATGGGAAATAATTTCAAAATTTGTCTGGGTCATTCAGGGTAATTTTCAGTGTAATTGTAATTATATAATTCATACAATATCAAGAACAGGGACAGGAAAAACATGTTTTATTTATTAGGAGAAATCATTGTCATTTTCACACAGTAAAAAGTTATCAATTTTAGAATTTAGTACTAACGGAGATCTAAAGTACAACCCACCAAATCAGAAAATCTGCCAGTACATTTACAGTACATAAACATACATACTGCAAGGCAAGGCTTTATCCTCTCGTTATTCCAAAAGTATTCTTAAAACATTTTTATTTTGAATTGAAGGTAAACTGATTATAAAATTGTTCCATTATGTATCTATTCGAATTTGATTCGAATTCTGAAAGAATAATACTCATGGGATAAGTACTGTATCGATCAATTATCATACGGATGGTATAGCACGCACATATTCGATAACAAATGTCCGCAATCTATCTGTTACTATTTTAAATAGGGATAAAACAGCCGTAAACAGCAGTAAACTCCGTGTGGGAATTCATAAAATTGTTTATATGAAAATAGAAGTAAGAGTTGAATTTGCAACTTATTGATATATTATATTTGTTTAATAAAAACATGTTAATTAGTAACTGGCTGGCTCTATAGAATATAACCAGCAGTATCACAATGTGGCTCTTAAAATAAATATACTGAGCGCGGAGTTAATAAAGCAGGCTTAACGCCCGCAAGTCAGTGGTAAGATAATAGTAGAAGGTAAAAATCCATGTTATTGAGCGATACCAGAACCGGTAAAATATTTAAGGAGCTGCTCTACTAAGGGGCCCTAGTACATATTAGTACATACATATAGAAAAAGTACCTTAACAAGGAAACTTTTCCACCCATCAATGTTTCGTTCTGTTCATATGAAAAACAATTTTCGGGTAGGCGAGGAAATGACATGTACATGTATGACATGGTATAAGAACAATAGAATTAATTAATAAATAGGCATTGTTGTAAACACTACCGATTTTTCTCCTGGCTGGTTAGTCATCAATGTTGTTTGCTATATGCCAAATTTGTTTGACATACCTTATTACACGAAATTAACGCGAGTATCCAAATCACACGGAGGAAATTAACATGATCATTACATAAAGTGAATAACGAATTTGGTCTTTAAAATGAGTGGTAATTAATGCGAATTTCTGCTGGATTGTAGATTCCGATCAAGGTGTATGTCATATAGGATGCAGCAGAAAAATAGTCAATTTTAGCCACTAAAGTGAAAGAGGACAAATATTTACTCACAGAAAAGTATGAAAAACGATTTAATAAGAAGATGTAACAACCTAGCATTTATTTCAGTGATTTTGAAAACTCGCATGAAAACATTAAGAGTGTATAAAATTTAAGAGGGTTTATTTAACGCCATGCATTTAATAAAAGGTGATGAATTTACGCAGAGCTGAAATTAACGTGGTTTTAATTTATTTTATTTTATTTTAATTTATTTCTAAAATATTTACACAAGATATTCGTTTCAGTAGATACATTTTACAATGTCAAAGCTACTGCTTTCCAAACTATTTTGATTGAAAGTTCTCGTTCATTGTTGGTGTTGAGTCAAGGTGAACACCGAAGTACATGTAAGACGTTGTTTGGTTTAAGATCGTTCCGTTAATTTTGATCTCTAGTGGTGAGGCATTTTTGACTCGCGGTTTTATACCAAAAATCATAATTTCATTTTTGCCTTGGTCAGCCAATTTGATATCTCGAGGATGTCAGCATTTATATTTTTCTGAATCACATATGTGTGTTTTCCAGTGGTGTAGATTACAGTGTCGAACGTATATTTTATGACTGTGCAGTGACTTAATGTCAATGTCTAAATGAAGGAGAAATAACGTGTGACCAAGAATTGATCCCTGAGGGACTCCTCTGTACACGGGGAACCCGTTCGATAAGCAGCCATCACAAAACACGTGCTGTTTCCGATTAAAAATATAATAGCTACGAATGGCCTACTGTATCAAACGGATTGCATTAGTCTAAAATTACTCCACGTTCTTTCGGATATTGTCTATAAGGAGGGTACAAGCTGGTTCCGTTGATCTGCGCGGACGAAAATCAAACTAATTGGATTTTAAAAGCCAGGGTAATCCGTTAGATAATATATCCCTATAATTTAGCACCAAATTTCAATAAAGGCTAGTCTTTCAAATAATAATCATTAAACAGATCTAGACATACTTTTCCCATATACTGTCTTCTTCTTAGCCTTTTGGCACGACGCTCATCCACTCCCACTGGATCGATCACTTTCTGCAATTCAGCTTCCACCTTCCTGCACAGGAATATCAGGATTTCTCTTTTTTTTATATTCCTATACACAAGTTTCAATTACAGGAATTTCCCTTAACAATAAACCTCAACTGCTACATTGAATATCATGTACAACTTTCAGTTTATGGTGCATATTCCTGTACCGCTCGTGTTAATTTCTTTCTAAAATGGTATTCAAATCAAACCTCAATGATTCCATATAAATGATTGAAAGAGCAATTGGATTTTTGACGAAACAAACAAGCCTTGGTCCCTTCACATAGAAAAAATCAAATCACATTTGATAAATAAGAGGATATATTATTTATCCTATTAAAGCGAACAAAAAACTCAAATAATTTGCAAGTAAAATATATCGGAATATTAATTTGTTTACGAGTTGTTTACTTAGATAATTCATGAAATTCAGTTCATTTGAAAACCCGAGGTAGCTATGTAGAGTGATCTCAGGAAAAAACAGGATTTGTCCTTGTAGCTTATAAGATCAAAAATCGTCACCTTTTATTCTTTTTTATTTGTTTTGAATTCTTTTTCGCCAACATCTGCAAGTTATTGCGTTTCAAGGAACTAACATTCATCAGCCTTATTTTTAACATACCTGAATGTGCACGAGGTTGCATCATGCTTTGGCTTTTGCAGATAATACTTTCTATTGGCTGACTTCTTAAGACGCTGATTCATATGTGAGTCAAATTGATATAATGTTTAGCATGCAAACAAAATCCCTTTAAGTGAAAGCATCAAAGGCTTTCTTACGTACTATGTGTCAATTATAAATGCATAGGTCGTTTGTAAATTTAAAAAAAATAGAGTGGGCGTTTATTAGAGAAGGCTGTTCCTCTCTTTTCCTCATCGAAAAACTTGAGTTGGTGTTCAGTCCTTGTAGTCAAGCACCAGTTAACTAAAGGAGCGTTTATGAAATTCATAATCTCATTTGAGGTTTTGCAGTACGTTTCAATGTTCCTTCTTTCTTTCTTTCTTTAACCATAGAAATGCTAATGACATCGATATAAAGATTTGAACTTAGGAATCTGCAGAGAACAGTTAGACACGCACCTGAAATTTTTGTACATCGCAGTTTCTTAGATACAATAAGAAATGATCATAGTTCATTGAGTCTGACGTGGTGTATTTCTATTCAACCAACCAGAATTCGTCATGATTGATGACATTATTAAACAACACAATCATGTAAAAGAAAGGTATATAAAAAACGTAATTCAAATTACTTGATCTAGTATGCATCTAAATTCCAGTTACTTGCGACGTTGAATAGCAAAAAATATATAACAATAAAAAGTTTTAAAAGCTATTCGGTTTACGCCATCTTCAGTAAAACAATAATGGTATGCATCTCTTCCTAATATATAAAAGCAATTTAAAAGTAATGGAGGAGCTATTAATTTCGGATTTTTAATAAATTTCAATCTTTAAATTAGTTTTTTTCTCAAGACAGATTGTGTGTGTGTGGTTAAAAAATTTGTGCTACCGCTTTCGTTGGTGTTTTTTCTTTGAATGACAGGTTTGAGATTTAAACAGTATTTTTAAAACTTAATTTTGCAGTTGCTGTTAATTTTTTATGTTGTTGTTGTGTTGTTCTTGTTGCTGTTGCTGTTGTCAGTAGATAAGCAAGTAAATAAATATTGTCGGTTGGGATTTCCAACTCATGGATTTAAGTAGGGTTCTCTTTTCTTCATAGTAACATAACTTAATAGATATCGAAATTCTTAAAATTGTATTTCCATATTGTTTGAATTTTTTATCATTCCCGAGGAGTCTCTTTACCTTGAAGTTTTTAGACTTCCTAGTTTTAATTGGAATCAAGTTAAATTATTAAAATAAAACATTTGAAGAATGGAACGAATACTACAAATAAATGAAGCCATAGTTATGTGTAACGAACTGTTTGGCCCAAAAGATTCTTTTTAAAATTTCGATTTTACTATTTGCTCGGCAACTAAAAAGGTGTTATTTAATCTATTGTTTTCTGATCTTATATATTGTAGGCGACACAATGTAACATAGGTACGTTTCTCAACGTACGTGTTATATCGTTTCTCGATATCACCGTACATTTTAAACATCACCGAAACGTTAGAAAAATCTAACTCACAGATAGCTCACTTACAAAGTCATGTAATAAAAATGTGACATAGCTAATGCAAGTTCTTCTTTTTTACCTAAACATAATATGTCTCGTAAAATCTGTTAAATAAATACAAGAAATTTAAAATTACCTTTATTAGCGCAGTGTCAGGAATCAATCAACTCTGAAATAAGCTTTAATGGAAATGTCGTTCCATGGTATCTGTTGAATAATGAAAGATTAAAATACAAATAAAGTGGATTCCCGACTAATTATAAATTTTTCATCATCGCCATATCGTCAAATGTAGTGCAAACTAACAACCATAAATGGTACATTTATTTAAATTTCTTCAAGCTTCCAGGAGCTTTTAAAACAAACGTTTCCAAACATTTAGATCAAGCTTTTCTTTGATTTTGTCATCAATGCCCCCTGCAGATCTAGAGCTATGTCGTGTGAAAAATAATGTAAGCTATTAAAACATAAAAGAGAAACGTTCAAATAAGCCCATTGTGAAACAGACTGAAATCAGTGGCTCATCTACCTATTTTGATATACCCAGGCTCTGCCGCTGATACGTACATTAACATACACATTAGTGATAATGCAGCCACAAAAAAGTCACCTCACTACTACCTTGTCAGTTTATTGTAGCACTAGTTTAGCTTACGCCATAATATTTTATGAACCTTCTTTTTAACAAGAATAAATACACAATACCTAATGAACATTTAGAGAGCATCACAGCAAAATGAATCCAATGCACATCGCCTACTACAATCCACATATTACGTAGAGATTAACATTGGATTTTAGTAACAGTAAAACACTTTCCAAGATACTTTGATATAGTTTAATTAGTATTTTTCACTATTCAGGACATTTTATTTCCCACAGTGAGTTTCAAAACAAATAGAATTATCCCCACCTTGTACTGTTCTCAAGAACAATTAAAATCACATTTTCTCTATCTCCAAAATGTTCATTACTCATATTGATCACTCTTTATTCGAAAGAAAATTTTAAAACTACTATTATTATTGTAGATATTTCATTAAAAATGAAATCCTCGTGCAGCCTTAAACATAGTAAACTGATTTCAAAATTTTGAAGATCACACTGATTCACCTGTCCAGAAATATACACTGTTTAGTAATTAATAATATTTTTTTTACTTTAGTTTCAATAGAGCGAATGTATACGATGATGATCTATCATGTGTTCGTGTTATCAGTTCAGCATTTTCTACCGGTGTCTATTCTTTAAATGTGTTTGAACGTAGCTTCTTCGTATCAGTTAATTTTGACTAATATGCCGAAAGGTGTAGCTAGTAGTTCATTTGGTATTTCATTGTAGTGCGTGGATTGTTATTATTAAGGTTTGCCTTTAGGAAAACGAAAGTAGCTAGATCATACTTATATTGCTTTGATAGTATTTGATTGATATCTTTCTGATTTCGAATATTAGAAAACTGAATATTATAGATAGCCGCCAAGGCGGCGTCGCTCGCCGCCCATATTCAACCTGCATTCTCTCCGGAAACTAAATTAAGAATTTTTCCCAACAACCTTTTTTTCTTCTCAGCTGAAGAAACAAGTTGGAGAGAGGTCTGTATGAAGCTAATTACCTTCATGAAATTGTGAGAAAATATGCAGGTCCAATCTGATGTTTTAGAATAGCTATTTAGAATGAAAAAATAAAAAATCTTGATTGCATAGATTGAAAAAATAATTTATGTGTGATCTTGCGTTGCTGACTCCCCGATCTTTCTCACTACTCGCGTCTACCATTTTGCCTGACAGACAAACAAACAGACAGACAAACAAACAAACAGAGAATCGGATATTAATATATAGGAAGAATGTAATACAAGAAGAGAGTGAAAATGATGGTTATAAACATATTTAGATGGTTTTTAAATCATTATGCACAAATGGAGTTTTGGGTTCTGAACATTTCCACAATTCATAGCAGAATAAATATCAGTTTGAAAGTAAGAAATGTCAGAAGGTATTATTGTTTTTGTTTGCTTTAGTTAAATAGGGAAATGTGAAGGTATCTTCTTATATTTCAGAAGTTTAATCGTGGTTAGATAAGAGAAGACATTGGTTAGGTAGGAGTATACGTTGTATTGTCTTTTTTCTAAATCTCTGAACATTGGAATTTTAGCTTTTAGTTCAACTGTACAACTTTCGAAATCTCTAAATAGCCTAAATAATAGCACTGAAAAATAGGGATAATAGCATTCTTTGAATGATCGATTCAAAATATTTATACACCAATTACCGTTTTTCCTCTAATAAACGCCGCGGCGTTTATTACAAATGGCAGATTTTAGATGCGGCGTATAATAGAGGGCGGCGTTCTTTAGAGGGCGGCGTTTATTTCAAAATGAAAAAATGACATAAAAATAGACTTTAAACCACAATGTTTTCTTTTCCTAAAAAGCGTAACAAAAGATAAAAATGTTTTATGCAAAAGATGTTAAGAAAGAATATCAACATCACTGTCGCCGTCAGAATCCTCTTCTATGATATGAAAGCTTTCATAGCTTTCGCTAATGTCAGAATCCAAAATTTGAAATGGATTTTCAGCAGATCGATCTTCATCCAATGCTTTCGTTGCATGCTTCAATAAATCAGCTCCAGTTGAACATGACGAATCTTTTTTGAAACAATAGATTTGCTCATTTTCTGATCCATCCGTAGCTAAGTTTAAAGCACATGACTTGAAAGACTTGATAATTATCTGACTGCTCAATCCATTCCACGCTTCTAAGACCCATTGTACAAGTTTTCGTCGGGGTGGGGGTTTCTGATTTCCCCCTTTTGTAAACTGCTGTACGCCTTCCACCATCCATTCATTATAAAGATCTATCATCCGACTCTTGAAGGGCTTGTTCCATGATACATCTGGCGCCTGTATGTATTTTGTGCAACCCCCTGGAATTATGACATTTTCAATTTTTCCTTTCGACAATACTCGCTTAACAGAGTCCATGATGTGGCACTCAAAAGAATCCAAAACCAAAAGTCGCCGGTTGAAAGAAAATGTGCCCAAAATTGTTTCAACAAAGTGTAATGTGAGTTCCTCATTCATCCATGCATTTTTTGATGACACAACAACACATTTATTTCTAAATTCAGTGTTAAGTTCTTTACATTCTCGCTTTGCACCACCAAAGACAATAAATGGTTTCAATTTAGTCCCATCAGCTTTCGCTGTCAAACAAACAGAAATTCTGACTTTTTCATGGCCAGTTGACTTCAGCATTACTTCCCGTTCACCACGTCGCTCTACAGTTGTTGGTGCAGCCATATCCGCCCATACAGCTGTTTCATCCATTGCAATTATAGAGCTTGCATTGAATTTGTACTTTCTTGACATTCGCCGGACATGGATCATATATTGTACTAGTCTATCAACAAGGAATGCTGGATCTTTTTGGATTGTTGTTGTTCTGCGCCGCAATGAAAGGCAATTTCGTTTCATAAACTTCTCTAACCAGCCACGGCTAGCCTGGAAACTATCTTTTGCAACATTATCCTTCCCAACACTTTCATCATGGATGGCCTTCGCTTTTCTCATAATTAGTTTTCGAGAAACACGTAAAGAATTTGCTCTTCGTTCATGTACCCATTCGAGTAGGTCTTCCTCTAAGTCGACATTTTTGATTTTACATCCTCCTCCTTCCAGTTTCATTCTTTTTGCTCCTCCTTGTTTCAGCTTATCCGCATTAGCTTTCCATTCTCTCACTCTCTTTTCATCAACCCTGTATTTTCTTGCTGCTTCACGATTATTATAACGCTCTGCGTAATCAATAACTGTGGACTTAAACTCAAAAGTAAAACTTCGCCTTTTTTCCCCTTTATGGGATATAGATTGTTTGTGCACTTCTTCGTTTGGCATTTTTTCTGCTCCGTCACCACACAACTCTGATGAAATAAACTATGAAGACAAAATCTGTCCGTGTATGAGACAAGCTGCAGCTGGCTTTGTTCACACCTTATGATGAAGATTTATCACACCTTCATTCCTTTAAAATTGAATAACCAATTAAAGAAGTTTCAGAGTTCAAAGAACGGTTTTCCTTTCGGTTTTCATTTCATGCACATCATTCTTAATTAAATCACGTTTTCCGAAGCGCTTTCACTCAAATAAGAAACGTTTTTTAACAGATTACGAAGAGTGATTTCAGTAAAAATGGCTCGAGCGATTCCAGTACAATTTGAAGTGTATTTCAATGTAAGATTTTTTTCCAATATCCGTGGCCATCATGTTTACAAAAACGTATGGACACCTGAAATTGGAGAGTCTTTGGTTTGTAAACGCGATGAGCGGTTGGAGGCCAAAGAGTTGGATGAGTATGCGATTGGAACGTACAAGAAGATATCAGACGAGGAAATTTTAGTCGGACATGTACCAATAGAACTGTCCAAACTAATAGCATTATTTATTGAAGCTGATGATAATCACGTGTGCGCAATCGTAAATGGTAAAAGGATACGAGAAGTTGGCTTGAGTGTTCCTGCACAATTCAACTGTTACACATCAAGTAAAGTTCATGCAAAAATTCTTCATGAGGAACTGTTGAAGAGGAAAAAACAATATTCGTTTTTATCTTTAGTTGTGGAAGAATTTGTCGATAGAAAACAAGTCAAACTCATATAAACTGTTTGTTATTGCTTTTTTAGTCAGTTTTCTAATAAACGCCGCTTTCTAAGGTGCGGCGTTTATTAGAGGGCGGCGTTCTTTAGAGGGCGGCGTTTATTACGAATGTTGAAATACAGGTGCGGCGTTTGTTAGAGGGCGGCGTTTATCAGAGGCCAGCGTTTATTAGAGGAAATACGGTATGTGATAAATATGATATAATTCCAACATGGAGAATCACAACAATTTTTGTATATACACAGACTTATCATTGCAGTATTGTGTGTAAAAACAATTTATGGAGAAAAACTGTAGAATGTTTTTACATGCTACACTAGGTTCTTACTAACTTCTTTTTCGCCGTAACGTTACGGCATACGAATTATTTTAAAAACTTGTTTTTCACCTTCATTTGCCCGTTTTGTGTTATACTTTCAACTGTAGCCATTACTGCTAAATGAAAACGAGTCCTAAGGCTGTAGATTGTAAATTTGATATTTTTAACTATAAGAAACGTTTACCTTATATATTTTAAAGTACACTTGCGATTTATGATTTTAAGTACGTTATTTGATTTATGTTTAGTGGAAGAAAGGGGTACAGGAGGGAAACCACTGAATATCTTTCATTTTTACTCTTCATTGATTACATCTGTCTAACAGTACCGTTACTTAACAAAAGCACGTAGATAAAATACAGTAAATTTCCGTGACGAACATTGTCTTACCTCGGGTTCTCATTGGTTAATATGATCTTTTAACTCAAAATACTTTAATATAGATTGACATGTCAATTTCTATTGAAATCGACATGTATATACAATAGAGTGCCAATCATAGGCAGCATTTTTAATAGACGTCCACTGAATGTCAATTCAAAATACGACTTCACCTAGTATACAAATTTTTGTGTTTAACCTTATTCATACCTTGTTTTTTCCCATAACCTTTTAAGTATTAGTTAGAACTTCAGACGTTTTTTAGTAAAAAACATTTTTAAGTGTTTTTAACAGCTATATGTTGCTTGTTATTATATAAATTTTATTTTCGATGTCTTTATAAGTATTATTTCAATACTAAGCAATTATAAATAAGTTATAACTCATTCCACAGCCCCCTTCCCCACGTACGGAGGAGCCCCTAATGGGCTAGTGTCATCATAAGTTTTGACTCCCCGTAAAAAATGACTCCCTAGTCATTATAATCTAGTGTAAAGTAACTTCCAGTCATTATTAACTGGTGAACTATGACTCCCCACCGTTGTTTTAATCTAGTGAACTAACACTACCTAGAGTTATTATTTCCGAGGAAAAACTAACTCCCCCAGTGGATTTTGACTTCCCTTTCTAATGTCAAAAAAGGAAAAATATAATGTTATATGAACACACTTTATAAGAATATTCACGCTCAGAATGATCAAAACTTTAAGAATATTGTAAGAATATAGCTCAGGCTCGGTTCATCTTAGAATAAAAATAACTTTTAGTTATTAAAAAGAAGACTATGTGGGGGTTGAGGACATAGAGGTGATTTTAAAGGACTTAGGTTAAATTAATGCAAAATACTCTGTTTATTGTACATATGACATATATCTTCTTATACTAATACTAAATCTTGCTTTTTTCTTACCTAACTTTTAAAGAAAGAACGTTAGGTAAAATTTCTCGGGAAGTTCGTCAATGGATGTATGTTTTTCCGTATTAGTATAGGGAGAATCTCCCATTAGGGGAATTTCTAGCTCCATCTTACGGGTTTTTATTACTTCATGGAGTGTTGTGCCTAAAGGAAGACATCATAAAGGCATCCGGAGGAGAACGCAATGCAATGTTTTTTTTGCGGTCGAAAGTTCATCAAATTTTCTCAACGTTCATTTCTTAATGAGAATGAAGACGCTGTGTGTATAATTTTTTGTTTTTATTTTAATTTTTTATTCAACGCTGTAAGTTCAGTAATAAAGAATAACCACATTGATAAGTATCAGTAACTATTCTATCCGACGAGATAGTCGATGTAGACCTGTTATGTGTTCGTGTTATCAGTTTATCATTTTCTACCGATGTCTATTTTTTTGATGTGTTTGAACGTAGCTTTTTCGTATCAGTTAGTTTTGACTACTATGCCGAAATGTGTAGCTAGCAGTTTATTTGGTATTTCATTGTAGTGTGTGGATTGTTATTATTAAGGTAAACGAAGGTAGCAAGATCGTTATTATATTGTTTTGATAGTATTTGAATGATATCTTTTTTTTTAGATTATAAACATGAATAGTATAAATGATTGTAATGCAAGAAGAGAGTGATTACATACATATTTACATGCTTTTTGTATCATGTTGCACAAGTGGAGTTTTGTGTTTTGACATTTCCACAATTCATAGCAGAATAAAGAATTGAAAGATAAAAACGTCTGAGAAGGTATTGTTTTTGTTAGCTTTAGTTAATAGGGAAATGTGAAGGTATTTTCTTATATTTCAGAAGTTTAATCGTGGTTAGATAAGAGTATACATTGTTAGGTAGGAGTATACTGTCTATTGTTTCTAAAAATAGCATTCTTAGGATTTATGGTGCCACACCAAAAATCAATTTGAGGCTAGAGATGCAATAATATTATGGCTGATCGTAAAAAATGTAAACAAAACACAACAATCACGTGATTCATGTCGTAGCCCCTTTAAATGATCGATCCAAAATATTTATACAACAATTTTGTATTAAATATGATATAATTCCAACATGGAACAATTTTGTAAATACACAGACTTATCATGGCAGTATTGCGTGTAAAAACAATTTATGGAGAAAAACTGTAAAATGTTTTTACACGCTACACTAGTACATACATAATAGATATACTTCTTTTGTTGTTTAATAAACGAAACGACCATCTTTAACTTCCTTATATATCTTCCTTTCAGTTTCCTCTGGTCTATTATTACTAAGTTTCCCATTCCAGTAAATAAGAATATATTAAGAATATCCGAGGCTCAAAATTGTAGGTTTTCTTAAGAATATTGAGCCTCGCGCAAATTTTTAACATTCTTATAAAAAAAGAAGAGTGTATTTTTGTGAATATATGAGGAATGAAAAAGGAAACAAAGCTATGACAAAATTATAATATAATAATTTCTATGATTTTAAATGTTTCAAAGTTTGATGTGGCATCTTTCATCGCTAATATTCTTAGCAACTTCTCTAACAAAAGATGTTGTCTTTCTTTCAATTCCAAACCATCGAATGTTTCAAATAAAATTACAATGACTTCATTGGGAATATCTTATCCAATTTAAATCATCCAGCGGAATGCATATTGCATTCATCATTAATCTTCTCTTATGTTCAAAACAAACTTGTAATAGTTATGTTTTTGATTCTTTTCTGTTCGTTATAATATACATTCACACATTACGAACAGCCTGTTTAACTTGTTCGGTAAAGCGGGACTAATCAAAGGTTCCTGCTGGATTAATTATCTCTCTTATCTGCATCATCTTCACTGGTTGATCGGAGATTGAAAATGATCTCCACGGTGGGTTGTAATATATCACAGATGGAAAGGTAACTGGCGGAAAGGAAATAGTTGTATAAAACTAACCATCCTAAATGAAAAAGAGCCAAAAGTTGCAACTCGATTTTCTTTTTCTTTTATAAACTCATTTGATAGCCTTCGGAATATATTTTCAATGTCAGCAGATTCCCTGTAATAGAATCTTAACACGATGTAGAACGTATAAACTTTCCCTCCGATTTTCAATTTGTTGCTGGTGCCACAATTTCGCCAATTTCATTACTTCCTCAATCATCATATTTATATGTCGTTTTTTTAGTCATTGATTTTAGGAATAGAATAATAGTGAAAAACTTTGGATCAATGTTGTTCAGTAAGCAGGTAGAAGTTGCAAGTGAATATGGAAAGATAGCTTTTATTAAACCCAATGCTTGCCAACAATGCAGAGCAAGATTTTGAAAGTGTTGTTTTTTGATCTTGTCGAACTGTTTATCATAGGAAGCTTATTGCTAATTATAAACACCATACACTGTGGATGGATGGAACGTTAAAATGTTTTCCTTAATAAAACATGTATTTTAAGACCAAAATTTTGAGGCTGCCGAGTTTACTTTTATAATGATATATTTTGGTTTATTTGTGTTGCCATTAAATTAAAAGAAGAAAAGATAGAAGCCAAGTGGGTACATCATGTGAATAATGTTTTCAACACAACGATAACAAAGTAATGCCTTAGGGTATGCAACCGAAGTGACAACTTATAACAGAAAAGTTCTTAATGCCACCTATACTTTTGCAAAAAGTGTAAAGAAAATGTAAGAATATTTGCAAACTGTAAAACAAATTGTTCTAAAATAAAGGAAGATGTCCATGAATAAAGAACTTATAACGGTTTTTATTCAATCTCTGAAGCATACCTTATTTCCAGGAATAAACACATCTGCGTTTTTTCCCTAAATTTGAAATTTTGCCCTGCGTTTATTGAAGACCATCGTTTATTGGAAGTTCGTGTTTATTCGAGGAGATGGGTATATACTTCATGTCAAGAAGCGAAATTTTTTTTGTCAGGATTGAAACACAAAAGTGATTATTAGTTTCAGTTATATAATACTTCCACTCATTAGTCTATGCTGTTAGTGTATATAGGTTAACTAGTGGTTTACGAAATAAAATCCATACAATAATTGAACCACTAACCACTGATGTTATGTGCCGGTAACATCACTTCAGCAGTGATTCAGAGTTTCTCGTATTTTGCACGGATTTATTTTTGTGGAATATCTTATTGGACAAAACGGTGTGAGACAAATTTCGGGGCTGATTGCCGGGATGTGACACAATATGAGATCTGGCTTCACTTAACATTTCACTTAAAATTACTGCTGTGTTTATAATGAAGAATTTCTGTCCCGGGACGAATTCCTCCCGTCCCTTCAGCTGTTCTTGTTGTTTTTCTAATATAAATCGGTACGATTTCTTTAAAAAATTGAAACCGCTGCAAACCATTGAATTTTTGTTAACAATTTAAAGTTTAAAAAATGTTGTCCCAACCCGGCTGTATTTTCCATGTAAAGGGGAGATATTGATTTTCATCCCTTCCTGTCAATGTCCCGGCCCTTCGTCCATATGAAACAGCCTCTAATTTGGTGTTGATCTAACTACAAGTGAATATAAAAACTACTCATCAAATTACACACGCTATTTTTCAATTATTTCTATCTTTCAGTTTATTCTGTAGACATTGTTAGGTTTTGTAAAAAGTGCTAGAAGAAGTGCCCTAAGCCAATCCTATATATTAATACCCGATTCTCTGTTTGTTTGTTTGTCTTTCTGTTTGTTTGTCTGTCACGGAAAATGGTAGACGCGAGTAGTGAGTGAGATCGGGGAGTCAGCAACGTAAGATCACACATAAATTATTTTTTCTTTTGCTACGTCATTATGAAACCAATGCATTGCGACCCAAATCGAACGCGAGATTTAGGAAAAATTATCTTGAGAACCAATAGGAATAACTGACGTTTTTTTGGATCCGTGACCTTGGCGATGGGGCGATAAAAAGATTTGGGCAAAATTTAGGGACGGGACCCTGCGACGTCATTAAAATCTTTGATCGAGCATATGTCTGTAACGGTTTGTCATAGACATACGATTCTATACATTTTCTTGATGAGGATTTCGAGTTCTATAAGCTGGTAGCACTTTCGAATAGCTTTCCGAAATTTTATTTTTTTCTTATCTGGGAGAACGCACACTGAAAGTTTTCATGGGCGGCTAGCGACCCAAAAAATCTTTTCCTGAAGTATCGTTTATATTTGTAAACTACACAAATGTCATAATCATTCATCTTAAGAACGAAAGCACGGCTGTCTGGTGACGTAATTCATGGGATGTTCTATTCCTGTACCTTGAATATGATTGACATGAACTGAAAATCATGTTTATTTACGACTTCTGGACGATTGTCGTTGCTCCATGTGATAGCAGTAGAGGTGAAATAGACTTAAAATTCCTTCACCAACAAGATTGTAATTTATATATTTATCGGATTATTAATCTGTTAAGGGCATCTACTATGAATCTATGCAATCATGATTCTTTCTTTGTTCATTCTAAATAGCTATTCTTAAACATCAGATTAGACCTGCATATTTTCTCACGATTTCATGAAGGTAATTAGCTTCATACAGATCTCTCTCCAACTTGTTTCTTCAGCTGAGAAGAAAAAAAAGTTGTTAGGAAAAATACTTAATTTAGTTTCCGGAGAGAACGCCGGCTGAATATGGGCGACGAGCGACGCCGCCTTGGCGGCTATATTATTGAATTATGTAGAATTTAGAATCACTGCCATAAAATTTTATTGTATTTCTATCTCTTTATTATCTCTATTGCTATTTCAGATTCCCTGTACGGTTAATTTGCAATTCAACTACTAAGTAATTATGTATTTGTTTTTACGGATTTGTGTATAATGACACATGATATAAAACGTGTTAAGGTACAGTGTGTCCACAAATAAAACGGTCCCCTACTTTTAAAAGCATATAACTTTTTAAATCTTTATCAAATCAATGCGATTTTTATACCGTTAGAAAGAACATATTTCAAGGATTCTGAAAATATAATTTTTCATTTGTGGTATTTTTTGTTTAAGAAAATACGAAGAACTTTTTCATTCGATACGGTCATTAAATCTTTAATGATCGATAAACTTTTAATGACCGGACTTTTAATGAGCCATTAACCTTTTGTTTCGTTGCAATTACTGCTCAGGATGCTACTGTGCTACGTTAGA